>JAQNBH010000003.1:33588196-34185696 GCA_028752905.1 Cladorhizidae sp. MBARI D1340-BT2
TACTCTCTCACTGGTGCCATGAGCTAACTCAGAGGCAACCACATGTCTCCTGTAGAGACCTACTCACTGGTGCCATGAACTAACTCAGAGGCAACCACGTGTCTCCCATACAGACCTACACTGTCACTGGTGCCATGAGCTAACTCAGAGGCAACCACATGTCTCCCGTACAGACCTACTCTCTCACTGGTGCCATGAGCTAACTCAGAGGCAATCACATGTCTCCCGTACAGACCTACTCTCTCACTGGTGCCATGAGCTAACTCAGAGGCAACCACATGTCTCCCGTAAAGACCTACTCTCTCACTGGTGCCATGAGCTAACTCAGAGGCAACCACATGTCTCCCGTACAGACCTACTCTCTCACTGGTGCCATGAGCTAACTCAGAGGCAAACACATGTCTCCCGTACAGACCTACTCTCTCACTGGTGCCATGAGCTAACTCAGAGGCAACCACATGTCTCCGGTACAGACCTATTCTCGCACTGGTGCCATGAGCTAACTCAGAGGCAACCACATGTCTCCGGTACAGACCTACTCTCTCACTGGTGCCATGAGCTAACTCAGAGGCAACCACATGTCTCCAGTACAGACCTACTCTCTCACTGGTGCCATGAGCTAACTCAGAGGCAACAACATGTCTCCCGTACAGACCTACTTCTCACTGGTGCCATGAGCTAACTCAGAGGCAACCACATGTCTCCCGTACAGACCTACTCTCGCACTGGTGCCATGAGCTAACTCAGAGGCAACCACATGTCTCCCGTACAGACCTACTCTCTCACTGGTTCCATGAGCTAACTCAGAGGCAACCACATCTCTCCCGTACAGACCTACTCTCTCACTGGTGCCATGCGCTAACTCAGAGGCAACCACATGTCTCCCGTAGAGACCTACTCTCTCACTGGTGCCATGAGCTAACTCAGAGGCAACCACATGTCTCCCATACAGATCTACTCTCTCACTGGTGCCATGAGCTAACTCAGAGGCAACCATATGTCTCCCATACAGACCTACTCTCTCACTGGTGCCATGAGCTAACTCAGAGGCAACCACATGTCTCCCGTACAGACCTACTCTCTCACCGGTGCCATGAGCTAACTCAGAGGCAACCACATGTCTCCAGTACAGACCTACTCTCTCACTGGTGCCATGAGCTAACTCAGAGGCAACCACATGTCTCCGGTACAGACCTAATTCTCACTGGTGCCATGAGCTAACTCAGAGGCAACCACATGTCTCCCGTACAGACCTACTCTCTCACTGGTGCCATGAGCTAACCCAGAGGCAACCACATGTCTCCCGTACAGACCTACTCTCTCACTGGTGCCATGCGCTAACTCAGAGGCAACCACATGTCTCCCGTAGAGATCTACTCTCTCACTGGTGCCATGAGCTAACTCAGAGGCAACCACATGTCTCCCGCACAGACCTACTCTCCCACTGGTGCCATGAGCTAACTCGGAGGCAGCCACATGTCTCCCATACAGACCTACTCTCCCACTGGTGCCATGAGCTAACTCAGAGACAACCACATGTCTCCCGTTCAGACCTACTCTCTCACTGGTGCCATGAGCTAACTCAGAGGCAACCACATGTCTCCCGTAGAGACCTACTCTCTCACTGGTGCCATGAGCTAACTCAGAGGCAACCACATGTCTCCCGTACAGACCTACTCTCTCACTGGTGCCATGAGCTAACTCAGAGGCAACCACATGTCTCCTGTAGAGACCTACTCACTGGTGCCATGAACTAACTCAGAGGCAACCACATGTCTCCCATACAGACCTACACTGTCACTGGTGCCATGAGCTAACTCAGAGGCAACCACATGTCTCCCGTACAGACCTACTCTCTCACTGGTGCCATGAGCTAACTCAGAGGCAATCACATGTCTCCCGTACAGACCTACTCTCTCACTGGTGCCATGAGCTAACTCAGAGGCAACCACATGTCTCCCGTAAAGACCTACTCTCTCACTGGTGCCATGAGCTAACTCAGAGGCAACCACATGTCTCCCGTACAGACCTACTCTCTCACTGGTGCCATGAGCTAACTCAGAGGCAAACACATGTCTCCCGTACAGACCTACTCTCTCACTGGTGCCATGAGCTAACTCAGAGGCAACCACATGTCTCCGGTACAGACCTATTCTCGCACTGGTGCCATGAGCTAACTCAGAGGCAACCACATGTCTCCGGTACAGACCTACTCCCTCACTGGTGCCATGAGCTAACTCAGAGGCAACCACATGTCTCCAGTACAGACCTACTCTCTCACTGGTGCCATGAGCTAACTCAGAGGCAACAACATGTCTCCCGTACAGACCTACTTCTCACTGGTGCCATGAGCTAACTCAGAGGCAACCACATGTCTCCCGTACAGACCTACTCTCTCACTGGTGCCATGAGCTAACTCAGAGGCAACCACATGTCTCCCGTACAGACCTACTCTCTCACTGGTTCCATGAGCTAACTCAGAGGCAGCCACATCTCTCCCGTACAGACCTACTCTCTCACTGGTGCCATGCGCTAACTCAGAGGCAACCACATGTCTCCCGTAGAGATCTACTCTCTCACTGGTGCCATGAGCTAACTCAGAGGCAACCACATGTCTCCCGTACAGATCTACTCTCTCACTGCTGCCATGAGCTAACTCAGAGGCAACCATATGTCTCCCATACAGACCTACTCTCTCACTGGTGCCATGAGCTAACTCAGAGGCAACCACATGTCTCCCGTACAGACCTACTCTCTCACCGGTGCCATGAGCTAACTCAGAGGCAACCACATGTCTCCAGTACAGACCTACTCTCTCACTGGTGCCATGAGCTAACTCAGAGGCAACCACATGTCTCCGGTACAGACCTAATTCTCACTGGTGCCATGAGCTAACTTAGAGGCAACCACATGTCTCCCGTACAGACCTACTCTCTCACTGTTGCTACGAGCTAACTCAGAGGCAACCACATGTCTCCCGTACAGACCTACTCTCTCACTGGTGCCATGAGCTAACTCAGAGGCAACCACATGTCTCCCGTACAGACCTACTCTCTCACTGGTGCCTTGAGCTAACTCAGAGGCAACCACATGTCTCACGTACAGACCTACTCTCTCACTGGTGCCATGAGCTAACTCAGAGGCAACCACATGTCTCCCATACAGACCTACTCTCTCACTGGTGCCATGAGCTAATTCAGAGGCAACCACATGTCTCCCGTACAGACCTACTCTCTCACTGGTGCCATGAGCTAACTCAGAGGCAACCACATGCCTCCCGTACAGACCTACTCTCTCACTGGTGCCATGAGCTAACTCAGAGGCAACCACATGTCTCCCATACAGACCTACTCTCTCACTGGTGCCTTGAGCTAACTCAGAGGCAACCACATGTCTCCTGTACAGACCTACTCTCTCACCGGTGCCATGAGCTAACTCAGAGGCAACCACATGTCTCCCGTACAGACCTACTCTCTCACTGGTGCCATGAGCTAACTCAGAGGCAACCACATGTCTCCCGTACAGACCTACTCTCTCAGTGGTGCCATGAGCTAACTCAGAGGCAACCACATGTCTCCCGTACAGACCTACACTCTCACTGGTGCCATGAGCTAACTCAGAGGCAACCATATGTCTCCGGTACAGACCTACTCTCTCACTGGTGCCATGAGCTAACTCAGAGGCAACAACATGTCTCCCGTACAGACCTACTTCTCACTGGTGCCATGAGCTAACTCAGAGGCAACCACATGTCTCCCATACAGACCTACTCTCTCACTGGTGCCATGAGCTAACTCAGAGGCAACCACATGTCTCCCGTACAGACCTACTCTCTCACTGGTTCCATGAGCTAACTCAGAGGCAATCACATGTCTCCCGTACAGACCTACTCTCTCACTGGTGCCATGAGCTAACTCAGAGGCAACCACATGTCTCCCGTAAAGACATACTCTCTCACTGGTGCCATGAGCTAACTCAGAGGCAACCACATGTCTCCCGTACAGACCTACTCTCTCACTGGTGCCATTAGCTAACTCAGAGGCAAACACATGTCTCCCGTACAGACCTACTCTCTCACTGGTGCCATGAGCTAACTCAGAGGCAACCACATGTCTCCGGTACAGACCTATTCTCGCACTGGTGCCATGAGCTAACTCAGAGGCAACCACATGTCTCCGGTACAGACCTACTCTCTCACTGGTGCCATGAGCTAACTCAGAGGCAACCACATGTCTCCCGTACAGACCTACTCTCTCACTGGTGCCATGAGCTAACTCAGAGGCAACCACATGTCTCCCGTACAGACCTACTCTCTCACTGGTGCCATGAGCTAACTCAGAGGCAACCACATTTCTCCCGTACAGAACTACTCTCTCACTGGTGACATGAGCTAACTCAGAGGCAACCACATGTCTCCCGTACAGACCTACTCTCTCACTGGTTCCATGAGCTAACTCAGAGGCAACCACATCTCTCCCGTACAGACCTACTCTCTCACTGGTGCCATGCGCTAACTCAGAGGCAACCACATGTCTCCCGTAGAGACCTACTCTCTCACTGGTGCCATGAGCTAACTCAGAGGCAACCACATGTCTCCCGTACAGATCTACTCTCTCACTGGTGCCATGAGCTAACTCAGAGGCAACCATATGTCTCCCATACAGACCTACTCTCTCACTGGTGCCATGAGCTAACTCAGAGGCAACCACATGTCTCCCGTACAGACCTACTCTCTCACCGGTGCCATGAGCTAACTCAGAGGCAACCACATATCTCCGGTACAGACCTACTTCTCACTGGTGCCATGAGCTAACTTAGAGGCAACCACATGTCTCCCGTACAGACCTACTCTCTCACTGGTGCCATGAGCTAACTCAGAGGCAACCACATGTCTCCCGTACAGACCTACTCTCTCACTGGTGCCTTGAGCTAACTCAGAGGCAACCACATGTCTCACGTACAGACCTACTCTCTCACTGGTGCCATGAGCTAACTCAGAGGCAACCACATGTCTCCCGTACAGACCTACTCTCTCACTGGTGCCATGAGCTAATTCAGAGGCAACCACATGTCTCCCGTACAGACCTACTCTCTCACTGGTGCCATGAGCTAACTCAGAGGCAACCACATGCCTCCCGTACAGACCTACTCTCTCACTGGTGCCATGAGCTAACTCAGAGGCAACCACATGTCTCCCATACAGACCTACTCTCTCACTGGTGCCATGAGCTAACTCAGAAGCAACCACATGTCTCCCGTACAGACCTACTCTCTCACCGGTGCCATGAGCTAACTCAGAGGCAACCGCATGTCTCCCGTACAGACCTACTCTCTCACTGGTGCCATGAGCTAACTCAGAGGCAACCACATGTCTCCCGTACAGACCTACTCTCTCAGTGGTGCCATGAGCTTACTCAGAGGCAACCACATGTCTCCCGTACAGACCTACTCTCTCACTGGTGCCATGAGCTAACTCAGAGGCAACCATATGTCTCCGGTACAGACCTACTCTCTCACTGGTACCATGAGCTAACTCAGAGGCAACCACATGTCTCCAGTACAGACTTACTCTCTCATTGGTGCCATGAGCTAACTCAGAGGCAACCACATGTCTCCAGTACAGACCTACTCTCTCACTGGTGCCATGAGCTAACTCAGAGGCAACCACATGTCTCCCGTACATACCTACTCCCTCACTGGTGCCATGAGCTAACTCAGAGGCAAACACTTGTCTCCCGTACAGACCTACTCTCTCACTGGTGCCTTGAGCTAACTCAGAGGCAACCACATGTCTCCCGTACAGACCTACTCTCTCACTGGTGCCATGAGCTAACTCAGAGGCAACCACATGTCTCCCGTACAGACCTACTCTCTCAGTGGTGCCATGAGCTAACTCAGAGGCAACCACATGTCTCCCGTACAGACCTACTCTCTCACTGGTGCTTGAGCTAACTCAGAGGCAACCATATGTCTCCGGTACAGACCTACTCTCTCACTGGTGCCATGAGCTAACTCAGAGGCAACCACATGTCTCCAGTACAGACCTACTCTCTCATTGGTGCCATGAACTAACTCAGAGGCAACCACATGTCTCCAGTACAGACCTACTCTCTCACTGGTGCCATGAGCTAACTCAGAGGCAACCACATGTCTCCCGTACATACCTACTCCCTCACTGGTGCCATGAGCTAACTCAGAGGCAAACACTTGTCTCCCGTACAGACCTACTCTCTCACTGGTGCCTTGAGCTAACTCAGAGGCAACCACATGTCTCCCGTACAGACCTACTCTCTCACTGGTGCCATGAGCTAACTCAGAGGCAACCACATGTCTCCCGTACAGACCTACTCTCTCAGTGGTGCCATGAGCTAACTCAGAGGCAACCACATGTCTCCCATACAGACCTACTCTCTCACTGGTGCTTGAGCTAACTCAGAGGCAACCATATGTCTCCGGTACAGACCTACTCTCTCACTGGTGCCATGAGCTAACTCAGAGGCAACCACATGTCTCCAGTACAGACCTACTCTCTCATTGGTGCCATGAACTACCACATGTCTCCAGTACAGACCTACTCTCTCACTGGTGCCATGAGCTAACTCAGAGGCAACCACATGTCTCCCGTACAGACCTACTCTCTCACTGGTGCCACGAGCTAACTCAGAGGCAACCACATGTCTCCCGTACAGACCTACTCTCTCACTGGTACCATGAGCTAACTCAGAGGCAACCACATGTCTCCCGTACAGACCTACTCTCTCAGTGGTGCCATGAGCTAACTCAGAGGCAACCACATGTCTCCCGTACAGACCTACTCTCTCACTGGTGCCATGAACTAACTCAGAGGCAACCATATGTCTCCGGTACAGACCTACTCTCTCACTGGTGCCATGAGCTAACTCAGAGGCAACCACATGTCTCCAGTACAGACCTACTCTCTCATTGGTGCCAGGAGCTAACTCAGAGGCAACCACATGTCTCCAATACAGACCTACTCTCTCACTGGTGCCATGAGCTAACTCAGAGGCAACCACATGTCTCCGGTACAGACCTACTTCTCACTGGTGCCATGAGCTAACTCAGAGGCAACCACATGTCTCCCGTACAGACCTACTCTCTCACTGGTGCCACGAGCTAACTCAGAGGCAACCACATGTCTCCCGTACAGACCTACTCTCTCACTGGTGCCATGAGCTAACTCAGAGGCAACCACATGTCTCCCGTACAGACCTACTCTCTCACTGGTGCCATGAGCTAACTCAGAGGCAACCACATGTCTCCCGTACAGACCTACTCTCTCACTGGTGCCATGAGCTAACTCAGAGGCAACCACATGTCTCCCATACAGACCTACTCTCTCACTGGTGCCATGAGCTAACTCAGAAGCAACCACATGTCTCCCGTACAGACCTACTCTCTCACTGGTGCCATGCGCTAACTCAGAAGCAACCACATGTCTCCAGTACAGACCTACTCTCTCACTGGTGCCATGAGCTAACTCAGAGGCAACCACATGTCTCCCGTACAGACCTACTCTCTCACTGGTGCCACGAGCTAACTCAGAGGCAACCACATGTCTCCCGTACAGACCTACTCTCTCACTGGTACCATGAGCTAACTCAGAGGCAACCACATGTCTCCCGTACAGACCTACTCTCTCAGTGGTGCCATGAGCTAACTCAGAGGCAACCACATGTCTCCCGTACAGACCTACTCTCTCACTGGTGCCATGAACTAACTCAGAGGCAACCATATGTCTCCGGTACAGACCTACTCTCTCACTGGTGCCATGAGCTAACTCAGAGGCAACCACATGTCTCCAGTACAGACCTACTCTCTCATTGGTGCCAGGAGCTAACTCAGAGGCAACCACATGTCTCCAATACAGACCTACTCTCTCACTGGTGCCATGAGCTAACTCAGAGGCAACCACATGTCTCCGGTACAGACCTACTTCTCACTGGTGCCATGAGCTAACTCAGAGGCAACCACATGTCTCCCGTACAGACCTACTCTCTCACTGGTGCCACGAGCTAACTCAGAGGCAACCACATGTCTCCCGTACAGACCTACTCTCTCACTGGTGCCATGAGCTAACTCAGAGGCAACCACATGTCTCCCGTACAGACCTACTCTCTCACTGGTGCCATGAGCTAACTCAGAGGCAACCACATGTCTCCCGTACAGACCTACTCTCTCACTGGTGCCATGAGCTAACTCAGAGGCAACCACATGTCTCCCATACAGACCTACTCTCTCACTGGTGCCATGAGCTAACTCAGAAGCAACCACATGTCTCCCGTACAGACCTACTCTCTCACTGGTGCCATGCGCTAACTCAGAGGCAACCACATGTCTCCCGTACAGACCTACTCTCTCACTGGTGCCATGAGCTAACTCAGAGGCAACCACATGTCTCCCGTACAGACCTACTCTCTCACTGGTGCCATGAGCTAACTCAGAGGCAACCACATGTCTCCCATACAGACCTACTCTCTCACTGGTGCCATGAGCTAACTCAGAGGCAACCACATGTCTCCCGTACAGACCTACTCTCTCACTGGTGCCATGAGCTAACTCAGAGACAACCATATGTCTCAGGTACAGACCTACTCTCTCACTGTTGCCACGAGCTAACTCAGAGGGAACCACATGTCTCCCGTACAGACCTACTCTCTCACTGGTGCCATGAGCTAACTCAGAGGCAACCACATGTGTCCCGTACAGACCTACTCTCTCACTGGTGCCATGAGCTAACTCAGAGGCAACCACATGTGGCCCGTACAGACCTACTCTCTCACTGGTGCCATGAGCTAACTCAGAGGCAACCACATGTCTCCCGTACAGACCTACTGTCTCACTGGTGCCATGAGCTAACTCAGAGGCAACCACATGTCTCCCGTACAGACCTACTCTCTCACTGGTGCCATGAGCTAACTCAGAGGCAACCACATGTCTCCCGTAGAGACCTACTCTCTCACTGGTGCCATGCGCTAACTCAGAGGCAACCACATGTCTCCCGTAGAGACCTACTCTCTCACTGGTGCCATGAGCTAACTCAGAGGCAACCACATGCCTCCCGTACAGACCTACTCTCTCACTGGTGCCATGAGCTAACTCAGAGGCAACCACATGTCTCCCATACAGACCTACGCTCTCACTGGTGCCATGAGCTAACTCAGAGGCAACCACATGTCTCCCGTACAGACCTACTCTCTCACCGGTGCCATGAGCTAACTCAGAGGCAACCACATGTCTCCCGTACAGACCTACTCTCTCACTGGTGCCATGAGCTAACTCAGAGGCAACCACATGTCTCCCGTACAGACCTACTCTCTCAGTGGTGCCATGAACTAACTCAGAGGCAACCACATGTCTCCCGTACAGACCTACTCTCTCACTGGTGCCATGAGCTAACTCAGAGGCAACCATATGTCTCCGGTACAGACCTACTCTCTCACTGGTGCCATGAGCTAACTCAGAGGCAACCACATGTCTCCAGTACAGACCTACTCTCTCACTGGTGCCATGAGCTAACTCAGAGGCAACCACATGTCTCCGGTACAGACCTACTTCTCACTGGTGCCATGAGCTAACTCAGAGGCAACCACATGTCTCCCGTACAGACCTACTCTCTCACTGGTGCCACGAGCTAACTCAGAGGCAACCACATGTCTCCCGTACAGACCTACTCTCTCACTGTTGCCATGAGCTAACTCAGAGGCAACCACATGTCTCCCGTACAGACCTACTCTCTCACTGGTGCCATGAGCTAACTCAGAGGCAACCACATGTCTCCCATACAGACCTACTCTCTCACTGGTGCCATGAGCTAACTCAGAGGCAACCACATGTCTCCCATACAGACCTACTCTCTCACTGGTGCCATGAGCTAACTCAGAGGCAACCACATGTCTCCCGTACAGACCTACTCTCTCACTGGTGCCATGCGCTAACTCAGAGGCAACCACATGTCTCCCGTACAGACCTACTCTCTCACTGGTGCCATGAGCTAACTCAGAGGCAACAACATGTCTCCCGTACAGACCTACTCTCTCAATGGTGCCATGAGCTAACTCAGAGGCAACCACATGTCTCCCATACAGACCTACTCTCTCAATGGTGCCATGAGCTAACTCAGAGGCAACCACATGTCTCCCGTACAGACCTACTCTCTCACTGGTGCCATGAGCTAACTCAGAGACAACCATATGTCTCAGGTACAGACCTACTCTCTCACTGTTGCCACGAGCTAACTCAGAGGGAACCACATGTCTCCCGTACAGACCTACTCTCTCACTGGTGCCATGAGCTAACTCAGAGGCAACCACATGTGTCCCGTACAGACCAACTCTCTCACTGGTGCCATGAGCTAACTCAGAGGCAACCACATGTCTCCCATACAGACCTACTCTCCCACTGGTGCCATGAGCTAACTCAGAGACAACCACATGTCTCCCGTTCAGACCTACTCTCTCACTGGTGCCATGAGCTAACTCAGAGGCAACCACATGTCTCCCGTACAGACCTACTCTCTCACTGGTGCCATGAGCTAACTCAGAGGCAAACACATGTCTCCCGTACAGACCTACTCTCTCACTGGTGCCATGAGCTAACTCAGAGGCAACCACATGTCTCCTGTACAGACCTACTCACTGGTACCATGAACTAACTCAGAGGCAACCACGTGTCTCCCATACAGACCTACACTGTCACTGATGCCATGAGCTAACTCAGAGGCAACCACATGTCTCCCGTACAGACCTACTCTCTCACTGGTGCCATGAGCTAACTCAGAGGCAATCACATGTCTCCCGTACAGACCTACTCTCTCACTGGTGCCATGAGCTAACTCAGAGGCAACCACATGTCTCCCGTACATACCTACTCTCTCACTGGTGCCATGAGCTAACTCAGAGGCAACCACATGTCTCCCGTACAGACCTACTCTCTCACTGGTGCCATGAGCTAACTCAGAGGCAACTACATGTCTCCCGTACAGACCTACTCTCTCACTGGTGCCATGAGCTAACTCAGAGGCAAACACATGTCTCCCGTACAGACCTACTCTCTCACTGGTGCCATGAGCTAACTCAGAGGCAACCACATGTCTCCGGTACAGACCTACTCTCGCACTGGTGCCATGAGCTAACTCAGAGGCAACCACATGTCTCCGGTACAGACCTACTCTCTCACTGGTGCCATGAGCTAACTCAGAGGCAACCATATGTCTCCAGTACAGACCTACTCTCTCACTGGTGCCATGAGCTAACTCAGAGGCAACAACATGTCTCCCGTACAGACCTACTTCTCACTGGTGCCATGGGCTAACTCAGAGGCAACCACATGTCTCCCGTACAGACCTACTCTCTCACTGGTGCCATGAGCTAACTCAGAGGCAACCACATGTCTCCCGTACAGACCTACTCTCTCACTGGTTCCATGAGCTAACTCAGAGGCAACCACATCTCTCCCGTACAGACCTACTCTCTCACTGGTGCCATGCGCTAACTCAGAGGCAACCACATGTCTCCCGTAGCGACCTAATCTCTCACTGGTGCCATGAGCTAACTCAGAGGCAACCACATGTCTCCCGTACAGATCTACTCTCTCACTGGTGCCATGAGCTAACTCAGAGGCAACCACATGTCTCCGGTACAGACCTACTCTCTCACTGGTGCCATGAGCTAACTCAGAGGCAACCACATGTCTCCTGTACAGACCTACTCTCTCACTGGTGCCATGAGCTAACTCAGAGGCAACCACATGTCTCCCGCACAGACCTACTCTCCCACTGGTGCCATGAGCTAACTCGGAGGCAACAACATGTCTCCCATACACAGACCTACTCTCCCACTGGTGCCATGAGCTAACTCAGAGACAACCACATGTCTCCCATACAGACCTACTCTCTCACTGGTGCCATGAGCTAACTTAGAGGCAACCAAATGTCTCCCGTACAGACCTACTCTCTCACTGGTGCCATGAGAGGCAACCACATGTCTCCCGTACAGACCTACTCTCTCACTGGTGCCATGAGCTAACTCAGAGGCAACCACTTGTCTCCCGTACAGACCTAATCTCTCACTGGTACCACGAGCTAACTCAGAGGCAACCACATGTCTCCCGTAAGGCCTACTCTCTCACTGGTGCCATGAGCTAACTCAGAGGCAATCACATGTCTCCTGTACAGACCTACTCTCTCACTGTTGCCACGAGCTAACTCAGAGGCAACCACATGTCTCCTGTACAGACCTACTCTCTCACTGGTGCCATGAGCTAACTCAGTGGCAACCACATGTGTGCCGTACAGACCTAGTGTACTCTCTCACTGGTGCCATGAGCTAACTCAGAGGCAAACACATGTGTCCCGTACAGACCTACTCTCTCACTGGTGCCATGAGCTAACTCAGAGGCAACCACATGTCTCCCGTACAGACCTACTGTCTCACTGGTGCCATGAGCTAACTCAGAGGCAACCACATGTCTCCCGTACAGACCTACTCTCTCACTGGTGCCATGAGCTAACTCAGAGGCAACCACATGTCTCCCGTACAGACCTACTCTCTCACTGGTGCCATGAGCTAACTCAGAGGCAACCACATGTCTCCTGTACAGACCTACTCACTGGTGCCATGAACTAACTCAGAGGCAACCACGTGTCTCCCATACAGACCTACACTGTCACTGGTGCCATGAGCTAACTCAGAGGCAACCACATGTCTCCCGTACAGACCTACTCTCTCACTGGTGCCATGAGCTAACTCAGAGGCAATCACATGTCTCCCGTACAGACCTACTCTCTCACTGGTGCCATGAGCTAACTCAGAGGCAACCACATGTCTCCCGTAAAGACCTACTCTCTCACTGGTGCCATGAGCTAACTCAGAGGCAACCACATGTCTCCCGTACAGACCTACTCTCTCACTGGTGCCATGAGCTAACTCAGAGGCAACCACATGTCTCCCGTACAGACCTACTCTCTCACTGGTGCCATGAGCTAACTCAGAGGCAAACACATGTCTCCCGTACAGACCTAGTCTCTCACTGGTGCCATGAGCTAACTCAGAGGCAAACACATGTCTCCCGTACAGACCTACTCTCGCACTGGTGCCATGAGCTAACTCAAAGGCAACCACATGTCTCCGGTACAGACCTACTCTCGCATTGGTGCCATGAGCTAACTCAGAGGCAAACACATGTCTCCCGTACAGACCTACTCTCTCACTGGTGCCATGAGCTAACTCAGAGGCAACCACATGTCTCCTGTACAGACCTACTCACTGGTACCATGAACTAACTCAGAGGCAACCACGTGTCTCCCATACAGACCTACACTGTCACTGGTGCCATGAGCTAACTCAGAGGCAACCACATGTCTCCCGTACAGACCTACTCTCTCACTGGTGCCATGAGCTAACTCAGAGGCAATCACATGTCTCCCGTACAGATCTACTCTCTCACTGGTGCCATGAGCTAACTCAGAGGCAACCACATGTCTCCCGTACATACCTACTCTCTCACTGGTGCCATGAGCTAACTCAGAGGCAACCACATGTCTCCCGTACAGACCTACTCTCTCACTGGTGCCATGAGCTAACTCAGAGGCAACTACATGTCTCCCGTACAGACCTACACTCTCACTGGTGCCATGAGCTAACTCAGAGGCAAACACATGTCTCCCGTACAGACCTACTCTCTCACTGGTGCCATGAGCTAACTCAGAGGCAACCACATGTCTCCGGTACAGACCTACTCTCGCACTGGTGCCATGAGCTAACTCAGAGGCAACCACATGTCTCCGGTACAGACCTACTCTCTCACTGGTGCCATGAGCTAACTCAAAGGCAACCATATGTCTCCAGTACAGACCTACTCTCTCACTGGTGCCATGAGCTAACTCAGAGGCAACAACATGTCTCCCGTACAGACCTACTTCTCACTGGTGCCATGAGCTAACTCAGAGGCAACCACATGTCTCCCGTACAGACCTACTCTCTCACAGGTGCCATGAGCTAACTCAGAGGCAACCACATGTCTCCCGTACAGACCTACTCTCTCACTGGTTCCATGAGCTAACTCAGAGGCAACCACATCTCTCCCGTACAGACCTACTCTCTCACTGGTGCCATGCGCTAACTCAGAGGCAACCACATGTCTCCCGTAGCGACCTACTCTCTCACTGGTGCCATGAGCTAACTCAGAGGCAACCACATGTCTCCCGTACAGATCTACTCTCTCACTGGTGCCATGAGCTAACTCAGAGGCAACCATATGTCTCCGGTACAGACCTACCCTCTCACTGGTGCCATGAGCTAACTCAGAGGCAACCACATGTCTCCTGTACAGACCTACTCTCTCACTGGTGCCATGAGCTAACTCAGAGGCAACCACATGTCTCCCGCACAGACCTACTCTCCCACTGGTGCCATGAGCTAACTCGGAGGCAACAACATGTCTCCCATACACAGACCTACTCTCCCACTGGTGCCATGAGCTAACTCAGAGACAACCACATGTCTCCCATACAGACCTACTCTCTCACTGGTGCCATGAGCTAACTCAGAGGCAACCAAATGTATCCCATACAGACCTACTCTCTCACTGGTGCCATGAGAGGCAACCACATGTCTCCCGTACAGACCTACTCTCTCACTGGTGCCATGAGCTAACTCAGAGGCAACCACGTGTCTCCCGTACAGACCTAATCTCTCACTGGTACCACGAGCTAACTCAGAGGCAACCACATGTCTCCCGTAAGGCCTACTCTCTCACTGGTGCCATGAGCTAACTCAGAGGCAACCACATGTCTCCTGTACAGACCTACTCTCTCACTGTTGCCACGAGCTAATTCAGAGGCAACCACATGTCTCCCGTACAGACCTACTCTCTCACTGGTGCCATGAGCTAACTCAGCGGCAACCACATGTGTGCCGTACAGACCTAGTGTACTCTCTCACTGGTGCCATGAGCTAACTCAGAGGCAAACACATGTGTCCCGTACAGACCTACTCTCTCACTGGTGCCATGAGCTAACTCAGAGGCAACCACATGTCTCCCGTACAGACCTACTGTCTCACTGGTGCCATGAGCTAACTCAGAGGCAACCACATGTCTCCCGTACAGACCTACTCTCTCACTGGTGCCATGAGCTAACTCAGAGGCAACCACATGTCTCCCGTACAGACCTACTCTCTCACTGGTGCCATGAGCTAACTCAGAGGCAACCACATGTCTCCTGTACAGACCTACTCACTGGTGCCATGAACTAACTCAGAGGCAACCACGTGTCTCCCATACAGACCTACACTGTCACTGGTGCCATGAGCTAACTCAGAGGCAACCACATGTCTCCCGTACAGACCTACTCTCTCACTGGTGCCATGAGCTAACTCAGAGGCAATCACATGTCTCCCGTACAGACCTACTCTCTCACTGGTGCCATGAGCTAACTCAGAGGCAACCACATGTCTCCCGTAAAGACCTACTCTCTCACTGGTGCCATGAGCTAACTCAGAGGCAACCACATGTCTCCCGTACAGACCTACTCTCTCACTGGTGCCATGAGCTAACTCAGAGGCAACCACATGTCTCCCGTACAGACCTACTCTCTCACTGGTGCCATGAGCTAACTCAGAGGCAAACACATGTCTCCCGTACAGACCTACTCTCTCACTGGTGCCATGAGCTAACTCAGAGGCAAACACATGTCTCCCGTACAGACCTACTCTCGCACTGGTACCATGAGCTAACTCAGAGGCAACCACATGTCTCCGGTACAGACCTACTCTCGCACTGGTGCCATGAGCTAACTCAGAGGCAACCACATGTCTCCGGTACAGACCTACTCTCTCACTGGTGCCATGAGCTAACTCAGAGGCAACCACATGTCTCCGGTACAGACCTACTCTCTCACTGGTGCCATGAGCTAACTCAGAGGCAACCACATGTCTCCAGTACAGACCTACTCTCTCACTGGTGCCATGAGCTAACTCAGAGGCAACAACATGTCTCCCGTACAGACCTACTTCTCACTGGTGCCATGAGCTAACTCAGAGGCAACCACATGTCTCCCGTACAGACCTACTCTCTCACTGGTACCATGAGCTAACTCAGAGGCAACCACATGTCTCCCGTACAGACCTACTCTCTCACTGGTGCCATGAGCTAACTCAGAGGCAACCACATGTCTCCCGTAGAGACCTACTCTCTCACTGGTGCCATGAGCTAACTCAGAGGCAACCACATGTCTCCCGTAGAGACCTACTCTCTCACTGGTGCCATGAGCTAACTCAGAGGCAACCACATGTCTCCCGTACAGATCTACTCTCTCACTGGTGCCATGAGCTAACTCAGAGGCAACCATATGTCTCCCATACAGACCTACTCTCTCACTGATGCCATGAGCTAACTCAGAGGCAACCACATGTCTCCCGTACAGACCTACTCTCTCACTGGTGCCATGAGCTAACTCAGAGGCAACCACATGTCTCCTGTACAGACCTACTCTCTCACTGGTGCCATGAGCTAACTCAGAGGCAACCACATGTCTCCGGTACAGACCTACTTCTCACTGGTGCCATGAGCTAACTCAGAGGCAACCACATGTCTCCCGTACAGACCTACTCTCACACTGGTGCTACGAGCTAACTCAGAGGCAACCACATGTCTCCCATACAGACCTACTCTCTCACTGGTGTCATGAGCTAACTCAGAGGCAACCACATGTCTCCCATACAGACCTACTCTCTCATTGGTGCGATGAGCTAACTCAGAGGCAACCACATGTCTCCCGTACAGACCTACTCTCTCACTGGTGCCATGAGCTAACTCAGAGGCAACCACATGTCTCCCGTACAGACCTACTCTCTCACTGGTGCCATGAGCTAACTCAGAGGCAACCACATTTCTCCCGTACAGACCTACTCTCTCACCGGTGCCATGAGCTAACTCAGAGGCAACCACATGTCTCCCGTACAGACCTACTCTCTCACTTGTGCCATGAGCTAACTCAGAGGCAATCACATGTCTCCCGTACAGACCTACTCTCTCAGTGGTGCCATGAGCTAACTCAGAGGCAACCACATGTCTCCCGTACAGACCTACTCTCTCACTGGTGCCATGAGCTAACTCAGAAGCAACCATATGTCTCCGGTACAGACCTACTCTCTCACTGGTGCCATGAGCTAACTCAGAGGCAACCACATGTCTCCAGTACAGACCTACTCTCTCAGTGGTGCCATGAGCTAACTCAGAGGCAACCACTTGTCTCCCGTACAGACCTACTCTCTCACTAGTGCCATGAGCTAACTCAGAGGCAACCACATGTCTCCCATACAGACCTACTCTCTCACTGGTGCCATGAGCTAACTCAGAGGCAACCACATGTCTCCCGTACAGACCTACTCTCTCACTGGTGCCATGAGCTAACTCAGAGGCAACCACATGTCTCCCATACAGACCTACTCTCTCACTGGTGCCATGAGCTAACTCAGAGGCAACCACATGTCTCCCGTACAGACCTACTCTCTCACTGGTGCCATGAGCTAATTCAGAGGCAACCACATGTCTCCCATACAGACCTACTCTCTCAGTGGTGCCATGAGCTAACTCAGAGGCAACCACATGTCTCCCGTACAGACCTACTCTCTCACTGGTGCTTGAGCTAACTCAGAGGCAACCATATGTCTCCGGTACAGACCTACTCTCTCACTGGTGCCATGAGCTAACTCAGAGGCAACCACATGTCTCCAGTACAGACCTACTCTCTCATTGGTGCCATGAGCTAACTCAGAGGCAACCACATGTCTCCAGTACAGACATATTCTCTCACTGGTGCCATGAGCTAACTCAGTGGCAACCACATGTCTCCCGTACAGACCTACTCTCTCACTGGTGCCACGAGCTAACTCAGAGGCAACCACATGTCTCCCGTACAGACCTACTCTCTCACTGGTGCCATGAGCTAACTCAGAGGCAACCACATGTCTCCCGTACAGACCTACTCTCTCAGTGGTGCCATGAGCTAACTCAGAGGCAACCACATGTCACCCGTACAGACCTACTCTCTCACTGGTGCCATGAACTAACTCAGAGGCAACCATATGTCTCCGGTACAGACCTACTCTCTCACTGGTGCCATGAGCTAACTCAGAGGCAACCACATGTCTCCGGTACAGACCTACTCTCTCACTGGTGCCACGAGCTAACTCAGAGGGAACCACATGTCTCCCGTACAGACCTACTCTCTCACTGGTGCCATGAGCTAACTCAGAGGCAACCACATGTGTCCCGTACAGACCTACTCTCTCACTGGTGCCATGAGCTAACTCAGAGGCAACCACATGTGTCCCGTACAGATCTAGTCTCTCACTGGTGCCATGAGCTAACTCAGAGGCAACCACATGTCTCCCATACAGACCTACTGTCTCACTGGTGCCATGAGCTAACTCAGAGGCAACCACATGTCTCCCGTACAGACCTACTCTCTCACTGGTGCCATGAGCTAACTCAGAGGCAACCACATGTCTCCCGTACAGATCTACTCTCTCACTGGTGCCATGAACTAACTCAGAGGCAACCATATGTCTCCCATACAGACCTACTCTCTCACTGATGCCATGAGCTAACTCAGAGGCAACCACATGTCTCCCGTACAGACCTACTCTCTCACTGGTGCCATGAGCTAACTCAGAGGCAACCACATGTCTCCTGTACAGACCTACTCTCTCACTGGTGCCATGAGCTAACTCAGAGGCAACCACATGTCTCCGGTACAGACCTACTTCTCACTGGTGCCATGAGCTAACTCAGAGGCAACCACATGTCTCCCGTACAGACCTACTCTCTCACTGGTGCTACGAGCTAACTCAGAGGCAACCACATGTCTCCCATACAGACCTACTCTCTCACTGGTGTCATGAGCTAACTCAGAGGCAACCACATGTCTCCCATACAGACCTACTCTCTCATTGGTGCGATGAGCTAACTCAGAGGCAACCACATGTCTCCCGTACAGACCTACTCTCTCACTGGTGCCATGAGCTAACTCAGAGGCAACCACATGTCTCCCGTACAGACCTACTCTCTCACTGGTGCCATGAGCTAACTCAGAGGCAACCACATGTCTCCCGTACAGACCTACTCTCTCACTGGTGCCATGAGCTAACTCAGAGGCAACCACATGTCTCCCATACAGATCTACTCTCTCACTGTTGCCATGAGATAACTCAGAGGCAACCACATTTCTCCCGTACAGACCTACTCTCTCACCGGTGCCATGAGCTAACTCAGAGGCAACCACATGTCTCCCGTACAGACCTACTCTCTCACTGGTGCCATGAGCTAACTCAGAGGCAATCACATGTCTCCCGTACAGACCTACTCTCTCAGTGGTGCCATGAGCTAACTCAGAAGCAAACATATGTCTCCGGTACAGACCTACTCTCTCACTGGTGCAATGAGCTAACTCAGAGGCAACCACATGTCTCCAGTACAGACCTACTCTCTCATTGGTGCCATGAGCTAACTCAGAGGCAACCACATGTCTCCAGTACAGACCTACTCTCTCACTGGTGCCATGAGCTAACTCAGAGGTAACCACATGTCTCCGGTACAGACCTACTTCTCACTGGTGCCATGAGCTAACTCAGAGGCAACCACATGTCTCCCGTACAGACCTACTCTCTCACTGGTGCCATGAGCTAACTCAGAGGCAACCACATGTCTCCCGTACAGACCTACTCTCTCACTGGTGCCATGAGCTAACTCAGAGGCAACCACATGTCTCCCGTACAGACCTACTCTCTCAATGGTTCCATGAGCTAACTCAGAGGCAACCACATGTCTCCCGTACAGATCTACTCTCTCAGTGGTGCCATGAGCTAACTCAGAGGCAACCACATGTCTCCCGTACAGACCTACTCTCTCACTGGTGCTTGAGCTAACTCAGAGGCAACCATATGTCTCCGGTACAGACCTACTCTCTCACTGGTGCCATGAGCTAACTCAGAGGCAACCACATGTCTCCAGTACAGACCTACTCTCTCACTGGTGCCATGAGCTAACTCAGAGGCAACCACATGTCTCCAGTACAGACCTACTCTCTCACTGGTGCCACGAGCTAACTCAGAGGCAACCACATGTCTCCCGTACAGACCTACTCTCTCACTGGTGCCATGAGCTAACTCAGGGGCAACCACATGTCTCCCGTACAGACCTACTCTCTCAGTGGTGCCATGAGCTAACTCAGAGGCAACCACATGTCTCCCGTACAGACCTACTCTCTCACTGGTGCCATGAACTAACTCAGAGGCAACCATATGTCTCCGGTACAGACCTACTCTCTCACTGGTGCCATGAGCCAACTCAGAGGCAACCACATGTCTCCGGTAAAGATCTACTCTCTCACTGTTGCCACGAGCTAACTCAGAGGGAACCACATGTCTCCCGTACAGACCTACTCTCTCACTGGTGCCATGAGCTAACTCAGAGGCAACCACATGTGTCCCGTACAAACCTACTCTCTCACTGGTGCCATGAGCTAACTCAGAGGCAACCACATGTGTCCCGTACAGACTTAGTCTCTCACTGGTGCCATGAGCTAACTCAGAGGCAACCACATGTCTCCCGTACAGACCTACTGTCTCACTGGTGCCATGAGCTAACTCAGAGGCAACCACATGTCTCCCGTACAGACCTACTCTCTCACTGGTGCCATGAGCTAACTCAGAGGCAACCACATGTCTCCCGTACAGACCTACTCTCTCACTGGTGCCATGCGCTAACTCAGAGGCAACCACATGTCTCCCGTAGAGACCTACTCTCTCACTGGTGCCATGAGCTAACTCAGAGGCAACCACATGTCTCCCGCACAGACCTACTCTCCCACTGGTGCCATGAGCTAACTCGGAGGCAACCACATGTCTCCCATACAGACCTACTCTTCCACTGGTGCCATGAGCTAACTCAGAGACAACCACATGTCTCCCGTTCAGACCTACTCTCTCACTGGTGCCATGAGCTAACTCAGAGGCAACCACATGTCTCCCGTACCGACCTACTCTCTCACTGGTGCCATGAGCTAACTCAGAGGCAACCACATGTCTCCCGTACAGACCTACTCTCTCACTGGTGCCATGAGCTAACTCAGAGGCAACCACATGTCTCCTGTACAGACCTACTCACTGGTGCCATGAACTAACTCAGAGGCAACCACGTGTCTCCCATATAGACCTACTCTCTCACTGGTGCCATGAGCTAACTCAGAGGCAACCACATGTCTCCCATACAGACTACTCTCTCACTGGTGCCATGAGCTAACTCAGAGGCAACCGCATGTCTCCCGTACAGATCTACTCTCTCACTGGTGCCATGAGCTAACTCAGAGACAACCATAAGTCTCAGGTACAGACCTACTCTCTCACTGTTGCCACGAGCTAACTCATAGGGAACCACATGTCTCCCGTACAGACCTACTCTCTCACTGGTGCCATGAGCTAACTCAGAGGCAACCACATGTGTCCCGTACAGACCTACTCTCCCACTGGTACCATGAGCTAACTCAGAGGCAACCACATGTCTCCCGTACAGACCTACTGTCTCACTAGTGCCATGAGCTAACTCAGAGGCAACCACATGTCTCCCGTACAGACCTACTCTCTCACTGGTGCCATGAGCTAACTCAGAGGCAACCACATGTCTCCCGTACAGACTTACTCTCTCACTGGTGCCATGCGCTAACTCAGAGGCAACCACATGTCTCCCGTAGAGACCTACTCTCTCACTGGTGCCATGATCTAACTCAGAGGCAACCACATGTCTCCCGCACAGACCTACTCTCCCACTGGTGCCATGAGCTAATTCGGAGGCAACCACATGTCTACCATACAGACCTACTCTTCCACTGGTGCCATGAGCTAACTCAGAGACAACCACATGCCTCCCTTTCAGACCTACTCTCTCACTGGTGCCATGAGCTAACTCAGAGGCAACCACATGTCTCCCGTACAGACCTACTCTCTCACTGGTGCCATGAGCTAACTCAGAGGCAACCACATGTCTCCCGTACAGACCTACTCTCTCACTGGTGCCATGAGCTAACTCAGAGGCAACCACATGTATCCTGTACAGACCTACTCACTGGTGCCATGAACTAACTCAGAGGCAACCACATGTCTCCCATACAGACCTACACTGTCACTGGTGCCATGAGCTAACTCAGAGGCACCCACATGTCTCCCGTACAGACCTACTCTCTCACTGGTGCCATGAGCTAACTCAGAGGCAATCACATGTCTCCCGTTCAGACCTACTCTCTCACTGGTACCACGAGCTAACTCAGAGGCAACCACATGTCTCCCGTAAGGCCTACTCTCTCACTCGTGCCATGAGCTAACTCAGAGGCAATCACATGTCTCCTGTACAGACCTACTCTCTCACTGTTGCCACGAGCTAACTCAGAGGGAACCACATGTCTCCCGTACAGACCTACTCTCTCACTGGTGCCATGAGCTAACTCAGAGGCAACCACATGTGTCCCGTACAGACCTACTCTCTCACTGGTGCCATGAGCTAACTCAGAGGCAACCACATGTGTCCCGTACAGACCTACTCTCTCACTGGTGCCATGAGCTAACTCAGAGGCAACCACATGTCTCCCGTACAGACCAGACCTACTCTCTCACTGGTGCCATGAGCTAACTCAGAGGAAACCACATATCTCCCGCACAGACCTACTCTCCCACTGGTGCCATGAGCTAACTCGGAGGCAACCACATGTCTCCCATACAGACCTACTCTCCCACTGGTGCCATGAGCGAACTCAGAGACAACCACATGTCTCCCGTTCAGACCTACTCTCTCACTGGTGCCATGAGCTAACTCAGAGGCAACCACATGTCTCCCGTACAGACCTACTCTCTCACTGGTGCCATGAGCTAACTCAGAGGCAAACACATGTCTCCCGTACAGACCTACTCTCTCACTGGTGCCATTAGCTAACTCAGAGGCAACCACATGTCTCCTGTACAGACCTACTCACTGGTGCCATGAACTAACTCAGAGGCAACCACATGTCTCCCATACAGACCTACTCTCTCACTGGTGCCATGAGCTAACTCAGAGGCAACCACATGTCTCCCGTACAGACCTACTCTCTCACTGGTGCCATGAGCTAACTCAGAGACAACCATATGTCTATGGTACAGACCTACTCTCTCACTGTTGCCACGAGCTAACTCAGAGGGAAACACATGTCTCCCGTACAGACCTACTCTCTCACTGGTGCCATGAGCTAACTCAGAGGCAACCACATGTGTCCCGTACAGACCTACTCTCTCACTGGTGCCATGAGCTAACTCAGAGGCAACCACATGTCTCCCGTAGAGGCCTACTCTCTCAATGGTGCCATGAGCTAACTCAGAGGCAACCACATGTCTCCCGTACAGACCTACTCTCTCAGTGGTGCCATGAGCTAACTCAGAGGCAACCACATGTCTCCCGTACAGACCTACTCTCTCACTGGTGCTTGAGCTAACTCAGAGGCAACCATATGTCTCCGGTACAGACCTACTCTCTCACTGGTGCCATGAGCTAACTCAGAGGCAACCACATGTCTCCCGTACAGACCTACTCTCTCACTGTTGCCACGAGCTAACTCAGAGGGAACCACATGTCTCCCGTACAGACCTACTCTCTCACTGGTGCCATGAGCTAACTCAGAGGCAACCACATGTGTCCCGTACAGACCTACTCTCTCACTGGTGCCATGAGCTAACTCAGAGGCAACCACATGTGTCCCGTACAGACCTAGTCTCTCACTGGTGCCATGAGCTAACTCAGAGGCAACCACATGTCTCCCGTACAGACCTACTGTCTCACTGGTGCCATGAGCTAACTCAGAGGCAACCACATGTCTCCCGTACAGACCTACTCTCTCACTGGTGCCATGAGCTAACTCAGAGGCAACCACATGTCTCCCGTACAGACCTACTCTCTCACTGGTGCCATGCGCTAACTCAGAGGCAACCACATGTCTCCCGTAGAGACCTACTCTCTCACTGGTGCCATGAGCTAACTCAGAGGCAACCACATGTCTCCCGCACAGACCTACTCTCCCACTGGTGCCATGAGCTAACTCGGAGGCAACCACATGTCTCCCATACAGACCTACTCTTCCACTGGTGCCATGAGCTAACTCAGAGACAACCACATGTCTCCCGTTCAGACCTACTCTCTCACTGGTGCCATGAGCTAACTCAGAGGCAACCACATGTCTCCCGTACCGACCTACTCTCTCACTGGTGCCATGAGCTAACTCAGAGGCAACCACATGTCTCCCGTACAGACCTACTCTCTCACTGGTGCCATGAGCTAACTCAGAGGCAACCACATGTCTCCTGTACAGACCTACTCACTGGTGCCATGAACTAACTCAGAGGCAACCACGTGTCTCCCATATAGACCTACTCTCTCACTGGTGCCATGAGCTAACTCAGAGGCAACCACATGTCTCCCATACAGACTACTCTCTCACTGGTGCCATGAGCTAACTCAGAGGCAACCGCATGTCTCCCGTACAGATCTACTCTCTCACTGGTGCCATGAGCTAACTCAGAGACAACCATAAGTCTCAGGTACAGACCTACTCTCTCACTGTTGCCACGAGCTAACTCATAGGGAACCACATGTCTCCCGTACAGACCTACTCTCTCACTGGTGCCATGAGCTAACTCAGAGGCAACCACATGTGTCCCGTACAGACCTACTCTCCCACTGGTACCATGAGCTAACTCAGAGGCAACCACATGTCTCCCGTACAGACCTACTGTCTCACTGGTGCCATGAGCTAACTCAGAGGCAACCACATGTCTCCCGTACAGACCTACTCTCTCACTGGTGCCATGAGCTAACTCAGAGGCAACCACATGTCTCCCGTACAGACTTACTCTCTCACTGGTGCCATGCGCTAACTCAGAGGCAACCACATGTCTCCCGTAGAGACCTACTCTCTCACTGGTGCCATGATCTAACTCAGAGGCAACCACATGTCTCCCGCACAGACCTACTCTCCCACTGGTGCCATGAGCTAACTCGGAGGCAACCACATGTCTACCATACAGACCTACTCTTCCACTGGTGCCATGAGCTAACTCAGAGACAACCACATGCCTCCCTTTCAGACCTACTCTCTCACTGGTGCCATGAGCTAACTCAGAGGCAACCACATGTCTCCCGTACAGACCTACTCTCTCACTGGTGCCATGAGCTAACTCAGAGGCAACCACATGTCTCCCGTACAGACCTACTCTCTCACTGGTGCCATGAGCTAACTCAGAGGCAACCACATGTATCCTGTACAGACCTACTCACTGGTGCCATGAACTAACTCAGAGGCAACCACATGTCTCCCATACAGACCTACACTGTCACTGGTGCCATGAGCTAACTCAGAGGCAACCACATGTCTCCCGTACAGACCTACTCTCTCACTGGTGCCATGAGCTAACTCAGAGGCAATCACATGTCTCCCGTTCAGACCTACTCTCTCACTGGTACCACGAGCTAACTCAGAGGCAACCACATGTCTCCCGTAAGGCCTACTCTCTCACTCGTGCCATGAGCTAACTCAGAGGCAATCACATGTCTCCTGTACAGACCTACTCTCTCACTGTTGCCACGAGCTAACTCAGAGGGAACCACATGTCTCCCGTACAGACCTACTCTCTCACTGGTGCCATGAGCTAACTCAGAGGCAACCACATGTGTCCCGTACAGACCTACTCTCTCACTGGTGCCATGAGCTAACTCAGAGGCAACCACATGTGTCCCGTACAGACCTACTCTCTCACTGGTGCCATGAGCTAACTCAGAGGCAACCACATGTCTCCCGTACAGACCTACTCTCTCACTGGTGCCATGAGCTAACTCAGAGACAACCATATGTCTATGGTACAGACCTACTCTCTCACTGTTGCCACGAGCTAACTCAGAGGGAAACACATGTCTCCCGTACAGACCTACTCTCTCACTGGTGCCATGAGCTAACTCAGAGGCAACCACATGTGTCCCGTACAGACCTACTCTCTCACTGGTGCCATGAGCTAACTCAGAGGCAACCACATGTCTCCCGTAGAGACCTACTCTCTCAATGGTGCCATGAGCTAACTCAGAGGCAACCACATGTCTCCCGTACAGACCTACTCTCTCAGTGGTGCCATGAGCTAACTCAGAGGCAACCACATGTCTCCCGTACAGACCTACTCTCTCACTGGTGCTTGAGCTAACTCAGAGGCAACCATATGTCTCCGGTACAGACCTACTCTCTCACTGGTGCCATGAGCTAACTCAGAGGCAACCACATGTCTCCAGTACAGACCTACTCTCTCACTGGTGCCATGAGCTAACTCAGAGGCAACCACATGTCTCCAGTACAGACCTACTCTCTCACTGGTGCCACGAGCTAACTCAGAGGCAACCACATGTCTCCCGTACAGACCTACTCTCTCACTGGTGCCATGAGCTAACTCAGAGGCAACCACATGTCTCCCGTACAGACCTACTCTCTCAGTGGTGCCATGAGCTAACTCAGAGGCAACCACATGTCTCCCGTACAGACCTACTCTCTCACTGGTGCCATGAACTAACTCAGAGGCAACCATATGTCTCCGGTACAGACCTACTCTCTCACTGGTGCCATGAGCCAACCCAGAGGCAACCACATGTCTCCGGTAAAGATCTACTCTCTCACTGTTGCCACGAGCTAACTCAGAGGGAACCACATGTCTCCCGTACAGACCTACTCTCTCACTGGTGCCATGAGCTAACTCAGAGGCAACCACATGTGTCCCGTACAGACCTACTCTCTCACTGGTGCCATGAGCTAACTCAGAGGCAACCACATGTGTCCCGTACAGACCTAGTCTCTCACTGGTGCCATGAGCTAACTCAGAGGCAACCACATGTCTCCCGTACAGACCTACTGTCTCACTGGTGCCATGAGCTAACTCAGAGGCAACCACATGTCTCCCGTACAGACCTACTCTCTCACTGGTGCCATGAGCTAACTCAGAGGCAACCACATGTCTCCCGTACAGACCTACTCTCTCACTGGTGCCATGCGCTAACTCAGAGGCAACCACATGTCTCCCGTAGAGACCTACTCTCTCACTGGTGCCATGAGCTAACTCAGAGGCAACCACATGTCTCCCGCACAGACCTACTCTCCCACTGGTGCCATGAGCTAACTCGGAGGCAACCACATGTCTCCCATACAGACCTACTCTTCCACTGGTGCCATGAGCTAACTCAGAGACAACCACATGTCTCCCGTTCAGACCTACTCTCTCACTGGTGCCATGAGCTAACTCAGAGGCAACCACATGTCTCCCGTACCGACCTACTCTCTCACTGGTACCATGAGCTAACTCAGAGGCAACCACATGTCTCCCGTACAGACCTACTCTCTCACTGGTGCCATGAGCTAACTCAGAGGCAACCACATGTCTCCTGTACAGACCTACTCACTGGTGCCATGAACTAACTCAGAGGCAACCACGTGTCTCCCATATAGACCTACTCTCTCACTGGTGCCATGAGCTAACTCAGAGGCAACCACATGTCTCCCATACAGACTCCTCTCTCACTGGTGCCATGAGCTAACTCAGAGGCAACCGCATGTCTCCCGTACAGATCTACTCTCTCACTGGTGCCATGAGCTAACTCAGAGACAACCATATGTCTCAGGTACAGACCTACTCTCTCACTGTTGCCACGAGCTAACTCATAGGGAACCACATGTCTCCCGTACAGACCTACTCTCTCACTGGTGCCATGAGCTAACTCAGAGGCAACCACATGTGTCCCGTACAGACCTACTCTCCCACTGGTGCCATGAGCTAACTCAGAGGCAACCACATGTCTCCCGTACAGACCTACTGTCTCACTGGTGCCATGAGCTAACTCAGAGGCAACCACATGTCTCCCGTACAGACCTACTCTCTCACTGGTGCCATGAGCTAACTCAGAGGCAACCACATGTCTCCCGTACAGACTTACTCTCTCACTGGTGCCATGCGCTAACTCAGAGGCAACCACATGTCTCCCGTAGAGACCTACTCTCTCACTGGTGCCATGATCTAACTCAGAGGCAACCACATGTCTCCCGCACAGACCTACTCTCCCACTGGTGCCATGAGCTAACTCGGAGGCAACCACATGTCTACCATACAGACCTACTCTTCCACTGGTGCCATGAGCTAACTCAGAGACAACCACATGCCTCCCTTTCAGACCTACTCTCTCACTGGTGCCATGAGCTAACTCAGAGGCAACCACATGTCTCCCGTACAGACCTACTCTCTCACTGGTGCCATGAGCTAACTCAGAGGCAACCACATGTCTCCCGTACAGACCTATTCTCTCACTGGTGCCATGAGCTAACTCAGAGGCAACCACATGTATCCTGTACAGACCTACACTGTCACTGGTGCCATGAGCTAACTCAGAGGCAACCACATGTCTCCCATACAGACCTACACTGTCACTGGTGCCATGAGCTAACTCAGAGGCAACCACATGTCTCCCGTACAGACCTACTCTCTCACTGGTGCCATGAGCTAACTCAGAGGCAATCACATGTCTCCCGTTCAGACCTACTCTCTCACTGGTACCACGAGCTAACTCAGAGGCAACCACATGTCTCCCGTAAGGCCTACTCTCTCACTCGTGCCATGAGCTAACTCAGAGGCAATCACATGTCTCCTGTACAGACCTACTCTCTCACTGTTGCCACGAGCTAACTCAGAGGGAACCACATGTCTCCCGTACAGACCTAATCTCTCACTGGTGCCATGAGCTAACTCAGAGGCAACCACATGTGTCCCGTACAGACCTACTCTCTCACTGGTGCCATGAGCTAACTCAGAGGCAACCACATGTGTCCCGTACAGACCTACTCTCTCACTGGTGCCATGAGCTAACTCAGAGGCAACCACATGTCTCCCGTACAGACCAGACCTACTGTCTCACTGGTGCAATGAGCTAACTCAGAGGCAACCACATATCTCCCGCACAGACCTACTCTCCCACTGGTGCCATGAGCTAACTCGGAGGCAACCACATGTCTCCCATACAGACCTACTCTCCCACTGGTGCCATGAGCGAACTCAGAGACAACCACATGTCTCCCGTTCAGACCTACTCTCTCACTGGTGCCATGAGCTAACTCAGAGGCAACCACATGTCTCCCGTACAGACCTACTCTCTCACTGGTGCCATGAGCTAACTCAGAGACAACCATATGTCTATGGTACAGACCTACTCTCTCACTGTTGCCACGAGCTAACTCAGAGGGAAATACATGTCTCCCGTACAGACCTACTCTCTTACTGGTGCCATGAGCTAACTCAGAGGCAACCACATGTGTCCCGTACAGACCTACTCTCTCACTGGTGCCATGAGCTAACTCAGAGGCAACCACATGTGTCCCGTACAGACCTACTCTCTCACTGGTGCCATGAGCTAACTCAGAGGCAACCACATTTCTCCCGTACAGACCTACTGTCTCACTTGTGCCATGAGCTAACTCAGAGGCAACCACATGTCTCCCGTACAGACCTTCTCTCTCACTAGTGCCATGAGCTAACTCAGAGGCAACCACATGTCTCCCGTACAGACCTACTCTCTCACTGGTGCCATGCGCTAACTCAGAGGCAACCACATGTCTCCCGTAGAGACCTACTCTCTAACTGGTGCCATGAGCTAACTCAGAGGCAACTACATGTCTCCCGCACAGACCTACTCTCCCACTGGTGCCATGAGCTAACTCGGAGGCAACTACATGTCTCCCATACAGACCTACTCTCCCACTGGTGCCATGAGCTAACACAGAGACAACCACATGTCTCCCGTTCAGACCTACTCTCTCACTGGTGCCATGAGCTAACTCAGAGGCAACCACATGTCTCCCGTACAGACCTACTCTCTCACTGGTGCCATGAGCTAACTCAGAGGCAACCACATGTCTCCCGTACAGACCTACTATCTCACTGGTGCCATGAGCTAACTCAGAGGCAAACACATGTCTCCCGTACAGACCTACTCTCTCACTGGTGCCATGAGCTAACTCAGAGGCAACCACATGTCTCTTGTACAGACCTACTCACTGGTGCCATGAACTAACTCAGAGGCAACCACGTGTCTCCCATACAGATCTACACTGTCACTGGTGCCATGAGCTAACTCAGAGGCAACCACATGTCTCCCGTACAGACCTACTCTCTCACTGGTGTCATGAGCTAACTCAGAGGCAATCACATGTCTCCCGTACAGACCTACTCTCTCACTGGTGCCATGAGCTAACTCAGAGGCAACCACATGTCTCCCGTACAGACCTACTCTCTCACTGGTGCCATGAGCTAACTCAGAGGTAACCACATGTCTCCCGTACAGACCTACTCTCTCACTGGTGCCATGAGCTAACTCAGAGGCAACCACATGTCTCCCGTACAGACCTACTCTCTCACTGGTGCCATGACCTAACTCAGAGGCAAACACATGTCTCCCGTACAGACCTACTCTCTCACTGGTGCCATGAGCTAACTCAGAGGCAACCACATGTCTCCGGTACAGACCTACTCTCGCACTGGTGCCATGAGCTAACTCAGAGGCAACCACATGTCTCCGGTACAGACCTACTCTCTCACTGGTGCCATGAGCTAACTCAGAGGTAACCACATGTCTCCAGTACAGAACTACTCTCTCACTGGTGCCATGAGCTAACTCAGAGGCAACAACATGTCTCCCGTACAGACCTACTTCTCACTGGTGCCATGAGCTAATTCAGAGGCAACCACATGTCTCCCGTACAGACCTACTCTCTCACTGGTGCCATGAGCTAACTCAGAGGCAACCACATGTCTCCTGTACAGACCTACTCTCTCACTGTTGCCACGAGCTAACTCAGAGGCAACCACATGTCTCCCGTACAGACCTACTCTCTCACTGGTGCCATGAGCTAACTCAGCAGAAACCACATGTGTGCCGTACAGACCTAGTGTACTCTCTCACTGGTGCCATGAGCTAACTCAGAGGCAAACACATGTGTCCCGTACAGACCTACTCTCTCACTGGTGCCATGAGCTAACACAGAGGCAACCACATGTCTCCCGTACAGACCTACTGTCTCACTGGTGCCATGAGCTAACTCAGAGGCAACCACATGTCTCCCGTACAGACCTACTCTCTCACTGGTGCCATGAGCTAACTCAGAGGCAACCACATGTCTCTCGTACAGACCTACTCTCTCACTGGTGCCATGAGCTAACTCAGAGGCAACCACATGTCTCCCGTACAGACCTACTCTCTCACTGGTGCTATGCGCTAACTCAGAGGCAACCACATGTCTCCCGTACAGACCTACTCTCTCACTGGTGCCATGAGCTAACTCAGAGGCAACCACATGTCTCCCGTGCAGACCTACTCTCTCAGTGGTGCCATGAGCTAACTCAGAAGCAACCACATTTCTCCCATACAGAACTACTCTCTCACTGGTGCCATGAGCTAACTCAGAGGCAACCACATGTCTTCCATACAGACCTACTCTCTCACTGGTGCCATGAACTAACTCAGAGGCTACCACATGTCTCCAGTACAGACCTACTCTCTCACTGGTGCCATGAGCTAACTCACAGGCATCCACATGTCTCCTGTACAGACCTACTCTCTCACTGGTGCCTTGAGCTAACTCAGAGGCAACCACATGTCTCCCGCACAGACCTACTCTCCCACTGTTGCCATAAGTTAACTCGGAGGCAACCACATGTCTCCCATACAGACCTACTCTCCCACTGGTGCCATGAGCTAACTCAGAGACAACCACATGTCTCCCGTTCAGACCTACATGTACTCTCTCACTGGTGCCATGAGCTAACTCAGAGGCAACCACATGTCTCCCGTACAGACCTACTCTCTCACTGGTGCCATGAGCTAACTCAGAGGCAACCACATGTCTCCCGTACAGACCTACTCTCTTACTGGTGCCATGAGCTAACTCAGAGGCAACCACATGTCTCCTGTACAGACCTACTCACTGGTGCCATGAACTAATTCAGAGGCAACCAAGTGTCTCCCATACAAACCTACAATGTCACTGATGCCATGAGCTAACTCAGAGGCAACCACATATCTCCCGTAAAGACCTACTCTCACTGGTGCCATGAGCTAATTCAGAGGCAACCACATGTCTCCCGTACAGACTTACTCTCTCACTGGTGCAATGAGCTAACTCAGAGGCAACCACATGTTTCCCGTACAGACCTACTCCCTCACTGGTGCCATGAGCTAACTCAGAGGCAACCACATGTGTCCCGTAAAGACCTACTCTCTCACTGGTGCCATGAGCTAACTAAGAGGCAACCACATGTCTCCCGTACAGACCTACTCTCTCACTGGTGCAATGAGCTAACTCAGAGGCAACTACATGTCTCCCGTACAGACCTACTCTCTCACTGGTGCCATGATCTAACTCAGAGGCAACCACATGTCTCCCGTACAGACCTACTCTCTCACTGGTGCCATGAGCTAACTCAGAGGCAACCACATGTCTCCCATACAGACCTACTCTCTCACTGGTGCCATGACCTAACTCAGAGGCAAACACATGTCTCCCGTACAGACCTACTCTCTCACTGGTGCCATGAGCTAACTCAGAGGCAACCACATGTCTCCGGTAGAGATCTACTCTCGCACTGGTGCCATGAGCTAACTCAGAGGCAACCACATGTCTCCGGTACAGACCTACTCTCTCACTGGTGCCATGAGCTAACTCAGAGGCAACCACATGTCTCCAGTACAGACCTACTCTCTCACTGGTGCCATGAGCTAACTCAGAGGCAACAACATGTCTCCCGTACAGACCTACTTCTCACTGGTGCCATGAGCTAACTCAGAGGCAACCACATGTCTCCTGTACAGACCTACTCTCTCACTGGTGCCATTAGCTAACTCAGAGGCAACCACATGTCTCCCATACAGACCTACTCCCTCACTGTTGCCACGAGCTAACTCAGAGGCAACCACATGTCTCCCGTACAGACCTACTTTCTCACTGGTGCCATGAGCTAACTCAGCAGAAACCACATGTGTGCCGTACAGACCTAGTGTACTCTCTCACTGGTGCCATGAGCTAACTCAGAGGCAAACACATGTGTCCCGTACAGACTTACTCTCTCACTGGTGCCATGAGCTAACTCAGAGGCAACCACATGTCTCCCGTACAGACCTACTGTCTCACTGGTGCCATGAGCTAACTCAGAGGCAACCACATGTCTCCTGTACAGACCTACTCTCTCACTGGTGCCATGAGCTAACTCAGAGGCAACCACATGTCTCCCGTACAGACCTACTCTCTCACTGGTGCCATGAGCTAACTCAGAGGCAACCACATGTCTCCCGTACAGACCTACTCTCTCACTTGTGCTATGCGCTAACTCAGAGGCAACCACATGTCTCCCGTACAGACCTACTCTCTCACTGGTGCCATGAGCTAACTCAGAGGCAACCACATGTCTCCCGTACAGACCTACTCTCTCAATGGTGCCATGAGCTAACTCAGAAGCAAACACATTTCTCCCATACAGACCTACTCTCCCACTGGTGCCATGAGCTAACTCAGAGACAACCACATGTCTCCCGTTCAGACCTACATGTACTCTCTCACTGGTGCCATGAGCTAACTCAGAGGCAACCACATGTCTCCTGTACAGACCTACTCTCTCACTGGTGCCATGAGCTAACTCAGAGGCAACCACATGTCTCCCGTACAGACCTACTCTCTTACTGGTGCCTTGAGCTAACTTAGAGGCAACCACATGTCTCCTGTACAGACCTACTCACTGGTGCCATGAACTAACTCAGAGGCAACCAAGTGTCTCCCATACAAACCTACACTGTCACTGGTGCCATGAGCTAACTCAGAGGCAACCACATGTCTCCCTTAAAGTCCTACTCTCTCACTGGTGCCATGAGCTAATTCAGAGGCAACCACATGTCTCCCGTACAGACTTACTCTCTCACTGGTGCCATGAGCTAACTCAGAGGCAACCACATGTCTCCCGTAAAGACCTACTCTCTCACTGGTGCCATGAGCTAACTCAGAGGCAACCACATGTCTCCCGTACAGACCTACTCTCTCACTGGTGCAATGAGCTAACTCAGAGGCAACCACATGTCTCCCGTACAGACCTACACTCTCACTGGTGCCATGAGCTAACTCAGAGGCAACCACATGTCTGCCGTACAGACCTACTCTCTCACTGGTGCCATTAGCTAACCCAGAGGCAACCACATGTCTCCGGTACAGACCTACTCTCTCACTGGTGCCATGAGCTAACTCAGAGGCAACCACATGTCTCCCGTACAGACCTACTCTCTCACTGGTGCCATGAGCTAACTCAGAGGCAACCACATGTCTCCAGTACAGACCTACTCTCTCACTGGTGCCATGAGGTAACTCAGAGGCAACCACATGTCTCCCGTACAGACCTACTTCTCACTGGTGCCATGAGCTAACTCAGAGGCAACCACATGTCTCCCGTACAGACCTACTCTCTCACTGGTGCCATGAGCTAACTCAGAGGCAACCACATGTCTCCCGTACAGACCTACTCTCTCACTGGTGCCATGCGCTAACTCAGAGGGAACCACATGTCTCCCGTACAGACCTACTCTCTCACTGGTGCCATGAGCTAACTCAGAGGCAAACACATGTCTCCCGTACAGACCTACTCTCTCACTGGTGCCATGAGCTAACTTAGAGGCAACCACATGTCTCCTGTACAGACCTACTCACTGGTGCCATGAACTAACTCAGAGGCAACCACGTGTCTCCCATACAGACCTACACTGTCACTGGTGCCATGAGCTAACTCAGAGGCAACCACATGTCTCCCGTACAGACCTACTCTCTCACTGGTACCATGAGCTAACTCAGAGGCAATCACATGTCTCCCGTACAGACCTACTCTCTCACTGGTGCCATGAGCTAACTCAGAGGCAACCACATGTCTCCCGTACAGACCTACTCTCTCACTGGTGCCATGAGCTAACTCAGAGGCAACCACATGTCTCCCGTACAGACCTACTCTCTCACTGGTGCCATGAGCTAACTCAGAGGCAACCACATGTCTCCCGTACAGACCTACTCTCTCACTGGTGCCATGAGCTAACTCAGAGGCAAATACATGTCTCCCGTACAGACCTACTCTCTCACTGGTGCCATGAGCTAACTCAGAGGCAACCACATGTCTCCGGTACAGACCTACTCTCGCACTGGTGCCATGAGCTAACTCAGAGGCAACCACATGTCTCCGGTACAGACCTACTCTCTCACTGGTGCCATGAGCTAACTCAGAGGCAACCACATGTCTCCAATACAGACCTACTCTCTCACTGATGCCATGAGCTAACTGAGAGGCAACAACATGTCTCCCGTACAGACCTACTTCTCACTGGTGCCATGAGCTAACTCAGAGGCAACCACATGTCTCCCGTACAGACCTACTCTCTCACTGGTGCCATGAGCTAACTCAGAGGCAACCACATGTCTCCCGTACAGACCTACTCTCTCACTGGTGCCATGAGCTAACTCAGAGACAACCATATGTCTCTGGTACAGACCTACTCTCTCACTGTTGCCACGAGTTAACTCAGAGGGAACCACATGTCTCCCGTACAGACCTACTCTCTCACTGGTGCCATGAGCTAACTCAGAGGCAACCACATGTGTCCCGTACAGACCTACTCTCTCACTGGTGCCATGAGCTAACTCAGAGGCAACCACATTTCTCCCGTACAGACCTACTGTCTCACTGGTGCCATGAGCTAACTCAGAGGCAACCACATGTCTCCCGTACAGACCTTCTCTCTCACTGGTGCCATGAGTTAACTCAGAGGCAATCACATGTCTCCCGTACAGACCTACTCTCTCACTGGTGCCATGCGCTAACTCAGAGGCAACCACATGTCTCCCGTAGAGACCTACTCTCTCACTGGTGCCATGAGCTAACTCAGAGGCAACTACATGTCTCCCGCACAGACCTACTCTCCCACTGGTGCCATGAGCTAACTCGGAGGCAACTACATGTCACCCATACAGACCTACTCTCCCTCTGGTGCCATGAGCTAACACAGAGACAACCACATGTCTCCCGTTCAGACCTACTCTCTCACTGGTGCCATGAGCTAACTCAGAGGCAACCACATGTCTCCCGTACAGACCTACTCTCTCACTGGTGCCATGAGCTAACTCAGAGGCAACCACATGTCTCCCGTACAGACCTACTCTCTCACTGGTGCTATGAGCTAACTCAGAGGCAACCACATGTCTCCTGTACAGACCTACTCACTGGTGCCATGAACTAATTCAGAGGCAACCACGTATCTCCCATACAGACCTACACTGTCACTGGTGCCATGAGCTAACTCAGAGGCAACCACATGTCTCCCGTACAGACTTACTCTCTCACTGGTACCACGAGCTAACTCAGAGGCAACCACATGTCTCCCATAAGGCCTACTCTCTCACTGGTGCCATGAGCTAACTCAGAGGCAATCACATGTCTCCTGTACAGACCTACTCTCTCACTGTTGCCACGAGCTAACTCAGAGGGAACCACATGTCTCCCGTACAGACCTACTCTCTCACTGGTGCCATGAGCTAACTCAGAGGCAACCACATGTGTCCCGTACAGACCTACTCTCTCACTGGTGCCATGAGCTAACTCAGAGGCAACCACATGTGTCCCGTACAGACCTACTCTCTCACTGGTGCCATGAGCTAACTCAGAGGCAACCACATGTCTCCCGTACAGACCTACTGTCTCACTGGTGCCATGAGCTAACTAAGAGGCAACCACATGTCTCCCGTACAGACCTACTCTCTCACTGGTACCATGAGCTAACTCAGAGGCAACCACATGTCTCCCGTACAGACCTACTCTCTCACTGGTGCCATGCGCTAACTCAGAGGCAACCACATGTCTCCCGTAGAGACCTACTCTCTCACTGGTGCCATGAGCTAACACAGAGGCAACCACATACCTCCCGCACAGGCCTACTCTCCCACTGGTGCCATGAGCTAACTCGGAGGCAACCACATGTCTCCCATACAGACCTACTCTCCCACTGGTGCCATGAGCTAACTCAGAGACAACCACATGTCTCCCGTTCAGACCTACTCTCTCACTGGTGCCATGAGCTAACTCAGAGGCAACCACATGTCTCCCGTACAGACCTACTCTCTCACTGGTGCCATGAGCTAACTCAGAGGCAAACACATGTCTCCCGTACAGACCTACTCTCTCACTGGTGCCATGAGCTAACTCAGAGGCAACCACATGTCTCCTGTACAGACCTACTCACTGGTGCCATGAACTAACTCAGAGGCAACCACGTGTCTCCCATACAGACCTACACTGTCACTGGTGCCATGAGCTAACTCAGAAGCAACCACATGTCTCCCGTACAGACCTACTCTCTCACTGGTGCCATGAGCTAACTCAGAGGCAATCACATGTCTCCCGTACAGACCTACTCTCTCACTGGTGCCATGAGCTAACTCAGAGGCAACCACATGTCTCCCGTACAGACCTACTCTCTCACTGGTGCCATGAGCTAACTCAGAGGTAACCACATGTCTCCCGTACAGACCTACTCTCTCACTGGTGCCATGAGCTAACTCAGAGGCAACCACATGTCTCCGGTACAGACCTACTCTCTCACTGGTGCCATGAGCAAACTCAGAGGCAACCACATGTCTCCGGTACAGACCTACTCTCGCACTGGTGCCATGAGCTAACTAAGAGGCAACCACATGTCTCCGGTACAGACCTACTCTCTCACTGGTGCCATGAGCTAACTCAGAGGCAACCACATGTCTCCAGTACAGACCTACTCTCTCACTGGTGCCATGAGCTAACTCAGAGGCAACAACATGTCTCCCGTACAGACCTACTTCTCACTGGTGCCATGAGCTAACTCAGAGGCAACCACATGTCTCCCGTACAGACCTACTCTCTCACTGGTGCCATGAGCTAACTCAGAGGCAACCACATGTCTCCTGTACAGACCTACTCTCTCACTGTTGCCACGAGCTAACTCAGAGGAAACCACATGTCTCCCGTACAGACCTACTCTCTCACTGGTACCATGAGCTAACCCAGCAGAAACCACATGTGTGCCGTACAGACCTAGTGTACTCTCTCACTGGTGCCATGAGCTAACTCAGAGGCAAACACATGTGTCCCGTACAGACCTACTCTCTCACTGGTGCCATGAGCTAACTCAGAGGCAACCACATGTCTCCCGTACAGACCTACTGTCTCACTGGTGCCATGAGCTAACTCAGAGGTAACCACATGTCTCCCGTACAGACCTACTCTCTCACTGGTGCCTTGAGCTAACTCAGAGGCAACCACATGTCTCCCGCACAGACCTACTCTCCCAATGTTGCCATAAGTTAACTCGGAGGCAACCACATGTCTCCCATACAGACCTACTCTCCCACTGGTGCCATGAGCTAACTCAGAGACAACCACATGTCTCCCGTTCAGACCTACATGTACTCTCTCACTGGTGCCATGAGCTAACTCAGAGGCAACCACATGTCTCCCGTACAGACCTACTCTCTCACTGGTGCCATGAGCTAACTCAGAGGTAACCACATGTCTCCCGTACAGACCTACTCTCTTACTGGTGCCATGAGGTAACTCAGAGGCAACCACATGTCTCCTGTACAGACCTACTCACTGGTGCCATGAACTAACTCAGAGGCAACAAAGTGTCTCCCATACAAACCTACAATGTCACTGATGCCATGAGCTAACTCAGAGGCAACCACATGTCTCCCGTAAAGACCTACTCTCTCACTGGTGCCATGAGCTAATTCAGAGGCAACCACATGTCTCCCGTACAGACTTACTCTCTCACTGGTGCAATGAGCTAACTCAGAGGCAACCACATGTCTCGCGTACAGACCTACTCTCTCACTGGTGCCATGAGCTAACTCAGAGGCAACCACATGTCTCCCGTAAAGACCTACTCTCTCACTGGTGCCATGAGCTAACTCAGAGGCAACCACATGTCTCCCGTACAGACCTACTCTCTCACTGGTGCAATGAGCTAACTCAGAGGCAACTACATGTCTCCCGTACAGACCTACTCTCTCACTGGTGCCATGAGCTAATTCAGAGGCAACCACATGTCTCCCGTACAGACCTACTCTCTCACTGGTGCCATGAGCTAACTCAGAGGCAACCACATGTCTCCCATACAGACCTACTCTCTCACTGGTGCCATGACCTAACTCAGAGGCAAACACATGTCTCCCGTACAGACCTACTCTTTCACTGGTGCCATGAGCTAACTCAGAGGCAACCACATGTCTCCGGTACAGATCTACTCTCACACTGGTGCCATGAGCTAACTCAGAGGCAACCACATGTCTCCGGTACAGACCTACTCTCTCACTGGTGCCATGAGCTAACTCAGAGGCAACCACATGTCTCCAGTACAGACCTACTCTCTCACTGGTGCCATGAGCTAACTCAGAGGCAACAACATGTCTCCCGTACAGACCTACTTCTCACTGGTGCCATGAGCTAACTCAGAGGCAACCACATGTCTCCCGTACAGACCTACTCTCTCACTGGTGCCATGAGCTAACTCAGAGGCAACCACATGTCTCCTGTACAGACCTACTCTCTCACTGTTGCCACGAGCTAACTCAGAGGCAATCACATGTCTCCCGTACAGACCTACTCTCTCACTGGTGCCATGAGCTAACTCAGCAGAAACCACATGTGTGCCGTACAGACCTAGTGTACTCTCTCACTGGTTCCATGAGCTAACTCAGAGGCAAACACATGTGTCCCATACAGACTTACTCTCTCACTGGTGCCATGAGCTAACTCAGAGGCAACCACATGTCTCCCGTACAGACCTACTGTCTCACTGGTGCCATGAGCTAACTCAGAAGCAACCACATGTCTCCCGTACAGACCTACTCTCTCACTGTTGCCATGAGCTAACTCAGAGGCAACCACATGTCTCCCGTACAGACCTACTCTCTCACTGGTGCCATGAGCTAACTCAGAGGCAACCACATGTCTCCCGTACAGACCTACTCACTCACTGGTGCTATGCGCTAACTCAGAGGCAACCACATGTCCCCCGTACAGACCTACTCTCTCACTGGTGTCATGAGCTAACTCAGAGGCAACCACATGTCTCCCGTACAGACCTACTCTCTCAGTGGTGCCATGAGCTAACTCAGAAGCAACCACATTTCTCCCATACAGAACTACTCTCTCACTGGTGCCATGAGCTAACTCAGAGGCAACCACATGTCTTCCATACAGACCTACTCTCTCACTGGTGCCATGAACTAACTCAGAGGCAACCACATGTCTCCAGTACAGACCTACTCTCTCACTGGTGCCATGAGCTAACTCACAGGCAACCACATGTCTCCTGTACAGACCTACTCTCTCACTGGTGCCTTGAGCTAACTCAGAGGCAACTACATGTCTCCCGCACAGACCTACTCTCCCACTGGTGCCATAAGTTAACTCAGAGGCAACCACATGTCTCCCATACAGACCTACTCTCCCTCTGGTGCCATGAGCTAACTCAGAGACAACCACATGTCTCCCGTTCAGACCTACATGTACTCTCTCACTGGTGCCATGAGCTAACTCAGAGGCAACCACATGTCTCCTGTACAGACCTACTCTCTCACTGGTGCCATGAGCTAACTCAGAGGCAACCACATGTCTCCCGTACAGACCTACTCTCTTACTGGTGCCATGAGCTAACTTAGAGGCAACCACATGTCTCCTGTACAGACCTACTCACTGGTGCCATAAACTAACTCAGAGGCAACCAAGTGTCTCCCATAAAAACCTACACTGTCACTGGTGCCATGAGCTAACTCAGAGGCAACCACATGTCTCCCTTAAAGTCCTACTCTCTCACTGGTGCCATGAGCTAATTCAGAGGCAACCACATGTCTCCCGTACAGACTTACTCTCTCACTGGTGCAATGAGCTAACTCAGAGGCAACCACATGTCTCCCGTACAGACCTACTCTCTCACTGGTGCCATGAGCTAACTCAGAGGCAACCACATGTCTCCCGTAAAGACCTACTCTCTCACTGGTGCCATGAGCTAACTCAGAGGCAACCACATGTCTCCCGTACAGACCTACTCTCTCACTGGTGCAATGAGCTAACTCAGAGGCAACCATATGTCTCCCGTACAGACCTACTCTCTCACTGGTGCCATGAGCTAACTCAGAGGCAACCACATGTCTCCCGTACAGACCTACTCTCTCACTGGTGCCATGAGCTAACTCAGAGGCAACCACATGTCTCCCGTACAGACCTACTCTCTCACTGGTGCCATGAGCTAACTGAGAGGCAAACACATGTCTCCGGTACAGACCTACTCTCTCACTGGTGCCATGAGCTAACTCAGAGGCAACCACATGTCTCCCGTACAGACCTACTCTCTTACTGGTGCCATGAGAGGCAACCACATGTCTCCCGTACAGACCTACTCTCTCACTGTTGCAATGAGCTAACTCAGAGGCAACCACGTGTCTCCTGTACAGACCTACTCGCTCACTGGTACCATGAGCTAACCCAGAGGCAACCACATGTCTCCTGTACAGACCTACTCTCTCACTGGTACCACGAGCTAACTCAGAGGCAACCACATGTCTCCCGTAAGGCCTACCCTCTCACTGGTGCCATGAGCTAACCCAGAGGCAACAACATGTCTCCTGTACAGACCTACTCTCTCACTGTTGCCACGAGTTAACTCAGAGGCAACCACATGTCTCCCGTACAGACCTACTCTCTCACTGTTGCCATGAGCTAACTCAGAGGCAACCACATGTGTCCCGTACAGATCTACTCTCTCACTGGTGCCATAAGCTAACTCAGAAGCAACCACATGTGCCCCGTACAGTTCTACTCTCTCACTGGTACCATGAGCTAACTCAGAGGCAACCACATGTCTCCCGTACAGACCTACTGTCTCACTGGTACCATGAGCTAACTCAGAGGCAACCACATGTCTCCCGTACAGACCTACTCCCTCACTGGTGCCATGAACTAACTCAGAGGCAACCACATGTCTCCCGTACAGACCTACTCTCTCACTGGTGCCATGCGCTAACTCAGAGGCAACCACATGTCTCCCGTACAGACCTACTCTCTCACTGGTGCCATGAGCTAACTCAGAGGCAACCACATGTCTCCCGTACAGACCAGACCTACTCTCTCACTGGTGCCATGAGCTAACTCAGAAGCAACCACATGTCTCCCGTACAGACCTACTCTCTCACTGGTGCCATGAGCTAACTCAGAGGCAACCACATGTCTCCCATACAGACCTACTCTCTCACTGGTGCCATGAGCTAACTCAGAGGCAACCACATGTCTCCCGTATAGACCTACTCTCTCACTGGTGCCATGAGCTAACTCAGAGGCAACCACATGTCTCCTGTACAGACCTACTCTCTCACTGGTGCCTTGAGCTAACTCAGAGGCAACCACATGTCTCCCACACAGATCTACTCTCTCACTGGTGCCATGAGCTAACTCGGAGGCAACCACATGTCTCCCATACAGACCTACTCTCCCACTGGTGCCATGAGCTAACTCAGAGACAACCACATGTCTCCCGTTCAGACCTACACTCTCACTGGTGCCATGAGCTAACTCAGAGGCAACCACATGTCTCCCGTACAGACCTACTCTCTCACTGGTGCCATGAGCTAACTCAGAGGCAAACACATGTCTCCCGTACAGACCTACTCTCTCACTGGTGCCATGAGCTAACTCAGAGGCAACCACATGTCTCCTGTACAGACCTACTCACTGGTGCCATGAACTAACTCAGAGGCAACCACGTGTCTCCCATACAGACCTACACTGTCACTGGTGCCATGAGCTAACTCAGAGGCAACCACATGTCTCCCGTACAGACCTACTCTCTCACTGGTGCCATGAGCTAATTCAGAGGCAACCACATGTCTCCCGTACAGACCTACTCTCTCACTGGTGCCATGAGCTAACTCAGAGGCAACCACATGTCTCCCGTACAGACCTACTCTCTCACTGGTGCCATGAGCTAACTCAGAGGCAACCACATGTCTCCCGTAAAGACCTACTCTCTCAATGGTGCCATGAGCTAACTCAGAGGCAACCACATGTCTCCGGTACAGACCTACTCTCTCACTGGTGCCATGAGCTAACTCAGAGGCAACCACATGTCTCCAGTACAGACCTACTCTCTCACTGGTGCTATGAGCTAACTCAGAGGCAACCACATGTCTCCAGTACAGACCTACTCTCTCACTGGTGCCATGAGCTAACTCAGAGGCAACCACATGTCTCCCGTACAGACATACTTCTCACTGGTACCATGAGCTAACTCAGAGGCAACCACATGTCTCCCGTACAGACCTACTCTCTCACTGGTGCCATGTGCTAACTCAGAGGCAACCACATGTCTCCCGTAGAGACCTACTCTCTCACTGGTACCATGAGCTAAATCAGAGGCAACCACATGTCTCCCATACAGATCTACTATCTCACTGGTGCCATGAGCTAACTTAGAGGCAACCACATGTCTCCCGTACAGACCTACTCTCTCACTGGTGCCATGAGCTAACTCAGAGGCAACCATATGTCTCCGGTACAGACCTACTCTCTCACTGGTGCCATGAGCTAACTCAAAGGCAACCACATGTCTCCCGCACAGACCTACTCTCCCACTGGTGCCATGAGCTAACTCGGAGGCAACCACATGTCTTCCATACACAGACCTACTCTCCCACTGGTGCCATGAGCTAATTCAGAGACAACCACATGTCTGCCGTTCAGAACAATTCTCTCACTGGTGCCATGAGCTTACTCAGAGGCAACAACATGTCTCCCATACAGACCTACTCTCTCACTGGTGCCATGAGCTAACTCAGAGGCAACCACATGTCTCCCGTACAGACCTACTCTCTCACTGGTGCCATGAGCTAACTCAGAGGCAACCACATGTCTCCCGTACAGACCTAATCTCTCACTGGTGCCATGAGCTAACTCAGAGGCAACCACATGTCTCCTGTACAGACCTACATGTACTCACTGGTGCCATGAACTAACTCAGAGGCAACCACGTGTCTCCCATACAGACCTACACTGTCACTGGTGCCATGAGCTAACTCAGAGGCAACCACATGTCTCCCGTACAGACCTACTCTCTCACTGATGCCATGAGCTAACTCAGCGGCAACCACATTTCTCCCGTACAGACCTACTCTCTCACTGGTGCCATGAGCTAACTCAGATGCAACCACATGTCTCCCGTATATACTTACTCTCTCACTGGTGCTATGAGCTAACTCAGAGTCAACCACATGTCTCCCGTACAGACCTACATATACTCTCTCACTGGTGCCATGAGCTAACTCAGAGGCAACCACATGTCTCCCGTACAGACCTACTCTCTCACTGGTGCCATGAGCTAACTCAGAGGCAACCACATGTCTGCCGTACAGACCTACTCTCTCACTGGTGCCATGAGCTAACTCAGAGGCAACCACATGTCTCCGGTACAGACCTACTCTCTCACTGGTGCCATGAGCTAACTCAGAGGCAACCACATGTCTCCCGTACAGACCTACTCTCTCACTGGTGCCATGAGCTAACTCAGAGGCAACCACATGTCTCCAGTACAGACCTACTCTCTCACTGGTGCCATGAGCTAACTCAGAGGCAACCACATGTCTCCCGTACAGACCTACTTCTCACTGGTGCCATGAGCTAACTCAGAGGCAACCATATGTCTCCCATACAGACCTACTCTCTCACTGGTGCCATGAGCTAACTCAGAGGCAACCACATGTCTCCCGTACAGACCTACTCTCTCACTGGTGCCATGCGCTAACTCAGAGGGAACCACATGTCTTCCGTACAGACCTACTCTCTCACTGGTGCCATGAGCTAACTCAGAGGCAAACACATGTCTCCCGTACAGACCTACTCTCTCACTGGTGCCATGAGCTAACTCAGAGGCAACTACATGTCTCCTGTACAGACCTACTCACTGGTGCCATGAACTAACTCAGAGGCAACCACGTGTCTCCCATACAGACTTACACTGTCACTGGTGCCATGAGCTAACTCAGAGGCAACCACATGTCTCCCGTACAGACCTACTCTCTCACTGGTGCCATGAGCTAACTCAGAGGCAATCACATGTCTCCCGTACAGACCTACTCTCTCACTGGTGCCATGAGCTAACTCAGAGGCAACCACATGTCTCCCGTACAGACCTACTCTCTCACTGGTGCCATGAGCTAACTCAGAGGCAACCACATGTCTCCCGTACAGACCTTCTCTCTCACTGGTGCCATGAGCTAACTCAGAGGCAACCACATGTCTCCCGTACAGACCTACTCTCTCACTGGTGCCATGAGCTAACTCAGAGGCAAACACATGTCTCCCGTACAGACCTACTCTCTCACTGGTGCCATGAGCTAACTCAGAGGCAACTACATGTCTCCGGTACAGACCTACTCTCGCACTGGTTCCATGAGCTAACTCAGAGGCAACCACATGTTTCCGGTACAGACCTACTCTCTCACTGGTGCCATGAGCTAACTCAGAGGCAACGACATGTCTCCAGTACAGACCTACTCTCTCACTGGTGCCATGAGCTAACTGAGAGGCAACAACATGTCTCCCGTACAGACCTACTTCTCACTGGTGCCATGAGCTAACTCAGAGTCAACCACATGTCTCCCGTACAGACCTACTCTCTCACTGGTGCCATGAGCTAATTCAGAGGCAACCACATGTCTCCCGTACAGACCTACTCTCTCACTGGTTCCATGAGATAACTCAGAGGCAACCACATCTCTCCCGTACAGACCTACTCTCTCACTGGTGCCATGCGCTAACTCAGAGGCAACCACATGTCTCCCGTAGAGACCTACTCTCTCACTGGTGCCATGAGCTAACTCAGAGGCAACCACATGTCTCCCGTACAGATCTACTCTCTCACTGGTGCCATGAGCTAACTCAGAGGCAACCATATGTCTCCGGTACAGACCTACTCTCTCACTGGTGCCATGACCTAACTCAGAGGCAACCACATGTCTCCTGTACAGATCTACTCTCTCACTGGTGCCATGAGCTAACTCAGAGGCAACCACATGTCTCCCGCACAGACCTACTCTCCCACTGGTGCCATGAGCTAACTCGGAGGCAACAACATGTCTCCCATACACAGACCTACTCTCCCACTGGTGCCATGAGCTAACTCAGAGACAACCACATGTCTCCCATACAGACCTACTCTCTCACTGGTGCCATGAGCTAACTCAGAGGCAACCACATGTCTCCCGTACAGACCTACTCTCTCACTGGTGCCATGAGAGGCAACCACATGTCTCCCGTACAGACCTACTCTCTCACTGGTGCCATGAGCTAACTCAGAGGCAACCACGTGTCTCCTGTACAGACCTAATCTCTCACTGGTACCACGAGCTAACTCAGAGGCAACCACATGTCTCCCGTAAGGCCTACTCTCTCACTGGTGCCATGAGCTAACTCAGAGGCAACCACATGTCTCCTGTACAGACCTACTCTCTCACTGTTGCCACGAGCTAACTCAAAGGCAACCACATGTCTCCCGTACAGACCTACTCTCTCACTGGTGCCATGAGCTAACTCAGCGGCAACCACATGTGTGCCGTACAGACCTAGTGTACTCTCTCACTGGTGCCATGAGCTAACTCAGAGGCAAACACATGTGTCCCGTACAGACCCACTCTCTCACTGGTGCCATGAGCTAACTCAGAGGCAACCACATGTCTCCCGTACAGACCTACTGTCTCACTGGTGCCATGAGCTAACTCAGAGGCAACCACATGTCTCCCGTACAGACCTACTCTCTCACTGGTGCCATGAGCTAACTCAGAGGCAACCACATGTCTCCCGTACAGACCTACTCTCTCACTGGTGCCATGAGCTAACTCAGAGGCAACCACATGTCTCCCGTACAGACCTACTCTCTCACTGGTGCTATGTGCTAACTCAGAGGCAACCACATGTCTCCCGTACAGACCTACTCTCTCACTGGTGCCATGAGCTAACTCAGAGGCAACCGCATGTCCCCGTACAGACCTACTCTCTCAGTGGTGCCATGAGCTAACTCAGAAGCAACCACATTTCTCCCATACAGACCTACTCTCTCACAGGTGCCATGAGCTAACTCAGAGGCAACCACATGTCTTCCATACAGACCTACTCTCTCACTGGTGCCATGAACTAACTCAGAGGCAGCCACATGTCTCCAGTACAGACCTACTCTCTCACTGGTGCCATGAGCTAACTCACAGGCAACCACATGTCTCCTGTACAGACCTACTCTCTCACTGGTGCCTTGAGCTAACTCAGAGGCAACCACATGTCTCCCGCACAGAACTACTGTCCCACTTGTGCCTTGAGCTAACTCAGAGGCAACCACATGTCTCCCGCACAGAACTACTGTCCCACTGGTGCCATAATTTAACTCGGAGGCAACCACATGTCTCCCATACAGACCTACTCTCCCACTGGTGCCATGAGCTAACTCAGAGACAACCACATGTCTCCCGTTCAGACCTACATGTACTCTCTCACTGGTGCCATGAGCTAACTCAGAGGCAAACACATGTCTCCCGTACAGACCTACTCTCTCACTGGTGCCATGAGCTAACTCAGAGGCAACCACATGTCTCGCGTACAAACCTACTCTCTTACTGGTGCCATGAGCTAACTCAGAGGCAACCACATGTCTCCTGTACAGACCTACTCACTGGTGCCATGAACTAACTCAGAGGCAACCACGTGTCTCCCATACAAACCTACACTGTCACTGGTGCCATGAGCTAACTCAGAGGCAACCACATGTCTCCCGTAAAGACCTACTCTCTCACTGGTGCCATGAGCTAACTCAGAGGCAACCACATGTCGCCCGTACAGACTTACTCTCTCACTGGTGCAATGAGCTAACTCAGAGGCAACCACATATCTCCCGTACAGACCTACTCTCTCACTGGTGCCATGAGCTAACTCAGAGGCAACGACATGTCTCCCATAAAGAACTACTCTCTCACTGGTGCCATGAGCTAACTCAGAGGCAACCACATGTCTCCCGTTCAGACCTACTCTCTCACTGGTGCAATGAGCTAACTCAGAGGCAACCACATGTCTCCCGTACAGACCTACTCTCTCACTGGTGCCATGAGCTAACTCAGAGGCAACCACATGTCTCCCGTACAGACCTACTCTCTCACTGGTGCCATGAGCTAACTCAGAGGCAACCACATGTCTCCAGTACAGACCTACTCTCTCACTGGTGCCATGAGCTAACTCAGAGGCAACCACATGTCTCCAGTACAGACCTACTCTCTCACTGGTGCCATGAGAGGCAACCACATGTCTCCCGTACAGACCTACTCTCTCACTGGTGCAATTAGCTAACTCAGAGGCAACCACGTGTCTCCTGTACAGACCTACTCTCTCACTGGTGCCATGAGCTAACCCAGAGGCAACCACATGTCTCCTGTACAGACCTACTCTCTCACTGGTACCACGAGCTAACTCAGAGGCAACCACATGTTTCCCGTAAGGCCTACCCTCTCACTTGTGCCATGAGCAAACTCAGAGGCAACAACATGTCTCCTGTACAGACCTACTCTCTCACTGTTGCCACGAGTTAACTCAGAGGCAACCACATGTCTCCCGTAGAGACCTACTCTCTCACTGTTGCCATGAGCTAATTCAGAGGCAACCACATGTGTCCCGTACAGATCTACTCTTTCACTGGTGCCATGAGCTAACTCAGAGGCAACCACATGTGCCCCGTACAGACCTACTCTCTCACTGGTGCCATGAGCTAACTCAGAGGCAACCACATGTCTCCCGTACAGACCTACTCTCTCACTGGTGCCATGAGCTAACTCAGAGGCCACCACATGTCTCCCGTACAGACCTACTCCCTGACTGGTGCCATAAGCTAACTCAGAGGCAACCACATGTCTCCCGTACAGACTTACTCTCTCACTGGTGCCATGCGCTAACTCAGAGGCAACCACATGTCTCCGGTACAGACCTACTCTCTCACTGGTTCCATGAGCTAACTCAGAGGCAACCACATGTCTCCCGTACAGACCTACTCTCTCACTGGTGCCATGAGCTAACTCAGAAGCAACCACATGTCTCCCGTACAGACCTACTCTCTCACTGGTGCCATGAGCTAACTCAGAGGCAACCACATGTCTCCCATACAGACCTACTCTCTCACTGGTGCCATTAGCTAACTCAGAGGCAACCACATGTGCCCCGTACAGACCTACTCTCTCACTGGTGCCATGAGCTAACTCAGAGGCAACCACATGTCTCCCGTACAGACCTACTCTCTCGCTGGTGCCATGCGCTAACTCAGAGGCAACCACATGTCTCCCGTAGAGAACTACTCTCTCACTGGTACCATGAGCTAACTCACAGGCAACCACATGTCTCCCGTACAGACCTACTCTCTCACTGGTGCCATGAGCTAACTCAGAGGCAACCATATGTCTTCCGTACAGTCCTATGTACTCCCTCACTGGTGCCATGAGCTAACTCAGAGGCAACCACATGTCTCCCGTACAGACCTACTCTCTCACTGGTGCCATGTGCTAACTCAGAGGCAACCACATGTCTCCCGTACAGACCTACTCTCTCACTGGTGCCATAAGCTAACTCAGAGGCAACCACATGTCTCCCGTACAGACCTACTCTCTCACTGGTGCCATGAGCTAACTCAGAGGCAACCACATGTCTCCCATACAGACCTACTCTCTCACTGGTGCCATGAGCTAACTCAGAGGCAACCACATGTCTCCCGTACAGACCTACTCTCTCACTGGTGCCATGATCTAACTCAGAGGCAACCTCATGTCTCCCGTAACGACCTACTCTCTCACTGGTGCCATTAGCTAACTCAGAGGCAACCACATGTCTCCCGTACAGACCTACTCTCTCACTGGCGCCATGAGCTAACTCAGAGGCAACCACATGTCTCCCGTACAGACCTACTCTCTCACTGGTGCCATGAACTAACTCAGAGGCAACCACGTGTCTCCCATACAAACCTACACTGTCACTGGTGCCATGAGCTAACTCAGAGGCAACCACATGTCTCCCGTACAGACCTACTCTCTCACTGGTGCCATGAGCTAACTCAGAGGCAACCACATGTCTCCCTTACAGACCTACTCTCTCACTGGTGCCATGAGTTAACTCAGAGGCAACCACATGTCTCCCGTACAGACCTACTCTCTCACTGGTGCCATGAGCTAACTCAGAGTCAACCACATGTCTCCCGAACAGACCTACATGTACTCTCTCACTGGTGCCATGAGCTAACTCAGAGGCAACCACATGTCTCCCGTACAGACCTACTCTCTCACTGGTGCCATGAGCTAACTCAGAGGTAACCACATGTCTCCCGTTCAGACCTACTCTCTCACTGGTGCCATGAGCTAACTCAGAGGCAACCACATGTCTCCGATACAGACCTACTCTCTCACTGGTGCCATGAGCTAACTCAGAGGCAACCACATGTCTCCCGTACAGACCTACTCTCACACTGGTGCCATGAGCTAACTCACAGGCAACCACATGTCTCCAGTACAGACCTACTCTCTCACTGGTGCCATGCGCTAACTCAGAGGCAACCACATGTCTCCCGTACAGACCTACTTCTCACTGGTGCCATGAGCTAACTCAGAAGCAACCACATGTCTCCCGTACAGACCTACTCTCTCACTGGTGCCATGAGCTAACTCAGAGGCAACCACATGTCTCCCGTACAGACCTACTCTCTCACTGGTGCCTTGAGCTAACTCAGAGGCAACCACATGTCTCCCGTAGAGACCTACTCTCTCACTGGTGCCATGAGCTAACTCAGAGGCAACCACATGTCTCCCGTACAGACCTACTCTCTAACTGGTGCCATGAGCTAACTCAGAGGCAACCACATGTCTTCCGTACAGACCTATGTACTCTCTCACTGGTGCCATGAGCTAACTCAGAGACAACCACATGTCTCCCGTACAGACCTACTCTCTCACTGGTGCCATGAGCTAACTCAGAGGCAACCACATGTCTCCCGTACAGACCTACTCTCTCACTGATGCCATGAGCTAACTCAGAGGCAACCACATGTCTCCCGTACAGACCTACTCTCTCACTGGTGCCATGATCTAATTCAGAGGCAACCACATGTCACCCGTACAGACCTACTCTCTCACTGGTGCCATTAGCTAACTCAGAGGCAACCACATGTCTCCCGTACAGACCTACTCTCTCACTGGCGCCATGAGCTAACTCAGAGGCAACCACATGTCTCCCGTACAGACCTACTCTCTCACTGGTGCCATTAACTAACTCAGAGGCAACCACGTGTCTCCCATACAAACCTACACTGTCACTGGTGCCATGAGCTAACTCAGAGGCAACCACATGTCTCCCGTACAGACCTACTCTCTCACTGGTGCCATGAGCTAACTCAGAGGCAACCACATGTCTCCCGTACAGACCTACTCTCTCACTGGTGCCATGAGCTAACTCAGAGGCAACCACATGTCTCCCGTACAGACCTACTCTCTCACTGGTGCCATGAGCTAACTCAGAGGCAACCACATGTCTCCCGTACAGACCTACTCTCTCACTGGTGCCATGAGCTAACTCAGAGGCAACCACATGTCTCCCGTACAGACCTACTCTCTCATTGGTGCCATGAGCTAACTGAGAGGCAACCACATGTCTCCCGTACAGACCTACTCTCTCACTGGTGCCATGAGCTAACTCAGAGGCAACCACATGTCTCCCGTACAGACCTACTCTCTCACTGGTGCCATGAGAGGCAACCACATGTCTACCGTACAGACCTACTCTCTCACTGGTGCCATGAGCTAACTCAGAGGCAACCACGTGTCTCCTGTACAGACCTACTCTCTCACTGGTGCCATGAGCTAACTCAGAGGCAACCATATGTCTCCCGTACAGACCTACTCTCTCACTGGTGCCATGAGAGGCAACCACATGTCTCCCGTACAGACCTACTCTCTCACTGGTGCCATGAGCTAACTCAGAGGCAACCACATGTCTCCTGTACAGACCTACTCTCTCACTGGTGCCATAAGCTAACTCAGAGGCAACCACATGTCTCCTGTACAGACCTACTCTCTCACTGCTACCACGAGCTAACTCAGAGGCAACCACATGTCTCCCGTAAGGCCTACTCTCTCACTGGTGCCATGAGCTAACTCAGAGGCAACAACAAGTCTCCTGTACAGACCTACTCTCCCACTGTTGCCACGAGCTAACTCAGAGGCAACCACATGTCTCCCGTACAGACCTACTCTCTCACTGGTGCCATGAGCTAACTCAGAGGCAACCACATGTGTCCCGTACAGACCTACTCTCTCACTGGTGCCATGAGCTAACTCAGAGGCAACTACATGTCTCCGGTACAGACCTACTCTCTCACTGGTGCCATGAGCTAACTCAGAGGCAACCACATGTCTCCAGTACAGACCTACTCTCTCACTGGTGCCATGAGCTAACTCAGAGGCAATCACATGTCTCCCGTACAGACCTACTCTCTCACTGGTGCCATGAGCTAACTCAGAGGCAACCACATGTCTCCCGTACAGACCTACTCTCTCGCTGGTGCCATGCGCTAACTCAGAGGCAACCACATGTCTCCCGTAGAGAACTACTCTCTCACTGGTACCATGAGCTAACTCACAGGCAACCACATGTCTCCCGTACAGACCTACTCTCTCACTGGTGCCATGAGCTAACTCAGAGGCAACCACATGTCTTCCGTACAGACCTATGTACTCTCTCAATGGTGCCATGAGCTAACTCAGAGGCAACCACATGTCTCCCGTACAGACCTACTCTCTCACTGGTGCCATGTGCTAACTCAGAGGCAACCACATGTCTCCCGTACAGACCTACACTCTCACTGGTGCCATAAGCTAACTCAGAGGCAACCACATGTCTCCCGTACAGACCTACTCTCTCACTGGTGCCATGAGCTAACTCAGAGGCAACCACATGTCTCCCGTACAGACCTTCTCTCTCACTGGTGCCATGAGCTAACTCAGAGGCAACCACATGTCTCCCATACAGACCTACTCTCTCACTGGTGCCATGATCTAACTCAGAGGCAACCACATGTCTCCCGTAACGACCTACTCTCTCACTGGTGCCATTAGCTAACTCAGAGGCAACCACATGTCTCCCGTACAGACCTACTCTCTCACTGGCGCCATGAGCTAACTCAGAGGCAACCACATGTCTCCCGTACAGACCTACTCTCTCACTGGTGACATGAACTAACTCATAGGCAACCACGTGTCTCCCATACAAACCTACACTGTCACTGGTGCCATGAGCTAACTCAGAGGCAACCACATGTCTCCCGTACAGACCTACTCTCTCACTGGTGCCATGAGCTAACTCAGAGGCAGCCACATGTCTCCCGTACAGACCTACTCTCTCACTGGTGCCATGAGCTAACTCAGAGGCAACCACATGTCTCCCGTACAGACCTACTCTCTCACTGGTGCCATGAGCTAACTCAGAGGCAACCACATGTCTCCCGTACAGACCTACTCTCTCACTGGTGCCATGAGCTAACTCAGAGGCAACCACATGTCTCCCGTACAGACCTACTCTCTCATTGGTGCCATGAGCTAACTGAGAGGCAACCACATGTCTCCCGTACAGACCTACTCTCTCACTGGTGCCATGAGCTAACTCAGAGGCAACCACATGTCTCCCGTACAGACCTACTCTCTCACTGGTGCCATGAGCTAACTCAGAGGCAACCACGTGTCTCCTGTACAGACCTACTCTCTCACTGGTGCCATGAGCTAACTCAGAGGCAACCATATGTCTCCCGTACAGACCTACTCTCTCACTGGTGCCATGAGAGGCAACCACATGTCTCCCGTACAGACCTACTCTCTCACTGGTGCCATGAGCTAACTCAGAGGCAACCACATGTCTCCTGTACAGACCTACTCTCTCACTGGTGCCATAAGCTAACTCAGAGGCAACCACATGTCTCCTGTACAGACCTACTCTCTCACTGCTACCACGAGCTAACTCAGAGGCAACCACATGTCTCCCGTAAGGCCTACTCTCTCACTGGTGCCATGAGCTAACTCAGAGGCAACAACAAGTCTCCTGTACAGACCTACTCTCCCACTGTTGCCACGAGCTAACTCAGAGGCAACCACATGTCTCCCGTACAGACCTACTCTCTCACTGGTGCCATGAGCTAACTCAGAGGCAACCACATGTGTCCCGTACAGACCTACTCTCTCACTGGTGCCATGAGCTAACTCAGAGGCAACTACATGTCTCCGGTACAGACGTACTCTCTCACTGGTGCCATGAGCTAACTCAGAGGCAACCACATGTCTCCCGTACAGACCTACTCTCACACTGGTGACATGAGCTAATTCAGAAGCAACCACATGTCTCCAGTACAGACCTACTCTCTCACTGGTGCCATGAGCTAACTCAGAGGCAATCACATGTCTCCCGTACAGACCTACTCTCTCACTGGTGCCATGAGCTAATTAGAGGCAACCACATGTCTCCCGTACAGACCTACTCTCTCGCTGGTGCCATGCGCTAACTCAGAGGCAACCACATGTCTCCCGTAGAGAACTACTCTCTCACTGGTACCATGAGCTAACTCACAGGCAACCACATGTTTCCCGTACAGACCTACTCTCTCACTGGTGCCATGAGCTAACTCAGAGGCAACCACATGTCTTCCGTACAGACCTATGTACTCTCTTACTGGTGCCATGAGCTAACTCAGAGGCAACCACATGTCTCTCATACAGACCTACTCTCTCACTGGTGCCATGTGCTAACTCAGAGGCAACCACATGTCTCCCGTACAGACCTACTCTCTCACTGGTGCCATAAGCTAACTCAGAGGCAACCACATGTCTCCCGTACAGACCTACTCTCTCACTGGTGCCATGAGCTAACTCAGGGGCAACCACATGTCTCCCGTACAGACCTACTCTCTCACTGGTGCCATGAGCTAACTCAGAGGCAACCACATGTCTCCCATACAGACCTACTCTCTCACTGGTGCCATGATCTAACTCAGAGGCAACCACATGTCTCCCGTAACGACCTACTCTCTCACTGGTGCCATTAGCTAACTCAGAGGCAACCACATGTCTCCCGTACAGACCTACTCTCTCACTGGCGCCATGAGCTAACTCAGAGGCAACCACATGTCTCCCGTACAGACCTACTCTCTCACTGGTGACATGAACTAACTCAGAGGCAACCACGTGTCTCCCATACAAACCTACACTGTCACTGGTGCCATGAGCTAACTCAGAGGCAACCACATGTCTCCCGTACAGACCTACTCTCTCACTGGTGCCATGAGCTAACTCAGAGGCAACCACATGTCTCCCTTACAGACCTACTCTCTCACTGGTGCCATGAGCTAACTCAGAGGCAACCACATGTCTCCCGTAGAGACCTACTCTCTCACTGGTGCCATGAGCTAACTCAGAGGCAACCACATGTCTCCCGTACAGACCTACTCTCTCACTGGTGCCATGAGTTAACTGAGAGGCAACAACATGTCTCCCGTACAGACCTACTCTCTCACTGGTGCCATGAGCTAAGTCAGAGGCAACCACATGTCTCCCGTACAGACCTACTCTCTCACTGGTGCCATGAGCTAACTCAGAGGCAACCACATGTCTCCCGTACAGACCTACTCTCTCACTGGTGCCTTGAGCTAACTCAGAGGCAACCACATGTCTCCCATACAGACCTACTCTCCCACTGGTGCCATGAGCTAACTCTGAGGCAACCACATGTCTCCCATACAGAACTACTCTCCCACTGGTGCCATGAGCTAACTCAGAGACAAACACATGTCTCCCGTTCAGACCTACTCTCTCACTGGTGCCATGAGCTAACTCAGAGGCAACCATATGTCTCCCGTACAGACCTACTCTCTCACTGTTGCCATGAGCTAACTCAGAGGCTAACACATGTCTCCCGTACTGACCTACTCTCTCACTGGTGCCATGAGCTAATTCAGAGGCAACCACATGTCTCCTTTATAGACCTACTCACTGGTGCCATGAACTAACTCAGAGGCAACCACGTGTCTCCCATACAGACCTATACTGTCACTGGTGCCATGAGCTAACTCAGAGGCAACCACATGTCTCCCGTACAGACCTACTCTCTCACTGATGCCATGAGCTAACTCAGAGGCAACCACATGTCTCCCATACAGACCTACTCTCTCACTGGTGCCATGAGCTAACTCAGAGGCAAGCACATGTCTCCCATACAGACCTACTCTCTCACTGGTGCCATGAGCTAACTCAGAGGCAACCATATGTCTCTGGTACAGACCTACTCTCTCACTGGTGCCATGAGCTAACTCAGAGGCAACCACATTTCTCCCGCACAGACCTACTCTCCCACTGGTGCCATGAGCTAACTCGGAGGCAACCACATGTCTCACATACACAGACCTACTCTCCCACTGGTGCCATGAGCTAACTCAGAGACAACCACATGTCTCCCGTTCAGACCTATTCTCTCACTTATGCCATGAGCTAACTCAGAGGCAACCACATGTCTCCCGTACAGACCTACTCTCTCACTGGTGCCATGAGCTAACTCAGAGGCAACCACATGTCTCCCGTACAGACCTACTCTCTCACTGGTGCCATGAGCTAACTCAGAGGCAACCACATGTCTCCTGTACCGACCTACATGTACTCACTGGTGCCATGAACTAACTCAGAGGCAACCACGTGTCTCCCAGACAGACCTACACCGTCACTGGTGCCATGAGCTAACTCAGAGGCAACCACATGTCTCCCATACAGACCTACTCTCTCACTGATGCCATGAGCTAACTCAGAGGCAAACACATTTCTCCCGTACAGACCTACTCTCTCACTGGTACCATGAGCTAACTCAGAGGCAACCACATGTCTCCCGTACAGACCTACTCTCTCACTGGTGCCATGAGCTAACTCAGAGTCAACCACATGTCTCCCGAACAGACCTACATTTACTCTCTCACTGGTGCCATGAGCTAACTCAGAGGCAACCACATGTCTCCCATACAGACCTACTCTCTCACTGGTGCCATGAGCTAACTCAGAGGCAACCACATGTCTCCCGTTCAGACCTACTCTCTCACTGGTGCCATGAGCTAACTCAGAGACAACCACATGTCTCCGGTACAGACCTACTCTCTCACTGGTGCCATGAGCTAATTCAGAGGCAACCACATGTCTCCCGTACAGACCTACTCTCACACTGGTGCCATGAGCTAACTCACAGGCAACCACATGTCTCCATTACAGACCTACTCTCTCACTGGTGCCATGCGCTAACTCAGAGGCAACCACATGTCTCCCGTACAGACATACTTCTCACTGGTGCCATGAGCTAACTCAGAGGCAACCACATGTCTCCCGTACAGACCTACTCTCTCACTGGTGCCATGAGCTAACTCAGAGTCAACCACATGTCTCCCGAACAGACCTACATGTACTCTCTCACTGGTGCCATGAGCTAACTCAGAGGCAACCACATGTCTCCCATACAGACCTACTCTCTCACTGGTGCCATGAGCTAACTCAGAGGCAACCACATGTCTCCCGTTCAGACCTACTCTCTCACTGGTGCCATGAGCTAACTCAGAGGCAACCACATGTCTCCCGTTCAGACCTACTCTCTCACTGGTGCCATGAGCTAACTCAGAGGCAACCACATGTCTCCGGTACAGACCTACTCTCTCACTGGTGCCATGAGCTAACTCAAAGGCAACCACATGTCTCCCGTACAGACCTACTCTCACACTGGTGCCATGAGTTAACTCACAGGCAACCACATGTCTCCATTACATACCTACTCTCTCACTGGTGCCATGCGCTAACTCAGAGGCAACCACATGTCTCCCGTACAGACATACTTCTCACTGGTGCCATGAGCTAACTCAGAGGCAACCACATGTCTCCCGTACAGACCTACTCTCTCACTGGTGCCATGAGCTAACTCAGAGGCAACTACATGTCTCCCGTACAGACCTACTCTCTCACTGGTGCCATGCGCTAACTCAGAGGCAACCACATGTCTCCCGTAGAGACCTACTCTCTCAATGGTGCCATGAGCTAACTCAGAGGCAACCACATGTCTCCCGTACAGACCTACTCTCTCACTGGTGCCATGAGCTAACTCAGAGGCAACCACATGTCTTCCGTACAGACCTATGTACTCTCTCACTGGTGCCATGAGCTAACTCAGAGGCAACCACATGTCTCCCGTACAGACCTACTCTCTCACTGGTGCCATGTGCTAACTCAGAGGCAACCACATGTCTCCCGTACAGACCTACTCTCTCACTGGTGCCATGAGCTAACTCAGAGGCAACCACATGTCTCCCGTACAGACCTACTCTCTCACTGGTGCCATGACCTAACTCAGAGGCAACCACATGTCTCCCGTACAGACCTACTCTCTCACTGATGCCATGAGCTAACTCAGAGGCAACCACATGTCTCCCGTACAGACCTACTCTCTCACTGGTGCCATGATCTAATTCAGAGGCAACCACATGTCACCCGTACAGACCTACTCTCTCACTGTAGCCATTAGCTAACTCAGAGGCAACCACATGTCTCCCGTACAGACCTACTCTCTCACTGGCGCCATGAGCTAACTCAGAGGCAATCACATGTCTCCCGTACAGACCTACTCTCTCACTGGTGCCATTAACTAACTCAGAGGCAACCACGTGTCTACCATACAAACCTACACCGTCACTGGTGCCATGAGCTAACTCAGAGGCAACCACATATCTCCCGTACAGACCTACTCTCTCACTGGTGCCATGAGCTAACTCAGAGGCAACCACATGTCTCCCGTACAGACCTACTCTCTCACTGGTGCCATGAGCTAACTCAGAGGCAATCACATGTCTCCCGTACAGACCTACTCTCTCACTGTTGCCATGAGCTAACTCAGAGGCAACCACATGTCTCCCGTACAGACCTACTCTCTCACTGGTGACATGAGCTAACTCAGAGGCAACCACATGTCTCCCGTACAGACCTACTCTCTCACTGGTGCCATGAGCTAACTGAGAGGCAACCACATGTCTCCCGTACAGACCTACTCTCTCACTGGTGCCATGACCTAACTCAGAGGCAACCACATGTCTCCCGCACAGACCTACTCTCTCACTGGTGCCATGAGAGGCAACCACATGTCTCCCGTACAGACCTACTCTCTCACTGGTGCCATGAGCTAACTCAGAGGCAACCACGTGTCTCCTGTACAGACCTACTCTCTCAATGGTGCCATGAGCTAACTCAGAGGCAACCATATGTCTCCCGTACAGACCTACTCTCTCACTGGTGCCATGAGAGGCAACCACATGTCTCCCGTACAGACCTACTCTCTCACTGGCGCCATGAGCTAACTCAGAGGCAACCACGTGTCTCCTGTACAGACCACCTCTCTCACTGGTGCCATGAGCTAACTCAGAGGCAACCACGTGTCTCCCGTACAGACCTACTCTCTCACTGGTGCCATGAGCTAACTCAGAGGCAACCACATGTCTCCTGTACAGACCTACTCTCTAACTGGTACCACGAGCTAACTCAGAGGCAACCACATGTCTCCCGTAAGGCCTACTCTCTCACTGGTGCCATGAGCTAACTCAGAGGCAACAACATGTCTCCTGTACAGACCTACTCTCCCACTGTTGCCACGAGCTATCTCAGAGGCAACCACATGTCTCCCGTACAGACCTACTCTCTCACTGGTGCCATGAGCTAACTCAGAGGCAACCACATGTGTCCCGTACAGACCTACTCTCTCACTGGTGCCATGAGCTAACTCAGAGGCAACTACATGTCTCCGGTACAGACCTACTCTCTCACTGGTGCCATGAGCTAACTCAGAGGCAACCACATGTCTTCCGTACAGACCTACTCTCACACTGGTACCATGAGCTAACTCAGAGGCAACCACATGTCTCCAGTACAGACCTACTCTCTCACTGGTGCCATGAGCTAACTCAGAGGCAATCACATGTCTCCCGTACAGACCTACTCTCTCACTGGTGCCATGAGCTAACTCAGAGGCAACCACATGTCTCCCGTACAGACCTACTCTCTCGCTGGTGCCATGCGCTAACTCAGAGGCAACCACATGTCTCCCGTAGAGAACTACTCTCTCACTGGCACCATGAGCTAACTCACAGGCAACCACATGTCTCCCGTACAGACCTACTCTCTCACTGGTGCCATGAACTAACTTAGAGGCAACCACATGTCTTCCGTACAGACCTATGTACTCTCTCACTGGTGCCATGAGCTAATTCAGAGGCAACCACATGTCTCCCGTACAGACCTACTCTCTCACTGGTGCCATGTGCTAACTCAGAGGCAACCACATGTCTTCCGTACAGACCTACTCTCTCACTGGTGCCATGAGCTAACTCAGAGGCAACCACATGTCTCCCGTACAGACCTACTCTCTCACTGGTGCCATGAGCTAACTCAGAGGCAACCACATGTCTCCCGTACAGACCTACTCTCTCACTGGTTCCATGAGCTAACTCAGAGGCAACCACATGTCTCCCGTACAGACCTACTCTCTCACTGGTGCCTTGAGCTAACTCAGAGGCAACCACATGTCTCCCATACAGACCTACTCTCCCACTGGTGCCATGAGCTAACTCTGAGGCAACCACATGTCTCCCATACAGAACTACTCTCCCACTGGTGCCATGAGCTAACTCAGAGACAAACACATGTCTCCCGTTCAGACCTACTCTCTCACTGGTGCCATGAGCTAACTCAGAGGCAACCATATGTCTCCCGTACAGACCTACTCTCTCACTGTTGCCATGAGCTAACTCAGAGGCTAACACATGTCTCCCGTACTGACCTACTCTCTCACTGGTGCCATGAGCTAATTCAGAGGCAACCACATGTCTCCTTTATAGACCTACTCACTGGTGCCATGAACTAACTCAGAGGCAACCACGTGTCTCCCATACAGACCTATACTGTCACTGGTGCCATGAGCTAACTCAGAGGCAACCACATGTCTCCCGTACAGACCTACTCTCTCACTGATGCCATGAGCTAACTCAGAGGCAACCACATGTCTCCCATACAGACCTACTCTCTCACTGGTGCCATGAGCTAACTCAGAGGCAAGCACATGTCTCCCATACAGACCTACTCTCTCACTGGTGCCATGAGCTAACTCAGAGGCAACCATATGTCTCTGGTACAGACCTACTCTCTCACTGGTGCCATGAGCTAACTCAGAGGCAACCACATTTCTCCCGCACAGACCTACTCTCCCACTGGTGCCATGAGCTAACTCGGAGGCAACCACATGTCTCACATACACAGACCTACTCTCCCACTGGTGCCATGAGCTAACTCAGAGACAACCACATGTCTCCCGTTCAGACCTATTCTCTCACTTATGCCATGAGCTAACTCAGAGGCAACCACATGTCTCCCGTACAGACCTACTCTCTCACTGGTGCCATGAGCTAACTCAGAGGCAACCACATGTCTCCCGTACAGACCTACTCTCTCACTGTTGCCATGAGCTAACTCAGAGGCTAACACATGTCTCCCGTACTGACCTACTCTCTCACTGGTGCCATGAGCTAATTCAGAGGCAACCACATGTCTCCTTTATAGACCTACTCACTGGTGCCATGAACTAACTCAGAGGCAACCACGTGTCTCCCATACAGACCTATACTGTCACTGGTGCCATGAGCTAACTCAGAGGCAACCACATGTCTCCCGTACAGACCTACTCTCTCACTGATGCCATGAGCTAACTCAGAGGCAACCACATGTCTCCCATACAGACCTACTCTCTCACTGGTGCCATGAGCTAACTCAGAGGCAAGCACATGTCTCCCATACAGACCTACTCTCTCACTGGTGCCATGAGCTAACTCAGAGGCAACCATATGTCTCTGGTACAGACCTACTCTCTCACTGGTGCCATGAGCTAACTCAGAGGCAACCACATTTCTCCCGCACAGACCTACTCTCCCACTGGTGCCATGAGCTAACTCGGAGGCAACCACATGTCTCACATACACAGACCTACTCTCCCACTGGTGCCATGAGCTAACTCAGAGACAACCACATGTCTCCCGTTCAGACCTATTCTCTCACTTATGCCATGAGCTAACTCAGAGGCAACCACATGTCTCCCGTACAGACCTACTCTCTCACTGGTGCCATGAGCTAACTCAGAGGCAACCACATGTCTCCCGTACAGACCTACTCTCTCACTGGTGCCATGAGCTAACTCAGAGGCAACCACATGTCTCCTGTACCGACCTACATGTACTCACTGGTGCCATGAACTAACTCAGAGGCAACCACGTGTCTCCCAGACAGACCTACACCGTCACTGGTGCCATGAGCTAACTCAGAGGCAACCACATGTCTCCCATACAGACCTACTCTCTCACTGATGCCATGAGCTAACTCAGAGGCAAACACATTTCTCCCGTACAGACCTACTCTCTCACTGGTGCCATGAGCTAACTCAGAGGCAACCACATGTCTCCCGTACAGACCTACTCTCTCACTGGTGCCATGAGCTAACTCAGAGTCAACCACATGTCTCCCGAACAGACCTACATTTACTCTCTCACTGGTGCCATGAGCTAACTCAGAGGCAACCACATGTCTCCCATACAGACCTACTCTCTCACTGGTGCCATGAGCTAACTCAGAGGCAACCACATGTCTCCCGTTCAGACCTACTCTCTCACTGGTGCCATGAGCTAACTCAGAGACAACCACATGTCTCCGGTACAGACCTACTCTCTCACTGGTGCCATGAGCTAATTCAGAGGCAACCACATGTCTCCCGTACAGACCTACTCTCACACTGGTGCCATGAGCTAACTCACAGGCAACCACATGTCTCCATTACAGACCTACTCTCTCACTGGTGCCATGCGCTAACTCAGAGGCAACCACATGTCTCCCGTACAGACATACTTCTCACTGGTGCCATGAGCTAACTCAGAGGCAACCACATGTCTCCCGTACAGACCTACTCTCTCACTGGTGCCATGAGCTAACTCAGAGTCAACCACATGTCTCCCGAACAGACCTACATGTACTCTCTCACTGGTGCCATGAGCTAACTCAGAGGCAACCACATGTCTCCCATACAGACCTACTCTCTCACTGGTGCCATGAGCTAACTCAGAGGCAACCACATGTCTCCCGTTCAGACCTACTCTCTCACTGGTGCCATGAGCTAACTCAGAGGCAACCACATGTCTCCCGTTCAGACCTACTCTCTCACTGGTGCCATGAGCTAACTCAGAGGCAACCACATGTCTCCGGTACAGACCTACTCTCTCACTGGTGCCATGAGCTAACTCAAAGGCAACCACATGTCTCCCGTACAGACCTACTCTCACACTGGTGCCATGAGCTAACTCACAGGCAACCACATGTCTCCATTACATACCTACTCTCTCACTGGTGCCATGCGCTAACTCAGAGGCAACCACATGTCTCCCGTACAGACATACTTCTCACTGGTGCCATGAGCTAACTCAGAGGCAACCACATGTCTCCCGTACAGACCTACTCTCTCACTGGTGCCATGAGCTAACTCAGAGGCAACTACATGTCTCCCGTACAGACCTACTCTCTCACTGGTGCCATGCGCTAACTCAGAGGCAACCACATGTCTCCCGTAGAGACCTACTCTCTCAATGGTGCCATGAGCTAACTCAGAGGCAACCACATGTCTCCCGTACAGACCTACTCTCTCACTGGTGCCATGAGCTAACTCAGAGGCAACCACATGTCTTCCGTACAGACCTATGTACTCTCTCACTGGTGCCATGAGCTAACTCAGAGGCAACCACATGTCTCCCGTACAGACCTACTCTCTCACTGGTGCCATGTGCTAACTCAGAGGCAACCACATGTCTCCCGTACAGACCTACTCTCTCACTGGTGCCATGAGCTAACTCAGAGGCAACCACATGTCTCCCGTACAGACCTACTCTCTCACTGGTGCCATGACCTAACTCAGAGGCAACCACATGTCTCCCGTACAGACCTACTCTCTCACTGATGCCATGAGCTAACTCAGAGGCAACCACATGTCTCCCGTACAGACCTACTCTCTCACTGGTGCCATGATCTAATTCAGAGGCAACCACATGTCACCCGTACAGACCTACTCTCTCACTGTAGCCATTAGCTAACTCAGAGGCAACCACATGTCTCCCGTACAGACCTACTCTCTCACTGGCGCCATGAGCTAACTCAGAGGCAATCACATGTCTCCCGTACAGACCTACTCTCTCACTGTTGCCATGAGCTAACTCAGAGGCAACCACATGTCTACCATACAAACCTACACCGTCACTGGTGCCATGAGCTAACTCAGAGGCAACCACATATCTCCCGTACAGACCTACTCTCTCACTGGTGCCATGAGCTAACTCAGAGGCAACCACATGTCTCCCGTACAGACCTACTCTCTAACTGGTGCCATGAGCTAACTAAGAGGCAATCACATGTCTCCCGTACAGACCTACTCTCTCACTGTTGCCATGAGCTAACTCAGAGGCAACCACATGTCTCCCGTACAGACCTACTCTCTCACTGGTGACATGAGCTAACTCAGAGGCAACCACATGTCTCCCGTACAGACCTACTCTCTCACTGGTGCCATGAGCTAACTGAGAGGCAACCACATGTCTCCCGTACAGACCTACTCTCTCACTGGTGCCATGACCTAACTCAGAGGCAACCACATGTCTCCCGCACAGACCTTCTCTCTCACTGGTGCCATGAGAGGCAACCACATGTCTCCCGTACAGACCTACTCTCTCACTGGTGCCATGAGCTAACTCAGAGGCAACCACGTGTCTCCTGTACAGACCTACTCTCTCAATGGTGCCATGAGCTAACTCAGAGGCAACCATATGTCTCCCGTACAGACCTACTCTCTCACTGGTGCCATGAGAGGCAACCACATGTCTCCCGTACAGACCTACTCTCTCACTGGCGCCATGAGCTAACTCAGAGGCAACCACGTGTCTCCTGTACAGACCACCTCTCTCACTGGTGCCATGAGCTAACTCAGAGGCAACCACGTGTCTCCCGTACAGACCTACTCTCTCACTGGTGCCATGAGCTAACTCAGAGGCAACCACATGTCTCCTGTACAGACCTACTCTCTAACTGGTACCACGAGCTAACTCAGAGGCAACCACATGTCTCCCGTAAGGCCTACTCTCTCACTGGTGCCATGAGCTAACTCAGAGGCAACAACATGTCTCCTGTACAGACCTACTCTCCCACTGTTGCCACGAGCTATCTCAGAGGCAACCACATGTCTCCCGTACAGACCTACTCTCTCACTGGTGCCATGAGCTAACTCAGAGGCAACCACATGTGTCCCGTACAGACCTACTCTCTCACTGGTGCCATGAGCTAACTCAGAGGCAACTACATGTCTCCGGTACAGACCTACTCTCTCACTGGTGCCATGAGCTAACTCAGAGGCAACCACATGTCTTCCGTACAGACCTACTCTCACACTGGTACCATGAGCTAACTCAGAGGCAACCACATGTCTCCAGTACAGACCTACTCTCTCACTGGTGCCATGAGCTAACTCAGAGGCAATCACATGTCTCCCGTACAGACCTACTCTCTCACTGGTGCCATGAGCTAACTCAGAGGCAACCACATGTCTCCCGTACAGACCTACTCTCTCGCTGGTGCCATGCGCTAACTCAGAGGCAACCACATGTCTCCCGTAGAGAACTACTCTCTCACTGGCACCATGAGCTAACTCACAGGCAACCACATGTCTCCCGTACAGACCTACTCTCTCACTGGTGCCATGAACTAACTTAGAGGCAACCACATGTCTTCCGTACAGACCTATGTACTCTCTCACTGGTGCCATGAGCTAATTCAGAGGCAACCACATGTCTCCCGTACAGACCTACTCTCTCACTGGTGCCATGTGCTAACTCAGAGGCAACCACATGTCTTCCGTACAGACCTACTCTCTCACTGGTGCCATGAGCTAACTCAGAGGCAACCACATGTCTCCCGTACAGACCTACTCTCTCACTGGTGCCATGAGCTAACTCAGAGGCAACCACATGTCTCCCGTACAGACCTATTCTCTCACTGGTGCCATGAGCTAACTCAGAGGCAACCACATGTCTCCCGTACAGACCTACTCTCTCACTGGTACCATGATCTAACTCAGAGGCAACTACATGTCTCCCGTACAGACCTACTCTCTCACTGGCGCCATGAGCTAACTCAGAGGCAACCACATGTCTCCCGTACAGACCAACTTTCTCACTGGTGCCATGAACTAACTCAGAGGCAACCACGTGTCTCCCATACAAACCTACACTGTCACTGGTGCCATGAGCTAACTCAGAGGCAAACACATGTCTCCCGTACAGACCTACTCTCTCACTGGTGCCATGAGCTAACTCAGAGGCAACCAAATGTCTCCCGTACAGACCTACTCTCTCACTGGTGCCATGAGCTAATTCAGAGGCAACCACATGTCTCCCGTACAGACCTACTCTCTCACTGGTGCCATGAGCTAACTCAGAGGCAATCACCTATCTCCCGTACAGACCTACTCTCTCACTGGTGCCATGAGCTAACTCAGAGGCAACCACATGTCTCCCGTACAGACCTACTCTCTCACTGGTGCCATGAGCTAACTGAGAGGCAACCACATGTCTCCCGTACAGACCTACTCTCTCACTGGTGCCATGAGCTAACTCAGAGGCAACCACATGTCTCCCGTACAGACCTACTCTCTCACTGGTGCCATGAGCTAACTCAGAGGCAACCACATGTCTCCCGTACAGACCTACTCTCTCACTGGTGCCTTGAGCTAACTCAGAGGCAACCACATGTCTCCCACACAGACCTACTCTCCCACTGGTGCCATGAGCTAACTCGGAGGCAACCACATGTCTCCCATACAGACCTACTCTCCCACTGGTGCCATGAGCTAACTCAGAGACAACCACATGTCTCCCGTTCAGACCTACTCTCTCACTGGTGCCATGAGCTAACTCAGAGGCAACCACATGTCTCCCGTACAGACCTACTCTCTCACTGTTGCCATGAGCTAACTAAGAGGCAAACACATGTCTCCCGTACAGACCTACTCTCTCACTGGTGCCATGAGCTAACTCAGAGGCAACCACATGTCTCCTGTATAGACCTACTCACTGGTGCCATGAACTAACTCAGAGGCAACCACGTGTCTCCCATACAGACCTATACTGTCACTGGTGCCATGAGCTAACTCAGAGGCAACCACATGTCTCCCGTACAGACCTACTCTCTCACTGGTGCCATGAGCTAACTCAGAGGCAACCACATGTCTTCCGTACAGACCTATGTACTCTCTCACTGGTGCCATGAGCTAACTCAGAGGCAACCACATGTCTCCCGTACAGACCTACTCTCTCACTGGTGCCATGTGCTAACTCAGAGGCAACCACATGTCTCCCGTACAGACCTACTCTCTCACTGGTGTCATGAGCTAACTCAGAGGCAACCATATGTCTCCCGTACAGACCTACTCTCTCACTGGTGCCATGAGCTAACTCAGAGGCAACCACATGTCTCCCGTACAGACCTACTCTCTCACTGGTGCCATGATCTAACTCAGAGGCAACCACATGTCTCCCGTACAGACCTACTCTCTCACTGGTGCCATGATCTAATTCAGAGGCAACCACATGTCTCCCGTACAGACCTACTCTCTCACTGGTGCCATTAGCTAACTCAGAGGCAACCACATGTCTCCCGTACAGACCTACTCTCTCACTGGTGCCATGAGCTAACTCAGAGGCAACCACATGTCTCCCGTACAGACCTACTCTCTCACTGGTGCCATGAGCTAACTCAGAGGCAACCACATGTCTCCCGTACAGACCTACTCTCTCACTGGTGCCATGATCTAACTCAGAGGCAACCACATGTCTCCCGTAACGACCTACTCTCTCACTGGTGCCATTAGCTAACTCAGAGGCAACCACATGTCTCCCGTACAGACCTACTCTCTCACTGGCGCCATGAGCTAACTCAGAGGCAACCACATGTCTCCCGTACAGACCTACTTTCTCACTGGTGCCATGAAATAACTCAGAGGCAACCACGTGTCTCCCATACAAACCTACACTGTCACTGGTGCCATGAGCTAACTCAGAGGCAACCACATGTCTCCCGTACAGACCTACTCTCTCACTGGTGCCATGAGCTAACTCAGAGGCAACCAAATGTCTCCCGTACAGACCTACTCTCTCACTGGTGCCATGAGCTAACTCAGAGGCAACCACATGTCTCCCGTACAGACCTACTCTCTCACTGGTGCCATGAGCTAACTCAGAGGCAATCACCTATCTCCCGTACAGACCTACTCTCTCACTGGTGCCATGAGCTAACTCAGAGGCAACCACATGTCTCCCGTACAGACCTACTCTCTCACTGGTGCCATGAGCTAACTGAGAGGCAACCACATGTCTCCCGTACAGACCTACTCTCTCACTGGTGCCATGAGCTAACTCAGAGGCAACCACATGTCTCCCGTACAGACCTACTCTCTCACTGGTGCCATGAGCTAACTCAGAGGCAACCACATGTCTCCCGTACAGACCTACTCTCTCACTGGTGCCTTGAGCTAACTCAGAGGCAACCACATGTCTCCCACACAGACCTACTCTCCCACTGGTGCCATGAGCTAACTCGGAGGCAACCACATGTCTCCCATACAGACCTACTCTCCCACTGGTGCCATGAGCTAACTCAGAGACAACCACATGTCTCCCGTTCAGACCTACTCTCTCACTGGTGCCATGAGCTAACTCAGAGGCAACCACATGTCTCCCGTACAGACCTACTCTCTCACTGTTGCCATGAGCTAACTAAGAGGCAAACACATGTCTCCCGTACAGACCTACTCTCTCACTGGTGCCATGAGCTAACTCAGAGGCAACCACATGTCTCCTGTATAGACCTACTCACTGGTGCCATGAACTAACTCAGAGGCAACCACGTGTCTCCCATACAGACCTATACTGTCACTGGTGCCATGAGCTAACTCAGAGGCAACCACATGTCTCCCGTACAGACCTACTCTCTCACTGGTGCCATGAGCTAACTCAGAGGCAACCACATGTCTTCCGTACAGACCTATGTACTCTCTCACTGGTGCCATGAGCTAACTCAGAGGCAACCACATGTCTCCCGTACAGACCTACTCTCTCACTGGTGCCATGTGCTAACTCAGAGGCAACCACATGTCTCCCGTACAGACCTACTCTCTCACTGGTGTCATGAGCTAACTCAGAGGCAACCATATGTCTCCCGTACAGACCTACTCTCTCACTGGTGCCATGAGCTAACTCAGAGGCAACCACATGTCTCCCGTACAGACCTACTCTCTCACTGGTGCCATGATCTAACTCAGAGGCAACCACATGTCTCCCGTACAGACCTACTCTCTCACTGGTGCCATGATCTAATTCAGAGGCAACCACATGTCTCCCGTACAGACCTACTCTCTCACTGGTGCCATTAGCTAACTCAGAGGCAACCACATGTCTCCCGTACAGACCTACTCTCTCACTGGTGCCATGAGCTAACTCAGAGGCAACCACATGTCTCCCGTACAGACCTACTCTCTCACTGGTGCCATGAGCTAACTCAGAGGCAACCACATGTCTCCCGTACAGACCTACTCTCTCACTGGTGCCATGATCTAACTCAGAGGCAACCACATGTCTCCCGTAACGACCTACTCTCTCACTGGTGCCATTAGCTAACTCAGAGGCAACCACATGTCTCCCGTACAGACCTACTCTCTCACTGGCGCCATGAACTAACTCAGAGGCAACCACATGTCTCCCGTACAGACCTACTTTCTCACTGGTGCCATGAACTAACTCAGAGGCAACCACGTGTCTCCCATACAAACCTACACTGTCACTGGTGCCATGAGCTAACTCAGAGGCAACCACATGTCTCCCGTACAGACCTACTCTCTCACTGGTGCCATGAGCTAACTCAGAGGCAACCACATGTCTCCCGTACAGACCTACTCTCTCACTGGTGCCATGAGCTAACTCAGAGGCAACCACATGTCTCCCGTACAGACCTACTCTCTCACTGGTGCCATGAGCTAACTCAGAGGCAACGACATGTCTCCCGTACAGACCTACTCTCTCACTGGTGCCATGAACTAACTCAGAGGCAACCACATGTCTCCCGTACAGACCTACTCTCTCACTGGTGCCATGAGCTAACTGAGAGGCAACCACATGTCTCCCGTACAGACCTACTCTCTCACTGGTGCCATGAGCTAACTCAGAGGCAACCACATGTCTCCCGTACAGACCTACTCTCTCACTGGTACCATGAGCTAACTCAGAGGCAACCACATGTCTCCCTAACAGACCTACTCTCTCACTGGTGCCTTGAGCTAACTCAGAGGCAACCACATGTCTCCCACACAGACCTACTCTCCCACTGGTGCCATGAGCTAACTCGGAGGCAACCACATGTCTCCCATACAGACCTACTCTCCCACTGGTGCCATGAGCTAACTCAGAGACAACCACATGTCTCCCGTTCAGACCTACTCTCTCACTGGTGCCATGAGCTGTCTCAGAGGCAACCACATGTCTCCCGTACAGACCTACTCTCTCACTGGTGCCATGATCTAATTCAGAGGCAACCACATGTCTCCCGTACAGACCTACTCTCTCACTGGTGCCATGAGCTAACTCAGAGGCAACCACATGTCTCCCGTACAGACCTACTCTCTCACTGGCGCCATGAGCTAACTCAGAGGCAACCACATGTCTCCCGTACAGACCTACTCTCTCACTGGTGCCATGAACTAACTCAGAGGCAACCACGTGTCTCCCATACAAACCTACACTGTCACTGGTGCCATGAGCTAACTCAGAGGCAACCACATATCTCCCGTACAGACCTACTCTCTCATTGGTGCCATGAGCTAACTCAGAAGCAACCACATGTCTCCCGTACAGACCTACTCTCTCACTGGTGCCATGAGCTAACTCAGAGGCAACCACATATCTCCCGTACAGACCTACTCTCTCACTGGTGCCATGAGCTACCTCAGAGGCAACCACATGTCTCCCGTACAGACCTACTCTCTCACTGGTGCCATGAGCTAACTCAGAGGCAACCACATGTCTCCCGTACAGACCTACTCTCTCACTGGTGCCATGAGCTAACTGAGAGGCAACCACATGTCTCCTGTACAGACCTACTCTCTCACTGGTGCCATGAGCTAACTCAGAGGCAACCACATGTCTCCTGTACAGACCTACTCTCTCACTGGTGCCATGAGCTAACTCAGAGGCAACCACATGTCTCCTGTACAGACCTACTCTCTCACTGGTGCCATGAGCTAACTCAGAGGCAACCACATGTCTCCCGTACAGACCTACTCTCTCACTGGTGCCTTGAGCTAACTCAGAGGCAACCACATGTCTCCCGCACAGACCTACTCTCCCACTGGTGCCATGAGCTAACTCGGAGGCAACCACATGTCTCCCATACAGACCTACTCTCCCACTGGTGCCATGAGCTAACTCAGAGACAACCACATGTCTCCCGTTCAGACCTACTCTCTCACTGGTGCCATGAGCTAACTCAGAGGCAACCACATGTCTCCCGTACAGACCTACTCTCTCACTGTTGCCATGAGCTAACTCAGAGGCAAACACATGTCTCCCGTACAGACCTACTCTCTCACTGGTGCCATGAGCTAACTCAGAGGCAACCACATGTCTCCTGTACAGACCTACTCACTGGTGCCATGAGCTAACTCAGAGGCAACCACATGTCTCCCGTACAGACCTACTCTCTCACTGGTGCCATGAGCTAACTCAGAGGCAACCACATGTCTCCTGTATAGACCTACTCACTGGTGCCATGAACTAACTCAGAGGCAACCACGTGTCTCCCATACAGACCTATACTGTCACTGGTGCCATGAGCTAACTCAGAGGCAACCACATGTCTCCCGTACAGACCTACTCTCTCACTGGTGCCATGAGCTAACTCAGAGGCAACCACATGTCTTCCGTACAGACCTATGTACTCTCTCACTGGTGCCATGAGCTAACTCAGAGGCAACCACATGTCTCCCGTACAGACCTACTCTCTCACTGGTGCCATGTGCTAACTCAGAGGCAACCACATGTCTCCCGTACAGACCTACTCTCTCACTGGTGTCATGAGCTAACTCAGAGGCAACCACATGTCTCCCGTACAGACCTACTCTCTCACTGGTGCCATGAGCTAACTCAGAGGCAACCACATGTCTCCTGTACAGACCTACTCTCTCACTGGTGCCATGAGCTAACTCAGAGGCAACCACATGTCTCCCGTACAGACCTACTCTCTCACTGGTGCCTTGAGCTAACTCAGAGGCAACCACATGTCTCCCGCACAGACCTACTCTCCCACTGGTGCCATGAGCTAACTCGGAGGCAACCACATGTCTCCCATACAGACCTACTCTCCCACTGGTGCCATGAGCTAACTCAGAGACAACCACATGTCTCCCGTTCAGACCTACTCTCTCACTGGTGCCATGAGCTAACTCAGAGGCAACCACATGTCTCCCGTACAGACCTACTCTCTCACTGTTGCCATGAGCTAACTCAGAGGCAAACACATGTCTCCCGTACAGACCTACTCTCTCACTGGTGCCATGAGCTAACTCAGAGGCAACCACATGTCTCCTATACAGACCTACTCACTGGTGCCATGAGCTAACTCAGAGGCAACCACATGTCTCCCGTACAGACCTACTCTCTCACTGGTGCCATGAGCTAACTCAGAGGCAACCACATGTCTCCTGTATAGACCTACTCACTGGTGCCATGAACTAACTCAGAGGCAACCACGTGTCTCCCATACAGACCTATACTGTCACTGGTGCCATGAGCTAACTCAGAGGCAACCACATGTCTCCCGTACAGACCTACTCTCTCACTGGTGCCATGAGCTAACTCAGAGGCAACCACATGTCTTCCGTACAGACCTATGTACTCTCTCACTGGTGCCATGAGCTAACTCAGAGGCAACCACATGTCTCCCGTACAGACCTACTCTCTCACTGGTGCCATGTGCTAACTCAGAGGCAACCACATGTCTCCCGTACAGACCTACTCTCTCACTGGTGTCATGAGCTAACTCAGAGGCAACCACATGTCTCCCGTACAGACCTACTCTCTCACTGGTGCCATGAGCTAACTCAGAGGCAACCACATGTCTCCCATACAGACCTACTCTCTCACTGGTGCCATGATCTAACTCAGAGGCAACCACATGTCTCCCGTACAGACCTACTCTCTCACTGGTGCCATGATCTAATTCAGAGGCAACCACATGTCTCCCGTACAGACCTACTCTCTCACTGGTGCCATTAGCTAACTCAGAGGCAACCACATGTCTCCCGTACAGACCTACTCTCTCACTGGTGCCATGAGCTAACTCAGAGGAAACCACATGTCTCCCGTACAGACCTACTCTCTCACTGGTGCCATGAGCTAACTCAGAGGCAACCACATGTCTCCCGTACAGACCTACTCTCTCACTGGTGCCATGATCTAACTCAGAGGCAACCACATGTCTCCCGTAACGACCTACTCTCTCACTGGTGCCATTAGCTAACTCAGAGGCAACCACATGTCTCCCGTACAGACCTACTCTCTCACTGGCGCCATGAGCTAACTCAGAGGCAACCACATGTCTCCCGTACAGACCTACTTTCTCACTGGTGCCATGAACTAACTCAGAGGCAACCACGTATCTCCCATACATACCTACACTGTCACTGGTGCCATGAGCTAACTCAGAGGCAACCACATGTCTCCCGTACAGACCTACTCTCTCACTGGTGCCATGAGCTATTTCAGAGGCAACCACATGTCTCCCGTACAGACCTACTCTCTCACTGGTGCCATGAGCTAACTCAGAGGCAACCACATGTCTCCCGTACAGACCTACTCTCTCACTGGTGCCATGAGCTAACTCAGAGGCAACCACATGTCTCCCGTACAGACCTACTCTCTCACTGGTGCCATGAGCTAACTCAGAGGCAACCACATGTCTCCCGTACAGACCTACTCTCTCACTGGTGCCATGAGCTAACTGAGAGGCAACCACATGTCTCCCGTACAGACCTACTCTCTCACTGGTGCCATGAGCTAACTCAGAGGCAACCACATGTCTCCCGTACAGACCTACTCTCTCACTGGTACCATGAGCTAACTCAGAGGCAACCACATGTCTCCCGTACAGACCTACTCTCTCACTGGTGCCTTGAGCTAACTCAGAGGCAACCACATGTCTCCCACACAGACCTACTCTCCCACTGGTGCCATGAGCTAACTCGGAGGCAACCACATGTCTCCCATACAGACCTACTCTCCCACTGCTGCCATGAGCTAACTCAGAGACAACCACATGTCTCCCGTTCAGACCTACTCTCTCACTGGTGCCATGAGCTATCTCAGAGGCAACCACATGTCTCCCGTACAGACCTACTCTCTCACTGGTGCCATGATCTAATTCAGAGGCAACCACATGTCTCCCGTACAGACCTACTCTCTCACTGGTACCATGAGCTAACTCAGAGGCAACCACATGTCTCCCGTACAGACCTACTCTCTCACTGGCGCCATGAGCTAACTCAGAGGCAACCACATGTCTCCCGTACAGACCTACTCTCTCACTGGTGCCATGAACTAACTCAGAGGCAACCACGTGTCTCCCATACAAACCTACACTGTCACTGGTGCCATGAGCTAACTCAGAGGCAACCACATATCTCCCGTACAGACCTACTCTCTCATTGGTGCCATGAGCTAACTCAGAAGCAACCACATGTCTCCCGTACAGACCTACTCTCTCACTGGTGCCATGAGCTAACACAGAGGCAACCACATATCTCCCGTACAGACCTACTCTCTCACTGGTGCCATGAGCTAACTCAGAGGCAACCACATGTCTCCCGTACAGACCTACTCTCTCACTGGTGCCATGAGCTAACTCAGAGGCAACCACATGTCTCCCGTACAGACCTACTCTCTCACTGGTGCCATGAGCTAACTGAGAGGCAACCACATGTCTCCCGTACAGACCTACTCTCTCACTGGTGCCATGAGCTAACTCAGAGGCAACCACATGTCTCCTGTACAGACCTACTCCCTCACTGGTGCCATGAGCTAACTCAGAGGCAACCACATGTCACCTGTACAGACCTACTCTCTCACTGGTGCCATGAGCTAACTCAGAGGCAACCACATGTCTCCCGTACAGACATACTCTCTCACTGGTGCCTTGAGCTAACTCAGAGGCAACCACATGTCTCCCGCACAGACCTACTCTCCCACTGGTGCCATGAGCTAACTCGGAGGCAACCACATGTCTCCCATACAGACCTACTCTCCCACTGGTGCCATGAGCTAACTCAGAGACAACCACATGTCTCCCGTTCAGACCTACTCTCTCACTGGTGCCATGAGCTAACTCAGAGGCAACCACATGTCTCCCGTACAGACCTACTCTCTCGCTGTTGCCATGAGCTAATTCAGAGGCAAACACATGTCTCCCGTACAGACCTACTCTCTCACTGGTGCCATGAGCTAACTCAGAGGCAACCACATGTCTCCTGTACAGACCTACTCACTGGTGCCATGAGCTAACTCAGAGGCAACCACATGTCTCCCGTACAGACCTACTCTCTCACTGGTGCCATGAGCTAACTCAGAGGCAACCACATGTCTCCAGTACAGACCTACTCTCTCACTGGTGGCATGAGCTAACTCAGAGGCAACCACATGTCTCCCGTACAGACCTACTCTCTCACTGGTGCCATGAGCTAACTCAGAGGCAACCACATGTCTCCCGTACAGACCTGCTCTCTCACTGGTGCCATGAGCTAACTCAGAGGCAACCACATATCTCCCGTACAGACCTACTCTCTCATTGGTGCCATGAGCTAACTCAGAAGCAACCACATGTCTCCCGTACAGACCTACTCTCTCACTGGTGCCATGAGCTAACTCAGAGGCAACCACATATCTCCCGTACAGACCTACTCTCTCACTGGTGCCATGAGCTAACTCAGAGGCAACCACATGTCTCCCGTACAGACCTACTCTCTCACTGGTGCCATGAGCTAACTCAGAGGCAACCACATGTCTCCCGTACAGACCTACTCTCTCACTGGTGCCATGAGCTAACTCAGAGGCAACCACATGTCTCCCGTACAGACCTACTCTCTCACTGGTGCCATGAGCTAACTGAGAGGCAACCACATGTCTCCCGTACAGACCTACTCTCTCACTGGTGCCATGAGCTAAATCAGAGGCAACCACATGTCTCCTGTACAGACCTACTCTCTCACTGGTGCCATGAGCTAACTCAGAGGCAACCACATGTCTCCTGTACAGACCTACTCTCTCACTGGTGCCATGAGCTAACTCAGAGGCAACCACATGTCTCCCGTACAGACCTACTCTCTCACTGGTGCCTTGAGCTAACTCAGAGGCAACCACATGTCTCCCGCACAGACCTACTCTCCCACTGGTGCCATGAGCTAACTCAGAGGCAACCACATGTCTCCGGTACAGACCTACTCTCTCACTGGTGCCATGAGCTAACTCAGAGGCAACCACATGTCTCCGGTACAGACCTACTCTCTCACTGGTGCCATGAGCTAACTCAGAGGCAACCACATGTCTCCGGTACAGACCTACTCTCTCACTGGTGCCATGAGCTAACTCAGAGGCAACCACATGTCTCCCGTACAGACCTACTTCTCACTGGTACCATGAGGTAACTCAGAGGCAACCACATGTCTCCCGTACAGACCTACTCTCTCACTGGTGCCATGAGCTAACTCAGAGGCAACCACATGTCTCCCGTACAGACCTACTCTCTCACTGGTGCCATGCGCTAACTCAGAGGCAACCACATGTCTCCCGTAGAGACCTACTCTCTCACTTGTGCCATGAGCTAACTCAGAGGCAACCACATGTCTCCCGTACAGACCTACTCTCTCACTGGTGCCATGAGCTAACTCAGAGGCAACCATCTCACTGGTGCCATGAGCTAACTCAGAGGCAACCACATGTCTCCCGTACAGACCTACTCTCTCACTGGTGCCATGAGCTAACTCAGAGGCAACCACATGTCTCCCGTACAGACCTACTCTCTCACTGGTGCCATGAGCTAACTGAGAGGCAACCACATGTCTTCCGTACAGACCTACTCTCTCACTGGTGCCATGAGCTAACTCAGAGGCAACCACATGTCTCCCGTACAGATCTACTCTCTCACTGGTGCCATGAGCTAACTCAGAGGCAACCACATGTCTCACGTACAGACCTACTCTCTCACTGGTGCCTTGAGCTAACTCAGAGGCAACCACATGTCTCCCACACAGACCTACTCTCCCACTGGTGCCATGAGCTAACTCGGAGGCAACCACATGTTTCCCATACAGACCTACTCTCCCACTGGTGCCATGAGCTAACTCAGAGACAACCACATGTCTCCCGTTCAGACCTACTCTCTCACTGGTGCCATGATCTAATTCAGAGGTAACCACATGTCTCCCGTACAGACCTACTCTCTCACTGGTGCCATGAGCTAACTCAGAGGCAACCACATGTCTCCCGTACAGACCTACTCTCTCACTGGCGCCATGAGCTAACTCAGAGGCAACCACATGTCTCCCGTACAGACCTACTCTCTCACTGGTGCCATGAACTAACTCAGAGGCAACCACGTGTCTCCCATACAAACCTACACTGTCACTGGTGCCATGAGCTAACTCAGAGGCAACCACATGTCTCCCGTACAGACCTACTCTCTCACTGGTGCCATGTGCTAACTCAGAGGCAACCACATGTCTCCCGTACAGACCTACTCTCTCACTGGTGCCATGAGCTAACTCAGAGGCAACCACATGTCTCCCGTACAGACCTACTCTCTCACTGGTGCCATGAGCTAACTCAGAGGCAACCACATGTCTCCCGTACAGACCTACTCTCTCACTGGTGCCATGATCTAATTCAGAGGCAACCATATGTCTCCCGTACAGACCTACTCTCTTACTGGTGCCATTAGCTAACTCAGAGGCAACAACATATCTCCCGTACAGACCTACTCTCTCACTGATGCCATGAGCTAACTCAGAGGCAACCACATGTCTCCCGTTCAGACCTACTCTCTCACTGGTGCCATGAGCTAACTCAGAGGCAACCACATGTCTCCCGTACAGACCTACTCTCTCACTGGTGCCATGAGCTAACTCAGAGGCAACCACATGTCTCCCGTACAGACCTACTCTCTCACTGGTGCCATGATCTAACTCAGAGGCAACCACATGTCTCCCGTAACGACCTACTCTCTCACTGGTGCCATTAGCTAACTCAGAGGCAACCACATGTCTCCCGTACAGACCTACTCTCTCACTGGCGCCATGAGCTAACTCAGAGGCAACCACATGTCTCCTGTACAGACCTACTTTCTCACTGGTGTCATGAACTAACTCAGAGGCAACCACGTGTCTCCCATACAAACCTACACTGTCACTGGTGCCATGAGCTAACTCAGAGGCAACCACATGTCTCCCGTACAGACCTACTCTCTCACTGGTGCCATGAGCTAACTCAGAGGCAACCACATGTCTCCCGTACAGACCTACTCTCTCACTGGTGCCATGAGCTAACTCAGAGGCAACCACATGTCTCCCGTACAGACCTACTCTCTCACTGGTGCCATGAGCTAACTCAGAGGCAACCACATGTCTCCCGTACAGACCTACTCTCTCACTGGTGCCATGAGCTAACTCAGAGGCAACCACATGTCTCCCGTACAGACCTACTCTCTCACTGTTGCCTTGAGCTAACTCAGAGGCAACCACAAGTCTCCCACACAGACCTACTTTCCCACTGGTGCCATGAGCTAACTCGGAGGCAACCACATGTCTCCCATACAGACCTACTCTCCCACTGGTGCCATGAGCTAATTCAGAGACAACCACATGTCTCCCGTTCAGACCTACTCTCTCACTGGTGCCATGAGCTAACTCAGAGGCAACCACATGTCTCCCGTACAGACCTACTCTCTCACTGGTGCCATGATCTAATTCAGAGGCAACCACATGTCTCCCGTACAGACCTACTCTCTCACTGGTGCCATGAGCTAACTCAGAGGCAACCACATGTCTCCCGTACAGACCTACTCTCCCACTGGCGCCATGAGCTAACTCAGAGGCAACCACATGTCTCCCGTACAGACCTACTCTCTCACTGGTGCCATGAACTAACTCAGAGGCAACCACGTGTCTCCCATACAAACCTACATTGTCACTGGTGCCATGAGCTAACTCAGAGGCAACCACATATCTCCCGTACAGACCTACTCTCTCATTGGTGCCATGAGCTAACTCAGAGGCAACCACATGTCTCCCGTACAGACCTACTCTCTCACTGGTGCCATGAGCTAACTCAGAGGCAACCACATATCTCCCGTACAGACCTACTCTCTCACTGGTGCCATGAGCTAACTCAGAGGCAACCACATGTCTCCCGTACAGACCTACTCTCTCACTGGTGCCATGAGCTAACTCAGAGGCAACCACATGTCTCCCTTACAGACCTACTCTCTCACTTGTGCCATGAGCTAACTCAGAGGCAACCACATGTCTCCCGTACAGACCTACTCTCTCACTGGTGCCATGAGCTAACTCAGAGGCAACCACATGTCTCCCGTACAGACCTACTCTCTCACTGGTGCCATGAGCTAACTGAGAGGCAACTACATGTCTCCCGTACAGACCTACTCTCTCACAGGTGCCATGAGCTAACTCAGCGGCAATCACATGTCTCCCGTACAGACCTACTCTCTCACTGGTGCCATGAGCTAACTCAGAGGCAACCACATGTCTCCCGTACAGACCTACTCTCTCACTGGTGCCTTGAGCTAACTCAGAGTCAACCACATGTCTCCCACACAGACCTACTCTCCCACTGGTGCCATGAGCTAACTCGGAGGCAACCACATGTCTCCCATACAGACCTACTCTCCCACTGGTGCCATGAGCTAACTCAGAGACAACCACATGTCTCCCGTTCAGACCTACTCTCTCACTGGTGCCATGAGCTAACTCAGAGGCGACCACATGTCTCCCGTACAGACCTACTCTCTCACTGGTGCCATGATCTAATTCAGAGGCAACCACATGTCTCCCGTACAGACCTACTCTCTCACTGGTGCCATGAGCTAACTCAGAGGCAACCACATGTCTCCCGTACAGACCTACTCTCTCACTGTTGCCTTGAGCTAACTCAGAGGCAACCACAAGTCTCCCACACAGACCTACTTTCCCACTGGTGCCATGAGCTAACTCGGAGGCAACCACATGTCTCCCATACAGACCTACTCTCCCACTGGTGCCATGAGCTAATTCAGAGACAACCACATGTCTCCCGTTCAGACCTACTCTCTCACTGGTGCCATGAGCTAACTCAGAGGCAACCACATGTCTCCCGTACAGACCTACTCTCTCACTGGTGCCATGATCTAATTCAGAGGCAACCACATGTCTCCCGTACAGACCTACTCTCTCACTGGTGCCATGAGCTAACTCAGAGGCAACCACATGTCTCCCGTACAGACCTACTCTCCCACTGGCGCCATGAGCTAACTCAGAGGCAACCACATGTCTCCCGTACAGACCTACTCTCTCACTGGTGCCATGAACTAACTCAGAGGCAACCACGTGTCTCCCATACAAACCTACATTGTCACTGGTGCCATGAGCTAACTCAGAGGCAACCACATATCTCCCGTACAGACCTACTCTCTCATTGGTGCCATGAGCTAACTCAGAGGCAACCACATGTCTCCCGTACAGACCTACTCTCTCACTGGTGCCATGAGCTAACTCAGAGGCAACCACATATCTCCCGTACAGACCTACTCTCTCACTGGTGCCATGAGCTAACTCAGAGGCAACCACATGTCTCCCGTACAGACCTACTCTCTCACTGGTGCCATGAGCTAACTCAGAGGCAACCACATGTCTCCCTTACAGACCTACTCTCTCACTTGTGCCATGAGCTAACTCAGAGGCAACCACATGTCTCCCGTACAGACCTACTCTCTCACTGGTGCCATGAGCTAACTCAGAGGCAACCACATGTCTCCCGTACAGACCTACTCTCTCACTGGTGCCATGAGCTAACTGAGAGGCAACTACATGTCTCCCGTACAGACCTACTCTCTCACAGGTGCCATGAGCTAACTCAGCGGCAATCACATGTCTCCCGTACAGACCTACTCTCTCACTGGTGCCATGAGCTAACTCAGAGGCAACCACATGTCTCCCGTACAGACCTACTCTCTCACTGGTGCCTTGAGCTAACTCAGAGTCAACCACATGTCTCCCACACAGACCTACTCTCCCACTGGTGCCATGAGCTAACTCGGAGGCAACCACATGTCTCCCATACAGACCTACTCTCCCACTGGTGCCATGAGCTAACTCAGAGACAACCACATGTCTCCCGTTCAGACCTACTCTCTCACTGGTGCCATGAGCTAACTCAGAGGCGACCACATGTCTCCCGTACAGACCTACTCTCTCACTGGTGCCATGATCTAATTCAGAGGCAACCACATGTCTCCCGTACAGACCTACTCTCTCACTGGTGCCATGAGCTAACTCAGAGGCAACCACATGTCTCCCGTACAGACCTACTCTCTCACTGGCGCCATGAGCTAACTCAGAGGCAACCACATGTCTCCCGTACAGACCTACTGTCTCACTGGTGCCATGAACTAACTCAGAGGCAACCACGTGTCTCCCATACAAACCTACACTGTCACTGGTGCCATGAGCTAACTTAGAGGCAACCACATATCTCCCGTACAGACCTACTCTCTCATTGGTGCCATGAGCTAACTCAGAGGCAACCACATGTCTCCCGTACAGACCTACTCTCTCACTGGTGCCATGAGCTAACTCAGAGGCAACCACATATCTCCCGTACAGACCTACTCTCTCACTGGTGCCATGAGCTAACTCAGAGGCAACCACATGTTTCCCGTACAGACCTACTCTCTCACTGGTGCCATGAGCTAACTCAGAGGCAACCACATGTCTCCCGTACAGACCTACTCTCTCACTGGTGCCATGAGCTAACTGATAGGCAACCACATGTCTCCCGTACAGACCTACTCTCTCACTGGTGCCATGAGCTAACTCAGAGGCAACCACATGTCTCCTGTACAGACCTACTCTCTCACTGGTGCCATGAGCTAACTCAGAGGCAACCACATGTCTCCTGTACAGACCTACTCTCTCACTGGTGCCATGAGCTAACTCAGAGGCAACCACATGTCTCCCGTACAGACCTACTCTCTCACTGGTGCCTTGAGCTAACTCAGAGACAACCACATGTCTCCCGCACAGACCTACTCTCCCACTGGTGCCATGAGCTAACTCGGAGGCAACCACATGTCTCCCATACAGACCTACTCTCTCACTGGTGCCATGAGCTAACTCAGAGGCAACCACATGTCTCCCGTACAGACCTACTCTCTCACTGGTGCCATGAGCTAACTCAGAGGCAACCACATGTCTCCCGTACAGACCTACTCTCTCAATGGTGCCATGAGCTAACTCAGAGGCAACCACATGTCTCCGGTACAGACCTACTCTCTCACTGGTGCCATGAGCTAACTCAGAGGCAACCACATGTCTCCGGTACAGACCTACTCCCTCACTGGTGCCATGAGCTAACTCAGAGGCAACCACATGTCTCCGGTACAGACCTACTCTCTCACTGGTGCCATGAGCTAACTCAGAGGCAACCACATGTCTCCCGTACAGACCAACTTCTCACTGGTACCATGAGGTAACTCAGAGGCAAACACATGTCTCCCGTACAGACCTACTCTCTCACTGGTGCCATGAGCTAACTCAGAGGCAACCATATGTCTCCCGTACAGACCTACTCTCTCACTGGTGCCATGCGCTAACTCAGAGGCAACCACATGTCTCCCGTAGAGACCTACTCTCTCACTGGTACCATGAGCTAAATCAGAGGCAACCACATGTCTCCCATACAGACCTACTATCTCACTGGTGCCATGATCTAACTTAGAGGCAACCACATGTCTCCCGTACAGACCTACTCTCTCACTGGTGCCATGAGCTAACTCAGAGGCAACCATATGTCTCCGGTACAGACCTACTCTCTCACTGATGCCATGAGCTAACTCAGAGGCAACAACATGTCTCCTGTACAGACCTACTCTATCACTGGTGCCATGAGCTAACTCAAAGGCAACCACATGTCTCCCGCACAGACCTACTCTCCCACTGGTGCCATGAGCTAACTCGGGGGCAACCACATGACTCCCATACACAGACCTACTCTCCCACTGGTGCCATGAGCTAACTCAGAGACAACCACATGTCTCCCGTTCAGACCTATTCTCTCACTGATGCCATGAGCTAACTCAGAGGCAACCACATTTCTCCCATACAGACCTACTCTCTCACTGGTGCCATGAGCTAACTCAGAGGCAACCACATGTCTCCCGTACAGACCTACTCTCTCACTGGTGCCATGAGCTAACTAAGAGGCAACCACATGTCTCCCGTACAGACCTACTCTCTCACTGGTGCCATGAGCTAACTCAGAGGCAACCACATGTCTCCTGTTCAGACCTACATGTACTCACTGGTGCTATGAGCTAACTCAGAGGCAACCACATGTCTGCCGTACAGACCTACTCTCTCACTGGTGCCATAAGCTAACTCAGAGGCAACCACATGTCTCCCGTACAGACCTACTCTCTCACTGGTGCCATGAGCTAACTCAGAGGCAACCACATGTCTCCCGTACAGACCTACTCTCTCACTGGTGCCATGAGCTAACTCAGAGGCAACCACATGTCTCCCGTACAGACCTACTCTCTCACTGTTGCCATGAGTTAACTCAGAGGCAAACACATGTCTCCCGTACAGACCTACTCTCTCACTGGTGCCATGAGCTAACTCAGAGGCAACCACATGTCTCCTGTACAGACCTACTCACTGGTGCCATGAACTAACTCAGAGGCAACCACGTATCTCCCATACAGACCTACACTGTCACTGGTGCCATGAGCTAACTCAGAGGCAACCACATGTCTCCCATACAGACCTACTCTCTCACTGGTGCCATGAGCTAACTCGGAGGCAACCACATGTCTCCGGTACAGACCTACTCTCTCAATGGTGCCATGAGCTAACTCAGAGGCAACCACATGTCTCCGGTACAGACTTACTCTCTCACTGGTGCCATGAGCTAACTCAGAGGCAACCACATGTCTCCGGTACAGACCTACTCTCTCACTGTTGCCATGAGCTAACTCAGAGGCAACCACATGTCTCCGGTACAGACCTACCCTCTCACTGGTGCCTTGAGCTAACTCAGAGGCAACCACATGTCTCCCACACAGACCTACTCTCCCACTGGTGCCATGAGCTAACTCGGAGGCAACCACATGTCTCCCATACAGACCTACTCTCCCACTGGTGCCATGAGCTAACTCAGAGACAACCACATGTCTCCCGTTCAGACCTACTCTCTCACTGGTGCCATGAGCTAACTCAGAGGCAACCACATGTCTCCCGTACAGACCTACTCTCTCACTGTTGCCATGAGCTAACTCAGAGGCAAACACATGTCTCCCGTACAGACCTACTCTCTCACTGGTGCCATGAGCTAACTCATAGGCAACCACATGTCTCCTGTATAGACCTACTCACTGGTGCCATGAACTAACTCAGAGGCAACCACGTGTCTCCCATACAGACCTATACTGTCACTGGTGCCATGAGCTAACTCAGAGGCAATCACATGTCTCCCGTACAGACCTACTCTCTCACTGGTGCCATGAGCTAACTCAGAGGCAACCACATGTCTTCCGTACAGACCTATGTACTCTCTCACTGGTGCCATGAGCTAACTCAGAGGCAACCACATGTCTCCCGTACAGACCCACTCTCTCACTGGTGCCATGTGCTAACTCAGAGGCAACCACATGTCTCCCGTACAGACCTACTCTCTCACTGGTGCCATGAGCTAACTCAGAGGAAACCACATGTCTCCCGTACAGACCTACTCTCTCACTGGTGCCATGAGCTAACTCAGAGACAACCACATGTCTCCCATTCAGACCTACTCTCTCACTGGTGCCATGAGCTAACTCAGAGGCAAACACATGTCTCCCGTACAGACCTACTCTCTCACTGTTGCCATGAGCTAACTCAGAGGCAAACACATGTCTCCCGTACAGACCTACTCCCTCACTGGTGACATGAGCTAACTCAGAGGCAACCACATGTCTCCTGTACAGACCTACTCACTGGTGCCATGAGCTAACTCAGAGGCAACCACATGTCTCCCGTACAGACCTACACTCTCACTGGTGCCATGAGCTAACTCAGAGGCAACCACATGTCTCCAGTACAGACCTACTCTCTCACTGGTGCCATGAGCTAACTCAGAGGCAACCACATGTCTCCCGTACAGACCTACTCTCTCACTGGTGCCATGAGCTAACTCAGAGGCAATCACATGTCTCCCGTACAGACCTACTCTCTCAATGGTGCCATGAGCTAACTCAGAGGCAACCACATGTCTCCGGTACAGACCTACTCTCTCACTGGTGCCATGAGCTAACTCAGAGGCAACCACATGTCTCCGGTACAGACCTACTCCCTCACTGGTGCCATGAGCTAACTCAGAGGCAACCACATGTCTCCGGTACAGACCTACTCTCTCACTGGTGCCATGAGCTAACTCAGAGGCAACCACATGTCTCCCGTACAGACCTACTTCTCACTGGTACCATGAGGTAACTCAGAGGCAAACACATGTCTCCCGTACAGACCTACTCTCTCACTGGTGCCATGAGCTAACTCAGAGGCAACCACATGTCTCCCGTACAGACCTACTCTCTCACTGGTGCCATGCGCTAACTCAGAGGCAACCACATGTCTCCCGTAGAGACCTACTCTCTCACTGGTACCATGAGCTAAATCAGAGGCAACCACATGTCTCCCATACAGACCTACTATCTCACTGGTGCCATGATCTAACTTAGAGGCAACCACATGTCTCCCGTACAGACCTACTCTCTCACTGGTGCCATGAGCTAACTCAGAGGCAACCATATGTCTCCGGTACAGACCTACTCTCTCACTGATGCCATGAGCTAACTCAGAGGCAACAACATGTCTCCTGTACAGACCTACTCTATCACTGGTGCCATGAGCTAACTCAAAGGCAACCACATGTCTCCCGCACAGACCTACTCTCCCACTGGTGCCATGAGCTAACTCGGGGGCAACCACATGACTCCCATACACAGACCTACTCTCCCACTGGTGCCATGAGCTAACTCAGAGACAACCACATGTCTCCCGTTCAGACCTATTCTCTCACTGATGCCATGAGCTAACTCAGAGGCAACCACATTTCTCCCATACAGACCTACTCTCTCACTGGTGCCATGAGCTAACTCAGAGGCAACCACATGTCTCCCGTACAGACCTACTCTCTCACTGGTGCCATGAGCTAACTAAGAGGCAACCACATGTCTCCCGTACAGACCTACTCTCTCACTGGTGCCATGAGCTAACTCAGAGGCAACCACATGTCTCCTGTTCAGACCTACATGTACTCACTGGTGCTATGAGCTAACTCAGAGGCAACCACATGTCTGCCGTACAGACCTACTCTCTCACTGGTGCCATAAGCTAACTCAGAGGCAACCACATGTCTCCCGTACAGACCTACTCTCTCACTGGTGCCATGAGCTAACTCAGAGGCAACCACATGTCTCCCGTACAGACCTACTCTCTCACTGGTGCCATGAGCTAACTCAGAGGCAACCACATGTCTCCCGTACAGACCTACTCTCTCACTGTTGCCATGAGTTAACTCAGAGGCAAACACATGTCTCCCGTACAGACCTACTCTCTCACTGGTGCCATGAGCTAACTCAGAGGCAACCACATGTCTCCTGTACAGACCTACTCACTGGTGCCATGAACTAACTCAGAGGCAACCACGTATCTCCCATACAGACCTACACTGTCACTGGTGCCATGAGCTAACTCAGAGGCAACCACATGTCTCCCATACAGACCTACTCTCTCACTGGTGCCATGAGCTAACTCGGAGGCAACCACATGTCTCCGGTACAGACCTACTCTCTCAATGGTGCCATGAGCTAACTCAGAGGCAACCACATGTCTCCGATACAGACTTACTCTCTCACTGGTGCCATGAGCTAACTCAGAGGCAACCACATGTCTCCGGTACAGACCTACTCTCTCACTGTTGCCATGAGCTAACTCAGAGGCAACCACATGTCTCCGGTACAGACCTACCCTCTCACTGGTGCCTTGAGCTAACTCAGAGGCAACCACATGTCTCCCACACAGACCTACTCTCCCACTGGTGCCATGAGCTAACTCGGAGGCAACCACATGTCTCCCATACAGACCTACTCTCCCACTGGTGCCATGAGCTAACTCAGAGACAACCACATGTCTCCCGTTCAGACCTACTCTCTCACTGGTGCCATGAGCTAACTCAGAGGCAACCACATGTCTCCCGTACAGACCTACTCTCTCACTGTTGCCATGAGCTAACTCAGAGGCAAACACATGTCTCCCGTACAGACCTACTCTCTCACTGGTGCCATGAGCTAACTCATAGGCAACCACATGTCTCCTGTATAGACCTACTCACTGGTGCCATGAACTAACTCAGAGGCAACCACGTGTCTCCCATACAGACCTATACTGTCACTGGTGCCATGAGCTAACTCAGAGGCAACCACATTTCTCCCATACAGACCTACTCTCTCACTGGTGCCATGAGCTAACTCAGAGGCAACCACATGTCTCCCGTACAGACCTACTCTCTCACTGGTGCCATGAGCTAACTAAGAGGCAACCACATGTCTCCCGTACAGACCTACTCTCTCACTGGTGCCATGAGCTAACTCAGAGGCAACCACATGTCTCCTGTTCAGACCTACATGTACTCACTGGTGCTATGAGCTAACTCAGAGGCAACCACATGTCTGCCGTACAGACCTACTCTCTCACTGGTGCCATAAGCTAACTCAGAGGCAACCACATGTCTCCCGTACAGACCTACTCTCTCACTGGTGCCATGAGCTAACTCAGAGGCAACCACATGTCTCCCGTACAGACCTACTCTCTCACTGGTGCCATGAGCTAACTCAGAGGCAACCACATGTCTCCCGTACAGACCTACTCTCTCACTGTTGCCATGAGTTAACTCAGAGGCAAACACATGTCTCCCGTACAGACCTACTCTCTCACTGGTGCCATGAGCTAACTCAGAGGCAACCACATGTCTCCTGTACAGACCTACTCACTGGTGCCATGAACTAACTCAGAGGCAACCACGTATCTCCCATACAGACCTACACTGTCACTGGTGCCATGAGCTAACTCAGAGGCAACCACATGTCTCCCATACAGACCTACTCTCTCACTGGTGCCATGAGCTAACTCGGAGGCAACCACATGTCTCCGGTACAGACCTACTCTCTCAATGGTGCCATGAGCTAACTCAGAGGCAACCACATGTCTCCGGTACAGACTTACTCTCTCACTGGTGCCATGAGCTAACTCAGAGGCAACCACATGTCTCCGGTACAGACCTACTCTCTCACTGTTGCCATGAGCTAACTCAGAGGCAACCACATGTCTCCGGTACAGACCTACCCTCTCACTGGTGCCTTGAGCTAACTCAGAGGCAACCACATGTCTCCCACACAGACCTACTCTCCCACTGGTGCCATGAGCTAACTCGGAGGCAACCACATGTCTCCCATACAGACCTACTCTCCCACTGGTGCCATGAGCTAACTCAGAGACAACCACATGTCTCCCGTTCAGACCTACTCTCTCACTGGTGCCATGAGCTAACTCAGAGGCAACCACATGTCTCCCGTACAGACCTACTCTCTCACTGTTGCCATGAGCTAACTCAGAGGCAAACACATGTCTCCCGTACAGACCTACTCTCTCACTGGTGCCATGAGCTAACTCATAGGCAACCACATGTCTCCTGTATAGACCTACTCACTGGTGCCATGAACTAACTCAGAGGCAACCACGTGTCTCCCATACAGACCTATACTGTCACTGGTGCCATAAGCTAACTCAGAGGCAATCACATGTCTCCCGTACAGACCTACTCTCTCACTGGTGCCATGAGCTAACTCAGAGGCAACCACATGTCTTCCGTACAGACCTATGTACTCTCTCACTGGTGCCATGAGCTAACTCAGAGGCAACCACATGTCTCCCGTACAGACCCACTCTCTCACTGGTGCCATGTGCTAACTCAGAGGCAACCACATGTCTCCCGTACAGACCTACTCTCTCACTGGTGCCATGAGCTAACTCAGAGGAAACCACATGTCTCCCGTACAGACCTACTCTCTCACTGGTGCCATGAGCTAACTCAGAGGCAACCACATGTCTCCCGTACAGACCTACTCTCTCACTGGTGCCATGAGCTAACTCAGAGGCAACCACATGTCTCCCGTACAGACCTACTCTCTCACTGGTGCCATGATCTAACTCAGAGGCAACCACATGTCTCTCGTACAGACCTACTCTCTCACTGGTGCCATTAGCTAACTCAGAGGCAACCACATGTCTCCCGTACAGACCTACTCTTTCACTGACGCCATGAGCTAACTCAGAGGCAACCACATGTCTCCCGTACAGACCTACTCTCTCACTGGTGCCATGAACTAACTCAGAGGCAACCACGTGTCTCCCATACAAACCTACACTGTCACTGGTGCCATGAGCTAACTCAGAGGCAACCACATATCTCCCGTACAGACCCACTCTCTCACTGGTGCCATGAGCTAACTCAGAGGCAACCACATTTCTCCCGTACAGACCTACTCTCTCACTGGTGCCATGAGCTAACTCAGAGGCAACCACATGTCTCCCGTACAGACCTACTCTCTCACTGGTGCCATGAGCTAACTCAGAGGCAACCACATGTCTCCAGTACAGACCTACTCTCTCACTGGTGCCATGAGCTAACTCAGACGCAACCACATGTCTCCCGTACAGACCTATTCTCTCATTGGTGCCATGAGCTAACTGAGAGGCAACCACATGTCTCCCATACAGACTTCTCTCTCACTGGTGCCATGAGCTAACTCAGAGGCAACCACATGTCTCCTGTACAGACCTACTCTCTCACTGGTGCCATGAGCTAACTCAGAGGCAACCACATGTCTCCCGTACAGACCTACTCTCTCACTGGTGCCATGAGCTAACTCAGAGGCAACCACATGTCTCCCGTACAGACCTACTCTCTCACTGGTGCCTTGAGCTAACTCAGAGGCAACCACATGTCTCCCGCACAGACCTACTCTCCCACTGGTGCCATGAGCTAACTCGGAGGCAACCACATGTCTCCCATACAGACCTACTCTCCCACTGGTGCCATGAGCTAACTCAGAGACAACCACATGTCTCCCGTCCAGACCTACTCTCTCACTTGTGCCATGAGGTAACTCAGAGGCAACCACATGTCTCCCGTACAGACCTACTCTCTCACTGTTGCCATGAGCTAACTCAGAGGCAAACACATGTCTCCCGTACAGACCTACTCTCTCACTGGTGCCATGAGCTAACTCAGAGGCAACCACATGTCTCCTGTACAGACCTACTCACTGGTGCCATCAGCTAACTCAGAGGCAACCACATGTCTCCCGTACAGACCTACTCTCTCACTGGTGCCATGAGCTAACTCAGAGGCAACCACATGTCTCCGGTACAGACCTACTCTCTCACTGGTGCCATGAGCTAACTCAGAGGCAAGCACATGTCTCCCGTACAGACCTACTCTCTCACTGGTGCCATGAGCTAACTCAGAGGCAACCATATGTCTCCGGTACAGACCTACTCTCTCACTGGTGCCATGAGCTAACTTAGAGGCAACCACATGTCTCCCGTACAGACCTACTCTCTCACTGTTGCCATGAGCTAACTCAGAGGCAAACACATGTCTCCCGTACAGACCTACTCTCTCACTGGTGCCATGAGCTAACTCATAGGCAACCACATGTCTCCTGTATAGACCTACTCACTGGTGCCATGAACTAACTCAGAGGCAACCACGTGTCTCCCATACAGACCTATACTGTCACTGGTGCCATGAGCTAACTCAGAGGCAATCACATGTCTCCCGTACAGACCTACTCTCTCACTGGTGCCATGAGCTAACTCAGAGGCAACCACATGTCTTCCGTACAGACCTATGTACTCTCTCACTGGTGCCATGAGCTAACTCAGAGGCAACCACATGTCTCCCGTACAGACCTACTCTCTCACTGGTGCCATGTGCTAACTCAGAGGCAACCACATGTCTCCCGTACAGACCTACTCTCTCACTGGTGCCATGAGCTAACTCAGAGGAAATCACATGTCTCCCGTACAGACCTACTCTCTCACTGGTGCCATGAGCTAACTCAGAGGCAACCACATGTCTCCCGTACAGACCTACTCTCTCACTGGTGCCATGAGCTAACTCAGAGGCAACCACATGTCTCCCGTACAGACCTACTCTCTCACTGATGCCATGATCTAACTCAGAGGCAACCACATGTCTCTCGTACAGACCTACTCTCTCACTGGTGCCATTAGCTAACTCAGAGGCAACCACATGTCTCCCGTACAGACCTACTCTTTCACTGACGCCATGAGCTAACTCAGAGGCAACCACATGTCTCCCGTACAGACCTACTCTCTCACTGGTGCCATGAACTAACTCAGAGGCAACCACGTGTCTCCCATACAAACCTACACTGTCACTGGTGCCATGAGCTAACTCAGAGGCAACCACATATCTCCCGTACAGACCCACTCTCTCACTGGTGCCATGAGCTAACTCAGAGGCAACCACATTTCTCCCGTACAGACCTACTCTCTCACTGGTGCCATGAGCTAACTCAGAGGCAACCACATGTCTCCCGTACAGACCTACTCTCTCACTGGTGCCATGAGCTAACTCAGAGGCAACCACATGTCTCCCGTACAGACCTACTCTCTCACTGGTGCCATGAGCTAACTCAGAGGCAACCACATGTCTCCCGTACAGACCTATTCTCTCACTGGTGCCATGAGCTAACTGAGAGGCAACCACATGTCTCCCATACAGACTTCTCTCTCACTGGTGCCATGAGCTAACTCAGAGGCAACCACATGTCTCGTGTACAGACCTACTCTCTCACTGGTGCCATGAGCTAACTCAGAGGCAACCACATGTCTCCCGTACAGACCTATTCTCTCACTGGTGCCATGAGCTAACTCAGAGGCAACCACATGTCTCCCGTACAGACCTACTCTCTCACTGGTGCCTTGAGCTAACTCAGAGGCAACCACATGTCTCCCGCACAGACCTACTCTCCCACTGGTGCCATGAGCTAACTCAGAGGCAACCACATGTCTCCCATACAGACCTACTCTCCCACTGGTGCCATGAGCTAACTCAGAGACAACAACATGTCTCCCGTTCAGACCTACTCTCTCACTGGTGCCATGAGGTAACTCAGAGGCAACCACATGTCTCCCGTACAGACCTACTCTCTCACTGTTGCCATGAGCTAACTCAGAGGCAAACACATGTCTCCCGTACAGACCTACTCTCTCACTGGTGCCATGAGCTAACTCAGAGGCAACCACATGTCTCCTGTACAGACCTACTCACTGGTGCCATGAGCTAACTCAGAGGCAACCACATGTCTCCCGTACAGACCTACTCTCTCACTGGTGCCATGAGCTAACTCAGAGGCAACCACATGTCTCCGGTACAGACCTACTCTCTCACTGGTGCCATGAGCTAACTCAGAGGCAAGCACATGTCTCCCGTACAGACCTACTCTCTCACTGGTGCCATGAGCAAACTCAGAGGCAACCATATGTCTCCGGTACAGATCTACTCTCTCACTGGTGCCACGAGCTAACTCAGAGGCAACCACATGTCTCCCGTACAGACCTACTCTCTCACTGGTGCCATGAGCTAACTCAGAGGCAACCACATGTCTCCCGTACAGACCTACTCTCTCAATGGTGCCATGAGCTAACTCAGAGGCAACCACATGTCTCCGGTACAGACCTACTCTCTCACTGGTGCCATGAGCTAACTCAGAGGCAACCACATGTCTCCGGTACAGACCTACTCTCTCACTGGTGCCATGAGCTAACTCAGAGGCAACCACATGTCTCCCGTACAGACCTACTTCTCACTGGTACCATGAGCTAACTCAGAGGCAACCACATGTCTCCCGTACAGACCTACTCTCTTACTAGTGCCATGAGCTAACTCAGAGGCAACCACATGTCTCCCGTACAGACCTACTCTCTCACTGGTGCCATGCGCTAACTCAGAGGCAACCACATGTCTCCCGTAGAGACCTACTCTCTCACTGGTACCATGAGCTAAATCAGAGGCAACCACATGTCTCCCATACAGACCTACTATCTCACTGGTGCCATGAGCTAACTTAGAGGCAACCATATGTCTCCCGTACAGACCTACTCTCTCACTGGTGCCATGAGCTAACTCAGAGGCAACCATATGTCTCCGGTACAGACCTACTCTCTCACTGGTGCCATGAGCTAACTCAGAGGCAACCACATGTCTCCTGTAAAGACCTACTCTCTCACTGGTGCCATGAGCTAACTCAAAGGCAACCACATGTCTCCCGCACAGACCTACTCTCCCACTGGTGCCATGAGCTAACTCGGGGGCAACCACATGTCTCCCATACACAGACCTACTCTCCCACTGGTGCCATGAGCTAACTCAGAGACAACCACATGTCTCCCGTTCAGACCTATTCTCTCACTGGTGCCAGGAGCTAACTCAGAGGCAACCACATGTCTCCCATACAGACCTACTCTCTCACTGGTGCCATGAGCTAACTCAGAGGTAACCACATGTTTCCCTTACAGACCTACTCTCTCACTGGTGCCATTAGCTAACTCAGAGGCAACCACATGTCTCCTGTACAGACCTACATGTATTCACTGGTGCCATGAACTAACTCAGAGGCAACCACGTGTCTCCCAGACAGACCTACACTGTCACTGGTGCCATGAGCTAACTCAGAGGCAACCACATGTCTCCCGTACAGACCTACTCTCTCACTGGTGCCATGAGCTAACTCAGAGGCAACCACATGTCTCCCGTACAGATCTACTCTCTCACTGGTGCCATGAGCTAACTCAGAGGCAACCACATGTCTCCCGTACAGACCTACTCTCTCACTGTTGCCATGAGCTAACTCAGAGGCAAACACATGTCTCACGTACAGACCTACTCTCTCACTGGTGCCATGAGCTAACTCAGAGGCAACCACATGTCTCCTGTACAGACCTACTCACTGGTGCCATGAACTAACTCAGAGGCAACCACGTATCTCCCATACAGACCTACACTGTCACTGGTGCCATGAGCTATCTCAGAGGCAACCACATGTCTCCCATACAGACCTACTCTCTCACTGGTGCCATGAGCTAACTCGGAGGCAACCACATGTCTCCGGTACAGACCTACTCTCTCACTGATGCCATGAGCTAACTCAGAGGCAACCACATGTCTCCCATACAGACCTACTCTCTCACTGGTGCCATGAGCTAACTCAGAGGCAACCACGTGTCTCCCATACAAACCTACACTGTCACTGGTGCCATGAGCTAACTCAGAGGCAACCACATATCTCCCGTACAGACCCACTCTCTCACTGGTGCCATGAGCTAACTCAGAGGCAACCACATTTCTCCCGTACAGACCTACTCTCTCACTGGTGCCATGAGCTAACTCAGAGGCAACCACATGTCTCCCGTACAGACCTACTCTCTCACTGGTGCCATGAGCTAACTCAGAGGCAACCACATGTCTCCCGTACAGACCTACTCTCTCACTGGTGCCATGAGCTAACTCAGAGGCAACCACATGTCTCCCGTACAGACCTATTCTCTCACTGGTGCCATGAGCTAACTGAGAGGCAACCACATGTCTCCCATACAGACTTCTCTCTCACTGGTGCCATGAGCTAACTCAGAGGCAACCACATGTCTCGTGTACAGACCTACTCTCTCACTGGTGCCATGAGCTAACTCAGAGGCAACCACATGTCTCCCGTACAGACCTATTCTCTCACTGGTGCCATGAGCTAACTCAGAGGCAACCACATGTCTCCCGTACAGACCTACTCTCTCACTGGTGCCTTGAGCTAACTCAGAGGCAACCACATGTCTCCCGCACAGACCTACTCTCCCACTGGTGCCATGAGCTAACTCAGAGGCAACCACATGTCTCCCATACAGACCTACTCTCCCACTGGTGCCATGAGCTAACTCAGAGACAACAACATGTCTCCCGTTCAGACCTACTCTCTCACTGGTGCCATGAGGTAACTCAGAGGCAACCACATGTCTCCCGTACAGACCTACTCTCTCACTGTTGCCATGAGCTAACTCAGAGGCAAACACATGTCTCCCGTACAGACCTACTCTCTCACTGGTGCCATGAGCTAACTCAGAGGCAACCACATGTCTCCTGTACAGACCTACTCACTGGTGCCATGAGCTAACTCAGAGGCAACCACATGTCTCCCGTACAGACCTACTCTCTCACTGGTGCCATGAGCTAACTCAGAGGCAACCACATGTCTCCGGTACAGACCTACTCTCTCACTGGTGCCATGAGCTAACTCAGAGGCAAGCACATGTCTCCCGTACAGACCTACTCTCTCACTGGTGCCATGAGCAAACTCAGAGGCAACCATATGTCTCCGGTACAGATCTACTCTCTCACTGGTGCCACGAGCTAACTCAGAGGCAACCACATGTCTCCCGTACAGACCTACTCTCTCACTGGTGCCATGAGCTAACTCAGAGGCAACCACATGTCTCCCGTACAGACCTACTCTCTCAATGGTGCCATGAGCTAACTCAGAGGCAACCACATGTCTCCGGTACAGACCTACTCTCTCACTGGTGCCATGAGCTAACTCAGAGGCAACCACATGTCTCCGGTACAGACCTACTCTCTCACTGGTGCCATGAGCTAACTCAGAGGCAACCACATGTCTCCCGTACAGACCTACTTCTCACTGGTACCATGAGCTAACTCAGAGGCAACCACATGTCTCCCGTACAGACCTACTCTCTTACTAGTGCCATGAGCTAACTCAGAGGCAACCACATGTCTCCCGTACAGACCTACTCTCTCACTGGTGCCATGCGCTAACTCAGAGGCAACCACATGTCTCCCGTAGAGACCTACTCTCTCACTGGTACCATGAGCTAAATCAGAGGCAACCACATGTCTCCCATACAGACCTACTATCTCACTGGTGCCATGAGCTAACTTAGAGGCAACCATATGTCTCCCGTACAGACCTACTCTCTCACTGGTGCCATGAGCTAACTCAGAGGCAACCATATGTCTCCGGTACAGACCTACTCTCTCACTGGTGCCATGAGCTAACTCAGAGGCAACCACATGTCTCCTGTAAAGACCTACTCTCTCACTGGTGCCATGAGCTAACTCAAAGGCAACCACATGTCTCCCGCACAGACCTACTCTCCCACTGGTGCCATGAGCTAACTCGGGGGCAACCACATGTCTCCCATACACAGACCTACTCTCCCACTGGTGCCATGAGCTAACTCAGAGACAACCACATGTCTCCCGTTCAGACCTATTCTCTCACTGGTGCCAGGAGCTAACTCAGAGGCAACCACATGTCTCCCATACAGACCTACTCTCTCACTGGTGCCATGAGCTAACTCAGAGGTAACCACATGTTTCCCTTACAGACCTACTCTCTCACTGGTGCCATTAGCTAACTCAGAGGCAACCACATGTCTCCTGTACAGACCTACATGTATTCACTGGTGCCATGAACTAACTCAGAGGCAACCACGTGTCTCCCAGACAGACCTACACTGTCACTGGTGCCATGAGCTAACTCAGAGGCAACCACATGTCTCCCGTACAGACCTACTCTCTCACTGGTGCCATGAGCTAACTCAGAGGCAACCACATGTCTCCCGTACAGATCTACTCTCTCACTGGTGCCATGAGCTAACTCAGAGGCAACCACATGTCTCCCGTACAGACCTACTCTCTCACTGTTGCCATGAGCTAACTCAGAGGCAAACACATGTCTCACGTACAGACCTACTCTCTCACTGGTGCCATGAGCTAACTCAGAGGCAACCACATGTCTCCTGTACAGACCTACTCACTGGTGCCATGAACTAACTCAGAGGCAACCACGTATCTCCCATACAGACCTACACTGTCACTGGTGCCATGAGCTATCTCAGAGGCAACCACATGTCTCCCATACAGACCTACTCTCTCACTGGTGCCATGAGCTAACTCGGAGGCAACCACATGTCTCCGGTACAGACCTACTCTCTCACTGATGCCATGAGCTAACTCAGAGGCAACCACATGTCTCCCATACAGACCTACTCTCTCACTGGTGCCATGAGCTAACTCAGAGGCAACCACATGTCTCCCGTACAGACCTACTCTCTCAATGGTGCCATGAGCTAACTCAGAGGCAACCACATGTCTCCGGTACAGACTTACTCTCTCACTGGTGCCATGAGCTAACTCAGAGGCAACCACATGTCTCCGGTACAGACCTACTCTCTCACTGTTGCCATGAGCTAACTCAGAGGCAACCACATGTCTCCGGTACAGACCTACCCTCTCACTGGTGCCTTGAGCTAACTCAGAGGCAACCACATGTCTCCCACACAGACCTACTCTCCCACTGGTGCCATGAGCTAACTCGGAGGCAACCACATGTCTCCCATACAGACCTACTCTCCCACTGGTGCCATGAGCTAACTCAGAGACAACCACATGTCTCCCGTTCAGACCTACTCTCTCACTGGTGCCATGAGCTAACTCAGAGGCAACCACATGTCTCCCGTACAGACCTACTCTCTCACTGTTGCCATGAGCTAACTCAGAGGCAAACACATGTCTCCCGTACAGACCTACTCTCTCACTGGTGCCATGAGCTAACTCATAGGCAACCACATGTCTCCTGTATAGACCTACTCACTGGTGCCATGAACTAACTCAGTGGCAACTACGTGTCTCCCATACAGACCTATACTGTCACTGGTGCCATGAGCTAACTCAGAGGCAATCACATGTCTCCCGTACAGACCTACTCTCTCACTGGTGCCATGAGCTAACTCAGAGGCAACCACATGTCTTCCGTACAGACCTATGTACTCTCTCACTGGTGCCATGAGCTAACTCAGAGGCAACCACATGTCTCCCGTACAGACCTACTCTCTCACTGGTGCCATGTGCTAACTCAGAGGCAACCACATGTCTCCCGTACAGACCTACTCTCTCACTGGTGCCATGAGCTAACTCAGAGGAAACCACATGTCTCCCGTACAGACCTACTCTCTCACTGGTGCCATGAGCTAACTCAGAGGCAACCACATGTCTTCCGTACAGACCTACTCTCTCACTGGTGCCATGAGCTAACTCAGAGGCAACCACATGTTTCCCGTACAGACCTACTCTCTCACTGGTGCCATGATCTAACTCAGAGGCAACCACATGTCTCTCGTACAGACCTACTCTCTCACTGGTGCCATTAGCTAACTCAGAGGCAACCACATGTCTCCCATACAGACCTACTCTTTCACTGACGCCATGAGCTAACTCAGAGGCAACCACATGTCTCCCGTACAGACCTACTCTCTCACTGGTGCCATGAACTAACTCAGAGGCAACCACGTGTCTCCCATACAAACCTACACTGTCACTGGTGCCATGAGCTAACTCAGAGGCAACCACATATCTCCCGTACAGACCTACTCTCTCACTGGTGCCATGAGCTAACTCAGACGCAACCACATTTCTCCCGTACAGACCTACTCTCTCACTGGTGCCATGAGCTAACTCAGAGGCAACCACATGTCTCCCGTACAGACCTACTCTCTCACTGGTGCCATGAGCTAACTCAGAGGCAACCACATGTCTCCCGTACAGACCTACTCTCTCACTGGTGCCATGAGCTAACTCAGAGGCAACCACATGTCTCCCGTACAGACCTATTCTCTCACTGGTGCCATGAGCTAACTGAGAGGCAACCACATGTCTCCCATACAGACTTCTCTCTCACTGGTGCCATGAGCTAACTCAGAGGCAACCACATGTCTCCTGTACAGACCTACTCTCTCACTGGTGCCATGAGCTAACTCAGAGGCAACCACATGTCTCCCGTACAGACCTACTCTCTCACTGGTGCCATGAGCTAACTCAGAGGCAACCACATGTCTCCCGTACAGACCTACTCTCTCACTGGTGCCTTGAGCTAACTCAGAGGCAACCACATGTCTCCCGCACAGACCTACTCTCCCACTGGTGCCATGAGCTAACTCGGAGGCAACCACATGTCTCCCATACAGACCTACTCTCCCACTGGTGCCATGAGCTAACTCAGAGACAACCACATGTCTCCCGTTCAGACCTACTCTCTCACTGGTGCCATTAGGTAACTCAGAGGCAACCACATGTCTCCCGTACAGACCTACTCTCTCACTGTTGCCATGAGCTAACTCAGAGGCAAACACATGTCTCCCGTACAGACCTACTCTCTCACTGGTGCCATGAGCTAACTCAGAGGCAACCACATGTCTCCCGTACAGACCTACTCACTGGTGCCATGAGCTAACTCAGAGGCAACCACATGTCTCCCGTACAGACCTACTCTCTCACTGGTGCCATGAGCTAACTCAGAGGCAACCACATGTCTCCGGTACAGACCTACTCTCTCACTGGTGCCATGAGCTAACTCAGAGGCAAGCACATGTCTCCCGTACAGACCTACTCTCTCACTGGTGCCATGAGCTAACTCAGAGGCAACCATATGTCTCCGGTACAGACCTACTCTCTCACTGGTGCCACGAGCTAACTCAGAGGCAACCACATGTCTCCCGTACAGACCTACTCTCTCACTGGTGCCATGAGCTAACTCAGAGGCAACCACATGTCTCCCGTACAGACCTACTCTCTCAATGGTGCCATGAGCTAACTCAGAGGCAACCACATGTCTCCGGTACAGACCTACTCTCTCACTGGTGCCATGAGCTAACTCAGAGGCAACCACATGTCTCCGGTACAGACCTACTCTCTCACTGGTGCCATGAGCTAACTCAGAGGCAACCACATGTCTCCGGTACAGACCTACTCTCTCACTGGTGCCATGAGCTAACTCAGAGGCAACCACATGTCTCCCGTACAGACCTACTTCTCACTGGTACCATGAGCTAACTCAGAGGCAACCACATGTCTCCCGTACAGACCTACTCTCTTACTGGTGCCATGAGCTAACTCAGAGGCAACCACATGTCTCCCGTACAGACCTACTCTCTCACTGGTGCCATGCGCTGATTCAGAGGCAACCACATGTCTCCCGTAGAGACCTACTCTCTCACTGGTACCATGAGCAAAATCAGAGGCAACCACATGTCTCCCATACAGACCTACTATCTCACTGGTGCCATGAGCTAACTTAGAGGCAACCACATGTCTCCCGTACAGACCTACTCTCTCACTGGTGCCATGAGCTAACTCAGAGGCAACCATATGTCTCCGGTACAGACCTACTCTCTCACTGGTGCCATGAGCTAACTCAGAGGCAACCACATGTCTCCCGCACAGACCTACTCTCCCATTGGTGCCATGAGCTAACTCGGGGGCAACCACATGTCTCCCATACACAGACCTACATGTACTCACTGGTGCCATGAACTAACTCAGAGGCAACCACGTGTCTCCCAGACAGACCTACACTGTCACTGGTGACATGAGCTAACTCAGAGGCAACCACATGTCTCCCGTACAGACCTACTCTCTCACTGATGCCATGAGCTAACTCAGAGGCAACCACATTTCTCCCGTACAGACCTACTCTCTCACTGATGCCATGAGCTAACTCAGAGGCAACCACATTTCTCCCGTACAGACCTACTCTCTCACTGGTGCCATGAGCTAACTCAGAGGCAACCACATGTCTCCCGTACATACCTACTCTCTCACTGGTGCTATGAGCTAACTCAGAGTCAACCACATGTCTCCCGTAGAGACCTACTCTCTCACTGGTGCCATGAGCTAACTCAGAGGCAACCACATGTCTGCCATACAGAGCTACTCTCTCACTGGTGCCATAAGCTAACTCAGAGGCAACCACATGTCTCCCGTACAGACCTACTCTCTCACTGTTGCCATGAGCTAACTCAGAGGCAACCACATGTCTCCCGTACAGACCTACTCTCTCACTGTTGCCATGAGCTAACTCAGAGGCAAACACATGTCTCCCGTACAGACCTACTCTCTCACTGGTGCCATGAGCTAACTCAGAGGCAACCACATGTCTCCTGTACAGACCTACTCACTGGTGCCATGAACTAACTCAGAGGCAACCACGTATCTCCTATACAGACCTACACTGTCACTGGTGCCATGAGCTAACTCAGAGGCAACCACATGTCTCCCGTACAGACCTACTCTCTCACTGGTGCCATGAGCTAACTCAGAGGCAACCACATGTCTCCGGTACAGACCTACTCTCTCACTGGTGCCATGAGCTAACTCAGAGGCAACCACATGTCTCCCTTACAGACCTACTCTCTCACTGGTGCCATGAGCTAACTCAGAGGCAACCACATGTCTCCCGTACAGACCTACTCTCTCAATGGTGCCATGAGCTAACTCAGAGGCAACCACATATCTCCGGTACAGACTTACTCTCTCACTGGTACCATGAGCTAACTCAGAGGCAACCACATGTCTCCGGTACAGACCTACTCTCTCACTGGTGCCATGAACTAACTCAGAGGCAACCACATGTCTCCGGTACAGACCTACTCTCTCACTGGTTCCATGAGCTAACTCAGAGGCAACCACATGTCTCCCGTACAGACCTACTTCTCACTGGTACCATGAGCTAACTCAGAGGCAACCACATGTCTCCCGTACAGACCTACTCTCTCACTGGTGCCATGAGCTAACTCAGAGGCAACCACATATCTCCCGTACAGACCTACTCTCTCACTGGTGCCATGCGCTAACTCAGAGGCAACCACATGTCTCCCGTAGATACCTACTCTCTCACTGGTACCATGAGCTAAATCAGAGGCAACCACATGTCTCCCATACAGACCTACTATCTCACTGGTGCCATGAGCTAACTTAGAGGCAACCACATGTCTCCCATACAGACCTACTCTCTCACTGGTGCCATGAGCTAACTCAGAGGCAACCATATGTTTCCGGTACAGACCTACTCTCTCACTGGTGCCATGAGCTAACTCAGAGGCAACCATATGTCTCCTGTACAGACCTACTCTCTCACTGGTGCCATGAGCTAACTCAAAGGCAACCACATGTCTCCCGCACAGACCTACTCTCTCACTGGTGCCATGAGCTAACTCGGAGGCAACAACATGTCTCCCATACACAGACCTACTCTCCCACTGGTGCCATGAGCTAACTCAGAGACAACCACATGTCTCCCGTTCAGACCTATTCTCTCACTGGTACCATGAGCTAACTCAGAGGCAACCACATGTCTCCCATACAGACCTACTCTCTCACTGGTGCCATGAGCTAACTCAGAGGCAACCACATGTCTCCCGTACAGACCTACTCTCTCACTGGTGCCATGAGCTAACTCAGAGGCAACCAAATGTCTCCCGTACAGACCTACTCTCTCACTGGTGCCATGAGCTAACTCAGAGGCAAATACATGTCTCCTGTACAGACCTACATTTACTCACTGGTGCCATGAACTAACTCAGAGGCAACCACGTGTCTCCCATACAGACCTACACTGTCACTGGTGCCATGAGCTAACTCAGAGGCAACCACATGTCTCCCGTACAGACCTACTCTCTCACTGATGCCATGAGCTAACTCAGAGGCAACCACATTTCTCCCGTACAGACATACTCTACCACTGGTGCCATGAGCTAACTCAGAGGCAACCACATGTCTCCCGTACATACCTACTCTCTCACTGGTGCTATGAGCTAACTCAGAGTCAACCACATGTCTCCCGTACAGACCTACATATACTCTCTCACTGGTGCCATGAGCTAACTCAGAGGCAACCACATGTCTCCCGAACAGACCTACTCTCTCACTGGTGCCTTGAGCTAACTCAGAGGCAACCACATGTCTCCCATACAGACCTACTATCTCACTGGTGCCATGAGCTAACTTAGAGGCAACCACATGTCTCCCATACAGACCTACTCTCTCACTGGTGCCATGAGCTAACTCAGAGGCAACCATATGTCTCCGGTACAGACCTACTCTCTCACTGGTGCCATGAGCTAACTCAGAGGCAACCACATGTCTCCCGTACAGACCTACTCTCTCACTGGTGCCATGAGCTAACTCAGAGGCAAATACATGTCTCCTGTACAGACCTACATGTACTCACTGGTGCCATGAACTAACTCAGAGGCAACCACGTGTCTCCCATACAGACCTACACTGTCACTGGTGGCATGAGCTAACTCAGAGGCAACCACATGTCTCCCGTACAGACCTACTCTCTCACTGATGCCATGAGCTAACTCAGAGGCAACCACATTTCTCCCGTACAGACCTACTCTCCCACTGGTGCCATGAGCTAACTCAGAGGCAACCACATGTCTCCCGTACATACCTACTCTCTCACTGGTGCTATGAGCTAACTCAGAGTCAACCACATGTCTCCCGTACAGACCTACATATACTCTCTCACTGGTGCCATGAGCTAACTCAGAGGCAACCACATGTCTCCCGTACAGACCTACTCTCTCACTGGTGCCATGAGCTAACTCAGAGGCAACCACATGTCTGCCGTACAGACCTACTCTCTCACTGGTGCCATGAGCTAACTCAGAGGTAACCACATGTCTCCCATACAGACCTTCTCTCTCACTGGTGCCATGAGCTAATTCAGAGGCAACCACATGTCTCCAGTACAGACCTACTCTCTCACTGGTGCCATGAGCTAACTCAGAGGCAACCACATATCTCCCATACAGACCTACTTCTCACTGGTGCCATGAGCTAACTCAGAGGCAACCACATTTCTCCCGTACAGACCTACTCTCTCACTGGTCACATGAGCTAACTCAGAGGCAACCACATGTCTCCCATACAGACCTACTCTCTCACTGGTGCCATGCGCTAACTCAGAAGGAACCACATGTCTCCCATAGAGACCTACTCTCTCATTGGTACCATGAGCTAACTCAGAGGCAACCACATGTTTCCCGTACAGACCTACTCTCTCACTGGTGCCATGAGCTAACTCAGAGGCAACCACATGTCTCCCGTACTGACTTACTATCTCACTGGTGCCAAGAGCTAACTCAGAGGCAACCACATGTCTCCCATACAGACCTACTCTCTCACTGGTGCCATGAGCTAACTCAGAGGCAACCATATGTCTCCGGTACAGACCTACTCTCTCACTGGTGCCATGAGCTAACTCAGAGGCAACCACATTTCTCCCGCACAGACCTACTCTCCCACTGGTGCCATGAGCTAACTCGGAGGCAACCACATGTCTCCCATACACAGACCTACTCTCCCACTGGTGCCATGAGCTAACTCAGAGACAACCACATGTCTCCAGTTCAGACCTATTCTCTCACTGGTGCCATGAGCTAACTCAGAGGCAACCACATGTCTCCCGTACAGACCTACTCTCTCACTGGTGCCATGAGTTAACTAAGAGGCAACCACATGTCTCCCGTACAGACCTACTCTCTCACTGGTGCCATGAGCTAACTCAGAGGCAACCACATGTCTCCTGTACAGACCTACTCTCCCACTGGTGCCATGAGCTAACTCAGAGGCAACCACATGTCTCCCATACATACCTACTCTCTCACTGGTGCTATGAGCTAACTCAGAGTCAACCACATGTCACCCATACAGACCTACATATACTCTCTCACTGGTGCCATGAGCTAACTCAGAGGCAACCACATGTCTCCCATACAGACCTACTCTCTCACTGGTGCCATGAGCTAACTCAGAGGCAACCACATGTCTGCCGTACAGACCTACTCTCTCACTGATGCCATGAGCTAACTCAGAGGCAACTACATGTCTCCCGTACAGACCTACTCTCTCACTGGTGCCATGAGCTAATTCAGAGGCAACCACATGTCTCCAGTACAGACCTACTCTCTCACTGGTGCCATGAGCTAACTCAGAGGCAACCACATGTCTCCCGTACAGACCTACTTCTCACTGGTGCCATGAGCTAACTCAGAGGCAACCACATGTCTCCCGTACAGACTTACTCTCTCACTGGTCACATGAGCTAACTCAGAGGCAACCACATGTCTCCCGTACAGACCTACTCTCTCACTGGTGCCATGCGCTAACTCAGAGGGAACCACATGTCTCCCGTAGAGACCTACTCTCTCACTGGTACCATGAGCTAACTCAGAGGCAACCACATGTTTCCCGTACAGACCTACTCTCTCACTGGTGCCATGAGCTAACTCAGAGGCAACCACATGTCTCCCGTACTGACCTTCTCTCTCACTGGTGCCAAAAGCTAACTCAGAGGCAACCACATGTCTCCCATACAGACCTACTCTCTCACTGGTGCCATGAGCTAACTCAGAGGCAACCATATGTCTCCGGTACAGACCTACTCTCTCACTGGTGCCATGAGCTAACTCAGAGGCAACCACATTTCTCCTGCACAGACCTACTCTCCCACTGGTGCCATGAGCTAACTCGGAGGCAACCACATGTCTCCCATACACAGACCTACTCTCCCACTGGTGCCATGAGCTAACTCAGAGACAACCACATGTCTCCAGTTCAGACCTATTCTCTCACTGGTGCCATGAGCTAATTCAGAGGAAACCACATGTCTCCCGTACAGACCTACTCTCTCACTGGTGCCATGAGCTAACTAAGAGGCAACTACATGTCTCCCGTTCAGACCTACTCTCTCACTGGTGCCATGAGCTAACTCAGAGGCAACCACATGTCTCCTGTACAGACCTACTCTCTCACTGATGCCATGATCTAACTCAGAGGCAACCACATTTCTCCCATACAGACCTACTCTCTCACTGGTGCCATGAGCTAACTCAGAGGCAACCACATGTCTCCCGTACAGACCTACTCTCTCACTGGTGCCATGAGCTAACTCAGAGTCAACCACATGTCTCCCGAACAGACCTACATGTACTCTCTCACTGGTGCCATGAGCTAACTCAGAGGCAACCACATGTCTCCCGTACAGACCTACTCTCTCACTGGTGCCATGAGCTAACTCAGAGGCAACCACATGTCTCCCGTTCAGACCTACTCTCTCACTGGTGCTATGAGCTAACTCAGAGGCAACCACATGTCTCCGGTACAGACCTACTCTCTCACTGGTGCCATGAGCTAACTCAGAGGCAACCACATGTCTCCCGTACAGACCTACTCTCTCACTGGTGCCATGAGCTAACTCAGAAGCAACCACATGTCTCCAGTACAGACCTACTCTCTCACTGGTGCCATGAGCTAACTCAGAGGCAACCACATGTCTCCCGTACAGACCTACTTCTCTCTGGTGCCATGAGCTAACTCAGAGGCAACCACATGTCTCCCGTACAGCCCTACTCTCTCACTGGTGCAATGAGCTAACTCAGAGGCAACCACATGTCTCCCGTACAGACGTACTCTCTCACTGGTGCCATGAGCTAACTCAGAGGCAACCACATGTCTCCCGTACAGACCTACTCTCTCACTGGTGCCATGAGCTAACTCAGAGGCCATCACATGTCTCCTGTACAGACCTACATGTACTCACTGGTGCCATGAACTAACTCAGAGGCAACCACGTGTCTCCCATACAGACCTACACTGTCACTGGTGCCATGAGCTAACTCAGAGGCAAACACATGTCTCCCGTACAGACCTACTCTCTCACTGATGCCATGAGCTAACTCAGAGGCAACCACATTTCTCCCGTACAGACCTACTCTCTCACTGGTGCCATGAGCTAACTCAGAGTCAACCACATGTCTCCCGTACAGACCTACATACACTCTCTCACTGGTGCCATGAGCTAACTCAGAGGCAACCACATGTCTCCCGTACAAACCTACTCTCTCACTGGTGCCATGAGCTAACTCAGAGGCAACCACATGTCTGCCGTACAGACCTACTCTCTCACTGGTGCCATGAGATAACTCAGAGGCAACCACATGTCTCCGGTACAGACCTACTCTCTCACTGGTGCCATGAGCTAACTCAGAGGCAACCACATGTCTCCCGTACAGACCTACTCTCTCACTGGTGCCATGAGCTAACTCAGAGGCAACCACATGTCTCCAGTACAGACCTACTCTCTCACTGGTGCCATGAGCTAACTCAGAGGCAACCACATATCTCCCGTACAGACCTACTTCTCACTGGTGCCATGAGCTAACTCAGAGGTAACCACATGTCTCCCAAACAGACCTACTCTCTCACTGGTCACATGAGCTAACTCAGAGGCAACCACATGTCTCCCGTACAGACCTACTCTCTCACTGATGCCATGCGCTAACTCAGAGGGAACCTCATGTCTCCCGTACAGACCTACTTCTCACTGGTGCCATGAGCTAACTCAGAGGCAACCACATGTCTCCCGTACAGCCCTACTCTCTCACTGGTGCCATGAGCTAACTCAGAGGCAACCACATGTCTCCCGTACAGACCTACTCTCTCACTGGTGCCATGAGCTAACTCAGAGGCAACCACATGTCTCGCGTACAGACCTACTCTCTCACTGGTGCCATGAGCTAACTCAGAGGCAATCACATGTCTCCTGTACAGACCTACATGTACTCACTGGTGCCATGAACTAACTCAGAGGCAACCACGTGTCTCCCATACAGACCTACACTGTCACTGGTGCCATGAGCTAACTCAGAGGCAAACACATGTCTCCCGTACAGACCTACTCTCTCACTGATGCCATGAGCTAACTCAGAGGCAACCACATTACTCCCGTACAGACCTACTCTCTCACTGGTGACATGAGCTAACTCAGAGTCAACCACATGTCTCCCGTACAGACCTACATATACTCTCTCACTGGTGCCATGAGCTAACTCAGAGGCAACCACATGTCTCCCGTACAAACCTACTCTCTCACTGGTGCCATGAGCTAACTCAGAGGCAACCACATGTCTGCCGTACAGACCTACTCTCTCACTGGTGCCATGAGCTAACTCAGAGGCAACCACATGTCTCCGGTACAGACCTACTCTCTCACTGGTGCCATGAGCTAACTCAGAGGCAACCACATGTCTCCCGTACAGACCTACTCTCTCACTGGTGCCATGAGCTAACTCAGAGGCAACCACATGTCTCGCGTACAGACCTACTCTCTCACTGGTGCCATGAGTTAACTAAGAGGCAACCACATGTCTCCCGTACAGACCTACTCTCTCACTGGTGCCATGAGCTAACTCAGAGGAAACCACATGTCTCCTGTACAGACTACTCTCCCACTGGTGCCATGAGCTAACTCAGAGGCAACCACATGTCTCCCATACATACCTATTCTCTCACTGGTGCTATGAGCTAACTCAGAGTCAACCACATGTCTCCCATACAGACCTACATATACTCTCTCACTGGTGCCATGAGCTAACTCAGAGGCAACCACATGTCTCCCATACAGACCTACTCTCTCACTGGTGCCATGAGCTAACTCAGAGGCAACCACATGTCTGCCGTACAGACCTACTCTCTCACTGATGCCATAAGCTAACTCAGAGGCAACTACATGTCTCCCGTACAGACCTACTCTCTCACTGGTGCCATGAGCTAATTCAGAGGCAACCACATGTCTCCAGTACAGACCTACTCTCTCACTGGTGCCATGAGCTAACTCAGAGGCAACCACATGTCTCTCGTACAGACCTACTTCTCACTGGTGCCATGAGCTAACTCAGAGGCAACCACATGTCTCCCGTACAGACTTACTCTCTCACTGGTCACATGAGCTAACTCAGAGGCAACCACATGTCTCCCGTACAGACCTACTCTCTCACTGGTGCCATGCGCTAACTCAGAGGGAACCACATGTCTCCCGTAGAGACCTACTCTCTCACTTGTACCATGAGCTAACTCAGAGGCAACCACATGTTTCCCGTACAGACCTACTCTCTCACTGGTGCCATGAGCTAACTCAGGCAACCACATGTCTCCCGTACTGACCTTCTCTCTCACTGGTGCCAAAAGCTAACTCAGAGGCAACCACATGTCTCCCATACAGACCTACTCTCTCACTGGTGCCATGAGCTAACTCAGAGGCAACCATATGTCTCCGGTACAGACCTACTCTCTCACTGGTGCCATGAGCTAACTCAGAGGCAACCACATTTCTCCCGCACAGACCTACTCTCCCACTGGTGCCATGAGCTAACTCGGAGGCAAACACATGTCTCCCATACACAGACCTACTCTCCCACTGGTGCCATGAGCTAACTCAGAGACAACCACATGTCTCCAGTTCAGACCTATTCTCTCACTGGTGCCATGAGCTAACTCAGAGGAAACCACATGTCTCCCGTACAGACCTACTCTCTCACTGGTGCCATGAGCTAACTAAGAGGCAACTACATGTCTCCCGTTCAGACCTACTCTCTCACTGGTGCCATGAGCTAACTCAGAGGCAACCACATGTCTCCTGTACAGACCTACATATACTCTCTCACTGGTGCCATGAGCTAACTCAGAGGCAACCACATGTCTCGCGTACAGACCTACTCTCTCACTGGTGCCATGAGCTAACTCAGAGGCAATCACATGTCTCCTGTACAGACCTACATGTACTCACTGGTGCCATGAACTAACTCAGAGGCAACCACGTGTCTCCCATACAGACCTACACTGTCACTGGTGCCATGAGCTAACTCAGAGGCAAACACATGTCTCCCGTACAGACCTACTCTCTCACTGATGCCATGAGCTAACTCAGAGGCAACCACATTACTCCCGTACAGACCTACTCTCTCACTGGTGACATGAGCTAACTCAGAGTCAACCACATGTCTCCCGTACAGACCTACATATACTCTCTCACTGGTGCCATGAGCTAACTCAGAGGCAACCACATGTCTCCCGTACAAACCTACTCTCTCACTGGTGCCATGAGCTAACTCAGAGGCAACCACATGTCTGCCGTACAGACCTACTCTCTCACTGGTGCCATGAGCTAACTCAGAGGCAACCACATGTCTCCGGTACAGACCTACTCTCTCACTGGTGCCATGAGCTAACTCAGAGGCAACCACATGTCTCCCGTACAGACCTACTCTCTCACTGGTGCCATGAGCTAACTCAGAGGCAACCACATGTCTCGCGTACAGACCTACTCTCTCACTGGTGCCATGAGTTAACTAAGAGGCAACCACATGTCTCCCGTACAGACCTACTCTCTCACTGGTGCCATGAGCTAACTCAGAGGAAACCACATGTCTCCTGTACAGACTACTCTCCCACTGGTGCCATGAGCTAACTCAGAGGCAACCACATGTCTCCCATACATACCTACTCTCTCACTGGTGCTATGAGCTAACTCAGAGTCAACCACATGTCTCCCATACAGACCTACATATACTCTCTCACTGGTGCCATGAGCTAACTCAGAGGCAATCACATGTCTCCCATACAGACCTACTCTCTCACTGGTGCCATGAGCTAACTCAGAGGCAACCACATGTCTGCCGTACAGACCTACTCTCTCACTGATGCCATAAGCTAACTCAGAGGCAACTACATGTCTCCCGTACAGACCTACTCTCTCACTGGTGCCATGAGCTAATTCAGAGGCAACCACATGTCTCCAGTACAGACCTACTCTCTCACTGGTGCCATGAGCTAACTCAGAGGCAACCACATGTCTCCCGTACAGACCTACTTCTCACTGGTGCCATGAGCTAACTCAGAGGCAACCACATGTCTCCCGTACAGACTTACTCTCTCACTGGTCACATGAGCTAACTCAGAGGCAACCACATGTCTCCCGTACAGACCTACTCTCTCACTGGTGCCATGCGCTAACTCAGAGGGAACCACATGTCTCCCGTAGAGACCTACTCTCTCACTGGTACCATGAGCTAACTCAGAGGCAACCACATGTTTCCCATACAGACCTACTCTCTCACTGGTGCCATGAGCTAACTCAGAGGCAACCACATGTCTCCCGTACTGACCTTCTCTCTCACTGGTGCCAAAAGCTAACTCAGAGGCAACCACATGTCTCCCATACAGACCTACTCTCTCACTGGTGCCATGAGCTAACTCAGAGGCAACCATATGTCTCCGGTACAGACCTACTCTCTCACTGGTGCCATGAGCTAACTCAGAGGCAACCACATTTCTCCCGCACAGACCTACTCTCCCACTGGTGCCATGAGCTAACTCGGAGGCAACCACATGTCTCCCATACACAGACCTACTCTCCCACTGGTGCCATGAGCTAACTCAGAGACAACCACATGTCTCCAGTTCAGACCTATTCTCTCACTGGTGCCATGAGCTAACTCAGAGGAAACCACATGTCTCCCGTACAGACCTACTCTCTCACTGGTGCCATGAGCTAACTAAGAGGCAACTACATGTCTCCCGTTCAGACCTACTCTCTCACTGGTGCCATGAGCTAACTCAGAGGCAACCACATGTCTCCTGTACAGACCTACTCTCTCACTGATGCCATGATCTAACTCAGAGGCAACCACATTTCTCCCATACAGACCTACTCTCTCACTGGTGCCATGAGCTAACTCAGAGGCAACCACATGTCTCCCGTACAGACCTACTCTCTCACTGGTGCCATGAGCTAACTCAGAGTCAACCACATGTCTCCCGAACATACCTACATGTACTCTCTCACTGGTGCCATGAGCTAACTCAGAGGCAACCACATGTCTCCCGTACAGACCTACTCTCTCACTGGTGCCATGAGCTAATTCAGAGGCAACCACATGTCTCCCGTTCAGACCTACTCTCTCACTGGTGCTATGAGCTAACTCAGAGGCAACCACATGTCTCCGGTACAGACCTACTCTCTCACTGGTGCCATGAGCTAACTCAGAGGCAACCACATGTCTCCCGTACAGACCTACTCTCTCACTGGTGCCATGAGCTAACTCAGAAGCAACCACATGTCTCCAGTACAGACCTACTCTCTCACTGGTGCCATGAGCTAACTCAGAGGCAACCACATGTCTCCCGTACAGACCTACTTCTCTCTGGTGCCATGAGCTAACTCAGAGGCAACCACATGTCTCCCGTACAGCCCTACTCTCTCACTGGTGCAATGAGCTAACTCAGAGGCAACCACATGTCTCCCGTACAGACCTACTCTCTCACTGGTGCCATGAGCTAACTCAGAGGCAACCACATGTCTCCCGTACAGACCTACTCTCTCACTGGTGCCATGAGCTAACTCAGAGGCAATCACATGTCTCCTGTACAGACCTACATGTACTCACTGGTGCCATGAACTAACTCAGAGGCAACCACGTGTCTCCCATACAGACCTACACTGTCACTGGTGCCATGAGCTAACTCAGAGGCAAACACATGTCTCCCGTACAGACCTACTCTCTCACTGATGCCATGAGCTAACTCAGAGGCAACCACATTTCTCCTGTACAGACCTACTCTCTCACTGGTGCCATGAGCTAACTCAGAGTCAACCACATGTCTCCCGTACAGACCTACATATACTCTCTCACTGGTGCCATGAGCTAACTCAGAGGCAACCACATGTCTCCCGTACAAACCTACTCTCTCACTGGTGCCATGAACTAACTCAGAGGCAACCACATGTCTCCGGTACAGACCTACTCTCTCACTGGTTCCATGAGCTAACTCAGAGGCAACCACATGTCTCCCGTACAGACCTACTTCTCACTGGTACCATGAGCTAACTCAGAGGCAACCACATGTCTCCCGTACAGACCTACTCTCTCACTGGTGCCATGAGCTAACTCAGAGGCAACCACATATCTCCCGTACAGACCTACTCTCTCACTGGTGCCATGCGCTAACTCAGAGGCAACCACATGTCTCCCGTAGATACCTACTCTCTCACTGGTACCATGAGCTAAATCAGAGGCAACCACATGTCTCCCATACAGACCTACTATCTCACTGGTGCCATGAGCTAACTTAGAGGCAACCACATGTCTCCCATACAGACCTACTCTCTCACTGGTGCCATGAGCTAACTCAGAGGCAACCATATGTTTCCGGTACAGACCTACTCTCTCACTGGTGCCATGAGCTAACTCAGAGGCAACCATATGTCTCCTGTACAGACCTACTCTCTCACTGGTGCCATGAGCTAACTCAAAGGCAACCACATGTCTCCCGCACAGACCTACTCTCTCACTGGTGCCATGAGCTAACTCGGAGGCAACAACATGTCTCCCATACACAGACCTACTCTCCCACTGGTGCCATGAGCTAACTCAGAGACAACCACATGTCTCCCGTTCAGACCTATTCTCTCACTGGTACCATGAGCTAACTCAGAGGCAACCACATGTCTCCCATACAGACCTACTCTCTCACTGGTGCCATGAGCTAACTCAGAGGCAACCACATGTCTCCCGTACAGACCTACTCTCTCACTGGTGCCATGAGCTAACTCAGAGGCAACCAAATGTCTCCCGTACAGACCTACTCTCTCACTGGTGCCATGAGCTAACTCAGAGGCAAATACATGTCTCCTGTACAGACCTACATTTACTCACTGGTGCCATGAACTAACTCAGAGGCAACCACGTGTCTCCCATACAGACCTACACTGTCACTGGTGCCATGAGCTAACTCAGAGGCAACCACATGTCTCCCGTACAGACCTACTCTCTCACTGATGCCATGAGCTAACTCAGAGGCAACCACATTTCTCCCGTACAGACATACTCTACCACTGGTGCCATGAGCTAACTCAGAGGCAACCACATGTCTCCCGTACATACCTACTCTCTCACTGGTGCTATGAGCTAACTCAGAGTCAACCACATGTCTCCCGTACAGACCTACATATACTCTCTCACTGGTGCCATGAGCTAACTCAGAGGCAACCACATGTCTCCCGAACAGACCTACTCTCTCACTGGTGCCTTGAGCTAACTCAGAGGCAACCACATGTCTCCCATACAGACCTACTATCTCACTGGTGCCATGAGCTAACTTAGAGGCAACCACATGTCTCCCATACAGACCTACTCTCTCACTGGTGCCATGAGCTAACTCAGAGGCAACCATATGTCTCCGGTACAGACCTACTCTCTCACTGGTGCCATGAGCTAACTCAGAGGCAACCACATGTCTCCCGTACAGACCTACTCTCTCACTGGTGCCATGAGCTAACTCAGAGGCAAATACATGTCTCCTGTACAGACCTACATGTACTCACTGGTGCCATGAACTAACTCAGAGGCAACCACGTGTCTCCCATACAGACCTACACTGTCACTGGTGGCATGAGCTAACTCAGAGGCAACCACATGTCTCCCGTACAGACCTACTCTCTCACTGATGCCATGAGCTAACTCAGAGGCAACCACATTTCTCCCGTACAGACCTACTCTCCCACTGGTGCCATGAGCTAACTCAGAGGCAACCACATGTCTCCCGTACATACCTACTCTCTCACTGGTGCTATGAGCTAACTCAGAGTCAACCACATGTCTCCCGTACAGACCTACATATACTCTCTCACTGGTGCCATGAGCTAACTCAGAGGCAACCACATGTCTCCCGTACAGACCTACTCTCTCACTGGTGCCATGAGCTAACTCAGAGGCAACCACATGTCTGCCGTACAGACCTACTCTCTCACTGGTGCCATGAGCTAACTCAGAGGTAACCACATGTCTCCCATACAGACCTTCTCTCTCACTGGTGCCATGAGCTAATTCAGAGGCAACCACATGTCTCCAGTACAGACCTACTCTCTCACTGGTGCCATGAGCTAACTCAGAGGCAACCACATATCTCCCATACAGACCTACTTCTCACTGGTGCCATGAGCTAACTCAGAGGCAACCACATTTCTCCCGTACAGACCTACTCTCTCACTGGTCACATGAGCTAACTCAGAGGCAACCACATGTCTCCCATACAGACCTACTCTCTCACTGGTGCCATGCGCTAACTCAGAAGGAACCACATGTCTCCCATAGAGACCTACTCTCTCATTGGTACCATGAGCTAACTCAGAGGCAACCACATGTTTCCCGTACAGACCTACTCTCTCACTGGTGCCATGAGCTAACTCAGAGGCAACCACATGTCTCCCGTACTGACTTACTATCTCACTGGTGCCAAGAGCTAACTCAGAGGCAACCACATGTCTCCCATACAGACCTACTCTCTCACTGGTGCCATGAGCTAACTCAGAGGCAACCATATGTCTCCGGTACAGACCTACTCTCTCACTGGTGCCATGAGCTAACTCAGAGGCAACCACATTTCTCCCGCACAGACCTACTCTCCCACTGGTGCCATGAGCTAACTCGGAGGCAACCACATGTCTCCCATACACAGACCTACTCTCCCACTGGTGCCATGAGCTAACTCAGAGACAACCACATGTCTCCAGTTCAGACCTATTCTCTCACTGGTGCCATGAGCTAACTCAGAGGCAACCACATGTCTCCCGTACAGACCTACTCTCTCACTGGTGCCATGAGTTAACTAAGAGGCAACCACATGTCTCCCGTACAGACCTACTCTCTCACTGGTGCCATGAGCTAACTCAGAGGCAACCACATGTCTCCTGTACAGACCTACTCTCCCACTGGTGCCATGAGCTAACTCAGAGGCAACCACATGTCTCCCATACATACCTACTCTCTCACTGGTGCTATGAGCTAACTCAGAGTCAACCACATGTCACCCATACAGACCTACATATACTCTCTCACTGGTGCCATGAGCTAACTCAGAGGCAACCACATGTCTCCCATACAGACCTACTCTCTCACTGGTGCCATGAGCTAACTCAGAGGCAACCACATGTCTGCCGTACAGACCTACTCTCTCACTGATGCCATGAGCTAACTCAGAGGCAACTACATGTCTCCCGTACAGACCTACTCTCTCACTGGTGCCATGAGCTAATTCAGAGGCAACCACATGTCTCCAGTACAGACCTACTCTCTCACTGGTGCCATGAGCTAACTCAGAGGCAACCACATGTCTCCCGTACAGACCTACTTCTCACTGGTGCCATGAGCTAACTCAGAGGCAACCACATGTCTCCCGTACAGACTTACTCTCTCACTGGTCACATGAGCTAACTCAGAGGCAACCACATGTCTCCCGTACAGACCTACTCTCTCACTGGTGCCATGCGCTAACTCAGAGGGAACCACATGTCTCCCGTAGAGACCTACTCTCTCACTGGTACCATGAGCTAACTCAGAGGCAACCACATGTTTCCCGTACAGACCTACTCTCTCACTGGTGCCATGAGCTAACTCAGAGGCAACCACATGTCTCCCGTACTGACCTTCTCTCTCACTGGTGCCAAAAGCTAACTCAGAGGCAACCACATGTCTCCCATACAGACCTACTCTCTCACTGGTGCCATGAGCTAACTCAGAGGCAACCATATGTCTCCGGTACAGACCTACTCTCTCACTGGTGCCATGAGCTAACTCAGAGGCAACCACATTTCTCCTGCACAGACCTACTCTCCCACTGGTGCCATGAGCTAACTCGGAGGCAACCACATGTCTCCCATACACAGACCTACTCTCCCACTGGTGCCATGAGCTAACTCAGAGACAACCACATGTCTCCAGTTCAGACCTATTCTCTCACTGGTGCCATGAGCTAATTCAGAGGAAACCACATGTCTCCCGTACAGACCTACTCTCTCACTGGTGCCATGAGCTAACTAAGAGGCAACTACATGTCTCCCGTTCAGACCTACTCTCTCACTGGTGCCATGAGCTAACTCAGAGGCAACCACATGTCTCCTGTACAGACCTACTCTCTCACTGATGCCATGATCTAACTCAGAGGCAACCACATTTCTCCCATACAGACCTACTCTCTCACTGGTGCCATGAGCTAACTCAGAGGCAACCACATGTCTCCCGTACAGACCTACTCTCTCACTGGTGCCATGAGCTAACTCAGAGTCAACCACATGTCTCCCGAACAGACCTACATGTACTCTCTCACTGGTGCCATGAGCTAACTCAGAGGCAACCACATGTCTCCCGTACAGACCTACTCTCTCACTGGTGCCATGAGCTAACTCAGAGGCAACCACATGTCTCCCGTTCAGACCTACTCTCTCACTGGTGCTATGAGCTAACTCAGAGGCAACCACATGTCTCCGGTACAGACCTACTCTCTCACTGGTGCCATGAGCTAACTCAGAGGCAACCACATGTCTCCCGTACAGACCTACTCTCTCACTGGTGCCATGAGCTAACTCAGAAGCAACCACATGTCTCCAGTACAGACCTACTCTCTCACTGGTGCCATGAGCTAACTCAGAGGCAACCACATGTCTCCCGTACAGACCTACTTCTCTCTGGTGCCATGAGCTAACTCAGAGGCAACCACATGTCTCCCGTACAGCCCTACTCTCTCACTGGTGCAATGAGCTAACTCAGAGGCAACCACATGTCTCCCGTACAGACGTACTCTCTCACTGGTGCCATGAGCTAACTCAGAGGCAACCACATGTCTCCCGTACAGACCTACTCTCTCACTGGTGCCATGAGCTAACTCAGAGGCCATCACATGTCTCCTGTACAGACCTACATGTACTCACTGGTGCCATGAACTAACTCAGAGGCAACCACGTGTCTCCCATACAGACCTACACTGTCACTGGTGCCATGAGCTAACTCAGAGGCAAACACATGTCTCCCGTACAGACCTACTCTCTCACTGATGCCATGAGCTAACTCAGAGGCAACCACATTTCTCCCGTACAGACCTACTCTCTCACTGGTGCCATGAGCTAACTCAGAGTCAACCACATGTCTCCCGTACAGACCTACATACACTCTCTCACTGGTGCCATGAGCTAACTCAGAGGCAACCACATGTCTCCCGTACAAACCTACTCTCTCACTGGTGCCATGAGCTAACTCAGAGGCAACCACATGTCTGCCGTACAGACCTACTCTCTCACTGGTGCCATGAGATAACTCAGAGGCAACCACATGTCTCCGGTACAGACCTACTCTCTCACTGGTGCCATGAGCTAACTCAGAGGCAACCACATGTCTCCCGTACAGACCTACTCTCTCACTGGTGCCATGAGCTAACTCAGAGGCAACCACATGTCTCCAGTACAGACCTACTCTCTCACTGGTGCCATGAGCTAACTCAGAGGCAACCACATATCTCCCGTACAGACCTACTTCTCACTGGTGCCATGAGCTAACTCAGAGGTAACCACATGTCTCCCAAACAGACCTACTCTCTCACTGGTCACATGAGCTAACTCAGAGGCAACCACATGTCTCCCGTACAGACCTACTCTCTCACTGATGCCATGCGCTAACTCAGAGGGAACCTCATGTCTCCCGTACAGACCTACTTCTCACTGGTGCCATGAGCTAACTCAGAGGCAACCACATGTCTCCCGTACAGCCCTACTCTCTCACTGGTGCCATGAGCTAACTCAGAGGCAACCACATGTCTCCCGTACAGACCTACTCTCTCACTGGTGCCATGAGCTAACTCAGAGGCAACCACATGTCTCGCGTACAGACCTACTCTCTCACTGGTGCCATGAGCTAACTCAGAGGCAATCACATGTCTCCTGTACAGACCTACATGTACTCACTGGTGCCATGAACTAACTCAGAGGCAACCACGTGTCTCCCATACAGACCTACACTGTCACTGGTGCCATGAGCTAACTCAGAGGCAAACACATGTCTCCCGTACAGACCTACTCTCTCACTGATGCCATGAGCTAACTCAGAGGCAACCACATTACTCCCGTACAGACCTACTCTCTCACTGGTGACATGAGCTAACTCAGAGTCAACCACATGTCTCCCGTACAGACCTACATATACTCTCTCACTGGTGCCATGAGCTAACTCAGAGGCAACCACATGTCTCCCGTACAAACCTACTCTCTCACTGGTGCCATGAGCTAACTCAGAGGCAACCACATGTCTGCCGTACAGACCTACTCTCTCACTGGTGCCATGAGCTAACTCAGAGGCAACCACATGTCTCCGGTACAGACCTACTCTCTCACTGGTGCCATGAGCTAACTCAGAGGCAACCACATGTCTCCCGTACAGACCTACTCTCTCACTGGTGCCATGAGCTAACTCAGAGGCAACCACATGTCTCGCGTACAGACCTACTCTCTCACTGGTGCCATGAGTTAACTAAGAGGCAACCACATGTCTCCCGTACAGACCTACTCTCTCACTGGTGCCATGAGCTAACTCAGAGGAAACCACATGTCTCCTGTACAGACTACTCTCCCACTGGTGCCATGAGCTAACTCAGAGGCAACCACATGTCTCCCATACATACCTATTCTCTCACTGGTGCTATGAGCTAACTCAGAGTCAACCACATGTCTCCCATACAGACCTACATATACTCTCTCACTGGTGCCATGAGCTAACTCAGAGGCAACCACATGTCTCCCATACAGACCTACTCTCTCACTGGTGCCATGAGCTAACTCAGAGGCAACCACATGTCTGCCGTACAGACCTACTCTCTCACTGATGCCATAAGCTAACTCAGAGGCAACTACATGTCTCCCGTACAGACCTACTCTCTCACTGGTGCCATGAGCTAATTCAGAGGCAACCACATGTCTCCAGTACAGACCTACTCTCTCACTGGTGCCATGAGCTAACTCAGAGGCAACCACATGTCTCTCGTACAGACCTACTTCTCACTGGTGCCATGAGCTAACTCAGAGGCAACCACATGTCTCCCGTACAGACTTACTCTCTCACTGGTCACATGAGCTAACTCAGAGGCAACCACATGTCTCCCGTACAGACCTACTCTCTCACTGGTGCCATGCGCTAACTCAGAGGGAACCACATGTCTCCCGTAGAGACCTACTCTCTCACTTGTACCATGAGCTAACTCAGAGGCAACCACATGTTTCCCGTACAGACCTACTCTCTCACTGGTGCCATGAGCTAACTCAGGCAACCACATGTCTCCCGTACTGACCTTCTCTCTCACTGGTGCCAAAAGCTAACTCAGAGGCAACCACATGTCTCCCATACAGACCTACTCTCTCACTGGTGCCATGAGCTAACTCAGAGGCAACCATATGTCTCCGGTACAGACCTACTCTCTCACTGGTGCCATGAGCTAACTCAGAGGCAACCACATTTCTCCCGCACAGACCTACTCTCCCACTGGTGCCATGAGCTAACTCGGAGGCAAACACATGTCTCCCATACACAGACCTACTCTCCCACTGGTGCCATGAGCTAACTCAGAGACAACCACATGTCTCCAGTTCAGACCTATTCTCTCACTGGTGCCATGAGCTAACTCAGAGGAAACCACATGTCTCCCGTACAGACCTACTCTCTCACTGGTGCCATGAGCTAACTAAGAGGCAACTACATGTCTCCCGTTCAGACCTACTCTCTCACTGGTGCCATGAGCTAACTCAGAGGCAACCACATGTCTCCTGTACAGACCTACATATACTCTCTCACTGGTGCCATGAGCTAACTCAGAGGCAACCACATGTCTCGCGTACAGACCTACTCTCTCACTGGTGCCATGAGCTAACTCAGAGGCAATCACATGTCTCCTGTACAGACCTACATGTACTCACTGGTGCCATGAACTAACTCAGAGGCAACCACGTGTCTCCCATACAGACCTACACTGTCACTGGTGCCATGAGCTAACTCAGAGGCAAACACATGTCTCCCGTACAGACCTACTCTCTCACTGATGCCATGAGCTAACTCAGAGGCAACCACATTACTCCCGTACAGACCTACTCTCTCACTGGTGACATGAGCTAACTCAGAGTCAACCACATGTCTCCCGTACAGACCTACATATACTCTCTCACTGGTGCCATGAGCTAACTCAGAGGCAACCACATGTCTCCCGTACAAACCTACTCTCTCACTGGTGCCATGAGCTAACTCAGAGGCAACCACATGTCTGCCGTACAGACCTACTCTCTCACTGGTGCCATGAGCTAACTCAGAGGCAACCACATGTCTCCGGTACAGACCTACTCTCTCACTGGTGCCATGAGCTAACTCAGAGGCAACCACATGTCTCCCGTACAGACCTACTCTCTCACTGGTGCCATGAGCTAACTCAGAGGCAACCACATGTCTCGCGTACAGACCTACTCTCTCACTGGTGCCATGAGTTAACTAAGAGGCAACCACATGTCTCCCGTACAGACCTACTCTCTCACTGGTGCCATGAGCTAACTCAGAGGAAACCACATGTCTCCTGTACAGACTACTCTCCCACTGGTGCCATGAGCTAACTCAGAGGCAACCACATGTCTCCCATACATACCTACTCTCTCACTGGTGCTATGAGCTAACTCAGAGTCAACCACATGTCTCCCATACAGACCTACATATACTCTCTCACTGGTGCCATGAGCTAACTCAGAGGCAATCACATGTCTCCCATACAGACCTACTCTCTCACTGGTGCCATGAGCTAACTCAGAGGCAACCACATGTCTGCCGTACAGACCTACTCTCTCACTGATGCCATAAGCTAACTCAGAGGCAACTACATGTCTCCCGTACAGACCTACTCTCTCACTGGTGCCATGAGCTAATTCAGAGGCAACCACATGTCTCCAGTACAGACCTACTCTCTCACTGGTGCCATGAGCTAACTCAGAGGCAACCACATGTCTCCCGTACAGACCTACTTCTCACTGGTGCCATGAGCTAACTCAGAGGCAACCACATGTCTCCCGTACAGACTTACTCTCTCACTGGTCACATGAGCTAACTCAGAGGCAACCACATGTCTCCCGTACAGACCTACTCTCTCACTGGTGCCATGCGCTAACTCAGAGGGAACCACATGTCTCCCGTAGAGACCTACTCTCTCACTGGTACCATGAGCTAACTCAGAGGCAACCACATGTTTCCCATACAGACCTACTCTCTCACTGGTGCCATGAGCTAACTCAGAGGCAACCACATGTCTCCCGTACTGACCTTCTCTCTCACTGGTGCCAAAAGCTAACTCAGAGGCAACCACATGTCTCCCATACAGACCTACTCTCTCACTGGTGCCATGAGCTAACTCAGAGGCAACCATATGTCTCCGGTACAGACCTACTCTCTCACTGGTGCCATGAGCTAACTCAGAGGCAACCACATTTCTCCCGCACAGACCTACTCTCCCACTGGTGCCATGAGCTAACTCGGAGGCAACCACATGTCTCCCATACACAGACCTACTCTCCCACTGGTGCCATGAGCTAACTCAGAGACAACCACATGTCTCCAGTTCAGACCTATTCTCTCACTGGTGCCATGAGCTAACTCAGAGGAAACCACATGTCTCCCGTACAGACCTACTCTCTCACTGGTGCCATGAGCTAACTAAGAGGCAACTACATGTCTCCCGTTCAGACCTACTCTCTCACTGGTGCCATGAGCTAACTCAGAGGCAACCACATGTCTCCTGTACAGACCTACTCTCTCACTGATGCCATGATCTAACTCAGAGGCAACCACATTTCTCCCATACAGACCTACTCTCTCACTGGTGCCATGAGCTAACTCAGAGGCAACCACATGTCTCCCGTACAGACCTACTCTCTCACTGGTGCCATGAGCTAACTCAGAGTCAACCACATGTCTCCCGAACATACCTACATGTACTCTCTCACTGGTGCCATGAGCTAACTCAGAGGCAACCACATGTCTCCCGTACAGACCTACTCTCTCACTGGTGCCATGAGCTAATTCAGAGGCAACCACATGTCTCCCGTTCAGACCTACTCTCTCACTGGTGCTATGAGCTAACTCAGAGGCAACCACATGTCTCCGGTACAGACCTACTCTCTCACTGGTGCCATGAGCTAACTCAGAGGCAACCACATGTCTCCCGTACAGACCTACTCTCTCACTGGTGCCATGAGCTAACTCAGAAGCAACCACATGTCTCCAGTACAGACCTACTCTCTCACTGGTGCCATGAGCTAACTCAGAGGCAACCACATGTCTCCCGTACAGACCTACTTCTCTCTGGTGCCATGAGCTAACTCAGAGGCAACCACATGTCTCCCGTACAGCCCTACTCTCTCACTGGTGCAATGAGCTAACTCAGAGGCAACCACATGTCTCCCGTACAGACCTACTCTCTCACTGGTGCCATGAGCTAACTCAGAGGCAATCACATGTCTCCTGTACAGACCTACATGTACTCACTGGTGCCATGAACTAACTCAGAGGCAACCACGTGTCTCCCATACAGACCTACACTGTCACTGGTGCCATGAGCTAACTCAGAGGCAAACACATGTCTCCCGTACAGACCTACTCTCTCACTGATGCCATGAGCTAACTCAGAGGCAACCACATTTCTCCTGTACAGACCTACTCTCTCACTGGTGCCATGAGCTAACTCAGAGGCAACCACATTTCTCCTGTACAGACCTACTCTCTCACTGGTGCCATGAGCTAACTCAGAGTCAACCACATGTCTCCCGTACAGACCTACATATACTCTCTCACTGGTGCCATGAGCTAACTCAGAGGCAACCACATGTCTCCCGTACAAACCTACTCTCTCACTGGTGCCATGAGCTAACTCAGAGGCAACCACATGTCTGCCGTACAGACCTACTCTCTCACTGGTGCCATGAGCTAACTCAGAGGCAACCACATGTCTCCGGTACAGACCTACTCTCTCACTGGTGCCATGAGCTAACTCAGAGGCAACCACATGTCTCCCGTACAGACCTACTCTCTCACTGGTGCCATGAGCTAACTCAGAGGCAACCACATGTCTCCAGTACAGACCTACTCTCTCACTGGTGCCATGAGCTAACTCAGAGGCAACCACATATCTCCCGTACAGACCTACTTCTCACTGGTGCCATGAGCTAACTCAGAGGCAACCACATGTCTCCCATACAGACCTACTCTCTCACTGGTCACATGAGCTAACTCAGAGGCAACCACATGTCTCCCCACAGACCTACTCTCTCACTGATGCCATGCGCTAACTCAGAGGGAACCTCATGTCTCCCGTACAGACCTACTTCTCACTGGTGCCATGAGCTAACTCAGAGGCAACCACATGTCTCCCGTACAGCCCTACTCTCTCACTGGTGCCATGAGCTAACTCAGAGGCAACCACATGTCTCCCGTACAGACCTACTCTCTCACTGGTGCCATGAGCTAACTCAGAGGCAACCACATGTCTCGCGTACAGACCTACTCTCTCACTGGTGCCATGAGCTAACTCAGAGGCAATCACATGTCTCCTGTACAGACCTACATGTACTCACTGGTGCCATGAACTAACTCAGAGGCAACCACGTGTCTCCCATACAGACCTAAACTGTCACTGGTGCCATGAGCTAACTCAGAGGCAAACACATGTCTCCCGTACAGACCTACTCTCTCACTGATGCCATGAGCTAACTCAGAGGCAACCACATTACTCCCGTACAGACCTACTCTCTCACTGGTGCCATGAGCTAACTCAGAGTCAACCACATGTCTCCCGTACAGACCTACATATACTCTCTCACTGGTGCCATGAGCTAACTCAGAGGCAACCACATGTCTCCCGTACAAACCTACTCTCTCACTGGTGCCATGAGCTAACTCAGAGGCAACCACATGTCTGCCGTACAGACCTACTCTCTCACTGGTGCCATGAGCTAACTCAGAAGCAACCACATGTCTCCGGTACAGACCTACTCTCTCACTGGTGCCATGAGCTAACTCAGAGGCAACCACATGTCTCCCGTACAGACCTACTCTCTCACTGGTGCCATGAGCTAACTCAGAGGCAACCACATGTCTCCAGTACAGACCTACTCTCTCACTGGTGCCAAGAGCTAACTCAGAGGCAAACACATGTCTCCCGTACAGACCTACTTCTCACTGGTGCCATGAGCTAACTCAGAGGCAAACACATGTCTCCCATACAGACCTACTCTCTCACTGGTCACATGAGCTAACTCAGAGGCAACCACATGTCTCCCGTAGAGACCTACTCTCTCACTGATGCCATGCGCTAACTCAGAGGGAACCTCATGTCTCCCGTAGAGACCTACTCTCTCACTGGTACCATGAGCTAACTCAGAGGCAACCACATGTCTCCCGTACAGACCTACTCTCTCACTGGTGCCATGAGCTAACTCAGAGGCAACCTCATATCTCCCGTACTGACCTACTCTCTCACTGGTGCCATGAGCTAACTCAGAGGCAACCACATGTCTCCCATACAGACATACTCTCTCACTGGTGCCATGAGCTAACTCAGAGGCAACCATATGTCTCCGGTACAGACCTACTCTCTCACTGGTGCCATGAGCTAACTCAGAGGCAACCACATTTCTCCCGCACAGACCTACTCTCCCACTGGTGCCATGAGCTAACTCGGAGGCAACCACATGTCTCCCATACACAGACCTACTCTCCCACTGGTGCCATGAGCTAACTCAGAGACAACCACATGTCTCCCGTTCAGACCTATTCTCTCACTGGTGCCATGAGCTAACTCAGAGGCAACCACATGTCTCCCGTACAGACCTACTCTCTCACTGGTGCCATGAGCTAACTAAGAGGCAACCACATGTCTCCTGTACAGACCTACTCTCTCACTGGTGCCATGAGCTAACTCAGAGGCAACCACATGTCTCCTGTACAGACCTACATGTACTCACTGGTGCCATGAACTAACTCAGAGGCAACCACGTGTCTCCCAGACAGACCTACACTGTCACTGGTGCCATGAGCTAACTCAGAGGCAACCACATGTCTCCCGTACAGACCTACTCTCTCACTGATGCCATGAGCTAACTCAGAGGCAACCACATTTCTCCCGTACAGACCTACTCTCTCACTGGTGCCATGAGCTAACTCAGAGGCAACCACATGTCTCCCGCACAGACCTAATCTCCCACTGGTACCATGAGCTAACTCAGAGGCAACCACATGTCTCCCATACAGACCTACTCTCCCACTGATGCCATGAGCTATGTAACTCAGAGACAACCACATGTCTCCCGTTCAGACCTACTCTCTCACTGGTGCCATGAGCTAACTCAGAGGCAACCACATGTCTCCCGTACAGACCTACTGTACTCTCTCACTGGTGCCATGAGCTAACTCAGAGGCAACCACATGTCTCCTGTACAGACCTACTCTCTCACTGGTGCCATGAGCTAACTCAGAGGCAACCACATGTCTCCTGTACAGACCTACTCACTGGTGCAATGAACTAACTCAGAGGCAAACACGTGTCTCCCATACAGACCTACTCTCTCACTGGTGCCATGAGCTAACTTAGAGGCAACCACATGTCTTCCGTACAGACCTACTCTCTCACGGGTGCCATGAAATAACTCAGAGGCAACCACATGTCTCCCGTACAGACCTACTCTCTCACTGGTGCCATGAGCTAACTCAGAGGAAACCACATGTCTCCCGTACAGACCTACTCTCTCACTGGTGCCATGAGCTAACTCAGAGGCAACCACATGTCTCCCGTACAGACCTACTCTCTCACTGGTGCCATGAGCTAACTCAGAGGCAACCACATATCTCCAGTACAGACCTACTCTCTCACTGGTGCCAAGAGCTAACTCAGAGGCAAACACATGTCTCCCGTACAGACCTACTTCTCACTGGTGCCATGAGCTAACTCAGAGGCAACCACATGTCTCCCATACAGACCTACTCTCTCACTGGTCACATGAGCTAACTCAGAGGCAACCACATGTCTCCCGTACAGACCTACTCTCTCACTGATGCCATGCGCTAACTCAGAGGGAACCTCATGTCTCCCGTAGAGATCTACTCTCTCACTGGTACCATGAGCTAACTCAGAGGCAACCACATGTCTCCCGTACAGACCTACTCTCTCACTGGTGCCATGAGCTAACTCAGAGGCAACCTCATGTCTCCCGTACTGACCTACTCCCTCACTGGTTCCATGAGCTAACTCAGAGGCAACCACATGTCTCCCATACAGACATACTCTCTCACTGGTGACATGAGCTAACTCAGAGGCAACCATTTGTCTCCGGTACAGACCTACTCTCTTACTGGTGCCATGAGCTAACTCAGAGGCAACCACATTTCTCCCGCACAGACCTACTCTCCCACTGGTGCCATGAGCTAACTCGGAGGCAACCACATGTCTCCCATACACAGACCTACTCTCCCACTGGAGCCATGAGCTAACTCAGAGACAACCACATGTCTCCCGTTCAGACCTATTCTCTCACTGGTGCCATGAGCTAACTCAGAGGCAACCACATGTCTCCCGTACAGACCTACTCTCTCACTGGTGCCATGAGCTAACTAAGAGGCAACCACATGTCTCCTGTACAGACCTACTCTCTCACTGGTGCCATGAGCTAACTCAGAGGAAACCACATGTCTCCTGTACAGACCTACATGTACTCACTGGTGCCATGAACTAACTCAGAGGCAACCACGTGTCTCCCAGACAGACCTACACTGTCACTGGTGCCATGAGCTAACTCAGAGGCAACCACATGTCTCCCGTACAGACCTACTCTCTCACTGATGCCATGAGCTAACTCAGAGGCAACCACATTTCTCCCGTACAGACCTACTCTCTCACTGGTGCCATGAGCTAACTCAGAGGCAACCACATGTCTCCCGCACTGACCTAATCTCCCACTGGTACCATGAGCTAACTCAGAGGCAACCACATGTCTCCCATACAGACCTACTCTCCCACTGATGCCATGAGCTATGTAACTCAGAGACAACCACATGTCTCCCGTTCAGACCTACTCTCTCACTGGTGCCATGAGCTAACTCAGAGGCAACCACATGTCTCCCGTACAGACCTACTGTACTCTCTCACTGGTGCCAAGAGCTAACTCAGAGGCAAACACATGTCTCCCGTACAGACCTACTTCTCACTGGTGCCATGAGCTAACTCAGAGGCAACCACATGTCTCCCATACAGACCTACTCTCTCACTGGTCACATGAGCTAACTCAGAGGCAACCACATGTCTCCCGTACAGACCTACTCTCTCACTGATGCCATGCGCTAATTCAGAGGGAACCTCATGTCTCCCGTAGAGACCTACTCTCTCACTGGTACCATGAGCTAACTCAGAGGCAACCACATGTCTCCCATACAGACCTACTCTCTCACTGGTCACATGAGCTAACTCAGAGGCAACCACATGTCTCCCGTAGAGACCTACTCTCTCACTGATGCCATGCGCTAACTCAGAGGGAACCTCATGTCTCCCGTAGAGACCTACTCTCTCACTGGTACCATGAGCTAACTCAGAAGCAACCACATGTCTCCCGTACAGACCTACTCTCTCACTGGTGCCATGAGCTAACTCAGAGGCAACCTCATGTCTCCCGTACTGACCTACTCTCTCACTAGTGCCATGAGCTAACTCAGAGGCAACCACATGTCTCCCATACAGACATACTCTCTCACTGGTGCCATGAGCTAACTCAGAGGCAACCATATGTCTCCGGTACAGACCTACTCTCTCACTGGTGCCATGAGCTAACTCAGAGGCAACCACATTTCTCCCGCACAGACCTACTCTCCCACTGGTGCCATGAGCTAACTTGGAGGCAACCACATGTCTCCCATACACAGACCTACTCTCCCACTGGTGCCATGAGCTAACTCAGAGACAACCACATGTCTCCCATTCAGACCTATTCTCTCACTGGTGCCATGAGCTATCTCAGAGGCAACCACATGTCTCCCGTACAGACCTACTCTCTCACTGGTGCCATGAGCTAACTAAGAGGCAACCACATGTCTCCTGTACAGACCTACTCTCTCACTGGTGCCATGAGCTAACTCAGAGGCAACCACATGTCTCCTGTACAGACCTACATGTACTCACTGGTGCCATGAACTAACTCAGAGGCAACCACGTGTCTCCCAGACAGACCTACACTGTCACTGGTGCCATGAGCTAACTCAGAGGCAACCACATGTCTCCCGTACAGACCTACTCTCTCACTGATGCCATGAGCTAACTCAGAGGCAACCACATTTCTCCCGTACAGACCTACTCTCTCACTGGTGCCATGAGCTAACTCAGAGGCAACCACATGTCTCCCGCACAGACCTAATCTCCCACTGGTACCATGAGCTAACTCAGAGGCAACCACATGTCTCCCATACAGACCTACTCTCCCACTGATGCCATGAGCTATGTAACTCAGAGACAACCACATGTCTCCCGTTCAGACCTACTCTCTCACTGGTGCCATGAGCTAACTCAGAGGCAACCACATGTCTCCCGTACAGACCTACTGTACTCTCTCACTGGTGCCATGAGCTAACTCAGAGGCAACCACATGTCTCCTGTACAGACCTACTCTCTCACTGGTGCCATGAGCTAACTCAGAGGCAACTACATGTCTCCTGTACAGACCTACTCACTGGTGCCATGAACTAACTCAGAGGTAAATACGTGTCTCCCATACAGACCTACTCTCTCACTGGTGCCATGAGCTAACTTAGAGGCAACCACATGTCTTCCGTACAGACCTACTCTCTCACGGGTGCCATGAAATAACTCAGAGGCAACCACATGTCTCCCGTACAGACCTACTCTCTCACTGGTGCCATGAGCTAACTCAGAGGAAACCACATGTCTCCCGTACAGACCTACTCTCTCACTGGTGCCATGAGCTAACTCAGAGGCAACCACATGTCTCCCGTTCAGACCTACTCTCTCACTGGTGCCATGAGCTAACTCAGAGGCAACCACATGTCTCCCGTACAGACCTACTCTCTCACTGGTGCCATGAGCTAACTCAGAGGCAACCACATGTCTCCCGTACAGACCTACTCTCTCACTGGTGCCATGAGCTAACTCAGAGGCAACCAAATGTCTCCGGTACAGACCTACTCTCTCACTGGTGCCATGAGCTAACTCAGAGGCAACCACATGTCTCCCGTACAGACCTACTCTCTCACTGGTGCCATGAGCTAACTCAGAGGCAACCACATGTCTCCCGTACAGACCTACTCTCTCACTGGTGCCATGCGCTAACTCAGATGCAAATACATGTCTCCCGTACAGACCTACTCTCTCACTGGTGCCATGAGCTAACTCAGAGGCAACCACATGTCTCCCGTACAGAACTGCTCTCTCACTGGTGCCATGAGCTAACTCAGAGGCAACCACATGTCTCCCATACAGACCTACTCTCTCACTGGTGCCATGCGTTAACTCAGAGGCAACCACATGTCTCCAGTAAAGACCTATGTACTCTCACACTGGTGCCATGAGCTAACTCAGAGGCAACCACATGTCTCCCGTACATACCTACTCTCTCACTGGTGCCATGAGCTAACTCAGAAGCAACCACATGTCTCCTGTACAGACCTACTCTCTCACTGGTGCCATGAGCTAACTCAGAGGCAACCACATGTCTCCTGTACAGACCTAAATGTACTCACTGGTGCCATGAACTAACTCAGAGGCAACCACGTGTCTCCCAGACAGACCTACACTGTCACTGGTGCCATGAGCTAACTCAGAGGCAACCACATGTCTCCCGTACAGACCTACTCTCTCACTGATGCCATGAGCTAACTCAGAGGCAACCACATTTCTCCCGTACAGACCTACTCTCTCACTGGTGCCATGAGCTAACTCAGAGGCAACCACATGTCTCCCGCACAGACCTAATCTCCCACTGGTACCATGAGCTAACTCAGAGGCAACCACATGTCTCCCATACAGACCTACTTTCCCACTGATGCCATGAGCTATGTAACTCAGAGACAATCACATGTCTCCCGTTCAGACCTACTCTCTCACTGGTGCCATGAGCTAACTCAGAGGCAACCACATGTCTCCCGTACCGACCTACTGTACTCTCTCACTGGTGCCATGAGCTAACTCAGTGGCAACCACATGTCTCCTGTACAGACCTACTCTCTCACTGGTGCCATGAGCTAACTCAGAGGCAACCACATGTCTCCTGTACAGACCTACTCACTGGTGCCATGAACTAACTCAGAGGCTAACACGTGTCTCCCATACAGACCTACTCTCTCACTGGTGCCATGAGCTAACTTAGAGGCAACCACATGTCTTCCGTACAGACCTACTCTCTCACGGGTGCCATGAAATAACTCAGAGGCAACCACATGTCTCCCGTACAGACCTACTCTCTCACTGGTGCCATGAGCTAACTCAGAGGAAACCACATGTCTCCCGTACAGACCTACTCTCTCACTGGTGCCATGAGCTAACTCAGAGGCAACTACATGTCTCCCGTACAGACCTACTCTGTCACTGGTGCCATGAGCTAACTCAGAGGCAACCACATGTCTCCCATACACAGACCTACTCTCCCACTGGTGCCATGAGCTAACTCAGAGACAACCACATGTCTCCCGTTCAGACCTATTCTCTCACTGGTGCCATGAGCTAACTCAGAGGCAACCACATGTCTCCCGTACAGACCTACTCTCTCACTGGTGCCATGAGCTAATTAAGAGGCAACCACATGTCTCCTGTACAGACCTACTCTCTCACTGGTGCCATGAGCTAATTCAGAGGCAACCACATGTCTCCTGTACAGACCTACATGTACTCACTGGTGCCATGAACTAACTCAGAGGCAACCACGTGTCTCCCAGACAGACCTACACTGTCACTGGTGCCATGAGCTAACTCAGAGGCAACCACATCTCTCCCGTACAGACCTACTCTCTCACTGATGCCATGAGCTAACTCAGAGGCAACCACATTTCTCCCGCACAGACCTACTCTCTCACTGGTGCCATGAGCTAACTCAGAGGCAACCACATGTCTCCCGCACAGACCTAATCTCCCACTGGTACCATGAGCTAACTCAGAGGCAACCACATGTCTCCCATACAGACCTACTCTCCCACTGATGCCATGAGCTATGTAACTCAGAGATAACCACATGTCTCCCGTTCAGACCTACTCTCTCACTGGTGCCATGAGCTAACTCAGAGGCAACCACATGTCTCCCGTACAGACCTACTGTACTCTCTCACTGGTGCCATGAGCTAACTCAGAGGCAACCACATGTCTCCTGTACAGACCTACTCTCTCACTGGTGCCATGAGCTAACTCAGAGGCAACCACATGTCTCCTGTACAGACCTACTCACTGGTGCCATGAACTAACTCAAAGGCAAACACGTGTCTCCCATACAGACCTACTCTCTCACTGGTGCCATGAGCTAACTTAGAGGCAACCACATGTCTTCCGTACAGACCTACTCTCTCACGGGTGCCATGAAATAACTCAGAGGCAACCACATGTCTCCCGTACAGACCTACTCTCTCACTGGTGCCATGAGCTAACTCAGAGGAAACCACATGTCTCCCGTACAGACCTACTCTCTCACTGGTGCCATGAGCTAACTCAGAGGCAACCACAAGTCTCCCGTACAGACCTACTCTCTCACTGGTACCATGAGCTAACTCAGAGGCAACCACATGTCTCCCGCACAGACCTAATCTCCCACTGGTACCATGAGCTAACTCAGAGGCAACCACATGTCTCCCATACAGACCTACTCTCCCACTGATGCCATGAGCTATGTAACTCAGAGATAACCACATGTCTCCCGTTCAGACCTACTCTCTCACTGGTGCCATGAGCTAACTCAGAGGCAACCACATGTCTCCCGTACAGACCTACTGTACTCTCTCACTGGTGCCATGAGCTAACTCAGAGGCAACCACATGTCTCCTGTACAGACCTACTCTCTCACTGGTGCCATGAGCTAACTCAGAGGCAACCACATGTCTCCTGTACAGACCTACTCACTGGTGCCATGAACTAACTCAAAGGCAAACACGTGTCTCCCATACAGACCTACTCTCTCACTGGTGCCATGAGCTAACTTAGAGGCAACCACATGTCTTCCGTACAGACCTACTCTCTCACGGGTGCCATGAAATAACTCAGAGGCAACCACATGTCTCCCGTACAGACCTACTCTCTCACTGGTGCCATGAGCTAACTCAGAGGAAACCACATGTCTCCCGTACAGACCTACTCTCTCACTGGTGCCATGAGCTAACTCAGAGGCAACCACAAGTCTCCCGTACAGACCTACTCTCTCACTGGTACCATGAGCTAACTCAGAGGCAACCACATGTCTCCCGTACAGACCTACTCTCTCACTGGTGCCATGAGCTAACTCAGAGGCAACCACATGTCTCCCGTACAGACCTACTCTCTCACTGGTGCCATGAGCTAACTCAGAGGCTACCGTATGTCTCCGGTACAGACCTACTCTCTCACTGGTGCCATGAGCTAACTCAGAGGCAACCACATGTCTCCCGTACAGACCTACTCTCTCACTGATGCCATGAGCTAACTCAGAGGCAACCACATGTCTCCCGTACAGACCTACTCTCTCACTGGTGCCATGAGCTAACTCAGAGGCAACCACATGTCTCCCGTACAGACCTACTCTCTCACTGGTGCCATGCGCTAACTCAGATGCAAACACATGTCTCCCATACAGACCTACTCTCTCACTGGTGCCATGAGCTAACTCAGAGGCAACCACATGTCTCCCGTACAGAACTGCTCTCTCACTGGTACCATGAGCTAACTCAGAGGCAACCATATGTCTCCCGTACAGACCTACTCTCTCACTGGTGCCATGCGTTAACTCAGAGGCAACCACATGTCTCCAGTAAAGACCTATGTACTCTCACACTGGTGCCATGAGCTAACTCAGAGGCAACCACATGTCTCCCGTACATACCTACTCTCTCACTGGTGCCATGAGCTAACTCAGAAGCAACCACATGTCTCCTGTACAGACCTACTCTCTCACTGGTGCCATGAGCTAACTCAGAGGCAACCACATGTCTCCTGTACAGACCTACATGTACTCACTGGTGCCATGAACTAACTCAGAGGCAACCACGTGTCTCCCAGACAGACCTACACTGTCACTGTTGCCATGAGCTAACTCAGAGGCAACCACGTGTCTCCCGTACAGACCTACTCTCTCACTGATGCCATGAGCTAACTCAGAGGCAACCACATTTCTCCCGTACAGACCTACTCTCTCACTGGTGCCATGAGCTAACTCAGAGGCAACCACATGTCTCCCGCACAGACCTAATCTCCCACTGGTACCATGAGCTAACTCAGAGGCAACCACATGTCTCCCATACAGACCTACTCTCCCACTGATGCCATGAGCTATGTAACTCAGAGACAACCACATGTCTCCCGTTCAGACCTACTCTCTCACTGGTGCCATGAGCTAACTCAGAGGCAACCACATGTCACCCGTACAGACCTACTGTACTCTCTCACTGGTGCCATGAGCTAACTCAGAGGCAACCACATGTCTCCTGTACAGACCTACTCTCTCACTGGTGCCATGAGCTAACTCAGAGGCAACCACATGTCTCCTGTACAGACCTACTCACTGGTGCCATGAACTAACTCAGAGGCTAACACGTGTCTCCCATACAGACCTACTCTCTCACTGGTGCCATGAGCTAACTTAGAGGCAACCACATGTCTTCCGTACAGACCTACTCTCTCACGGGTGCCATGAAATAACTCAGAGGCAACCACATGTCTCCCGTACAGACCTACTCTCTCACTGGTGCCATGAGCTAACTCAGAGGAAACCACATGTCTCCCGTACAGACCTACTCTCTCACTGGTGCCATGAGCTAACTCAGAGGCAACTACATGTCTCCCGTACAGACCTACTCTGTCACTGGTGCCATGAGCTAACTCAGAGGCAACCACATGACTCCCATACACAGACCTACTCTCCCACTGGTGCCATGAGCTAACTCAGAGACAACCACATGTCTCCCGTTCAGACCTATTCTCTCACTGGTGCCATGAGCTAACTCAGAGGCAACCACATGTCTCCCGTACAGACCTACTCTCTCACTGGTGCCATGAGCTAATTAAGAGGCAACCACATGTCTCCTGTACAGACCTACTCTCTCACTGGTGCCATGAGCTAATTCAGAGGCAACCACATGTCTCCTGTACAGACCTACATGTACTCACTGGTGCCATGAACTAACTCAGAGGCAACCACGTGTCTCCCAGACAGACCTACACTGTCACTGGTGCCATGAGCTAACTCAGAGGCAACCACATCTCTCCCGTACAGACCTACTCTCTCACTGATGCCATGAGCTAACTCAGAGGCAACCACATTTCTCCCGCACAGACCTACTCTCTCACTGGTGCCATGAGCTAACTCAGAGGCAACCACATGTCTCCCGCACAGACCTAATCTCCCACTGGTACCATGAGCTAACTCAGAGGCAACCACATGTCTCCCATACAGACCTACTCTCCCACTGATGCCATGAGCTATGTAACTCAGAGATAACCACATGTCTCCCGTTCAGACCTACTCTCTCACTGGTGCCATGAGCTAACTCAGAGGCAACCACATGTCTCCCGTACAGACCTACTGTACTCTCTCACTGGTGCCATGAGCTAACTCAGAGGCAACCACATGTCTCCTGTACAGACCTACTCTCTCACTGGTGCCATGAGCTAACTCAGAGGCAACCACATGTCTCCTGTACAGACCTACTCACTGGTGCCATGAACTAACTCAAAGGCAAACACGTGTCTCCCATACAGACCTACTCTCTCACTGGTGCCATGAGCTAACTTAGAGGCAACCACATGTCTTCCGTACAGACCTACTCTCTCACGGGTGCCATGAAATAACTCAGAGGCAACCACATGTCTCCCGTACAGACCTACTCTCTCACTGGTGCCATGAGCTAACTCAGAGGAAACCACATGTCTCCCGTACAGACCTACTCTCTCACTGGTGCCATGAGCTAACTCAGAGGCAACCACAAGTCTCCCGTACAGACCTACTCTCTCACTGGTACCATGAGCTAACTCAGAGGCAACCACATGTCTCCCGTACAGACCTACTCTCTCACTGGTGCCATGAGCTAACTCAGAGGCAACCACATGTCTCCCGTACAGACCTACTCTCTCACTGGTGCCATGAGCTAACTCAGAGGCTACCGTATGTCTCCGGTACAGACCTACTCTCTCACTGGTGCCATGAGCTAACTCAGAGGCAACCACATGTCTCCCGTACAGACCTACTCTCTCACTGATGCCATGAGCTAACTCAGAGGCAACCACATGTCTCCCGTACAGACCTACTCTCTCACTGGTGCCATGAGCTAACTCAGAGGCAACCACATGTCTCCCGTACAGACCTACTCTCTCACTGGTGCCATGCGCTAACTCAGATGCAAACACATGTCTCCCATACAGACCTACTCTCTCACTGGTGCCATGAGCTAACTCAGAGGCAACCACATGTCTCCCGTACAGAACTGCTCTCTCACTGGTACCATGAGCTAACTCAGAGGCAACCATATGTCTCCCGTACAGACCTACTCTCTCACTGGTGCCATGCGTTAACTCAGAGGCAACCACATGTCTCCAGTAAAGACCTATGTACTCTCACACTGGTGCCATGAGCTAACTCAGAGGCAACCACATGTCTCCCGTACATACCTACTCTCTCACTGGTGCCATGAGCTAACTCAGAAGCAACCACATGTCTCCTGTACAGACCTACTCTCTCACTGGTGCCATGAGCTAACTCAGAGGCAACCACATGTCTCCTGTACAGACCTACATGTACTCACTGGTGCCATGAACTAACTCAGAGGCAACCACGTGTCTCCCAGACAGACCTACACTGTCACTGTTGCCATGAGCTAACTCAGAGGCAACCACGTGTCTCCCGTACAGACCTACTCTCTCACTGATGCCATGAGCTAACTCAGAGGCAACCACATTTCTCCCGTACAGACCTACTCTCTCACTGGTGCCATGAGCTAACTCAGAGGCAACCACATGTCTCCCGCACAGACCTAATCTCCCACTGGTACCATGAGCTAACTCAGAGGCAACCACATGTCTCCCATACAGACCTACTCTCCCACTGATGCCATGAGCTATGTAACTCAGAGACAACCACATGTCTCCCGTTCAGACCTACTCTCTCACTGGTGCCATGAGCTAACTCAGAGGCAACCACATGTCACCCGTACAGACCTACTGTACTCTCTCACTGGTGCCATGAGCTAACTCAGAGGCAACCACATGTCTCCTGTACAGACCTACTCTCTCACTGGTGCCATGAGCTAACTCAGAGGCAACCACATGTCTCCTGTACAGACCTACTCACTGATGCCATGAACTAACTCAGAGGCAAATACGTGTCTCCCATACAGACCTACTCTCTCACTGGTGCCATGAACTAACTTAGAGGCAACCACATATCTTCCGTACAGACCTACTCTCTCACGGGTGCCATGAAATAACTCAGAGGCAACCACATGTCTCCCGTACAGACCTACTCTCTCACTGGTGCCATGAGCTAACTCAGAGGAAACCACATGTCTCCCGTACAGACCTACTCTCTCACTGGTGCCATGAGCTAACTCAGAGGAAACCACATGTCTCCCGTACAGACCTACTCTCTCACTGGTGCCATGAGCTAACTCAGAGGCAACCACATGTCTCCCATACAGACCTACTCTCTCACTGGTGCCATGAGCTAACTCAGAGGCAACCACATGTCTCCCGTACAGACCTACTCTCTCACTGGTGCCATGAGCTAACTCAGAGGCAACCACATGTCTCCCGTACAGACCTACTCTCTCACTGGTGCTATGAGCTAACTCAGAGGCAACCACATGTCTCTGGTACAGACCTACTCTCTCACTGGTGCCATGAGCTAACTCAAAGGCAACCACATGTCTCCCGTACAGACCTACTCTCTCACTGGTGCCATGAGCTAACTCAGAGGCAACCACATGTCTCCCGTACAGACCTACTCTCTCACTGGTGCCATGAGCTAACTCAGAGGCAACCACATGTCTCCCGTACAGACCTACTCTCTCACTGGTGCCATGCGCTAACTCAGATGCAAACACATGTCTCCCGTACAGACCTACTCTCTCACTGGTGCCATGAGCTAACTCAGAGGCAACCACATGTCTCCCGTACAGAACTGCTCTCTCACTGGTGCCATGAGCTAACTCAGAGGCAACCACATGTCTCCCGTACAGACCTACTCTCTCACTGGTGCCATGCGTTAACTCAGAGGCAACCACATGTCTCCAGTAAAGACCTATGTACTCTCACACTGGTGCCATGAGCTAACTCAGAGGCAACCACATGTCTCCCGTACAGACCTACTCTCTCACTGGTGCCATGAGCTAACTCAGAGGCAACCACATGTCTCCCGTACAGACCTACTCTCTCACTGGTGCCATGAGCTAACTCAGAGGCAACCACATGTCTCCCGTACAGACCTACTCTCTCACTGGTGCCATGAGCTAACTCAGAGGCAACCACATGTCTCCGGTACAGACCTACTCTCTCACTGGTGCCATGAGCTAACTCAGAGGCAACCACATGTCTCCCGTACAGACCTACTCTCTCACTGGTGCCATGAGCTGACTCAGAGGCAACCACATGTCTCCCGTACAGACCTACTCTCTCACTGGTGCCATGAGCTAACTCAGAGGCAACCACATGTCTGCCGTACAGTCCTACTCTCTCACTGGTGCCATGAGCTAACTCAGAGGCAACCACATGTCTCCGGTACAGACCTACTCTCTCATTGGTGCCATGAGCTAACTCAGAGGCAACCACATGTCTCCCGTACAGACCTACTCTCTCACTGGTGCCATGAGCTAACTCAGAGGCAACCACATGTCTCCAGTACAGACCTACTCTCTCACTGGTGCCAAGAGCTAACTCAGAGGCAAACACATGTCTCCCGTACAGACCTACTTCTCACTGGTGCCATGAGCTAACTCAGAGGCAACCACATGTCTCCCATACAGACCTACTCTCTCACTGGTCACATGAGCTAACTCAGAGGCAACCACATGTTTCCCGTAGAGACCTACTCTCTCACTGATGCCATGCGCTAACTCAGAGGGAACCTCATGTCTCCCGTAGAGACCTACTCTCTCACTGGTACCATGAGCTAACTCAGAGGCAACCACATGTCTCCCGTACAGACCTACTCTCTCACTGGTGCCATGAGCTAACTCAGAGGCAACCTCATGTCTCCCGTACTGACCTACTCTCTCACTGGTGCCATGAGCTAACTCAGAGGCCACCACATGTCTCCCATACAGACATACTCTCTCACTGGTGCCATGAGCTAACTCAGAGGCAACCATATGTCTCCGGTACAGACCTACTCTCTCACTGGTGCCATGAGCTAACTCAGAGGCAACCACATTTCTCCCGCACAGACCTACTCTCCCACTGGTGCCATGAGCTAACTCGGAGGCAACCACATGTCTCCCATACACAGACCTACTCTCCCACTGGTGCCATGAGCTAACTCAGAGACAACCACATGTCTCCCGTTCAGACCTATTCTCTCACTGGTGCCATGAGCTAACTCAGAGGCAACCACATGTCTCCCGTACAGACCTACTCTCTCACTGGTGCCATGAGCTAACTAAGAGGCAACCACATGTCTCCTGTACAGACCTACTCTCTCACTGGTTCCATGAGCTAACTCAGAGGCAACCACATGTCTCCTGTACAGACCTACATGTACTCACTGGTGCCATGAACTAACTCAGAGGCAACCACGTGTCTCCCAGACAGACCTACTCTCTCACTGGTGCCATGAGCTAACTCAGAGGCAACCACATGTCTCCCGTACAGACCTACTCTCTCACTGGTGCCATGAGCTAACTCAGAGGCAACCACATGTCTCCCGTACAGACCTACTCTCTCACTGGTGCCATGAGCTAACTCAGAGGCAACCACATGTCTCCGGTACAGACCTACTCTCTCACTGGTGCCATGAGCTAACTCAGAGGCAACCACATGTCTCCCGTACAGACCTACTCTCTCACTGGTGCCATGAGCTGACTCAGAGGCAACCACATGTCTCCCGTACAGACCTACTCTCTCACTGGTGCCATGAGCTAACTCAGAGGCAACCACATGTCTGCCGTACAGTCCTACTCTCTCACTGGTGCCATGAGCTAACTCAGAGGCAACCACATGTCTCCGGTACAGACCTACTCTCTCATTGGTGCCATGAGCTAACTCAGAGGCAACCACATGTCTCCCGTACAGACCTACTCTCTCACTGGTGCCATGAGCTAACTCAGAGGCAACCACATGTCTCCAGTACAGACCTACTCTCTCACTGGTGCCAAGAGCTAACTCAGAGGCAAACACATGTCTCCCGTACAGACCTACTTCTCACTGGTGCCATGAGCTAACTCAGAGGCAACCACATGTCTCCCATACAGACCTACTCTCTCACTGGTCACATGAGCTAACTCAGAGGCAACCACATGTTTCCCGTAGAGACCTACTCTCTCACTGATGCCATGCGCTAACTCAGAGGGAACCTCATGTCTCCCGTAGAGACCTACTCTCTCACTGGTACCATGAGCTAACTCAGAGGCAACCACATGTCTCCCGTACAGACCTACTCTCTCACTGGTGCCATGAGCTAACTCAGAGGCAACCTCATGTCTCCCGTACTGACCTACTCTCTCACTGGTGCCATGAGCTAACTCAGAGGCCACCACATGTCTCCCATACAGACATACTCTCTCACTGGTGCCATGAGCTAACTCAGAGGCAACCATATGTCTCCGGTACAGACCTACTCTCTCACTGGTGCCATGAGCTAACTCAGAGGCAACCACATTTCTCCCGCACAGACCTACTCTCCCACTGGTGCCATGAGCTAACTCGGAGGCAACCACATGTCTCCCATACACAGACCTACTCTCCCACTGGTGCCATGAGCTAACTCAGAGACAACCACATGTCTCCCGTTCAGACCTATTCTCTCACTGGTGCCATGAGCTAACTCAGAGGCAACCACATGTCTCCCGTACAGACCTACTCTCTCACTGGTGCCATGAGCTAACTAAGAGGCAACCACATGTCTCCTGTACAGACCTACTCTCTCACTGGTTCCATGAGCTAACTCAGAGGCAACCACATGTCTCCTGTACAGACCTACATGTACTCACTGGTGCCATGAACTAACTCAGAGGCAACCACGTGTCTCCCAGACAGACCTACACTGTCACTGGTGCCATGAGCTAACTCAGAGGCAACCACATGTCTCCCGTACAGACCTACTCTCTCACTGATGCCATGAGCTAACTCAGAGGCAACCACATTTCTCCCGTACAGACCTACTCTCTCACTGGTGCCATGAGCTAACTCAGAGGCAACCACATGTCTCCCGCACAGACCTAATCTCCCACTGGTACCATGAGCTAACTCAGAGGCAACCACATGTCTCCCATACAGACCTACTCTCCCACTGATGCCATGAGCTATGTAACTCAGAGACAACCACATGTCTCCCGTTCAGACCTACTCTCTCACTGGTGCCATGAGCTAACTCAGAGGCAACCACATGTATCCCGTACAGACCTACTGTACTCTCTCACTGGTGCCATGAGCTAACTCAGAGGCAACCACATGTCTCCTGTACAGACCTACTCTCTCACTGGTGCCATGAGCTAACTCAGAGGCAACCACATGTCTCCTGTACAGACCTACTCACTGGTGCCATGAACTAACTCAGAGGCAAACACGTTTCTCCCATACAGACCTACTCTCTCACTGGTGCCATGAGCTAACTTAGAGGCAACCACATGTCTTCCGTACAGACCTACTCTCTCACGGGTGCCATGAAATAACTCAGAGGCAACCACATGTCTCCCGTACAGACCTACTCTCTCACTGGTGCCATGAGCTAACTCAGAGGAAACCACATGTCTCCCGTACAGACCTACTCTCTCACTGGTGCCGTGAGCTAACTCAGAGGCAACCACATGTCTCCTGTACAGACCTGCTCTCTCACTGGTGCCATGAGCTAACTCAGAGGCAACCACATGTCTCCAGTACAGACCTACTCTCTCACTGGTGCCAAGAGCTAACTCAGAGGCAAACACATGTCTCCCGTATAGACCTACTTCTCACTGGTGCCATGAGCTAACTCAGAGGCAACCACATGTCTCCCATACAGACCTACTCTCTCACTGGTCACATGAGCTAACTCAGAGGCAACCACATGTCTCCCGTACAGACCTACTCTCTCACTGATGCCATGCGCTAAATCAGAGGGAACCTCATGTCTCCCGTAGAGACCTACTCTCTCACTGGTACCATGAGCTAACTCAGAGGCAACCACATGTCTCCCGTACAGACCTACTCTCTCACTGGTGCCATGAGCTAACTCAGAGGCAACCTCATGTCTCCCGTACTGACCTACTCCCTCACTGGTGCCATGAGCTAACTCAGAGGCAACCACATGTCTCCCATACAGACATACTCTCTCACTGGTGACATGAGCTAACTCAGAGGCAACCATATGTCTCCGGTACAGACCTACTCTCTCACTGGTGCCATGAGCTAACTCAGAGGCAACCACATTTCTCCCGCACAGACCTACTCTCCCACTGGTGCCATGAGCTAACTCGGAGGCAACCACATGTCTCCCATACACAGACCTACTCTCCCACTGGTGCCATGAGCTAACTCAGAGACAACCACATGTCTCCCGTTCAGACCTATTCTCTCACTGGTGCCATGAGCTAACTCAGAGGCAACCACATGTCTCCCGTACAGACCTACTCTCTCACTGGTGCCATGAGCTAACTAAGAGGCAACCACATGTCTCCTGTACAGACCTACTCTCTCACTGGTGCCATGAGCTAACTCAGAGGCAACCACATGTCTCCTGTACAGACCTATATGTACTCACTGGTGCCACGAACTAACTCAGAGGCAACCACGTGTCTCCCAGACAGACCTACACTGTCACTGGTGCCATGAGCTAACTCAGAGGCAACAACATGTCTCCCGTACAGACCTACTCTCTCACTGATGCCATGAGCTAACTCAGAGGCAACCACATTTCTCCCGTACAGACCTACTCTCTCACTGGTGCCATGAGCTAACTCAGAGGCAACCATATGTCTCCGGTACAGACCTACTCTCTCACTGGTGCCTTGAGCTAACTCAGAGGCAACCACATGTCTCCCGTACAGACCTACTCTCTCACTGGTGCCATGAGCTAACTCAGAGGCAACCACATGTCTCCCGTACAGACCTACTCTCTCACTGGTGCCATGAGCTAACTCAGAGGCAACCACATGTCTCCCGTACAGACCTACTCTCTCACTGGTGCCATGCGCTAACTCAGATGCAAACACATGTCTCCCGTACAGACCTACTCTCTCACTGGTGCCATGAGCTAACTCAGAGGCAACCACATGTCTCCCGTACAGAACTGCTCTCTCACTGGTGCCATGAGCTAACTCAGAGGCAACCACATGTCTCCCGTACAGACCTACTCTCTCACTGGGTCCATGCGTTAACTCAGAGGCAACCACATGTCTCCAGTAAAGACCTATGTACTCTCACACTGGTGCCATGAGCTAACTCAGAGGCAACTACATGTCTCCCGTACATACCTACTCTCTCACTGGTGCCATGAGCTAACTCAGAAGCAACCACATGTCTCCTGTACAGACCTACTCTCTCACTGGTGCCATGAGCTAACTCAGAGGCAACCACATGTCTCCTGTACAGACCTACATGTACTCACTGGTGCCATGAACTAACTCAGAGGCAACCACGTGTCTCCCAGACAGACCTACACTGTCACTGGTGCCATGAGCTAACTCAGAGGCAACCACATGTCTCCCGTACAGACCTACTCTCTCACTGATGCCATGAGCTAACTCAGAGGCAACCACATTTCTCCCGTACAGACCTACTCTCTCACTGGTGCCATGAGCTAACTCAGAGGCAACCACATGTCTCCCGCACAGACCTAATCTCCCACTGGTACCATGAGCTAACTCAGAGGCAACCACATGTCTCCCATACAGACCTACTCTCCCACTGATGCCATGAGCTATGTAACTCAGAGACAACCACATGTCTCCCGTTCAGACCTACTCTCTCACTGGTGCCATGAGCTAACTCAGAGGCAACCACATGTCTCCCGTACAGACCTACTGTACTCTCTCACTGGTGCCATGAGCTAACTCAGAGGCAACCACATGTCTCCTGTACAGACCTACTCTCTCACTGGTGCCTTGAGCTAACTCAGAGGCAACCACATGTCTCCTGTACAGACCTACTCACTGGTGCCATGAACTAACTCAGAGGCAAACACGTGTCTCCCATACAGACCTACTCTCTCACTGGTGCCATGAGCTAACTTAGAGGCAACCACATGTCTTCCGTACAGACCGACTCTCTCACGGGTGCCATGAAATAACTCAGAGGCAACCACATGTCTCCCGTACAGACCTACTCTCTCACTGGTGCCATGAGCTAACTCAGAGGAAACCACATGTCTCCCGTACAGACCTACTCTCTCACTGGTGCCATGAGCTAACTCAGAGGTAACCACATGTCTCCCATACAGACCTACTCTCTCACTGGTGCCATGAGCTAACTCAGAGGCAACCACATGTCTCCCGTACAGACCTACTCTCTCACTGGTGCCATGAGCTAACTCAGAGGCAACCACATGTCTCCCGTACAGACCTACTCTCTCACTGGTGCCATGAGCTAACTCAGAGGCAACCACATGTCTCCAGTACAGACCTACTCTCTCACTGGTGCCATGAGCTAACTCAAAGGCAACCACATGTCTCCCGTACAGACCTACTCTCTCACTGGTGCCATGAGCTAACTCAGAGGCAACCACATGTCTCCCGTACAGACCTACTCTCTCACTGGTGCCATGAGCTAACTCAGAGGCAACCACATGTCTCCCGTACAGACCTACTCTCTCACTGGTGCCATGCGCTAACTCAGATGCAAACACATGTCTCCCGTACAGACCTACTCTCTCACTGGTGCCATGAGCTAATTCAGAGGCAACCACATGTCTCCCGTACAGAACTGCTCTCTCACTGGCGCCATGAGCTAACTCAGAGGCAACCACATGTCTCCCATACAGACCTACTCTCTCACTGGTGCCATGCGTTAACTCAGAGGCAACCACATGTCTTCAGTAAAGACCTATGTACTCTCACACTGGTGCCATGAGCTAACTCAGAGGCAACCACATGTCTCCCGTACAGACCTACTCTCTCACTGGTGCCATGAGCTAACTCAGAGGCAACCACATGTCTCCCGTACAGACCTACTCTCTCACTGGTGCCATGAGCTAACTCAGAGGCAACCACATGTCTCCCGTACAGACCTACTCTCTCACTGGTGCCATGAGCTAACTCAGAGGCAACCACATGTCTCCGGTACACACCTACTCTCTCACTGGTGCCATGAGCTAACTCAGAGGCAACCACATGTCTCCCGTACAGACCTACTCTCTCACTGGTGCCATGAGCTAACTCAGAGGCAACCACATGTCTCCCGTACAGACCTACTCTCTCACTGGTGCCATGAGCTAACTCAGAGGCAACCACATGTCTCCCGTACAAACCTACTCTCTCACTGGTGCCATGAGCTAACTCAGAGGCAACCACATGTCTGCCGTACAGACCTACTCTCTCACTGGTGCCATGAGCTAACTCAGAGGCAACCACATGTCTCCGGTACAGACCTACTCTCTCACTGGTGCCATGAGCTAACTCAGAGGCAACCACATGTCTCCCGTACAGACCTACTCTCTCACTGGTGCCATGAGCTAACTCAGAGGCAACCACATGTCTCCAGTACAGACCTACTCTCTCACTGGTGCCAAGAGCTAACTCAGAGGCAACCACATGTCTCCTGTACAGACCTACATGTACTCACTGGTGCCATGAACTAACTCAGAGGCAACCACGTGTCTCCCAGACAGACCTACACTGTCACTGGTGCCATGAGCTAATTCAGAGGCAATCACATGTCTCCCGTACAGACCTACTCTCCCACTGATGCCATGAGCTAACTCAGAGGCAACCACATTTCTCCCGTACAGACCTACTCTCTCACTGGTGCCATGAGCTAACTCAGAGGCAACCACATGTCTCCCGCACAGACCTAATCTCCCACTGGTACCATGAGCTAACTCAGAGGCAACCACATGTCTCCCATACAGACCTACTCTCCCACTGATGCCATGAGCTATGTAACTCAGAGACAACCACATGTCTCCCGTTCAGACCTACTCTCTCACTGGTGCCATGAGCTAACTCAGAGGCAACCACATGTCTCCCGTACAGACCTACTGTACTCTCTCACTGGTGCCATGAGCTAACTCAGAGGCAACCACATGTCTCCTGTACAGACCTACTCTCTCACTGGTGCCTTGAGCTAACTCAGAGGCAACCACATGTCTCCTGTACAGACCTACTCACTGGTGCCATGAACTAACTCAGAGGCAAACACGTGTCTCCCATACAGACCTACTCTCTCACTGGTGCCATGAGCTAACTTAGAGGCAACCACATGTCTTCCGTACAGACCTACTCTCTCACGGGTGCCATGAAATAACTCAGAGGCAACCACATGTCTCCCGTACAGACCTACTCTCTCACTGGTGCCATGAGCTAACTCAGAGGAAACCACATGTCTCCCGTACAGACCTACTCTCTCACTGGTGCCATGAGCTAACTCAGAGGCAACCACATGTCTCCCATACAGACCTACTCTCTCACTGGTGCCATGAGCTAACTCAGAGGCAACCACATGTCTCCCGTACAGACCTACTCTCTCACTGGTGCCATGAGCTAACTCAGAGGCAACCACATGTCTCCCGTACAGACCTACTCTCTCACTGGTGCCATGAGCTAACTCAGAGGCAACCACATGTCTCCAGTACAGACCTACTCTCTCACTGGTGCCATGAGCTAACTCAAAGGCAACCACATGTCTCCCGTACAGACCTACTCTCTCACTGGTGCCATGAGCTAACTCAGAGGCAACCACATGTCTCCCGTACAGACCTACTCTCTCACTGGTGCCATGAGCTAACTCAGAGGCAACCACATGTCTCCCGTACAGACCTACTCTCTCACTGTTGCCATGCGCTAACTCAGATGCAAACACATGTCTCCCGTACAGACCTACTCTCTCACTGGTGCCATGAGCTAATTCAGAGGCAACCACATGTCTCCCGTACAGAACTGCTCTCTCACTGGCGCCATGAGCTAACTCAGAGGCAACCACATGTCTCCCATACAGACCTACTCTCTCACTGGTGCCATGCGTTAACTCAGAGGCAACCACATGTCTCCAGTAAAGACCTATGTACTCTCACACTGGTGCCATGAGCTAACTCAGAGGCAACCACATGTCTCCCGTACAGACCTACTCTCTCACTGGTGCCATGAGCTAACTCAGAGGCAACCACATGTCTCCTGTACAGACCTACTCTCTCACTGGTGCCATGAGCTAACTCAGAGGCAACCACATGTCTCCCGTACAGACCTACTCTCTCACTGGTGCCATGAGCTAACTCAGAGGCAACCACATGTCTCCGGTACACACCTACTCTCTCACTGGTGCCATGAGCTAACTCAGAGGCAACCACATGTCTCCCGTACAGACCTACTCTCTCACTGGTGCCATGAGCTAACTCAGAGGCAACCACATGTCTCCCGTACAGACCTACTCTCTCACTGGTGCCATGAGCTAACTCAGAGGCAACCACATGTCTCCCGTACAAACCTACTCTCTCACTGGTGCCATGAGCTAACTCAGAGGCAACCACATGTCTGCCGTACAGACCTACTCTCTCACTGGTGCCATGAGCTAACTCAGAGGCAACCACATGTCTCCGGTACAGACCTACTCTCTCACTGGTGCCATGAGCTAACTCAGAGGCAACCACATGTCTCCCGTACAGACCTACTCTCTCACTGGTGCCATGAGCTAACTCAGAGGCAACCACATGTCTCCAGTACAGACCTACTCTCTCACTGGTGCCAAGAGCTAACTCAGAGGCAAACACATGTCTCCCGTACAGACCTACTTCTCACTGGTGCCATGAGCTAACTCAGAGGCAACCACATGTCTCCCATACAGACCTACTCTCTCACTGGTCACATGAGCTAACTCAGAGGCAACCACATGTCTCCCGTAGAGACCTACTCTCTCACTAATGCCATGCGCTAACTCAGATGGAACCTCATGTCTCCCGTAGAGACCTACTCTCTCACTGGTACCATGAGCTAACTCAGAGGCAACCACATGTCTCCCGTACAGACCTACTCTCTCACTGGTGCCATGAGCTAACTCAGAGGCAACCTCATGTCTCCCGTACTGACCTACTCTCTCACTGGTGCCATGAGCTAACTCAGAGGCAACCACATGTCTCCCATACAGACATACTCTCTCACTGGTGCCATGAGCTAACTCAGAGGCAACCATATGTCTCCGGTACAGACCTACTCTCTCACTGGTGCCATGAGCTAACTCAGAGGCAACCACATTTCTCCCGCACAGACCTACTCTCCCACTGGTGACATGAGCTAACTCGGAGGCAACCACATGTCTCCCATACACAGACCTACTATCCCACTGGTGCCATGAGCTAACTCAGAGACAAACACATGTCTCCCGTTCAGACCTATTCTCTCACTGGTGCCATGAGCTAACTCAGAGGCAACCACATGTCTCCCGTACAGACCTACTCTCTCACTGGTGCCATGAGCTAACTAAGAGGCAACCACATGTCTCCTGTACAGACCTACTCTCTCACTGGTGCCATGAGCTAACTCAAAGGCAACCACATGTCTCCTGTACAGACCTACATGTACTCACTGGTGCCATGAACTAACTCAGAGGCAACCACGTGTCTTCCAGACAGACCTACACTGTCACTGGTGGTATGAGCTAACTCAGAGGCAACCACATGTCTCCCGTACAGACCTACTCTCTCACTGATGCCATGAGCTAACTCAGAGGCAACCACATGTCTCCTGTACAGACCTACTCACTGGTGCCATGAACTAACTCAGAGGCAAACACGTGTCTCCCATACAGACCTACTCTCTCACTGGTGCCATGAGCTAACTCAGAGGAAACCACATGTCTCCCGTACAGACCTACTCTCTCACTGGTGCCATGAGCTAACTCAGAGGCAACCACATGTCTCCCATACAGACCTACTCTCTCACTGGTGCCATGAGCTAACTCAGAGGCAACCACATGTCTCCCGTACAGACCTACTCTCTCACTGGTGCCATGAGCTAACTCAGAGGCAACCACATGTCTCCCGTACAGACCTACTCTCTCACTGGTGCCATGAGCTAACTCAGAGGCAACCACATGTCTCCAGTACAGACCTACTCTCTCACTGGTGCCATGAGCTAACTCAAAGGCAACCACATGTCTCCCGTACAGACCTACTCTCTCACTGGTGCCATGAGCTAACTCAGAGGCAACCACATGTCTCCCGTACAGACCTACTCTCTCACTGGTGCCATGAGCTAACTCAGAGGCAACCACATGTCTCCCGTACAGACCTACTCTCTCACTGTTGCCATGCGCTAACTCAGATGCAAACACATGTCTCCCGTACAGACCTACTCTCTCACTGGTGCCATGAGCTAATTCAGAGGCAACCACATGTCTCCCGTACAGAACTGCTCTCTCACTGGCGCCATGAGCTAACTCAGAGGCAACCACATGTCTCCCATACAGACCTACTCTCTCACTGGTGCCATGCGTTAACTCAGAGGCAACCACATGTCTCCAGTAAAGACCTATGTACTCTCTCACTGGTGCCATGAGCTAACTCAGAGGCAACCACATGTCTCCCGTACAGACCTACTCTCTCACTGGTGCCATGAGCTAACTCAGAGGCAACCACATGTCTCCTGTACAGACCTACTCTCTCACTGGTGCCATGAGCTAACTCAGAGGCAACCACATGTCTCCCGTACAGACCTACTCTCTCACTGGTGCCATGAGCTAACTCAGAGGCAACCACATGTCTCCGGTACACACCTACTCTCTCACTGGTGCCATGAGCTAACTCAGAGGCAACCACATGTCTCCCGTACAGACCTACTCTCTCACTGGTGCCATGAGCTAACTCAGAGGCAACCACATGTCTCCCGTACAGACCTACTCTCTCACTGGTGCCATGAGCTAACTCAGAGGCAACCACATGTCTCCCGTACAAACCTACTCTCTCACTGGTGCCATTTGCTAACTCAGAGGCAACCACATGTCTGCCGTACAGACCTACTCTCTCACTGGTGCCATGAGCTAACTCAGAGGCAACCACATGTCTCCGGTACAGACCTACTCTCTCACTGGTGCCATGAGCTAACTCAGAGGCAACCACATGTCTCCCGTACAGACCTACTCTCTCACTGGTGCCATGAGCTAACTCAGAGGCAACCACATGTCTCCAGTACAGACCTACTCTCTCACTGGTGCCAAGAGCTAACTCAGAGGCAAACACATGTCTCCCGTACAGACCTACTTCTCACTGGTGCCATGAGCTAACTCAGAGGCAACCACATGTCTCCCATACAGACCTACTCTCTCACTGGTCACATGAGCTAACTCAGAGGCAACCACATGTCTCCCGTAGAGACCTACTCTCTCACTAATGCCATGCGCTAACTCAGATGGAACCTCATGTCTCCCGTAGAGACCTACTCTCTCACTGGTACCATGAGCTAACTCAGAGGCAACCACATGTCTCCCGTACAGACCTACTCTCTCACTGGTGCCATGAGCTAACTCAGAGGCAACCTCATGTCTCCCGTACTGACCTACTCTCTCACTGGTGCCATGAGCTAACTCAGAGGCAACCACATGTCTCCCATACAGACATACTCTCTCACTGGTGCCATGAGCTAACTCAGAGGCAACCATATGTCTCCGGTACAGACCTACTCTCTCACTGGTGCCATGAGCTAACTCAGAGGCAACCACATTTCTCCCGCACAGACCTACTCTCCCACTGGTGACATGAGCTAACTCGGAGGCAACCACATGTCTCCCATACACAGACCTACTATCCCACTGGTGCCATGAGCTAACTCAGAGACAAACACATGTCTCCCGTTCAGACCTATTCTCTCACTGGTGCCATGAGCTAACTCAGAGGCAACCACATGTCTCCCGTACAGACCTACTCTCTCACTGGTGCCATGAGCTAACTAAGAGGCAACCACATGTCTCCTGTACAGACCTACTCTCTCACTGGTGCCATGAGCTAACTCAAAGGCAACCACATGTCTCCTGTACAGACCTACATGTACTCACTGGTGCCATGAACTAACTCAGAGGCAACCACGTGTCTTCCAGACAGACCTACACTGTCACTGGTGGTATGAGCTAACTCAGAGGCAACCACATGTCTCCCGTACAGACCTACTCTCTCACTGATGCCATGAGCTAACTCAGAGGCAACCACATGTCTCCTGTACAGACCTACTCACTGGTGCCATGAACTAACTCAGAGGCAAACACGTGTCTCCCATACAGACCTACTCTCTCACTGGTGCCATGAGCTAACTTAGAGGCAACCACATGTCTTCCGTACAGACCTACTCTCTCACGGGTGCCATGAAATAACTCAGAGGCAACCACATGTCTCCCGTACAGACCTACTCTCTCACGGGTGCCATGAGCTAACTCAGAGGAAACCACATGTCTCCCGTACAGACCTACTCTCTCACTGGTGCCATGAGCTAACTCAGAGGCAACCACATGTCTCCCGTACAGACCTACTCTCTCACTGGTGCCATGAGCTAACTCAGAGGCAACCACATGTCTCCAGTACAGACCTACTCTCTCACTGGTGCCAAGAGCTAACTCAGAGGCAAACACATGTCTCCCGTACAGACCTACTTCTCACTGGTGCCATGAGCTAACTCAGAGGCAACCACATGTCTCCCATACAGACCTACTCTCTCACTGGTCACATGAGCTAACTCAGAGGCAACCACATGTCTCCCGTACAGACCTACTCTCTCACTGATGCCATGCGCTAACTCAGAGGGAACCTCATGTCTCCCGTAGAGACCTACTCTCTCACTGGTACCATGGGCTAACTCAGAGGCAACCACATGTCTCCCGTACAGACCTACTCTCTCACTGGTGCCATGAGCTAACTCAGAGGCAACCTCATGTCTCCCGTACTGACCTACTCCCTCACTGGTGCCATGAGCTAACTCAGAGGCAACCACATGTCTCCCATACAGACATACTCTCTCACTGGTGACATGAGCTAACTCAGAGGCAACCATATGTCTCCGGTACAGACCTACTCTCTCACTGGTGCCATGAGCTAACTCAGAGGCAACCACATTTCTCCCGCACAGACCTACTCTCCCACTGGTGCCATGAGCTAACTCGGAGGCAACCACATGTCTCCCATACACAGACCTACTCTCCCACTGGTGCCATGAGCTAACTCAGAGACAACCACATGTCTCCCGTTCAGACCTATTCTCTCACTGGTGCCATGAGCTAACTCAGAGGCAACCACATGTCTCCCGTACAGACCTACTCTCTCACTGGTACCATGAGCTAACTAAGAGGCAACCACATGTCTCCTGTACAGACCTACTCTCTCACTGGTGCCATGAGCTAACTCAGAGGCAACCACATGTCTCCTGTACAGACCTACATGTACTCACTGGTGCCATGAACTAACTCAGAGGCAACCACGTGTCTCCCAGACAGACCTACACTGTCACTGGTGCCATGAGCTAACTCAGAGGCAACCACATGTCTCCCGTACAGACCTACTCTCTCACTGATGCCATGAGCTAACTCAGAGGCAACCACATTTCTCCCGTACAGACCTACTCTCTCACTGGTGCCATGAGCTAACTCAGAGGCAACCACATGTCTCCCGCACAGACCTAATCTCCCACTGGTACCATGAGCTAACTCAGAGGCAACCACATGTCTCCCATACAGACCTACTCTCCCACTGATGCCATGAGCTATGTAACTCAGAGACAACCACATGTCTCCCATTCAGACCTACTCTCTCACTGGTGCCATGAGCTAACTCAGAGGCAACCACATGTCTCCCGTACAGACCTACTGTACTCTCTCACTGGTGCCATGAGCTAACTCAGAGGCAACCACATGTCTCCTGTACAGACCTACTCTCTCACTGGTGCCATGAGCTAACTCAGAGGCAACCACATGTCTCCTGTACAGACCTACTCTCTCACTGGTGCCATGAGCTAACTCAGAGGCAACCACATGTCTCCTGTACAGACCTACTCACTGGTGCCATGAACTAACTCAGAGGCAAACACGTGTCTCCCATACAGACCTACTCTCTCACTGGTGCCATGAGCTAACTTAGAGGCAACCACATGTCTTCCGTACAGACCTACTCTCTCACGGGTGCCATGAAATAACTCAGAGGCTACCACATGTCTCCCGTACAGACCTACTCTCTCACTGGTGCCATGAGCTAACTCAGAGGAAACCACATGTCTCCCGTACAGACCTACTCTCTCACTGGTGCCATGAGCTAACTCAGAGGCAACCACATGTCTCCCGTACAGACCTACTCTCTCACTGGTGCCATGAGCTAACTCAGAGGCAACCACATGTCTCCAGTACAGACCTACTCTCTCACTGGTACCAAGAGCTAACTCAGAGGCAAACACATGTCTCCCGTACAGATCTACTTCTCACTGGTGCCATGAGCTAACTCAGAGGCAACCACATGTCTCCCATACAGACCTACTCTCTCACTGGTCACATGAGCTAACTCAGAGGCAACCACATGTCTCCCGTACAGACCTACTCTCTCACTGATGCCATGCGCTAACTCAGAGGGAACCTCATGTCTCCCGTAGAGACCTACTCTCTCACTGGTACCATGAGCTAACTCAGAGGCAACCACATGTCTCCCGTACAGACCTACTCTCTCACTGGTGCCATGAGCTAACTCAGAGGCAACCTCATGTCTCCCGTACTGACCTACTCCCTCACTGGTGCCATGAGCTAACTCAGAGGCAACCACATGTCTCCCATACAGACATACTCTCTCACTGGTGACATGAGTTAACTCAGAGGCAACCATATGTCTCCGGTACAGACCTACTCTCTCACTGGTGCCATGAGCTAACTCAGAGGCAACCACATTTCTCCCGCACAGACCTACTCTCCCACTGGTGCCATGAGCTAACTCGGAGGCAACCACATGTCTCCCATACACAGACCTACTCTCCCACTGGTGCCATGAGCTAACTCATAGACAACCACATGTCTCCCGTTCAGACCTATTCTCTCACTGGTGCCATGAGCTAACTCAGAGGCAACCACATGTCTCCCGTACAGACCTACTCTCTCACTGGTGCCATGAGCTAACTCAGAGGCAACCACATGTCTCCTGTACAGACCTACATGTACTCACTGGTGCCATGAAATAACTCAGAGGCAACCACGTGTCTCCCAGACAGACCTACACTGTCACTGGTGCCATGAGCTAACTCAGAGGCAACCACATGTCTCCCGTACAGACCTACTCTCTCACTGATGCCATGAGCTAACTCAGAGTCAACTACATTTCTCCCGTACAGACCTACTCTCTCACTGGTGCCATGAGCTAACTCAGAGGCAACCACATGTCTCCCGCACAGACCTAATCTCCCACTGGTACCATGAGCTAACTCAGAGGTAACCACATGTCTCCCATACAGACCTACTCTCCCACTGATGCCATGAGCTATGTAACTCAGAGACAACCACATGTCTCCCGTTCAGACCTACTCTCTCACTGGTGCCATGAGCTAACTCAGAGGCAACCACATGTCTCCCGTACAGACCTACTGTACTCTCTCACTGGTGCCATGAGCTAACTCAGAGGCAACCACATGTCTTCTGTACAGACCTACTCTCTCACTGGTGCCATGAGCTAACTCAGAGGCAACCACATGTCTCCTGTACAGACCTACTCACTGGTGACATGAACTAACTCAGAGGCAAACACGTGTCTCCCATACAGACCTACTCTCTCACTGGTGCCATGAGCTAACTTAGAGGCAACCACATGTCTTCCGTACAGACCTACTCTCTCACGGGTGCCATGAAATAACTCAGAGGCAACCACATGTCTCCCGTACAGACCTACTCTCTCACTGGTGCCATGAGCTAACTCAGAGGAAACCACATGTCTCCCGTACAGACCTACTCTCTCACTGGTGCCATGAGCTAACTCAGAGGCAACCACATGTCTCCCTTACAGACCTACTCTCTCACTGGTGCCATGAGCTAACTCAGAGGCAACCACATGTCTCCCGTACAGACCTACTCTCTCACTGGTGCCATGAGCTAACTCAGAGGCAACCACATGTCTCCCGTACAGACCTACTCTCTCACTGGTGCCATGAGCTAACTCAGAGGCAACCAAATGTCTCCGGTACAGACCTACTCTCTCACTGGTGCCATGAGCTAACTCAGAGGCAACCACATGTCTCCCGTACAGACCTACTCTCTCACTGGTGCCATGAGCTAACTCAGAGGCAACCACATGTCTCCCGTACAGACCTACTCTCTCACTGGTGCCATGAGCTAACTCAGAGGCAATCACATGTCTCCCGTACAGACCTACTCTCTCACTGGTGCCATGCGCTAACTCAGATGCAAACACATGTCTCCCGTACAGACCTACTCTCTCACTGGTGCCATGAGCTAACTCAGAGGCAACCACATGTCTCCCGTACAGAACTGCTCTCTCACTGGTGCCATGAGCTAACTCAGAGGCAACCACATGTCTCCCGTACAGACCTACTCTCTCACTGGTTCCATGCGTTAACTCAGAGGCAACCACATGTCTCCAGTAAAGACCTATGTACTCTCACACTGGTGCCATGAGCTAACTCAGAGGCAACCACATGTCTCCCGTACATACCTACTCTCTCACTGGTGCCATGAGCTAACTCAGAAGCAACCACATGTCTCCTGTACAGACCTACTCTCTCACTGGTGCCATGAGCTAACTCAGAGGCAACCACATGTCTCCCGTACAGACCTACTCTCTCACTGATGCCATGAGCTAACTCAGAGGCAACCACATTTCTCCCGTTCAGACCTACTCTCTCACTGGTGCCATGAGCTAACTCAGAGGCAACCACATGTCTCCCGCACAGACCTAATCTCCCACTGGTACCATGAGCTAACTCAGAGGCAACCACATGTCTCCCATACAGACCTACTCTCCCACTGATGCCATGAGCTATGTAACTCAGAGACAACCACATGTCTCCCGTTCAGACCTACTCTCTCACTGGTGCCATGAGCTAACTCAGAGGCAACCACATGTCTCCCGTACAGACCTACTGTACTCTCTCACTGGTGCCATGAGCTAACTCAGAGGCAACCACATGTCTCCTGTACAGACCTACTCTCTCACTGGTGCCATGAGCTAACTCAGAGGCAACCACATGTCTCCTGTACAGACCTACTCACTGGTGCCATGAACTAACTCAGAGGCAAACACGTGTCTCCCATACAGACCTACTCTCTCACTGGTGCCATGAGCTAACTTAGAGGCAACCACATGTCTTCCGTACAGACCTACTCTCTCACGGGTGCCATGAAATAACTCAGAGGCAACCACATGTCTCCCGTACAGACCTACTCTCTCACTGGTGCCATGAGCTAACTCAGAGGAAACCACATGTCTCCCGTACAGACCTACTCTCTCACTGGTGCCATGAGCTAACTCAGAGGCAACCACATGTCTCCCATACAGACCTACTCTCTCACTGGTGCCATGAGCTAACTCAGAGGCAACCACATGTCTCCCGTACAGACCTACTATCTCACTGGTGCCATGAGCTAACTCAGAGGCAACCACATGTCTCCCGTACAGACCTACTCTCTCACTGGTGCCATGAGCTAACTCAGAGGCAACCAAATGTCTCCGGTACAGACCTACTCTCTCACTGGTGCCATGAGCTAACTCAGAGGCAACCACATGTCTCCCGTACAGACCTACTCTCTCACTGGTGCCATGAGCTAACTCAGAGGCAACCACATGTCTCCCGTACAGACCTACTCTCTCACTGGTGCCATGAGCTAACTCAGAGGCAACCACATGTCTCCCGTACAGACCTACTCTCTCACTGGTGCCATGCGCTAACTCAGATGCAAACACATGTCTCCCGTACAGACCTACTCTCTCACTGGTGCCATGAGCTAACTCAGAGGCAACCACATGTCTACCGTACAGAACTGCTCTCTCACTGGTGCCATGAGCTAACTCAGAGGCAACCACATGTCTCCCGTACAGACCTACTCTCTCACTGGTGCCATGCGTTAACTCAGAGGCAACCACATGTCTCCAGTAAAGACCTATGTACTCTCACACTGGTGCCATGAGCTAACTCAGAGGCAACCACATGTCTCCCGTACATATCTACTCTCTCACTGGTGCCATGAGCTAACTCAGAAGCAACCACATGTCTCCTGTACAGACCTACTCTCTCACTGGTGCCATGAGCTAACTCAGAGGCAACCACATGTCTCCTGTACAGACCTATATGTACTCACTGGTGCCATGAACTAACTCAGAGGCAACCACGTGTCTCCCAGACAGACCTACACTGTCACTGGTGCCATGAGCTAACTCAGAGGCAACCACATGTCTCCCGTACAGACCTACTCTCTCACTGATGCCATGAGCTAACTCAGAGTCAACTACATTTCTCCCGTACAGACCTACTCTCTCACTGGTGCCATGAGCTAACTCAGAGGCAACCACATGTCTCCCGCACAGACCTAATCTCCCACTGGTACCATGAGCTAACTCAGAGGTAACCACATGTCTCCCATACAGACCTACTCTCCCACTGATGCCATGAGCTATGTAACTCAGAGACAACCACATGTCTCCCGTTCAGACCTACTCTCTCACTGGTGCCATGAGCTAACTCAGAGGCAACCACATGTCTCCCGTACAGACCTACTGTACTCTCTCACTGGTGCCATGAGCTAACTCAGAGGCAACCACATGTCTTCTGTACAGACCTACTCTCTCACTGGTGCCATGAGCTAACTCAGAGGCAACCACATGTCTCCTGTACAGACCTACTCACTGGTGACATGAACTAACTCAGAGGCAAACACGTGTCTCCCATACAGACCTACTCTCTCACTGGTGCCATGAGCTAACTTAGAGGCAACCACATGTCTTCCGTACAGACCTACTCTCTCACGGGTGCCATGAAATAACTCAGAGGCAACCACATGTCTCCCGTACAGACCTACTCTCTCACTGGTGCCATGAGCTAACTCAGAGGAAACCACATGTCTCCCGTACAGACCTACTCTCTCACTGGTGCCATGAGCTAACTCAGAGGCAACCACATGTCTCCCTTACAGACCTACTCTCTCACTGGTGCCATGAGCTAACTCAGAGGCAACCACATGTCTCCCGTACAGACCTACTCTCTCACTGGTGCCATGAGCTAACTCAGAGGCAACCACATGTCTCCCGTACAGACCTACTCTCTCACTGGTGCCATGAGCTAACTCAGAGGCAACCAAATGTCTCCGGTACAGACCTACTCTCTCACTGGTGCCATGAGCTAACTCAGAGGCAACCACATGTCTCCCGTACAGACCTACTCTCTCACTGGTGCCATGAGCTAACTCAGAGGCAACCACATGTCTCCCGTACAGACCTACTCTCTCACTGGTGCCATGAGCTAACTCAGAGGCAATCACATGTCTCCCGTACAGACCTACTCTCTCACTGGTGCCATGCGCTAACTCAGATGCAAACACATGTCTCCCGTACAGACCTACTCTCTCACTGGTGCCATGAGCTAACTCAGAGGCAACCACATGTCTCCCGTACAGAACTGCTCTCTCACTGGTGCCATGAGCTAACTCAGAGGCAACCACATGTCTCCCGTACAGACCTACTCTCTCACTGGTTCCATGCGTTAACTCAGAGGCAACCACATGTCTCCAGTAAAGACCTATGTACTCTCACACTGGTGCCATGAGCTAACTCAGAGGCAACCACATGTCTCCCGTACATACCTACTCTCTCACTGGTGCCATGAGCTAACTCAGAAGCAACCACATGTCTCCTGTACAGACCTACTCTCTCACTGGTGCCATGAGCTAACTCAGAGGCAACCACATGTCTCCCGTACAGACCTACTCTCTCACTGATGCCATGAGCTAACTCAGAGGCAACCACATTTCTCCCGTTCAGACCTACTCTCTCACTGGTGCCATGAGCTAACTCAGAGGCAACCACATGTCTCCCGCACAGACCTAATCTCCCACTGGTACCATGAGCTAACTCAGAGGCAACCACATGTCTCCCATACAGACCTACTCTCCCACTGATGCCATGAGCTATGTAACTCAGAGACAACCACATGTCTCCCGTTCAGACCTACTCTCTCACTGGTGCCATGAGCTAACTCAGAGGCAACCACATGTCTCCCGTACAGACCTACTGTACTCTCTCACTGGTGCCATGAGCTAACTCAGAGGCAACCACATGTCTCCTGTACAGACCTACTCTCTCACTGGTGCCATGAGCTAACTCAGAGGCAACCACATGTCTCCTGTACAGACCTACTCACTGGTGCCATGAACTAACTCAGAGGCAAACACGTGTCTCCCATACAGACCTACTCTCTCACTGGTGCCATGAGCTAACTTAGAGGCAACCACATGTCTTCCGTACAGACCTACTCTCTCACGGGTGCCATGAAATAACTCAGAGGCAACCACATGTCTCCCGTACAGACCTACTCTCTCACTGGTGCCATGAGCTAACTCAGAGGAAACCACATGTCTCCCGTACAGACCTACTCTCTCACTGGTGCCATGAGCTAACTCAGAGGCAACCACATGTCTCCCATACAGACCTACTCTCTCACTGGTGCCATGAGCTAACTCAGAGGCAACCACATGTCTCCCGTACAGACCTACTATCTCACTGGTGCCATGAGCTAACTCAGAGGCAACCACATGTCTCCCGTACAGACCTACTCTCTCACTGGTGCCATGAGCTAACTCAGAGGCAACCAAATGTCTCCGGTACAGACCTACTCTCTCACTGGTGCCATGAGCTAACTCAGAGGCAACCACATGTCTCCCGTACAGACCTACTCTCTCACTGGTGCCATGAGCTAACTCAGAGGCAACCACATGTCTCCCGTACAGACCTACTCTCTCACTGGTGCCATGAGCTAACTCAGAGGCAACCACATGTCTCCCGTACAGACCTACTCTCTCACTGGTGCCATGCGCTAACTCAGATGCAAACACATGTCTCCCGTACAGACCTACTCTCTCACTGGTGCCATGAGCTAACTCAGAGGCAACCACATGTCTACCGTACAGAACTGCTCTCTCACTGGTGCCATGAGCTAACTCAGAGGCAACCACATGTCTCCCGTACAGACCTACTCTCTCACTGGTGCCATGCGTTAACTCAGAGGCAACCACATGTCTCCAGTAAAGACCTATGTACTCTCACACTGGTGCCATGAGCTAACTCAGAGGCAACCACATGTCTCCCGTACATATCTACTCTCTCACTGGTGCCATGAGCTAACTCAGAAGCAACCACATGTCTCCTGTACAGACCTACTCTCTCACTGGTGCCATGAGCTAACTCAGAGGCAACCACATGTCTCCTGTACAGACCTATATGTACTCACTGGTGCCATGAACTAACTCAGAGGCAACCACGTGTCTCCCAGACAGACCTACACTGTCACTGGTGCCATGAGCTAACTCAGAGGCAACCACATGTCTCCCGTACAGACCTACTCTCTCACTGATGCCATGAGCTAACTCAGAGGCAACCACATTTCTCCCGTACAGACCTACTCTCTCACTGGTGCCATGAGCTAACTCAGAGGCAACCACATGTCTCCCACAGAGACCTAATCTCCCACTGGTACCATGAGCTAACTCAGAGGCAACCACATGTCTCCCATACAGACCTACTCTCCCACTGATGCCATGAGCTATGTAACTCAGAGACAACCACATGTCTCCATTTCAGACCTACTCTCTCACTGGTGCCATGAGCTAACTCAGAGGCAACCACATGTCTCCCGTACAGACCTACTGTACTCTCTCACTGGTGCCATGAGCTAACTCAGAGGCAACCACATGTCTCCTGTACAGACCTACTCTCTCACTGGTGCCATGAGCTAACTCAGAGGCAACCACATGTCTCCTGTACAGACCTACTCACTGGTGCCATGAACTAACTCAGAGGCAAACACGTGTCTCCCATACAGACCTACTCTCTCACTGGTGCCATGAGCTAACTTAGAGGCAACCACATGTCTTCCGTACAGACCTACTCTCTCACGGGTGCCATGAAATAACTCAGAGGCAACCACATGTCTCCCGTACAGACCTACTCTCTCACTGGTGCCATGAGCTAACTCAGAGGAAACCACATGTCTCCCGTACAGACCTACTCTCTTACTGGTGCCATGAGTTAACTCAGAGGCAAACACATGTCTCCCGTACAGACCTACTCTCTCACTGGTGCCATGAGCTAACTCAGAGGCAACCACATGTCTCCCATACACAGACCTACTCTCCCACTGGTGCCATGAGCTAACTCAGAGACAACCACATGTCTCCCGTTCAGACCTATTCTCTCACTGGTGCCATGAGCTAACTCAGAGGCAACCACATGTCTCCCGTACAGACCTACTGTCTCACTGGTGCCATGAGCTAACTAAGAGGCAACCACATGTCTCCTGTACAGACCTACTCTCTCACTGGTGCCATGAGCTAACTCAGAGGCAACCACATATCTCCTGTACAGACCTACATGTACTCACTGGTGCCATGAACTAACTCAGAGGCAACCACGTGTCTCCCAGACAGACCTACACTGTCACTGGTGCCATGAGCTAACTCAGAGGCAACCACATGTCTCCCGTACAGACCTACTCTCTCACTGATGCCATGAGCTAACTCAGAGGCAACCACATTTCTCCCGTACAGACCTACTCTCTCACTGGTGCCATGAGCTAACTCAGAGGCAACCACATGTCTCCCGCACAGACCTAATCTCCCACTGGTACCATGAGCTAACTCAGAGGCAACCACATGTCTCCCATACAGACCTACTCTCCCACTGATGCCATGAGCTATGTAACTCAGAGATAACCACATGTCTCCCGTTCAGACCTACTCTCTCACTGGTGCCATGAGCTAACTCAGAGGCAACCACATGTCTCCCGTACAGACCTACTGTACTCTCTCACTGGTGCCATGAACTAACTCAGAGGCAACCACATGTCTCCTGTACAGACCTACTCTCTCACTGGTGCCATGAGCTAACTCAGAGGCAACCACATGTCTCCTGTACAGACCTACTCACTGGTGCCATGAACTAACTCAGAGGCAAACACGTGTCTCACATACAGACCTACTCTCTCACTGGTGCCATGAGCTAACCTAGAGGCAACCACATGTCTTCCGTACAGACCTACTCTCTCACGGGTGCCATGAAATAACTCAGAGGCAACCACATGTCACCCGTACATACCTACTCTCTCACTGGTGCCATGAGCTAACTCAGAGGAAACCACATGTCTCCCATACAGACCTACTCTCTCACTGGTGTCATGAGCTAACTCAGAGGCAACCACATGTCTCCCGTACAGACCTACTCTCTCACTGGTGCCATGCGCTAACTCAGATGCAAACACATGTCTCCCGTACAGACCTACTCTCTCACTGGTGCCATGAGCTAACTCAGAGGCAACCACATGTCTCCCGTACAGAACTGCTCTCTCACTGGTGCCATGAGCTAACTCAGAGGCAACCACATGTCTCCCGTACAGACCTACTCTCTCACTGGTGCCATGCGTTAACTCAGAGGCAACCACATGTCTCCAGTAAAGACCTATGTACTCTCACACTTGTGCCATGAGCTAACTCAGAGGCAACCACATGTCTCCCGTACATACCTACTCTCTCACTGGTGCCATGAGCTAACTCAGAAGCAACCACATGTCTCCTGTACAGACCTACTCTCTCACTGGTGCCATGAGCTAACTCAGAGGCAACCACATGTCTCCTGTACAGACCTACATGTACTCACTGGTGCCATGAACTAACTCAGAGGCAACCACGTGTCTCCCAGACAGACCTACACTGTCACTGGTGCCATGAGCTAACTCAGAGGCAACCACATGTCTCTCATACAGACCTACTCTCTCACTGATGCCATGAGCTAACTCAGAGGCAACCACATTTCTCCCGTACAGACCTACTCTCTCACTGGTGCCATGAGCTAACTCAGAGGCAACCACATGTCTCCCGCACAGACCTAATCTCCCACTGGTACCATGAGCTAACTCAGAGGCAACCACATGTCTCCCATACAGACCTACTCTCTCACTGGTGCCATGAGCTAACTCAGAGGCAACCACATGTCTCCCGCACAGACCTAATCTCCCACTGGTACCATGAGCTAACTCAGAGGCAACCACATGTCTCCCATACAGACCTAATCTCCCACTGATGCCATGAGCTATGTAACTCAGAGACAACCACATGTCTCCCGTTCAGACCTACTCTCTCACTGGTGCCATGAGCTAACTCAGAGGCAACCACATGTCTCCCGTACAGACCTACTCTCTCACGGGTGCCATGAAATAACTCAGAGGCAACCACATGTCTCCCGTACAGACCTACTCTCTCACTGGTGCCATGAGCTAACTCAGAGGAAACCACATGTCTCCCGTACAGACCTACTCTCTCACTGGTGCCATGAGCTAACTCAGAGGCAACCACATGTCTCCCATACAGACCTACTCTCTCACTGGTGCCATGAGCTAACTCAGAGGCAACCACATGTCTCCCGCACAGACCTACTATCTCACTGGTGCCATGAGCTAACTCAGAGGCAACCACATGTCTCCCGTACAGACCTACTCTCTCACTGGTGCCATGAGCTAACTCAGAGGCAACCAAATGTCTCCGGTACAGACCTACTCTCTCACTGGTGCCATGAGCTAACTCAGAGGCAACCACATGTCTCCCGTACAGACCTACTCTCTCACTGGTGCCATGAGCTAACTCAGAGGCAACCACATGTCTCCCGTACAGACCTACTCTCTCACTGGTGCCATGAGCTAACTCAGAGGCAACCACATGTCTCCCGTACAGACCTACTCTCTCACTGGTGCCATGCGCTAACTCAGATGCAAACACATGTCTCCCGTACAGACCTACTCTCTCACTGGTGCCATGAGCTAACTCAGAGGCAACCACATGTCTACCGTACAGAACTGCTCTCTCACTGGTGCCATGAGCTAACTCAGAGGCAACCACATGTCTCCCGTACAGACCTACTCTCTCACTGGTGCCATGCGTTAACTCAGAGGCAACCACATGTCTCCAGTAAAGACCTATGTACTCTCACACTGGTGCCATGAGCTAACTCAGAGGCAACCACATGTCTCCCGTACATATCTACTCTCTCACTGGTGCCATGAGCTAACTCAGAAGCAACCACATGTCTCCTGTACAGACCTACTCTCTCACTGGTGCCATGAGCTAACTCAGAGGCAACCACATGTCTCCTGTACAGACCTATATGTACTCACTGGTACCATGAACTAACTCAGAGGCAACCACGTGTCTCCCAGACAGACCTACACTGTCACTGGTGCCATGAGCTAACTCAGAGGCAACCACATGTCTCCCGTACAGACCTACTCTCTCACTGATGCCATGAGCTAACTCAGAGGCAACCACATTTCTCCCGTACAGACCTACTCTCTCACTGGTGCCATGAGCTAACTCAGAGGCAACCACATGTCTCCTGTACAGACCTACATGTACTCACTGGTGCCATGAACTAACTCAGAGGCAACCACGTGTCTCCCAGACAGACCTACACTGTCACTGGTGCCATGAGCTAACTCAGAGGCAACCACATGTCTCTCATACAGACCTACTCTCTCACTGATGCCATGAGCTAACTCAGAGGCAACCACATTTCTCCCGTACAGACCTACTCTCTCACTGGTGCCATGAGCTAACTCAGAGGCAAACACATGTCTCCCGCACAGACCTAATCTCCCACTGGTACCATGAGCTAACTCAGAGGCAACCACATGTCTCCCATACAGACCTACTCTCTCACTGGTGCCATGAGCTAACTCAGAGGCAACCACATGTCTCCCGCACAGACCTAATCTCCCACTGGTACCATGAGCTAACTCAGAGGCAACCACATGTCTCCCATACAGACCTAATCTCCCACTGATGCCATGAGCTATGTAACTCAGAGACAACCACATGTCTCCCGTTCAGACCTACTCTCTCACTGGTGCCATGAGCTAACTCAGAGGCAACCACATGTCTCCCGTACAGACCTACTCTCTCACGGGTGCCATGAAATAACTCAGAGGCAACCACATGTCTCCCGTACAGACCTACTCTCTCACTGGTGCCATGAGCTAACTCAGAGGAAACCACATGTCTCCCGTACAGACCTACTCTCTCACTGGTGCCATGAGCTAACTCAGAGGCAACCACATGTCTCCCATACAGACCTACTCTCTCACTGGTGCCATGAGCTAACTCAGAGGCAACCACATGTCTCCCGCACAGACCTACTATCTCACTGGTGCCATGAGCTAACTCAGAGGCAACCACATGTCTCCCGTACAGACCTACTCTCTCACTGGTGCCATGAGCTAACTCAGAGGCAACCAAATGTCTCCGGTACAGACCTACTCTCTCACTGGTGCCATGAGCTAACTCAGAGGCAACCACATGTCTCCCGTACAGACCTACTCTCTCACTGGTGCCATGAGCTAACTCAGAGGCAACCACATGTCTCCCGTACAGACCTACTCTCTCACTGGTGCCATGAGCTAACTCAGAGGCAACCACATGTCTCCCGTACAGACCTACTCTCTCACTGGTGCCATGCGCTAACTCAGATGCAAACACATGTCTCCCGTACAGACCTACTCTCTCACTGGTGCCATGAGCTAACTCAGAGGCAACCACATGTCTACCGTACAGAACTGCTCTCTCACTGGTGCCATGAGCTAACTCAGAGGCAACCACATGTCTCCCGTACAGACCTACTCTCTCACTGGTGCCATGCGTTAACTCAGAGGCAACCACATGTCTCCAGTAAAGACCTATGTACTCTCACACTGGTGCCATGAGCTAACTCAGAGGCAACCACATGTCTCCCGTACATATCTACTCTCTCACTGGTGCCATGAGCTAACTCAGAAGCAACCACATGTCTCCTGTACAGACCTACTCTCTCACTGGTGCCATGAGCTAACTCAGAGGCAACCACATGTCTCCTGTACAGACCTATATGTACTCACTGGTGCCATGAACTAACTCAGAGGCAACCACGTGTCTCCCAGACAGACCTACACTGTCACTGGTGCCATGAGCTAACTCAGAGGCAACCACATGTCTCCCGTACAGACCTACTCTCTCACTGATGCCATGAGCTAACTCAGAGGCAACCACATTTCTCCCGTACAGACCTACTCTCTCACTGGTGCCATGAGCTAACTCAGAGGCAACCACATGTCTCCCGCAGAGACCTAATCTCCCACTGGTACCATGAGCTAACTCAGAGGCAACCACATGTCTCCCATACAGACCTACTCTCCCACTGATGCCATGAGCTATGTAACTCAGAGACAACCACATGTCTCCCGTTCAGACCTACTCTCTCACTGGTGCCATGAGCTAACTCAGAGGCAACCACATGTCTCCCGTACAGACCTACTGTACTCTCTCACTGGTGCCATGAGCTAACTCAGAGGCAACCACATGTCTCCTGTACAGACCTACTCTCTCACTGGTGCCATGAGCTAACTCAGAGGCAACCACATGTCTCCTGTACAGACCTACTCACTGGTGCCATGAACTAACTCAGAGGCAAACACGTGTCTCCCATACAGACCTACTCTCTCACTGGTGCCATGAGCTAACTTAGAGGCAACCACATGTCTTCCGTACAGACCTACTCTCTCACGGGTGCCATGAAATAACTCAGAGGCAACCACATGTCTCCCGTACAGACCTACTCTCTCACTGGTGCCATGAGCTAACTCAGAGGAAACCACATGTCTCCCGTACAGACCTACTCTCTTACTGGTGCCATGAGTTAACTCAGAGGCAAACACATGTCTCCCGTACAGACCTACTCTCTCACTGGTGCCATGAGCTAACTCAGAGGCAACCACATGTCTCCCATACACAGACCTACTCTCCCACTGGTGCCATGAGCTAACTCAGAGACAACCACATGTCTCCCGTTCAGACCTATTCTCTCACTGGTGCCATGAGCTAACTCAGAGGCAACCACATGTCTCCCGTACAGACCTACTGTCTCACTGGTGCCATGAGCTAACTAAGAGGCAACCACATGTCTCCTGTACAGACCTACTCTCTCACTGGTGCCATGAGCTAACTCAGAGGCAACCACATATCTCCTGTACAGACCTACATGTACTCACTGGTGCCATGAACTAACTCAGAGGCAACCACGTGTCTCCCAGACAGACCTACACTGTCACTGGTGCCATGAGCTAACTCAGAGGCAACCACATGTCTCCCGTACAGACCTACTCTCTCACTGATGCCATGAGCTAACTCAGAGGCAACCACATTTCTCCCGTACAGACCTACTCTCTCACTGGTGCCATGAGCTAACTCAGAGGCAACCACATGTCTCCCGCACAGACCTAATCTCCCACTGGTACCATGAGCTAACTCAGAGGCAACCACATGTCTCCCATACAGACCTACTCTCCCACTGATGCCATGAGCTATGTAACTCAGAGATAACCACATGTCTCCCGTTCAGACCTACTCTCTCACTGGTGCCATGAGCTAACTCAGAGGCAACCACATGTCTCCCGTACAGACCTACTGTACTCTCTCACTGGTGCCATGAACTAACTCAGAGGCAACCACATGTCTCCTGTACAGACCTACTCTCTCACTGGTGCCATGAGCTAACTCAGAGGCAACCACATGTCTCCTGTACAGACCTACTCACTGGTGCCATGAACTAACTCAGAGGCAAACACGTGTCTCACATACAGACCTACTCTCTCACTGGTGCCATGAGCTAACCTAGAGGCAACCACATGTCTTCCGTACAGACCTACTCTCTCACGGGTGCCATGAAATAACTCAGAGGCAACCACATGTCTCCCGTACAGACCTACTCTCTCACTGGTGCCATGAGCTAACTCAGAGGAAACCACATGTCTCCCGTACAGACCTACTCTCTCACTGGTGTCATGAGCTAACTCAGAGGCAACCACATGTCTCCCGTACAGACCTACTCTCTCACTGGTGCCATGCGCTAACTCAGATGCAAACACATGTCTCCCGTACAGACCTACTCTCTCACTGGTGCCATGAGCTAACTCAGAGGCAACCACATGTCTCCCGTACAGAACTGCTCTCTCACTGGTGCCATGAGCTAACTCAGAGGCAACCACATGTCTCCCGTACAGACCTACTCTCTCACTGGTGCCATGCGTTAACTCAGAGGCAACCACATGTCTCCAGTAAAGACCTATGTACTCTCACACTTGTGCCATGAGCTAACTCAGAGGCAACCACATGTCTCCCGTACATACCTACTCTCTCACTGGTGCCATGAGCTAACTCAGAAGCAACCACATGTCTCCTGTACAGACCTACTCTCTCACTGGTGCCATGAGCTAACTCAGAGGCAACCACATGTCTCCTGTACAGACCTACATGTACTCACTGGTGCCATGAACTAACTCAGAGGCAACCACGTGTCTCCCAGACAGACCTACACTGTCACTGGTGCCATGAGCTAACTCAGAGGCAACCACATGTCTCTCATACAGACCTACTCTCTCACTGATGCCATGAGCTAACTCAGAGGCAACCACATTTCTCCCGTACAGACCTACTCTCTCACTGGTGCCATGAGCTAACTCAGAGGCAACCACATGTCTCCCGCACAGACCTAATCTCCCACTGGTACCATGAGCTAACTCAGAGGCAACCACATGTCTCCCATACAGACCTACTCTCTCACTGGTGCCATGAGCTAACTCAGAGGCAACCACATGTCTCCCGCACAGACCTAATCTCCCACTGGTACCATGAGCTAACTCAGAGGCAACCACATGTCTCCCATACAGACCTAATCTCCCACTGATGCCATGAGCTATGTAACTCAGAGACAACCACATGTCTCCCGTTCAGACCTACTCTCTCACTGGTGCCATGAGCTAACTCAGAGGCAACCACATGTCTCCCGTACAGACCTACTGTACTCTCTCACTGGTGCCATGAGCTAACTCAGAGGCAACCACATGTCTCCCGCACAGACCTAATCTCCCACTGGTACCATGAGCTAACTCAGAGGCAACCACATGTCTCCCATACAGACCTACTCTCCCACTGATGCCATGAGCTATGTAACTCAGAGACAACCACATGTCTCCTGTTCAGACCTACTCTCTCACTGGTGCCATGAGCTAACTCAGAGGCAACCACATGTCTCCCGTACAGACCTACTGTACTCTCTCACTGGTGCCATGAGCTAACTCAGAGGCAACCACATGTCTCCCGTACAGACCTACTCTCTCACTGGTGCCATGAGCTAACTCAGAGGAAACCACATGTCTCCCGTACAGACCTACTCTCTCACTGGTGCCATGAGCTAACTCAGAGGCAACCACATGTCTCCCATACAGACCTACTCTCTCACTGGTGCCATGAGCTAACTCAGAGGCAACCACATGTCTCCCGCACAGACCTACTATCTCACTGGTGCCATGAGCTAACTCAGAGGCAACCACATGTCTCCCGTACAGACCTACTCTCTCACTGGTGCCATGAGCTAACTCAGAGGCAACCAAATGTCTCCGGTACAGACCTACTCTCTCACTGGTGCCATGAGCTAACTCAGAGGCAACCACATGTCTCCCGTACAGACCTACTCTCTCACTGGTGCCATGAGCTAACTCAGAGGCAACCACATGTCTCCCGTACAGACCTACTCTCTCACTGGTGCCATGAGCTAACTCAGAGGCAACCACATGTCTCCCGTACAGACCTACTCTCTCACTGGTGCCATGCGCTAACTCAGATGCAAACACATGTCTCCCGTACAGACCTACTCTCTCACTGGTGCCATGAGCTAACTCAGAGGCAACCACATGTCTACCGTACAGAACTGCTCTCTCACTGGTGCCATGAGCTAACTCAGAGGCAACCACATGTCTCCCGTACAGACCTACTCTCTCACTGGTGCCATGCGTTAACTCAGAGGCAACCACATGTCTCCAGTAAAGACCTATGTACTCTCACACTGGTGCCATGAGCTAACTCAGAGGCAACCACATGTCTCCCGTACATATCTACTCTCTCACTGGTGCCATGAGCTAACTCAGAAGCAACCACATGTCTCCTGTACAGACCTACTCTCTCACTGGTGCCATGAGCTAACTCAGAGGCAACCACATGTCTCCTGTACAGACCTATATGTACTCACTGGTGCCATGAACTAACTCAGAGGCAACCACGTGTCTCCCAGACAGACCTACACTGTCACTGGTGCCATGAGCTAACTCAGAGGCAACCACATGTCTCCCGTACAGACCTACTCTCTCACTGATGCCATGAGCTAACTCAGAGGCAACCACATTTCTCCCGTACAGACCTACTCTCTCACTGGTGCCATGAGCTAACTCAGAGGCAACCACATGTCTCCCGCAGAGACCTAATCTCCCACTGGTACCATGAGCTAACTCAGAGGCAACCACATGTCTCCCATACAGACCTACTCTCCCACTGATGCCATGAGCTATGTAACTCAGAGACAACCACATGTCTCCCGTTCAGACCTACTCTCTCACTGGTGCCATGAGCTAACTCAGAGGCAACCACATGTCTCCCGTACAGACCTACTGTACTCTCTCACTGGTGCCATGAGCTAACTCAGAGGCAACCACATGTCTCCTGTACAGACCTACTCTCTCACTGGTGCCATGAGCTAACTCAGAGGCAACCACATGTCTCCTGTACAGACCTACTCACTGGTGCCATGAACTAACTCAGAGGCAAACACGTGTCTCCCATACAGACCTACTCTCTCACTGGTGCCATGAGCTAACTTAGAGGCAACCACATGTCTTCCGTACAGACCTACTCTCTCACGGGTGCCATGAAATAACTCAGAGGCAACCACATGTCTCCCGTACAGACCTACTCTCTCACTGGTGCCATGAGCTAACTCAGAGGAAACCACATGTCTCCCGTACAGACCTACTCTCTTACTGGTGCCATGAGTTAACTCAGAGGCAAACACATGTCTCCCGTACAGACCTACTCTCTCACTGGTGCCATGAGCTAACTCAGAGGCAACCACATGTCTCCCATACACAGACCTACTCTCCCACTGGTGCCATGAGCTAACTCAGAGACAACCACATGTCTCCCGTTCAGACCTATTCTCTCACTGGTGCCATGAGCTAACTCAGAGGCAACCACATGTCTCCCGTACAGACCTACTGTCTCACTGGTGCCATGAGCTAACTAAGAGGCAACCACATGTCTCCTGTACAGACCTACTCTCTCACTGGTGCCATGAGCTAACTCAGAGGCAACCACATATCTCCTGTACAGACCTACATGTACTCACTGGTGCCATGAACTAACTCAGAGGCAACCACGTGTCTCCCAGACAGACCTACACTGTCACTGGTGCCATGAGCTAACTCAGAGGCAACCACATGTCTCCCGTACAGACCTACTCTCTCACTGATGCCATGAGCTAACTCAGAGGCAACCACATTTCTCCCGTACAGACCTACTCTCTCACTGGTGCCATGAGCTAACTCAGAGGCAACCACATGTCTCCCGCACAGACCTAATCTCCCACTGGTACCATGAGCTAACTCAGAGGCAACCACATGTCTCCCATACAGACCTACTCTCCCACTGATGCCATGAGCTATGTAACTCAGAGATAACCACATGTCTCCCGTTCAGACCTACTCTCTCACTGGTGCCATGAGCTAACTCAGAGGCAACCACATGTCTCCCGTACAGACCTACTGTACTCTCTCACTGGTGCCATGAACTAACTCAGAGGCAACCACATGTCTCCTGTACAGACCTACTCTCTCACTGGTGCCATGAGCTAACTCAGAGGCAACCACATGTCTCCTGTACAGACCTACTCACTGGTGCCATGAACTAACTCAGAGGCAAACACGTGTCTCACATACAGACCTACTCTCTCACTGGTGCCATGAGCTAACCTAGAGGCAACCACATGTCTTCCGTACAGACCTACTCTCTCACGGGTGCCATGAAATAACTCAGAGGCAACCACATGTCTCCCGTACAGACCTACTCTCTCACTGGTGCCATGAGCTAACTCAGAGGAAACCACATGTCTCCCGTACAGACCTACTCTCTCACTGGTGTCATGAGCTAACTCAGAGGCAACCACATGTCTCCCGTACAGACCTACTCTCTCACTGGTGCCATGCGCTAACTCAGATGCAAACACATGTCTCCCGTACAGACTTACTCTCTCACTGGTGCCATGAGCTAACTCAGAGGCAACCACATGTCTCCCGTACAGAACTGCTCTCTCACTGGTGCCATGAGCTAACTCAGAGGCAACCACATGTCTCCCGTACAGACCTACTCTCTCACTGGTGCCATGCGTTAACTCAGAGGCAACCACATGTCTCCAGTAAAGACCTATGTACTCTCACACTTGTGCCATGAGCTAACTCAGAGGCAACCACATGTCTCCCGTACATACCTACTCTCTCACTGGTGCCATGAGCTAACTCAGAAGCAACCACATGTCTCCTGTACAGACCTACTCTCTCACTGGTGCCATGAGCTAACTCAGAGGCAACCACATGTCTCCTGTACAGACCTACATGTACTCACTGGTGCCATGAACTAACTCAGAGACAACCACGTGTCTCCCAGACAGACCTACACTGTCACTGGTGCCATGAGCTAACTCAGAGGCAACCACATGTCTCTCATACAGACCTACTCTCTCACTGATGCCATGAGCTAACTCAGAGGCAACCACATTTCTCCCGTACAGACCTACTCTCTCACTGGTGCCATGAGCTAACTCAGAGGCAACCACATGTCTCCCGCACAGACCTAATCTCCCACTGGTACCATGAGCTAACTCAGAGGCAACCACATGTCTCCCATACAGACCTACTCTCTCACTGGTGCCATGAGCTAACTCAGAGGCAACCACATGTCTCCCGCACAGACCTAATCTCCCACTGGTACCATGAGCTAACTCAGAGGCAACCACATGTCTCCCATACAGACCTAATCTCCCACTGATGCCATGAGCTATGTAACTCAGAGACAACCACATGTCTCCCGTTCAGACCTACTCTCTCACTGGTGCCATGAGCTAACTCAGAGGCAACCACATGTCTCCCGTACAGACCTACTGTACTCTCTCACTGGTGCCATGAGCTAACTCAGAGGCAACCACATGTCTCCCGCACAGACCTAATCTCCCACTGGTACCATGAGCTAACTCAGAGGCAACCACATGTCTCCCATACAGACCTACTCTCCCACTGATGCCATGAGCTATGTAACTCAGAGACAACCACATGTCTCCTGTTCAGACCTACTCTCTCACTGGTGCCATGAGCTAACTCAGAGGCAACCACATGTCTCCCGTACAGACCTACTGTACTCTCTCACTGGTGCCATGAGCTAACTCAGAGGCAACCACATGTCTCCTGTACAGACCTACTCTCTCACTGGTGCCATGAGCTAACTCAGAGGCAACCACATGTCTCCTGTACAGACCTACTCACTGGTGCCATGAACTAACTCAGAGGCTAACACGTGTCTCCCATACAGACCTACTCTCTCACTGGTGCCATGAGCTAACTTAGAGGCAACCACATGTCTTCCGTACAGACCTACTCTCTCACGGGTGCCATGAAATAACTCAGAGGCAACCACATGTCTCCCGTACAGACCTACTCTCTCACTGGTGCCATGAGCTAACTCAGAGGAAACCACATGTCTCCCGTACAGACCTACTCTCTCACTGGTGCCATGAGCTAACTCAGAGGCAACCACATGTCTCCCATACAGACCTACTCTCTCACTGGTGCCATGAGCTAACTCAGAGGCAACCACATGTCTCCCGCACAGACCTACTATCTCACTGGTGCCATGAGCTAACTCAGAGGCAACCACATGTCTCCCGTACAGACCTACTCTCTCACTGGTGCCATGAGCTAACTCAGAGGCAACCAAATGTCTCCGATACAGACCTACTCTCTCACTGGTGCCATGAGCTAACTCAGAGGCAACCACATGTCTCCCGTACAGACCTACTCTCTCACTGGTGCCATGAGCTAACTCAGAGGCAACCACATGTCTCCCGTACAGACCTACTCTCTCACTGGTGCCATGAGCTAACTCAGAGGCAACCACATGTCTCCCGTACAGACCTACTCTCTCACTGGTGCCATGCGCTAACTCAGATGCAAACACATGTCTCCCGTACAGACCTACTCTCTCACTGGTGCCATGAGCTAACTCAGAGGCAACCACATGTCTACCGTACAGAACTGCTCTCTCACTGGTGCCATGAGCTAACTCAGAGGCAACCACATGTCTCCCGTACAGACCTACTCTCTCACTGGTGCCATGCGTTAACTCAGAGGCAACCACATGTCTCCAGTAAAGACCTATGTACTCTCACACTGGTACCATGAGCTAACTCAGAGGCAACCACATGTCTCCCGTACATATCTACTCTCTCACTGGTGCCATGAGCTAACTCAGAAGCAACCACATGTCTCCTGTACAGACCTACTCTCTCACTGGTGCCATGAGCTAACTCAGAGGCAACCACATGTCTCCTGTACAGACCTATATGTACTCACTGGTGCCATGAACTAACTCAGAGGCAACCACGTGTCTCCCAGACAGACCTACACTGTCACTGGTGCCATGAGCTAACTCAGAGGCAACCACATGTCTCCCGTACAGACCTACTCTCTCACTGATGCCATGAGCTAACTCAGAGGCAACCACATTTCTCCCGTACAGACCTACTCTCTCACTGGTGCCATGAGCTAACTCAGAGGCAACCACATGTCTCCCGCAGAGACCTAATCTCCCACTGGTACCATGAGCTAACTCAGAGGCAACCACATGTCTCCCATACAGACCTACTCTCCCACTGATGCCATGAGCTATGTAACTCAGAGACAACCACATGTCTCCCGTTCAGACCTACTCTCTCACTGGTGCCATGAGCTAACTCAGAGGCAACCACATGTCTCCCGTACAGACCTACTGTACTCTCTCACTGGTGCCATGAGCTAACTCAGAGGCAACCACATGTCTCCTGTACAGACCTACTCTCTCACTGGTGCCATGAGCTAACTCAGAGGCAACCACATGTCTCCTGTACAGACCTACTCACTGGTGCCATGAACTAACTCAGAGGCAAACACGTGTCTCCCATACAGACCTACTCTCTCACTGGTGCCATGAGCTAACTTAGAGGCAACCACATGTCTTCCGTACAGACCTACTCTCTCACGGGTGCCATGAAATAACTCAGAGGCAACCACATGTCTCCCGTACAGACCTACTCTCTCACTGGTGCCATGAGCTAACTCAGAGGAAACCACATGTCTCCCGTACAGACCTACTCTCTTACTGGTGCCATGAGTTAACTCAGAGGCAAACACATGTCTCCCGTACAGACCTACTCTCTCACTGGTGCCATGAGCTAACTCAGAGGCAACCACATGTCTCCCATACACAGACCTACTCTCCCACTGGTGCCATGAGCTAACTCAGAGACAACCACATGTCTCCCGTTCAGACCTATTCTCTCACTGGTGCCATGAGCTAACTCAGAGGCAACCACATGTCTCCCGTACAGACCTACTGTCTCACTGGTGCCATGAGCTAACTAAGAGGCAACCACATGTCTCCTGTACAGACCTACTCTCTCACTGGTGCCATGAGCTAACTCAGAGGCAACCACATATCTCCTGTACAGACCTACATGTACTCACTGGTGCCATGAACTAACTCAGAGGCAACCACGTGTCTCCCAGACAGACCTACACTGTCACTGGTGCCATGAGCTAACTCAGAGGCAACCACATGTCTCCCGTACAGACCTACTCTCTCACTGATGCCATGAGCTAACTCAGAGGCAACCACATTTCTCCCGTACAGACCTACTCTCTCACTGGTGCCATGAGCTAACTCAGAGGCAACCACATGTCTCCCGCACAGACCTAATCTCCCACTGGTACCATGAGCTAACTCAGAGGCAACCACATGTCTCCCATACAGACCTACTCTCCCACTGATGCCATGAGCTATGTAACTCAGAGATAACCACATGTCTCCCGTTCAGACCTACTCTCTCACTGGTGCCATGAGCTAACTCAGAGGCAACCACATGTCTCCCGTACAGACCTACTGTACTCTCTCACTGGTGCCATGAACTAACTCAGAGGCAACCACATGTCTCCTGTACAGACCTACTCTCTCACTGGTGCCATGAGCTAACTCAGAGGCAACCACATGTCTCCTGTACAGACCTACTCACTGGTGCCATGAACTAACTCAGAGGCAAACACGTGTCTCACATACAGACCTACTCTCTCACTGGTGCCATGAGCTAACCTAGAGGCAACCACATGTCTTCCGTACAGACCTACTCTCTCACGGGTGCCATGAAATAACTCAGAGGCAACCACATGTCTCCCGTACAGACCTACTCTCTCACTGGTGCCATGAGCTAACTCAGAGGAAACCACATGTCTCCCGTACAGACCTACTCTCTCACTGGTGTCATGAGCTAACTCAGAGGCAACCACATGTCTCCCGTACAGACCTACTCTCTCACTGGTGCCATGCGCTAACTCAGATGCAAACACATGTCTCCCGTACAGACCTACTCTCTCACTGGTGCCATGAGCTAACTCAGAGGCAACCACATGTCTCCCGTACAGAACTGCTCTCTCACTGGTGCCATGAGCTAACTCAGAGGCAACCACATGTCTCCCGTACAGACCTACTCTCTCACTGGTGCCATGCGTTAACTCAGAGGCAACCACATGTCTCCAGTAAAGACCTATGTACTCTCACACTTGTGCCATGAGCTAACTCAGAGGCAACCACATGTCTCCCGTACATACCTACTCTCTCACTGGTGCCATGAGCTAACTCAGAAGCAACCACATGTCTCCTGTACAGACCTACTCTCTCACTGGTGCCATGAGCTAACTCAGAGGCAACCACATGTCTCCTGTACAGACCTACATGTACTCACTGGTGCCATGAACTAACTCAGAGGCAACCACGTGTCTCCCAGACAGACCTACACTGTCACTGGTGCCATGAGCTAACTCAGAGGCAACCACATGTCTCTCATACAGACCTACTCTCTCACTGATGCCATGAGCTAACTCAGAGGCAACCACATTTCTCCCGTACAGACCTACTCTCTCACTGGTGCCATGAGCTAACTCAGAGGCAACCACATGTCTCCCGCACAGACCTAATCTCCCACTGGTACCATGAGCTAACTCAGAGGCAACCACATGTCTCCCATACAGACCTACTCTCTCACTGGTGCCATGAGCTAACTCAGAGGCAACCACATGTCTCCCGCACAGACCTAATCTCCCACTGGTACCATGAGCTAACTCAGAGGCAACCACATGTCTCCCATACAGACCTAATCTCCCACTGATGCCATGAGCTATGTAACTCAGAGACAACCACATGTCTCCCGTTCAGACCTACTCTCTCACTGGTGCCATGAGCTAACTCAGAGGCAACCACATGTCTCCCGTACAGACCTACTGTACTCTCTCACTGGTGCCATGAGCTAACTCAGAGGCAACCACATGTCTCCCGCACAGACCTAATCTCCCACTGGTACCATGAGCTAACTCAGAGGCAACCACATGTCTCCCATACAGACCTACTCTCCCACTGATGCCATGAGCTATGTAACTCAGAGACAACCACATGTCTCCTGTTCAGACCTACTCTCTCACTGGTGCCATGAGCTAACTCAGAGGCAACCACATGTCTCCCGTACAGACCTACTGTACTCTCTCACTGGTGCCATGAGCTAACTCAGAGGCAACCACATGTCTCCTGTACAGACCTACTCTCTCACTGGTGCCATGAGCTAACTCAGAGGCAACCACATGTCTCCTGTACAGACCTACTCACTGGTGCCATGAACTAACTCAGAGGCAAACACGTGTCTCCCATACAGACCTACTCTCTCACTGGTGCCATGAGATAACTTAGAGGCAACCACATGTCTTCCGTACAGACCTACTCTCTCACGGGTGCCATGAAATAACTCAGAGGCAACCACATGTCTCCCGTACAGACCTACTCTCTCACTGGTGCCATGAGCTAACTCAGAGGAAACCACATGTCTCCCGTACAGACCTACTCTCTCACTGGTGCCATGAGCTAACTCAGAGGCAACCACATGTCTCCCATACAGACCTACTCTCTCACTGGTGCCATGAGCTAACTCAGAGGCAACACATGTCTCCCGTACAGACCTACTATCTCACTGGTGCCATGAGCTAACTCAGAGGCAACCACATGTCTCCCGTACAGACCTACTCTCTCACTGGTGCCATGAGCTAACTCAGAGGCAACCAAATGTCTCCGGTACAGACCTACTCTCTCACTGGTGCCATGAGCTAACTCAGAGGCAACCACATGTCTCCCGTACAGACCTACTCTCTCACTGGTGCCATGAGCTAACTCAGAGGCAACCACATGTCTCCCGTACAGACCTACTCTCTCACTGGTGCCATGAGCTAACTCAGAGGCAACCACATGTCTCCCGTACAGACCTACTCTCTCACTGGTGCCATGCGCTAACTCAGATGCAAACACATGTCTCCCGTACAGACCTACTCTCTCACTGGTGCCATGAGCTAACTCAGAGGCAACCACATGTCTACCGTACAGAACTGCTCTCTCACTGGTGCCATGAGCTAACTCAGAGGCAACCACATGTCTCCCGTACAGACCTACTCTCTCACTGGTGCCATGCGTTAACTCAGAGGCAACCACATGTCTCCAGTAAAGACCTATGTACTCTCACACTGGTGCCATGAGCTAACTCAGAGGCAACCACATGTCTCCCGTACATACCTACTCTCTCACTGGTGCCATGAGCTAACTCAGAAGCAACCACATGTCTCCTGTACAGACCTACTCTCTCACTGGTGCCATGAGCTAACTCAGAGGCAACCACATGTCTCCTGTACAGACCTACATGTACTCACTGGTGCCATGAACTAACTCAGAGGCAACCACGTGTCTCCCAGACAGACCTACACTGTCACTGGTGCCATGAGCTAACTCAGAGGCAACCACATGTCTCCCGTACAGACCTACTCTCTCACTGATGCCATGAGCTAACTCAGAGGCAACCACATTTCTCCCGTACAGACCTACTCTCTCACTGGTGCCATGAGCTAACTCAGAGGCAACCACATGTCTCCCGCAGAGACCTAATCTCCCACTGGTACCATGAGCTAACTCAGAGGCAACCACATGTCTCCCATACAGACCTACTCTCCCACTGATGCCATGAGCTATGTAACTCAGAGACAACCACATGTCTCCCGTTCAGACCTACTCTCTCACTGGTGCCATGAGCTAACTCAGAGGCAACCACATGTCTCCCGTACAGACCTACTGTACTCTCTCACTGGTGCCATGAGCTAACTCAGAGGCAACCACATGTCTCCTGTACAGACCTACTCTCTCACTGGTGCCTTGAGCTAACTCAGAGGCAACCACATGTCTCCTGTACAGACCTACTCACTGGTGCCATGAACTAACTCAGAGGCAAACACGTGTCTCCCATACAGACCTACTCTCTCACTGGTGCCATGAGCTAACTTAGAGGCAACCACATGTCTTCCGTACAGACCTACTCTCTCACGGGTGCCATGAAATAACTCAGAGGCAACCACATGTCTCCCGTACAGACCTACTCTCTCACTGGTGCCATGAGCTAACTCAGAGGAAACCACATGTCTCCCGTACAGACCTACTCTCTTACTGGTGCCATGAGTTAACTCAGAGGCAAACACATGTCTCCCGTACAGACCTACTCTCTCACTGGTGCCATGAGCTAACTCAGAGGCAACCACATGTCTCCCATACACAGACCTACTCTCCCACTGGTGCCATGAGCTAACTCAGAGACAACCACATGTCTCCCGTTCAGACCTATTCTCTCACTGGTGCCATGAGCTAACTCAGAGGCAACCACATGTCTCCCGTACAGACCTACTGTCTCACTGGTGCCATGAGCTAACTAAGAGGCAACCACATGTCTCCTGTACAGACCTACTCTCTCACTGGTGCCATGAGCTAACTCAGAGGCAACCACATATCTCCTGTACAGACCTACATGTACTCACTGGTGCCATGAACTAACTCAGAGGCAACCACGTGTCTCCCAGACAGACCTACACTGTCACTGGTGCCATGAGCTAACTCAGAGGCAACCACATGTCTCCCGTACAGACCTACTCTCTCACTGATGCCATGAGCTAACTCAGAGGCAACCACATTTCTCCCGTACAGACCTACTCTCTCACTGGTGCCATGAGCTAACTCAGAGGCAACCACATGTCTCCCGCACAGACCTAATCTCCCACTGGTACCATGAGCTAACTCAGAGGCAACCACATGTCTCCCATACAGACCTACTCTCCCACTGATGCCATGAGCTATGTAACTCAGAGATAACCACATCTCTCCCGTTCAGACCTACTCTCTCACTGGTGCCATGAGCTAACTCAGAGGCAACCACATGTCTCCCGTACAGACCTACTGTACTCTCTCACTGGTGCCATGAACTAACTCAGAGGCAACCACATGTCTCCTGTACAGACCTACTCTCTCACTGGTGCCATGAGCTAACTCAGAGGCAACCACATGTCTCCTGTACAGACCTACTCACTGGTGCCATGAACTAACTCAGAGGCAAACACGTGTCTCACATACAGACCTACTCTCTCACTGGTGCCATGAGCTAACCTAGAGGCAACCACATGTCTTCCGTACAGACCTACTCTCTCACGGGTGCCATGAAATAACTCAGAGGCAACCACATGTCTCCCGTACAGACCTACTCTCTCACTGGTGCCATGAGCTAACTCAGAGGAAACCACATGTCTCCCGTACAGACCTACTCTCTCACTGGTGTCATGAGCTAACTCAGAGGCAACCACATGTCTCCCGTACAGACCTACTCTCTCACTGGTACCATGAGCTAACTCAGAGGCAACCACATGTCTCCCGTACAGACCTACTCTCTCACTGGTGCCATGAGCTAACTCAGAGGCAACCACATGTCTCCCGTACAGACCTACTCTCTCACTGGTGCCATGAGCTAACTCAGAGGCAACCATATGTCTCCGGTACAGACCTACTCTCTCACTGGTGCCATGAGCTAACTCAGAGGCAACCACATGTCTCCCGTACAGACCTACTCTCTCACTGGTGCCATGAGCTAACTCAGAGGCAACCACATGTCTCCCGTACAGACCTACTCTCTCACTGGTGCCATGCGCTAACTCAGATGCAAACACATGTCTCCCGTACAGACCTACTCTCTCACTGGTGCCATGAGCTAACTCAGAGGCAACCACATGTCTCCCGTACAGAACTGCTCTCTCACTGGTGCCATGAGCTAACTCAGAGGCAATCACATGTCTCCCGTACAGACCTACTCTCTCACTGGTGCCATGCGTTAACTCAGAGGCAACCACATGTCTCCAGTAAAGACCTATGTACTCTCACACTTGTGCCATGAGCTAACTCAGAGGCAACCACATGTCTCCCGTACATACCTACTCTCTCACTGGTGCCATGAGCTAACTCAGAAGCAACCACATGTCTCCTGTACAGACCTACTCTCTCACTGGTGCCATGAGCTAACTCAGAGGCAACCACATGTCTCCTGTACAGACCTACATGTACTCACTGGTGCCATGAACTAACTCAGAGGCAACCACGTGTCTCCCAGACAGACCTACACTGTCACTGGTGCCATGAGCTAACTCAGAGGCAACCACATGTCTCTCATACAGACCTACTCTCTCACTGATGCCATGAGCTAACTCAGAGGCAACCACATTTCTCCCGTACAGACCTACTCTCTCACTGGTGCCATGAGCTAACTCAGAGGCAACCACATGTCTCCCGCACAGACCTAATCTCCCACTGGTACCATGAGCTAACTCAGAGGCAACCACATGTCTCCCGCACAGACCTAATCTCCCACTGGTACCATGAGCTAACTCAGAGGCAACCACATGTCTCCCATACAGACCTAATCTCCCACTGATGCCATGAGCTATGTAACTCAGAGACAACCACATGTCTCCCGTTCAGACCTACTCTCTCACTGGTGCCATGAGCTAACTCAGAGGCAACCACATGTCTCCCGTACAGACCTACTGTACTCTCTCACTGGTGCCATGAGCTAACTCAGAGGCAACCACATGTCTCCTGTACAGACCTACTCTCTCACTGGTGCCATGAGCTAACTCAGAGGCAACCACATGTCTCCTGTACAGACCTACTCACTGGTGCCATGAACTAACTCAGAGGCAAACACGTGTCTCCCATACAGACCTACTCTCTCACTGGTGCCATGAGCTAACTTAGAGGCAACCACATGTCTTCCGTACAGAACTACACTCTCACGGGTGCCATGAAATAACTCAGAGGCAACCACATGTCTCCCGTACAGACCTACTCTCTCACTGGTGCCATGAGCTAACTCAGAGGCAACCACATGTCTCCGGTACAGACCTACTCTCTCACTGGTGCCATGAGCTAACTCAGAGGCAACCACATGTCTCCCGTACAGACCTACTCTCTCACTGGTGCCATGAGATAACTCAGAGGCAACCACATGTCTCACGTACAGACCTACTCTCTCACTGGTGCCATGAGCTAACTCAGAGGCAACCACATGTCTCCCGTACAGACCTACTCTCTCACTGGTGCCATGAGCTAACTCAGAGGCAACCACATGTCTCCCATACAGAACTGCTCTCTCACTGGTGCCATGAGCTAACTCAGAGGCAACCACATGTCTCCCGTACAGACCTACTCTCTCACTGGTGCCATGCGTTAACTCAGAGGCAACCACATGTCTCCAGTAAAGACCTATGTACTCTCACACTGGTGCCATGAGCTAACTCAGAGGCAACCACATGTCTCCCGTACAGACCTACTCTCTCACTGGTGCCATGAGCTAACTCAGAGGCAACCACATGTCTCCCGTACAGACCTACTCTCTCACTGGTGCCATGAGCTAACTCAGAGGCAACCACATGTCTCCCGTACAGACCTACTCTCTCACTGGTGCCATGAGCTAACTCAGAGGCAACCACATGTCTCCGGTACAGACCTACTCTCTCACTGGTGCCATGAGCTAACTCAGAGGCAACCACATGTCTCCCGTACAGACCTACTCTCTCACTGGTGCCATGACCTAACTCAGAGGCAACCACATGTCTCCCGTACAGACCTACTCTCTCACTGGTGCCATGAGCTAACTCAGAGGCAACCACATGTCTCCCGTACAGACCTACTCTCTCACTGGTGCCATGCGCTAACTCAGATGCAAACACATGTCTCCCGTACAGACCTACTCTCTCACTGGTGCCATGAGCTAACTCAGAGGCAACCACATGTCTCCCGTACAGAACTGCTCTCTCACTGGTGCCATGAGCTAACTCAGAGGCAACCACATGTCTCCCGTACAGACCTACTGTACTCTCTCACTGGTGCCATGAGCTAACTCAGAGGCAACCACATGTCTCCTGTACAGACCTACTCTCTCACTGGTGCCATGAGCTAACTCAGAGGCAACCACATGTCTCCTGTACAGACCTACTCACTGGTGCCATGAACTAACTCAGAGGCAAACACGTGTCTCCCATACAGACCTACTCTCTCACTGGTGCCATGAGCTAACTTAGAGGCAACCACATGTCTTCCGTACAGAACTACACTCTCACGGGTGCCATGAAATAACTCAGAGGCAACCACATGTCTCCCGTACAGACCTACTCTCTCACTGGTGCCATGAGCTAACTCAGAGGCAACCACATGTCTCCGGTACAGACCTACTCTCTCACTGGTGCCATGAGCTAACTCAGAGGCAACCACATGTCTCCCGTACAGACCTACTCTCTCACTGGTGCCATGAGATAACTCAGAGGCAACCACATGTCTCACGTACAGACCTACTCTCTCACTGGTGCCATGAGCTAACTCAGAGGCAACCACATGTCTCCCGTACAGACCTACTCTCTCACTGGTGCCATGAGCTAACTCAGAGGCAACCACATGTCTCCCATACAGAACTGCTCTCTCACTGGTGCCATGAGCTAACTCAGAGGCAACCACATGTCTCCCGTACAGACCTACTCTCTCACTGGTGCCATGCGTTAACTCAGAGGCAACCACATGTCTCCAGTAAAGACCTATGTACTCTCACACTGGTGCCATGAGCTAACTCAGAGGCAACCACATGTCTCCCGTACAGACCTACTCTCTCACTGGTGCCATGAGCTAACTCAGAGGCAACCACATGTCTCCCGTACAGACCTACTCTCTCACTGGTGCCATGAGCTAACTCAGAGGCAACCACATGTCTCCCGTACAGACCTACTCTCTCACTGGTGCCATGAGCTAACTCAGAGGCAACCACATGTCTCCGGTACAGACCTACTCTCTCACTGGTGCCATGAGCTAACTCAGAGGCAACCACATGTCTCCCGTACAGACCTACTCTCTCACTGGTGCCATGACCTAACTCAGAGGCAACCACATGTCTCCCGTACAGACCTACTCTCTCACTGGTGCCATGAGCTAACTCAGAGGCAACCACATGTCTCCCGTACAGACCTACTCTCTCACTGGTGCCATGCGCTAACTCAGATGCAAACACATGTCTCCCGTACAGACCTACTCTCTCACTGGTGCCATGAGCTAACTCAGAGGCAACCACATGTCTCCCGTACAGAACTGCTCTCTCACTGGTGCCATGAGCTAACTCAGAGGCAACCACATGTCTCCCGTACAGACCTACTCTCTCACTGGTGCCATGCGTTAACTCAGAGGCAACCACATGTCTCCAGTAAAGACCTATGTACTCTCACACTGGTGCCATGAGCTAACTCAGAGGCAACCACATGTCTCCCGTACATACCTACTCTCTCACTGGTGCCATGAGCTAACTCAGAAGCAACCACATGTCTCCCATACAGACCTACTCTCTCACTGGTGCCATGAGCTAACTCAGAGGCAACCACATGTCCCCCCGTACAGACCTACTCTCTCACTAGTGCCATGAGCTAACTCAGAGGCAACCACATGTCTCCCGTACAGACCTACTCTCTCACTGGTGCCATGAGCTAACTCAGAGGCAACCACATGTCTCCCGTACAGACCTACTCTCTCACTGGTGCCATGATCTAACTCAGAGGCAACCACATGTCTCCCGTACAGACCTACTCTCTCACTGGTGCCATGATCTAACTCATAGGCAACCACATGTCTCCCGTACAGACATGCTCTCTCACTGGTGCCATGAGCTAACTCAGAGGCAACCACATGTCTCCCGTACAGACCTACTCTCTCACTGGCGCCATGAGCTAATTCAGAAGCAACCACATGTCTCCCGTACAGACCTACTCTCTCACTGGTGCCGTCACTAACTAAGAGGCAACCACATGTCTCCCGTACAGACCTACTCTCTCACTGGTGCCATTAGCTAACTCAGAGACAATCACATGTCTCCTGTACAGACCTACTCTCTCACTGGTGCCATGAGCTAACTCAGAGGCAACCACATGTCTCCCGCACAGACCTACTCTCCCACTGGTGTCATGAGCTAACTCAGAGGCAACCACATGTCTCCCATACAGACCTACTCTCCCACTGATGCCATGAGCTATGTAACTCAGAGACAACCACATGTCTCCCGTTCAGACCTACTCTCACACTGGTGCCATGAGCTAACTCAGAGGCAACCACATGTCTCCCGTACAGACCTACTCTCTCACTGGTGCCATGAGCTAACTCAGAGGCAACCACATGTCTCCCGTGCAGACCTACTGTACTCTCTCACTGGAGCCATGAGCTAACTCAGAGGCAACCACATGTCTCCCGTACAGACCTACTCTCTCACTGGTGCCATGAGCTAACTCAGAGGCAACCACATGTCTCCGGTACAGACCTACTCTCTCACTGGTGCCATGAGCTAACTCAGAGGCAACCACATGTCTCCCGTACAGACCTACTCTCTCACTGGTGCCATGACCTAACTCAGAGGCAACCACATGTCTCCCGTACAGACCTACTCTCTCACTGGTGCCATGAGCTAACTCAGAGGCAACCACATGTCTCCCGTACAGACCTACTCTCTCACTGGTGCCATGCGCTAACTCAGATGCAAACACATGTCTCCCGTACAGACCTACTCTCTCACTGGTGCCATGAGCTAACTCAGAGGCAACCACATGTCTCCCGTACAGAACTGCTCTCTCACTGGTGCCATGAGCTAACTCAGAGGCAACCACATGTCTCCCGTACAGACCTACTCTCTCACTGGTGCCATGCGTTAACTCAGAGGCAACCACATTTCTCCAGTAAAGACCTATGTACTCTCACACTGGTGCCATGAGCTAACTCAGAGGCAACCACATGTCTCCCGTACATACCTACTCTCTCACTGGTGCCATGAGCTAACTCAGAAGCAACCACATGTCTCCCATACAGACCTACTCTCTCACTGGTGCCATGAGCTAACTCAGAGGCAACCACATGTCCCCCGTACAGACCTACTCTCTCACTAGTGCCATGAGCTAACTCAGAGGCAACCACATGTCTCCCGTACAGACCTACTCTCTCACTGGTGCCATGAGCTAACTCAGAGGCAACCACATGTCTCCCGTACAGACCTACTCTCTCACTGGTGCCATGATCTAACTCAGAGGCAACCACATGTCTCCCGTACAGACCTACTCTCTCACTGGTGCCATGATCTAACTCATAGGCAACCACATGTCTCCCGTACAGACATGCTCTCTCACTGGTGCCATGAGCTAACTCAGAGGCAACCACATGTCTCCCGTACAGACCTACTCTCTCACTGGCGCCATGAGCTAATTCAGAAGCAACCACATGTCTCCCGTACAGACCTACTCTCTCACTGGTGCCGTCACTAACTAAGAGGCAACCACATGTCTCCCGTACAGACCTACTCTCTCACTGGTGCCATTAGCTAACTCAGAGACAATCACATGTCTCCTGTACAGACCTACTCTCTCACTGGTGCCATGAGCTAACTCAGAGGCAACCACATGTCTCCCGCACAGACCTACTCTCCCACTGGTGTCATGAGCTAACTCAGAGGCAACCACATGTCTCCCATACAGACCTACTCTCCCACTGATGCCATGGGCTATGTAACTCAGAGACAACCACATGTCTCCCGTTCAGACCTACTCTCACACTGGTGCCATGAGCTAACTCAGAGGCAACCACATGTCTCCCGTACAGACCTACTCTCTCACTGGTGCCATGAGCTAACTCAGAGGCAACCACATGTCTCCCGTGCAGACCTACTGTACTCTCTCACTGGAGCCATGAGCTAACTCAGAGGCAACCACATGTCTCCTGTACAGACCTACTCTCTCACTGGTGCCATGAGCTAACTTAGAGGCAACCACATGTCTCCTGTACAGACTTACTCACTGGTGCCATGAACTAACTCAGAGGCAACCACGTGTCTCCCATACAGACTTACTCTCTCACTGGTGCCATGAGCTAACTCAGAGGCAAACACATGTCTTCCGTACAGACCTACTCTCTCACTGGTGCCATGAAATAACTCAGAGGCAACCACATGTCTCCCGTACAGACCTACTCTCTCACTGGTGCCATGAGCTAACTCAGAGGCAACCACATGTCTCCCGTACAGACCTACTCTCTCACTGGTGCCATGAGCTAACTCAGAGGCAACCACATGTCTCCCGTACAGACCTACTCTCTCACTGGTGCCATGAGCTAACTCAGAGGCAACCACATGTCTCCCGTACAGACCTACTCTCTCACTGGTGCCATGAGCTAACTCAGAGGCAACCACATGTCTCCCGTACAGACCTACTCTCTCACTGGTGCCATGAGCTAACTCAGAGGCAACCATATGTCTCCGGTACAGACCTACTCTCTCACTGGTGCCATGAGCTAACTCAGAGGCAACCACATGTCTCCCGTACAGACCTACTCCCTCACTGGTGCCATGAGCTAATTCAGAGGCAACCACATGTCTCACGTACAGACCTACTCTCTCACTGGAGCCATGCACTAATTCAGATGCAACCACATGTCTCCCGTACAGACCTACTCTCTCACTGGTGCCATGAGCTAACTCAGAGGCAACCACATGTCTCCCGTACAGACCTACTCTCTCACTGGTGCCATGAGCTAACTCAGAGGCAACCACATGTCTCCCGTACAGACCTACTCTCTCACTGGTGTCATGAGCTAACTCAGAGGCAACCACATGTCTCCCGTACAGACCTATGTACTCTCCCACTGGTGCCATGAGCTAACTCAGAGACAACCACATGTCTCCCTTACAGACCTATTCTCTCAATGGTGCCATGAGCTAACTAAGAGGCAACCACATGTCTCCCGTACAGATCTATTCTCTCACTGGTGCCATGAGCTAACTCAGAGGAAACCACATGTCTCCAGTACAGACCTACTCTCTCACTGGTGCCATGAGCTAACTCAGAGGCAACCACATGTCTCCCGTACAGAGCTACTTTCTCACTGGTGCCATGAGCTAACTTAGAGGCAACCACATGTCTCCCGTACAGACCTACTCTCTCACTGGTGCCATGCGCTAACTCAGATGCAACCACATGTCTCCCGTACAGACCTACTCTCTCACTGGTGCCATGAGCTAACTCAGAGGCAACCACATGTCTCCCGTACAGACCTGCTCTCTCACTGGTGCCATGAGCTAACTCAGAGGCAACCACATGTCTCCCATACAGACCTACTCTCTCAATGGTGCCATGAGCTAACTCAGAGGCAACCACATGTCTCCCGTACAGACCTACTCTCCCACTGGTGCCATGAGCTAACTCAGAGGCAACCACATGTCTCCCGTACAGACCTACTCTCTCACTGGTGCCATGAGCTAACTCAGAGGCAACCACATGTCTCCCGTACAGACCTACTCTCTCACTGGTGCCGTGAGCTAACTAAGAGGCTACTACATGTCTCCCATAGAGACCTACTCTCTCACTGGTGCCATTAGCTAACTCAGAGAAAATTACATGTCTCCTGTACAGACCTACTCTCTCACTGGTGCCATGAGCTAACTCAGAGGCAACCACATGTCTCCCGCACAGACCTACTCTCCCACTGGTGCCATGAGCTAACTCAGAGGCAACCACATGTCTCCCATACAGACCTACTCTCCCACTGGTGCCATGAGTTATGTAACTCAGAGACAACCACATGTCTACCGTTCAGACCTACTCTCTCACTGGGTCCATGAGCTAACTCAGAGGCAACCACATGTCTCCTGTACAGACGAACTCTCTCACTGGTGCCATGAGCTAACTCAGAGGCAACCACATGTCTCCCTTACAGACCTACTGTACTCTCTCACTGGAGCCATGAGCTAACTCAGAGGCAACCACATGTCTCCTGTACAGACCTACTCTCTCACTGGTGCCATGAGCTATCTTAGAGGCAACCACATGTCTCCTGTACAGACCTACTCACTGGTGCCATGAGCTAACTCAGAGACAACTACATGTCTCCCGTTCAGACCTATACTCTCACTGGTGCCATGAGCTAACTCTGAGGCAACCACATGTCTCCCGTACAGAACTACTCTCTCACTGGTGCCATGAGCTAACTCAGAGGCAACCACATGTCTCCCGTACAGACCTACTCTCTCACTGGTGCCATGAGCTAACTCAGAGGTAACCACATGTCTCCCGTACAGACCTACTCTCTCACTGGTGCCATGAGCTAACTCAGAGGCAACCATATGTCTCCGGTACAGACCTACTCTCTCACTGGTGCCATGAGCTAACTCAGAGGCAACCTTATGTCTCCCGTACAGACCTACTCTCTCACTGGTGCCATGAGCTAACTCAGAGGCAACCACATGTCTCCCGTACAGACCTACTCTCTCACTGGTGCCATGCGCTAACTCAGATGCAACCACATGTCTCCCGTACAGACCTACTCTCTCACTGGTGCCATGAGCTAACTCAGAGGCAACCACATGTCTCCCGTACAGACCTGCTCTCTCACTGGTGCCATGAGCTAACTCAGAGGCAACCACATGTCTCCCGTACAGACCTACTCTCTCACAGGTGCCATGCGTTAACTCAGAGGCAACCATATGTCTCCCGTAAAGACCTATGTACTCTCTCACTGGTGCCATGAGCTAACTCAGAGGCAACCACATGTCTCCCGTACAGACCTACTCTCTCACTGGTGCCATGAGCTAACTCAGAAGCAACCACATGTCTCCCGTACAGACCTACTCTCTCACTGGTGCCATGAGCTAACTTAGAGGCAACCACATGTTTCCCGTACAGACCTACTCTCTTACTGGTGCCATGAGCTAACTCAGAGGCAACCACATGTCTCCCGTACAGACCTACTCTCTCACTAGTGCCATGAGCTAACTCAGAGGCAACCACATGTCTCCCGTACAGACCTACTCTCTCACTGGTGCCATGAGCTAACTCAGAGGCAACCACATGTCTCCCGTACAGACCTACTCTCTCACTGGTACCATGAGCTAACTCAGAGGCAACCACATGTCTCCCGTACAGACATACTCTCTCACTGGTACCATCATCTAACTCAGAGGCAACCACATGTCTCCCGTACAGACCTGCTCTCTCACTGGTGCCATGAGCTAACTCAGAGGCAACCACATGTCTCCCGTACAGACCTACTCTCTCACTGGTGCCATGAGCTAACTCAGAGGCAACCACATGTCTCCCGTACAGACCTACTCTCTCACTGGTGCCATGAGCTAACTCAGAGGCAACCATATGTCTCCGGTACAGACCTACTCTCTCACTGGTGCCATGAGCTAACTCAGAGGCAACCACATGTCTCCCGTACAGACCTACTCCCTCACTGGTGCCATGAGCTAACTCAGAGGCAACCACATGTCTCACGTACAGACCTACTCTCTCACTGGAGCCATGCACTAATTCAGATGCAACCACATGTCTCCCGTACAGACCTACTCTCTCACTGGTGCCATGAGCTAACTCAGAGGCAACCACATGTCTCCCATACAGACCTACTCTCTCACTGGTGCCATGAGCTAACTCAGAGGCAACCACATGTCTCCCGTACAGACCTACTCTCTCACTGGTGTCATGAGCTAACTCAGAGGCAACCACATGTCTCCCGTACAGACCTATGTACTCTCCCACTGGTGCCATGAGCTAACTCAGAGACAACCACATGTCTCCCTTACAGACCTATTCTCTCAATGGTGCCATGAGCTAACTAAGAGGCAACCACATGTCTCCCGTACAGATCTATTCTCTCACTGGTGCCATGAGCTAACTCAGAGGAAACCACATGTCTCCTGTACAGACCTACTCTCTCACTGGTGCCATGAGCTAACTCAGAGGCAACCACATGTCTCCCGTACAGAGCTACTCTCTCACTGGTGCCATGAGCTAACTTAGAGGCAACCACATGTCTCCCGTACAGACCTACTCTCTCACTGGTGCCATGCGCTAACTCAGATGCAACCACATGTCTCCCGTACAGACCTACTCTCTCACTGGTGCCATGAGCTAACTCAGAGGCAACCACATGTCTCCCGTACAGACCTGCTCTCTCACTGGTGCCATGAGCTAACTCAGAGGCAACCACATGTCTCCCATACAGACCTACTCTCTCAATGGTGCCATGAGCTAACTCAGAGGCAACCACATGTCTCCCGTACAGACCTACTCTCCCACTGGTGCCATGAGCTAACTCAGAGGCAACCACATGTCTCCCGTACAGACCTACTCTCTCACTGGTGCCATGAGCTAACTCAGAGGCAACCACATGTCTCCCGTACAGACCTACTCTCTCACTGGTGCCGTGAGCTAACTAAGAGGCAACTACATGTCTCCCATAGAGACCTACTCTCTCACTGGTGCCATTAGCTAACTAAGAGAAAATTACATGTCTCCTGTACAGACCTACTCTCTCACTGGTGCCATGAGCTAACTCAGAGGCAACCACATGTCTCCCGCACAGACCTACTCTCCCACTGGTGCCATGAGCTAACTCAGAGGCAACCACATGTCTCCCATACAGACCTACTCTCCCACTGGTGCCATGAGTTATGTAACTCAGAGACAACCACATGTCTACCGTTCAGACCTACTCTCTCACTGGTGCCATGAGCTAACTCAGAGGCAACCACATGTCTCCTGTACAGACGAACTCTCTCACTGGTGCCATGAGCTAACTCAGAGGCAACCACATGTCTCCCTTACAGACCTACTGTACTCTCTAACTGGAGCCATGAGCTAACTCAGAGGCAACCACATGTCTCCTGTACAGACCTACTCTCTCACTGGTGCCATGAGCTATCTTAGAGGCAACCACATGTCTCCTGTACAGACCTACTCACTGGTGCCATGAGCTAACTCAGAGACAACCACATGTCTCCCGTTCAGACCTATACTCTCACTGGTGCCATGAGCTAACTCTGAGGCAACCACATGTCTCCCGTACAGAACTACTCTCTCACTGGTGCCATGAGCTAACTCAGAGGCAACCACATGTCTCCCGTACAGACCTACTCTCTCACTGGTGCCATGAGCTAACTCAGAGGTAACCACATGTCTCCCATACAGACCTACTCTCTCACTGGTGCCATGAGCTAACTCAGAGGCAACCATATGTCTCCGGTACAGACCTACTCTCTCACTGGTGCCATGAGCTAACTCAGAGGCAACCTTATGTCTCCCGTACAGACCTACTCTCTCACTGGTGCCATGAGCTAACTCAGAGGCAACCACATGTCTCCCGTACAGACCTACTCTCTCACTGGTGCCATGCGCTAACTCAGATGCAACCACATGTCTCCCGTACAGACCTACTCTCTCACTGGTGCCATGAGCTAACTCAGAGGCAACCACATGTCTCCCGTACAGACCTGCTCTCTCACTGGTGCCATGAGCTAACTCAGAGGCAACCACATGTCTCCCGTACAGACCTACTCTCTCACAGGTGCCATGCGTTAACTCAGAGGCAACCATATGTCTCCCGTAAAGACCTATGTACTCTCTCACTGGTGCCATGAGCTAACTCAGAGGCAACCACATGTCTCCCGTACAGACCTACTCTCTCACTGGTGCCATGAGCTAACTCAGAAGCAACCACATGTCTCCCGTACAGACCTACTCTCTCACTGGTGCCATGAGCTAACTTAGAGGCAACCACATGTTTCCCGTACAGACCTACTCTCTCACTGGTGCCATGAGCTAACTCAGAGGCAACCACATGTCTCCCGTACAGACCTACTCTCTCACTAGTGCCATGAGCTAACTCAGAGGCAACCACATGTCTCCCGTACAGACCTACTCTCTCACTGGTGCCATGAGCTAACTCAGAGGCAACCACATGTCTCCCGTACAGACCTACTCTCTTACTGGTGCCATGAGCTAACTCAGAGGCAACCACATGTCTCCCGTACAGACATACTCTCTCACTGGTACCATCATCTAACTCAGAGGCAACCACATGTCTCCGGTACAGACCTGCTCTCTCACTGGTGCCATGAGCTAACTCAGAGGCAACCACATGTCTCCCGTACAGACCTACTCTCTCACTGGTGCCATGAGCTAACTCAGAGGCAACCACATGTCTCCCGTACAGACCTACTCTCTCACTGGTGCCGTGAGCTAACTAAGAGGCAACTACATGTCTCCCATACAGACCTACTCTCTCACTGGTGCCATTAGCTAACTCAGAGAAAATCACATGTCTCCTGTACAGACCTACTCTCTCACTGGTGCCATGAGCTAACTCAGAGGCAACCACATGTCTCCCGCACAGACCTACTCTCCCACTGGTGCCATGAGCTAACTCAGAGGCAACCACATGTCTCCCATACAGACCTACTCTCCCACTGGTGCCATGAGCTATGTAACTCAGAGACAACCACATGTCTACCGTACAGACCTACTCTCTCACTGGTGCCATGAGCTAACTCAGAGGCAACCACATGTCTCCCGTACAGACCTACTCTCTCACTGGTGCCGTGAGCTAACTAAGAGGCAACCACATGTCTCCCTTACAGACCTACTCTCTCACTGGTGCCATTAGCTAACTCAGAGACAATCACATGTCTCCTGTACAGACCTACTCTCTCACTGGTGCCATGAGCTAACTCAGAGGCAACCACATGTCTCCCGCACAGACCTACTCTCCCACTGGTGCCATGAGCTAACTCAGAGGCAACCACATGTCTCCCATACAGCCCTACTCTCCCACTGGTGCCATGAGCTATGTAACTCAGAGACAACCACATGTCTCCCGTTCAGACCTACTCTCTCACTGGTGCCATGAGCTAACTCAGAGGCAACCACATGTCTCCCGTACAGACCTACTCTCTCACTGGTGCCATGAGCTAACTCAGAGGCAACCACATGTCTCCCGTACAGACCTACTCTCTCACTGGTGCCATGAGCTAACTCAGAGGCAACCATATGTCTCCGGTACAGACCTACTCTCTCACTGGTGCCATGAGCTAACCCAGAGGCAACCACATGTCTCCCGTACAGACCTACTCCCTCACTGGTGCCATGAGCTAACTCAGAGGCAACCACATGTCTCACGTACAGACCTACTCTCTCACTGGTGCCATGCACTAATTCAGATGCAACCACATGTCTCCCGTACAGACCTACTATCTCACTGGTGCCATGAGCTAACTCAGAGGCAACCACATGTCTCCCGTACAGACCTACTCTCTCACTGGTGTCATGAGCTAACTCAGAGGCAACCACATGTCTCCCATACAGACCTATGTACTCTCCCACTGGTGCCATGAGCTAACTCAGAGACAACCACATGTCTCCCTTACAGACCTATTCTCTCAATGATGCCATGAGCTAACTAAGAGGCAACCACATGTCTCCCGTACAGATCTATTCTCTCACTGGTGCCATGAGCTAACTCAGAGGAAACCACATGTCTCCTGTACAGACCTACTCTCTCACTGGTGCCATGAGCTAACTCAGAGGCAACCACATGTCTCCTGTACAGAGCTACCCTCTCACTGGTGCCATGAGCTAACTTAGAGGCAACCACATGTCTCCCGTACAGACCTACTCTCTCACTGGTGCCATGCGCTAACTCAGATGCAACCACATGTCTCCCGTACAGACCTACTCTCTCACTGGTGCCATGATCTAACTCAGAGGCAACCACATGTCTCCCGTACAGACCTGCTCTCTCACTGGTGCCATGAGCTAACTCAGAGGCAACCACATGTCTCCCTTACAGACCTACTCTCTCAATGGTGCCATGAGCTAACTCAGAGGCAACCACATGTCTCCCGTACAGACCTACTCTCCCACTGGTGCCATGAGCTAACTCAGAGACAACCACATGTCTCCCGTACAGACCTACTCTCTCACTGGTGCCATGAGCTAACTCAGAGGCAACCACATGCCTCCTGTACAGACCTACTCTCTCACTGGTGCCATGAGCTAACTCAGAGGCAAACACATGTCTCCCGCACAGACCTACTCTCCCACTGGTGCCATGAGCTAACTCAGAGGCAACCACATGTCTCCGGTACAGACCTACTCTCTCACTGGTGCCATGAGCTAACTCAGAGGCAACCACATGTCTCCCGTACAGACCTACTCTCTCACTAGTGCCATGAGCTAACTCAGAGGCAAGCACATGTCTCCCGTACAGACCTACTCTCTCAATGGTGCCATGAGCTGACTCAGAGGCAACCACATGTCTCCTGTACAGACCTACTCTCTCACTGGTGCCATGAGCTAACTCAGAGGCAACCACATGTCTCCCGTACAGACATACTCTCTCACTGGTGCCATCATCTAACTCGGAGGCAATCACATGTCTCCCGTACAGACCTGCTCTCTCACTGGTGCCATGGGCTAACTCAGAGGCAACCACATGTCTCCCGTACAGACCTACTCTCTCACTGGCGCCATGAGCTAACTCAGAGGCAACCACATGTCTCCCGTACAGACCTACTCTCTCACTGGTGCCGTGAGCTAACTAAGAGGCAACTACATGTCTCCCGTACAGACCTACTCTATCACTGGTGCCATTAGCTAACTCAGAGACAATCACATGTCTCCTGTACAGACCTACTCTCTCACTGGTGCCATGAGCTAACTCAGAGACAATCACATGTCTCCTGTACAGACCTACTCTCTCACTGGTGCCATGAGCTAACTCAGAGGCAACCACATGTCTCCCGCACAGACCTACTCTCTCACTGTTGCCATGAGCTAACTCAGAGGCAACCACATGTCTCCCATACAGACCTACTCTCCCACTAGTGCCATGAGCTATGTAACTCAGAGACAACCACATGTCTCCCGTTCAGACCTACTCTCTCACTGGTGCCATGAGCTAACTCAGAGGCAACCACATGTCTCCTCTACAGACGAACTCTCTCACTGGTGCCATGAGCTAACTCAGAGGCAACCACATGTCTCCCGTACAGACCTACTGTACTCTCTCACTGGAGCCATGAGCTAACTCAGAGGCAACCATATGTCTCCTGTACAGACCTACTCTCTCACTGGTGCCATGAGCTATCTCAGAGGCAACCACATGTCTCCTGTACAGACCTACTCACTGGTGCCATGAACTAACTCAGAGGCAACCACGTGTCTCCCGTACAGACTTACTCTCTCACTGGTGCCATGAGCTAACTCGGAGGCAACCACATGTCTCCCATACACAGACCTACTCTCCCACTGGTGCCATGAGCTAACTCAGAGACAACCACATGTCTCCCGTTCAGACCTATACTCTCACTGGTGCCCTGAGCTAACTCAGAGGCAACCACATGTCTCCCGTACAGACCTACTCTCTCACTGGTGCCATGAGCTAACTCAGAGGCAACCACATGTCTCCCGTACAGACCTACTCTCTCACTGGTGCCATGAGCTAACTCAGAGGCAACCATATGTCTCCGGTACAGACCTACTCTCTCACTGGTGCCATGAGCTAACTCAGAGGCAACCATATGTCTCCCGTACAGACCTACTCTCTCACTGGTGCCATGAGCTAACTCAGAGGCAACCACATGTCTCCCGTACAGACCTACTCTCTCACTGGTGCCATGCGCTAACTCAGATGCAACCACATGTCTCCCGTACAGACCTACTCTCTCACTGGTGCCATGAGCTAACTCAGAGGCAACCACATGTCTCCCGTACAGACCTGCTCTCTCACTGTTGCCATGAGCTAACTCAGAGGCAACCACATGTCTCCCGTACAGACCTACTCTCTCACAGGTGCCATGCGTTAACTCAGAGGCAACCACATGTCTCCCGTAAAGACCTATGTACTCTCTCACTGGTGCCATGAGCTAACTCAGAGGCAACCACATGTCTCCAGTACAGATCTACTCTCTCACTGGTGCCATGAGCTAACTCAGAGGCAACCACATGTCTCCCGTACAGACCTACTCTCTCACTAGTGCCATGAGCTAACTCAGAGGCAACCACATGTCACCCGTACAGACCTACTCTCTCACTGGTGCCATGAGCTAACTCAGGGGCAACCACATGTCTCCTGTACAGACCTACTCTCTCACTGGTGCCATGAGCTAACTCAGAGGCAACCACATGTCTCCCGTACAGACATACTCTCTCACTGGTGCCATCATCTAACTCAGAGGCAACCACATGTCTCCCGTACAGACCTGCTCTCTCACTGGTGCCATGGGCTAACTGAGAGGCAACCACATGTCTCCCGTACAGACCTACTCTCTCACTGGCGCCATGAGCTAACTCAGAGGCAACCACATGTCTCCCGTACAGACCTACTCTCTCACTGGTGCCGTGAGCTAACTAAGAGGCAACTACATGTCTCCCGTACAGACCTACTCTCTCACTGGTGCCATTAGCTAACTCAGAGACAATCACATGTCTCCTGTACAGACCTACTCTCTCACTGGTGCCATGAGATAATTCAGAGGCAACCACATGTCTCCCGCACAGACCTACTCTCTCTGGTGCCATGAGCTAACTCAGAGGCAACCACATGTCTCCCATACAGACCTACTCTCCCACTGGTGCCATGAGCTATGTAACTCAGAGACAACCACATGTCTCCCGTTCAGACCTACTCTCTCACTGGTGTCATGAGCTAACTCAGAGGCAACCACATGTCTCCTGTACAGACGAACTCTTTCACTGGTGCCATGAGCTAACTCAGAGGCAACCACATGTCTCCCGTACAGACCTACTGTACTCTCTCACTGGAGCCATGAGCTAACTCAGAGGCAACCACATGTCTCCTGTACAGACCTACTCTCTCACTGGTGCCATGAGCTATCTCAGAGGCAACCACATGTCTCCTGTACAGACCTACTCACTGGTGCCATGAACTAACTCAGAGGCAACCACGTGTCTCCCATACAGACTTACTCTCTCACTGGTGCCATGAGCTAACTCGGAGGCAACCACATGTCTCCCATACACAGACCTACTCTCCCACTGGTGCCATGAGCTAACTCAGAGACAACCACATGTCTCCCGTTCAGACCTATACTCTCACTGGTGCCCTGAGCTAACTCAGAGGCAACCACATGTCTCCCGTACAGACCTACTCTCTCACTGGTGCCATGCGCTAACTCAGATGCAACCACATGCCTCCCGTACAGACCTACTCTCTCACTGGTGCCATGAGCTAACTCAGAGGCAACCATATGTCTCCGGTACAGACCTACTCTCTCACTGGTGCCATGAGCTAACTCAGAGGCAACCATATGTCTCCCGTACAGACCTACTCTCTCACTGGTGCCATGCGCTAACTCAGATGCAACCACATGTCTCCCATACAGACCTACTCTCTCACTTGTGCCATGAGCTAACTCAGAGGCAACTACATGTCTCCCGTACAGACCTGCTCTCTCACTGTTGCCATGAGCTAACTCAGAGGCAACCACATGTCTCCCGTACAGACCTACTCTCTCACAGGTGCCATGCGTTAACTCAGAGGCAACCACATGTCTCCCGTAAAGACCTATGTACTCTCTCACTGGTGCCATGAGCTAACTCAGAGGCAACCACATGTCTCCCGTACAGACCTACTCTCTCACTGGTGCCATGAGCTAACTCAGAAGCAACCACATGTCTCCCGTACAGACCTACTCTCTCACTGGTGCCATGAGCTAACTCAGAGGCAACCACATGTCCCCCGTACAGACCTACTCTCTCACTAGTGCCATGAGCGAACTCAGAGGCAACCACATGTCTCCCGTACAGACCTACTGTACTCTCTCACTGGAGCCATGAGCTAACTCAGAGGCAACCACATGTCCCCCGTACAGACCTACTCTCTCACTAGTGCCATGAGCGAACTCAGAGGCAACCACATGTCTCCCATACAGACCTACTGTACTCTCTCACTGGAGCCATGAGCTAACTCAGAGGCAACCACATGTCTCCCGTACAGACCTACTCTCTCACAGGTGCCATGCGTTAACTCAGAGGCAACCACATGTCTCCCTAAAAGACCTATGTACTCTCTCACTGGTGCCATGAGCTAACTCAGAGGCAACCACATGTCTCCCGTACAGACCTACTCTCTCACTGGTGCCATGAGCTAACTCAGAAGCAACCACATGTCTCCCGTACAGACCTACTCTCTCACTGGTGCCATGAGCTAACTCAGAGGCAACCACATGTCCCCCGTACAGACCTACTCTCTCACTAGTGCCATGAGCGAACTCAGAGGCAACCAGATGTCTCCCGTACAGACCTACTGTACTCTCTCACTGGAGCCATGAGCTAACTCAGAGGCAACCACATGTCTCCTGTACAGACCTACTCTCTCACTGGTGCCATGAGCTAACTCAGAGGCAACCACATGTCTCCTGTACAGACCTACTCACTGGTGCCATGAACTAACTCAGAGGCAACCACATGTCTCCCATACAGACTTACTCTCTCACTGGTGCCATAAGCTAACTCAGAGGCAACCACATGTCTTCCGTACAGACCTACGCTCTCACTGGTGCCATGAAATAACTCAGAGGCAACCACATGTCTCCCGTACAGACCTACTCTCTCACTGGTGCCATGAGCTAACTCAGAGGCAACCACATGTCTCCGGTACAGACCTACTCTCTCACTGGTGCCATGAGCTAACTCAGAGGCAACCACATGTCTCCCGTACAGACCTACTCCCTCACTGGTGCCATGAGCTAACTCAGAGGCAACCACATGTCTCACGTACAGACCTACTCTCTCACTGGTGCCATGTACTAACTCAGATGCAACCACATGTCTCCCGTACAGACCTACTCTCTCACTGGTGCCATGAGCTAACTCAGAGGCAACCAAATGTCTCCCGTACAGACCTACTCTCTCACTGGTGTCATGAGCTAACTCAGAGGCAACCACATGTCTCCCGTACAGACCTATGTACTCTTCCACTGGTGCCATGAGCTAACTCAGAGACAACCACATGTCTCCCTTACAGACCTATTCTCTCACTGGTGCCATGAGCTAACTAAGAGGGAACCACATGTCTCCCGTACAGATCTATTCTCTCACTGGTGCCATGAGCTAACTCAGAGGAAACCACATGTCTCCTGTACAGACCTACTCTCTCACTGGTGCCATGAGCTAACTCAGAGGCAACCACATGTCTCCCGTACAGAGCTACTCTCTCACTGGTGCCATGAGCTAACTTAGAGGCAACCACATGTCTCACTTACAGACTTACTCTCTCACTGGTGTCATGCGCTAACTCAGATTCAACCACATGTCTCCCATACAGACCTACTCCCTCACTGGTGCCATGAGCTATCTCAGAGGCAACCATATGTCTCCGGTACAGACCTACTCTCTCACTGGTGCCATGAGCTAACTCAGAGGCAACCTTATGTCTCCCGTACAGACCTACTCTCTCACTGGTGCCATGAGCTAACTCAGAGGCAACCACATGTCTCCCGTACAGACCTACTCTCTCACTGGTGCCATGCGCTAACTCAGATGCAACCACATGTCTCCCGTACAGACCTACTCTCTCACTGGTGCCATGAGCTAACTCAGAGGCAACCTTATGTCTCCCGTACAGACCTACTCTCTCACTGGTGCCATGAGCTAACTCAGAGGCAACCACATGTCTCCCGTACAGACCTACTCTCTCACTGGTGCCATGCGCTAACTCAGATGCAACCACATGTCTCCCGTACAGACCTACTCTCTCACTGGTGCCATGAGCTAACTCAGAGGCAACCACATGTCTCCCGTACAGACCTGCTCTCTCACTGGTGCCATGAGCTAACTCAGAGGCAACCACATGTCTCCCGTACAGACCTACTCTCTCACTGGTGCCATGCGTTAACTCAGAGGCAACCATATGTCTCCCGTAAAGACCTATGTACTCTCTCACTGGTGCCATGAGCTAACTCAGAGGCAACCACATGTCTCCCGTACAGACCTACTCTCTCACTGGTGCCATGAGCTAACTCAGAAGCAACCACATGTCTCCCGTACAGACCTACTCTCTCACTGGTGCCATGAGCTAACTCAGAGGCAACCACATGTTTCCCGTACAGACCTACTCTCTCACTGGTGCCATGAGCTAACTCAGAGGCAACCACATATCTCCCGTACAGACCTACTCTCTCACTAGTGCCATGAGCTAACTCAGAGGCAACCACATGTCTCCCGTACAGACCTACTCTCTCACTGGTGCCATGAGCTAACTCAGAGGCAACCACATGTCTCCCGTACAGACATACTCTCTCACTGGTACCATCATCTAACTCAGAGGCAACCACATGTCTCCCGTACAGACCTGCTCTCTCACTGGTGCCATGAGCTAACTCAGAGGCAACCACATGTCTCCCGTACAGACCTACTCTCTCACTGGAGCCATGAGCTAACTCAGAGGCAACCACATATCTCCCGTACAGACCTACTCTCTCACTGGTGCCGTGAGCTAACTAAGAGGCAACTATATGTCTCCCATACAGACCTACTCTCTCACTGGTGCCATTAGCTAACTCAGAGAAAATCACATGTCTCCTGTACAGACCTACTCTCTCACTGGTGCCATGAGCTAACTCAGAGGCAACCACATGTCTCCCGCACAGACCTACTCTCCCACTGGTGCCATGAGCTAACTCAGAGGCAACCACATGTCTCCCATACAGACCTACTCTCCCACTGGTGCCATGAGCTATGTAACTAAGAGACAACCACATGTCTACCGTACAGACCTACTCTCTCACTGGTGCCATGAGCTAACTCAGAGGCAACCACATGTCTCCCGTACAGACCTACTCTCTCACTGGTGCCGTGAGCTAACTAAGAGGCAACCACATGTCTCCCTTACAGACCTACTCTCTCACTGGTGCCATTAGCTAACTCAGAGACAATCACATGTCTCCTGTACAGACCTACTCTCTCACTGGTGCCATGAGCTAACTCAGAGGCAACCACATGTCTCCCGCACAGACCTACTCTCCCACTGGTGCCATGAGCTAACTTAGAGGCAACCACATGTCTCCCATACAGCCCTACTCTCCCACTGGTGCCATGAGCTATGTAACTCAGAGACAACCACATGTCTCCCGTTCAGACCTACTCTCTCACTGGTGCCATGAGCTAACTCAGAGGCAACCACATGTCTCCCGTACAGACCTACTCTCTCACTGGTGCCATGAGCTAACTCAGAGGCAACCACATGTCTCCCGTACAGACCTACTCTCTCACTGGTGCCATGAGCTAATTCAGAGGCAACCACATGTCTCCCGTACAGACCTACTCTCTCACTGGTGCCATGATCTAACTCAGAGGCAACCACATGTCTCCCGTACAGACCTACTCTCTCACTGGTGCTATTAGCTAACTCAGAGGCAACCACATGTCTCCCGTACAGACCTACTCTCTCACTGGCGCCATGAGCTAACTCAGAGGCAACCACATGTCTCCCGTACAGACCTACTCTCTCACTGGTGCCATGAGCTAACTAAGAGGCATCCACATGTCTCCCGTACAGACCTACTCTCTCACTGGTGCCATTAGCTAACTCAGAGACAATCACATGTCTCCTGTACAGACCTACTCTCTCACTGGTGCCATGAGCTAACTCAGAGGCAACCATATGTCTCCCGCACAGACCTACTCTCCCACTGGTACCATGAGCTAACTCAGAGGCAACCACATGTCTCCCATACAGACCTACTCTCCCACTGGTGCCATGAGCTATGTAACTCAGAGACAACCACATGTCTCCAGTTCAAACCTACTCTCTCACTGGTGCCATGAGCTAACTCAGAGGCAACCACATGTCTCCCGTACAGACCTACTGTACTCTCTCACTGGTGCCATGAGCTAACTCAGAGGCAACCACATGTCTCCTGTACAGACCTACTCACTGGTGCCATGAACTAACTCAGAGGCAACCACGTGTCTCCCATACAGACCTACTCTCTCACTGGTGCCATGAGCTAACTTAGAGGCAACCACATGTCTTCCGTACAGACCTACTCTCTCACTGGTGCCATGAAATAACTCAGAGGCAACCACATTTCTCCCGTACAGACCTACTCTCTCACTGGTGCAATGAGCTAACTCAGAGGAAACCACATGTCTCCCGTACAGACCTACTCTCTCACTGGTGCCATGAGCTAACTCAGAGGCAACCACATGTCTCCCGTACAGACCTACTCTCTCACTGGTGCCATGAGCTAACTCAGATGCAACCACATGTCTCCCGTACAGACCTACTCTCTCACTGGTGCCATGAGCTAACTCAGAGGCAACCACATGTCTCCCGTACAGACCTACTCTCTCACTGGTGCCATGAGCTAACTCAGAGGCAACCATATGTCTCCGGTACAGACCTACTCTCTCACTGCTGCCATGAGCTAACTCAGAGGCAATCACAATACTCCCGTACAGACCTACTCTCTCACTGGTGGCATGAGCTAACTCAGAGGCAACCACATGTCTCCCGTACAGACCTACTCTCTCACTGGTGCCATGCGCTAACTCAGATGCAACCACATGTCTCCCGTACAGACCTACTCTCTCACTGGTGCCATGAGCTAACTCAGAGGCAACCACATGTCTCCCGTGCAGACCTGCCCTCTCACTGGTGCCATGAGCTAACTCAGAGGCAACCACATGTCTCCCGTACAGACCTACTCTCTCACTGGTGCCATGCGTTAACTCAGAGGCAACCACATGTCTCCCGTAAAGACCTATGTACTCTCACACTGGTGCCATGAGCTAACTCGGAGGCAACCACATGTCTCCCGTACAGACCTACTCTCTCACTGGTGCCATGAGCTAACTCAGAAGCAACCACATGTCTCCCGTACAGACCTACTCTCTCACTGGTGCTATGAGCTAACTCAGAGGCAACCACATGTCCCCCGTACAGACCTACTCTCTCACTAGTGCCATGAGCTAACTCAGAGGCAACCACATGTCTCCCGTACAGACCTACTCTCTCACTGGTGCCATGAGCTAACTCAGAGGCAACCACATGTCTCCTGTACAGACCTACTCTCTCACTGGTGCCATGAGCTAACTCAGAGGCAACCACATGTCTCCCATACAGACCTACTCTCTCACTGGTGCCATGATCTAACTCAGAGGCAACCACATGTCTCCCGTACAGACCTGCTCTCTCACTGGTGCCATGAGCTAATTCAGAGGCAACCACATGTCTCCCGTACAGACCTACTCTCTCACTGGCGCCATGAGCTAACTCAGAGGCATCCACATGTCTCCCGCACAGACCTACTCTCTCACTGGTGCCGTGAGCTAACTAAGAGGCAACCACATGTATCCCGTACAGACCTACTCTCTCACTGGTGCCACTAGCTAACTCAGAGACAATCACATGTCTCCTGTACAGACCTACTCTCTCACTGTTGCCATGAGCTAACTCAGAGGCAACCACATGTCTCCCGCACAGACCTACTCTCCCACTGGTGCCATGAGCTAACTCAGAGGCAACCACATGTCTCCCATACAGACCTACTCTCCCACTGGTGCCATGAGCTATGTAACTCAGAGACAACCACATGTCTCCCGTTCAGACCTACTCTCTCACTGGTGCCATGAGCTAACTCAGAGGCAACCACATGTCTCCCGTACAGACCTACTCTCTCACTGGTGCCATGAGCTAACTCAGAGGCAACCAAATGTCTCCCGTACAGACCTACTGTACTCTCTCACTGGAGCCATGAGCTAACTCAGAGGCAACCACATGTCTCCTGTACAGACCTACTCTCTCACTGGTGCCATGAGCTAACTCAGAGGCAACCACATGTTTCCTGTACAGACCTACTCACTGGTGCCATGAACTAACTCAGAGGCAACCACGTGTCTCCCATACAGACTTACTCTCTCACTGGTGCCATGAGCTAACTCAGAGGCAACCACATGTCTTCCGTACAGACCTACTCTCTCACTGCTGCCATGAAATAACTCAGAGACAACCACATGTCTCCCGTACAGACCTACTCTCTCACTGGTGCCATGAGCTAACTCAGAGGCAACCACATGTCTCCTGTACAGACCTACTCTCTCAATGGTGCCATGAGCTAACTCAGAGGCAACCACATGTCTCCCGTACAGACCTACTCTCTCACTGGTGCCATGAGCTAACTCAGAGGCAACCACATGTCTCCCGTACAGACCTACTCTCTCATTGGTGCCATGAGCTAACTCAGAGGCAACCACATGTCTCCCGTACAGACCTACTCTCTCACTGGTGCCATGAGCTAACTCAGAGGCAACCATATGTCTCCGGTACATACCTACTCTCTCACTGGTGCCATGAGCTAACTCAGAGGCAACCACATGTCTCCCGTACAGACCTACTCTCTCACTGGTGTCATGAGCTAACTCAGAGGCAACCACATGTCTCCCGTACAGACCTACTCTCTCACTGGTGTCATGAGCTAACTCAGAGGTAATCACATGTCTCCCTTACAGACCTATTCTCTCACTGGTGCCATGAGCTAACTAAGAGGCAACCACATGTCTCCCGAACAGACCTATTCTCTCACTGGTGCCATGAGCTAACTCAGAGGAAACCACATGTCTCCTGTACAGACCTACTCTCTCACTGGTGCCATGAGCTAACTCAGAGGCAACCACATGTCTCCCGTACAGAGCTACTCTCTCACTGGTGCCATGAGCTAACTTAGAGGCAACCACATGTCTCCCGTACAGACCTACTCTCTCACTGGTGCCATGCGCTAACTCAGATGCAACCACATGTCTCCCGTACAGACCTACTCTCTCACTTGTGCCATGAGCTAACTCAGAGGCAACTACATGTCTCCCGTACAGACCTACTCTCTCACTGGTGCCATGAGCTAACTCAGAGGCAACCACATGTCTCCCGTACAGACCTACTCTCCCACTGGTGCCATGAGCTAACTCAGAGACAACCACATGTCTCCCTTACAGACCTATTCTCTCACTGGTGCCATGAGCTATGTAACTCAGAGACAACCACATGTCTCCAGTTCAGACCTACTCTCTCACTGGTGCCATGAGCTAACTCAGAGGCAACCACATGTCTCCCGTACAGACCTACTGTACTCTCTTACTGGTGCCATGAGCTAACTCAGAGGCGACCACATGTCTCCTGTACAAACCTACTCTATCACTGGTGCCATGAGCTAACTCAGAGTAAACCACATGTCTCCTGTACAGACCTACTCACTGGTGCCATGAACTAACTCAGAGGCAACCACGTGTCTCCCATACAGACCTACTCTCTCACTGGTGCCATGAGCTAACTTAGAGGCAACCACATGTCTTCCGTACAGACCTACTCTTTCACTGGTGCCATGAAATAACTCAGAGGCAACCACATGTCTCCCGTACAGACCTACTCTCTCACTGGTGCCATGAGCTAACTCAGAGGAAACCACATGTCTCCCGTACAGACCTACTCTCTCACTGGTGCCATGAGCTAACTCAGAGGCAACCACATGTCTCCCGTACAGACCTACTCTCTCACTGGTGCCATGAGCTAACTCAGATGCAACCACATGTCTCCCGTACAGACCTACTCTCTCACTGGTGTCATGAGCTAACTCAGAGGCAACCACATGTCTCCCGTACAGACCTACTCTCTCACTGGTGCCATGAGCTAACTCAGAGGCAACCTTATGTCTCCGGTACAGACCTACTCTCTCACTGGTGCCATGAGCTAACTCAGAGGCAACCACATGTCTCCCGTACAGACCTACTCTCTCACTGGTGCCATGAGCTAACTCAGAGGCAACCACATGTCTCCCGTACAGACCTACTCTCTCACTGGTGCCATGCGCTAACTCAGATGCAACCACATGTCTCCCGTACAGACCTACTCTCTCACTGGTGCCATGAGCTAACTCAGAGGCAACCACATGTCTCCCGTACAGACCTGCTCTCTCACTGGTGCCATGAGCTACTCAGAGGCAACCACATGTCTCCCGTACAGACCTACTCTCTCACTGGTGCCATGCGTTAACTCAGAGGCAACCACATGTCTCCCGTAAAGACCTATGTACTCTCTCACTGGTGCCATGAGCTAACTCAGAGGCAACCACATGTCTCCCGTACAGACCTACTCTCTCACTGGTGCCATGAGCTAACTCAGAAGCAACCACATGTCTCCCGTACAGACCTACTATCTCACTGGTGCTATGAGCTAACTCAGAGGCAACCACATGTCCCCCGTACAGACCTACTCTCTCACTAGTGCCATGAGCTAACTCAGAGGCAACCACATGTCTCCCGTACAGACCTACTCTCTCACTGGTACCATGAGCTAACTCAGAGGCAACCACATGTCTCCTGTACAGACCTACTCTCTCATTGGTGCCATGAGCTAACTCAGAGGCAACCACATGTCTCCCGTACAGACCTACTCTCTCACTGGTGCCATGATCTAACTCAGAGGCAACCACATGTCTCCCGTACAGACCTGCTCTCTCACTGGTGCCATGAGCTAACTCAGAGGCAACCACATGTCTCCCGTACAGACCTACTCTCTCACTGGCGCCATGAGCTAACTCAGAGGCAACCACATGTCTCCCGTACAGACCTACTCTCTCACTGGTGCCGTGAGCTAACTAAGAGGCAACCACATGTATCCCGTACAGACCTACTCTCTCACTGGTGCCATTAGCTAACTCAGAGACAATCACATGTCTCCTGTACAGACCTACTCTCTCACTGTTGCCATGAGCTAACTCAGAGGCAACCACATGTCTCCCGCACAGACCTACTCCCACTGGTGCCATGAGCTAACTCAGAGGCAACCACATGTCTCCCATACAGACCTACTCTCCCACTGGTGCCATTTGCTATGTAACTCAGAGACAACCACATGTCTCCCGTTCAGACCTACTCTCTCACTGGTGCCATGAGCTAACTCAGAGGCAACCACATGTCTCCCGTACAGACCTACTCTCTCACTGGTGCCATGAGCTAACTCAAAGGCAACCAAATGTCTCCCGTACAGACCTACTGTACTCTCTCACTGGAGCCATGAGCTAACTCAGAGACAACCACATGTCTTCTGTACAGACCTACTCTCTCACTGGTGCCATGAGCTAACTCAGAGGCAACCACACGTCTCCTGTACAGACCTACTCACTGGTGCCATGAACTAACTCAGAGGCAACCACGTGTCTCCCATACAGACTTACTCTCTCACTGATGCCATGAGCTAACTCAGAGGCAACCACATGTCTTCCGTACAGACCTACTCTCACACTGGTGCCATAAAATAACTCAGAGGCAACCACATGTCTCCAGTACAGACCTACTCTCTCAGTGGTGCCATGAGCTAACTCAGAGGCAACCACATGTCTCCTGTACAGACCTACTCTCTCACTGGTGCCATGAGCTAACTCAGAGGCAACCACATGTCTCCCGTACAGAACTACTCTCTCACTGTGAGCTAACTCAGAGGCAACCACATGTCTCCCGTACAGACCTACTCTCTCACTGGTGTCATGAGCTAACTCAGAGGCAACCACATGTCTCCTGTACAGACCTACTCTCTCACTGGTGCCATGAGCTAACTCAGAGGCAACCTTATGTCTCCGGTACAGACCTACTCTCTCACTGGTGCCATGAGCTAACTCAGAGGCAACCACATGTCTCCCGTACAGACCTACTCCCTCACTGATGCCATGAGCTAACTCAGAGGCAACCACATGTCTCACATACAGACCTACTCTCTCACTGGTGCCATGCGCTAACTAAGATGCAACCACATGTCTCCCGTACAGACCTACTCTCTCACTGGTGCCATGAGCTAACTCAGAGGCAACCACATGTCTCCCGTACAGACCTACTCTCTCACTGGTGTCATGAGCTAATTCAGAGGTAACCACATGTCTCCCGTACAGACCTATGTACTCTCCCACTGGTGCCATGAGCTAACTCAGAGACAACCACATGTCTCCCTTACAGACCTATTCTCTCACTGGTGCCATGAGCTAACTCAGAGGCAACCACATGTCTCCTGTACAGACCTACTCACTGGTGCCATGAACTAACTCAGAGGCAACCACGTGTCTCCGATACAGACCTACTCTCTCACTGGTGCCATGAGCTAACTTAGAGGCAACCACATGTTTTCCGTACAGACCTACTCTCTCACTGGTGCCAAGAAATAACTCAGAGGCAACCACATGTCTCCCGTACAGACCTACTCTCTCACTGGTGCCATGAGCTAACTCAGAGGAAACCACATGTCTCCCGTACAGACCTACTCTCTCACTGGTGCCATGAGCTAACTCAGAGGCAACCACATGTCTCCCGTACAGACCTACTCTCTCACTGGTGCCATGAGCTAACACAGATGCAACCACATGTCTCCCGTACAGACCTACTCTCTCACTGGTGCCATGAGCTAACTCAGAGGCAACCACATGTCTCCCGTACAGACCTACTCTCTCACTGGTGCCATGAGCTAACTCAGAGGCAACCATATGTCTCCGGTACAGACCTACTCTCTCACTGGTGCCATGAGCTAACTCAGAGGCAACCACATGTCTCCCGTACAGACCTACTCTCTCACTGGTGCCATGCGCTAACTCAGATGCAACCACATGTCTCCCGTACAGACCTACTCTCTCACTGGTGCCATGAGCTAACTCAGAGGCAACCACATGTCTCCCGTACAGACATACTCTCTCACTGGTGCCATGAGCTAACTCAGAGGCAACCACATGTCTCCCGTACAGACCTACTCTCCAACTGGTGCCATGAGCTAACTCAGAGACAACCACATGTCTCCCGTACAGACCTACTCTCCCACTGGTGCCATGAGCTAACTCAGAGACAACCACATGTCTCCCTTACAGACCTATTCTCTCACTGGTGCCATGAGCTATGTAACTCAGAGACAACCACATGTCTCCAGTTCAGACCTACTCTCTCACTGGTGCCATGAGCTAACTCAGAGGCAATCACATGTCTCCCGTACAGACCTACTGTACTCTCTCACTGGTGCCATGAGCTAACTCAGAGGCAACCACATGTCTCCTGTACAAACCTACTCTATCACTGGTGCCATAAGCTAACTCAGAGTAAACCACATGTCTCCTGTACAGACCTACTCACTGGTGCCATGAACTAACTCAGAGGCAACCACTTGTCTCCCATACAGACCTACTCTCTCACTGGTGCCATGAGCTAATTTAGAGGCAACCACATGTCTACCGTACAGACCTACTCTCTCACTGGTGCCATGAAATAAATCAGAGGCAACCACATGTCTCCCGTACAGACCTACTCTCTCACTGGTGCCATGAGCTAACTCAGAGGAAACCACATGTCTCCCGTACAGACCTACTCTCTCACTGGTGCCATGAGCTAACTCAGAGGCAACCACATGTCTCCCGTACAGACCTACTCTCTCACTGGTGCCATGAGCTAACTCAGATGCAACCACATGTCTCCCGTACAGACCTACTCTCTCACTGGTGCCATGAGCTAACTCAGAGGCAACCACATGTCTCCCGTACAGACCTACTCTCTCAATGGTGTCATGAGCTATGTAACTCAGAGACAACCACATGTCTCCCGTACAGACCTACTCTCTCAATGGTGTCATGAGCTATGTAACTCAGAGACAACCACATGTCTCCAGTTCAGACCTACTCTCTCACTGGTGCCATGAGCTAACTCAGATGCAACCACATGTCTCCCGTACAGACCTACTCTCTCACTGGTGCCATGAGCTAACTCAGAGGCAACCACATGTCTCCCGTACAGACCTGCTCTCTCATTGGTGCCATGAGCTACTCAGAGGCAACCACATGTCTCCCGTACAGACATACTCTCTCACTGGTGCCATGCGTTAACTCAGAGGCAACCACATGTCTCCCGTAAAGACCTATGTACTCTCTCACTGGTGCCATGAGCTAACTCAGAGGCAACCACATGTCTCCCATACAGACCTACTCTCTCACTGGTGCCATGAGCTAACTCAGAAGCAACCACATGTCTCCCGTACAGACCTACTCTCTCACTGGTGCTATGAGCTAACTCAGAGGCAACCACATGTCCCACGTACAGACCTTCTCTCTCACTAGTGCCATGAGCTAACTCAGAGGCAACCACATGTCTCCCGTACAGACCTACTCTCTCACTGGTGCCATGAGCTAACTCAGAGGCAACCACATGTCTCCTGTACAGACCTACTCTCTCACTGGTGCCATGAGCTAACTCAGAGGCAACCACATGTCTCCCGTACAGAGCTACTCTCTCACTGGTGCCATGAGCTAACTTAGAGGCAACCACATGTCTCCCGTACAGACCTACTCTCTCACTGGTGCCATGCGCTAACTCAGATGCAACCACATGTCTCCCGTACAGACCTACTCTCTCACTGGTGCCATGAGCTAACTCAGAGGCAACCACATGTCTCCCGTACAGACCTACTCTCTCACTGGTGCCATGAGCTAACTCAGAGGCAACCACATGTCTCCCGTACAGACCTACTCTCCCACTGGTGCCATGAGCTAACTCAGAGACAACCACATGTCTCCCTTACAGACCTATTCTCTCACTGGTGCCATGAGCTATGTAACTCAGAGACAACCACATGTCTCCAGTTCAGACCTACTCTCTCACTGGTGCCATGAGCTAACTCAGAGGCAACCACATGTCTCCCGTACAGACCTACTGTACTCTCTCACTGGTGCCATGAGCTAACTCAGAGGCAACCACATGTCTCCTGTACAAACCTACTCTATCACTGGTGCCATGAGCTAACTCAGAGTAAACCACATGTCTCCTGTACAGACCTACTCACTGTTGCCATGAACTAACTCAGAGGCAACCACGTGTCTCCCAAACAGACCTACTCTCTCACTGGTGCCATGAGCTAACTTAGAGGCAACCACATGTCTTCCGTACAGTCCTACTCTCTCACTGGTGCCATGAGCTAACTCAGAGGAAACCACATGTCTCCCGTACAGACCTACTCTCTCACTGGTGCCATGAGCTAACTCAGAGGCAACCACATGTCTCCCATACAGACCTACTCTCTCACTGGTGCCATGAGCTAACTCAGATGCAACCACATGTCTCCTGTACAGACCTACTCCCTCACTGGTGCCATGAGCTAACTCAGAGGCAACCACATGTCTCCTGTACAGACCTACTCACTGGTGCCATGAACTAACTCAGAGGCAACCACGTGTCTCCCATACAGACTTACTCTCTCACTGGTGCCATGAGCTAACTCAGAGGCAACCACATGTCTCCCGTACAGACCTACTGTACTCTCTCACTGGAGCCATGAGCTAACTCAGAGGCAACCACATGTCTTCTGTACAGACCTACTCTCTCACTGGTGCCATGAGCTAACTCAGAGGCAACCACACGTCTCCTGTACAGACCTACTCACTGTTGCCATGAACTAACTCAGAGGCAACCACGTGTCTCCCATACAGACTTACTCTCTCACTGGTGCCATGAGCTAACTCAGAGGCAACCACATGTCTTCCGTACAGACCTACTCTCACACTGGTGCCATGAAATAACTCAGAGGCAACCACATGTCTCCCGTACAGACCTACTCTCTCAGTGGTGCCATGAGCTAACTCAGAGGCAACCACATGTCTCCTGTACAGACATACTCTCTCACTGGTGCCATGAGCTAACTCAGAGGCAACCACATGTCTCCCGTACAGACCTACTCTCTCACTGTGAGCTAACTCAGAGGCAACCACATGTCTCCCGTACAGACCTACTCTCTCACTGGTGCCATGAGCTAACTCAGAGGCAACCACATGTCTCCCGTACAGACCTACTCTCTCACTGGTGCCATGAGCTAACTCAGAGGCAACCATATGTCTCCGGTACATACCTACTCTCTCACGGATGCCATGGGCTAACTCAGAGGCAACCACATGTCTCCAGTACAGACCTACTCCCTCACTGGTGCCATGAGCTAACTCAGAGGCAACCACATGTCTCACTTACAGACCTACTCTCTCACTGGTGCCATGTGCTAACTAAGATGCAACCACATGTCTCCTGTACAGACCTACTCTCTCACTGGTGCCATGAGCTAACTCAGAGGCAACCACATGTCTCCCGTACAGACCTACTCTCTCACTGGTATCATGAGCTAACTCAGAGGTAACCACATGTCTCCCGTACAGACCTATGTACTCTCCCACTGGTGCCATGAGCTAACTCAGAGACAACCACATGTCTCCCTTACAGACCTATTCTCTCACTGGTGCCATGAGCTAACTCAGAGGCAACCACATGTCTCCTGTACAGACCTACTCACTGGTGCCATGAACTAACTCAGAGGCAACCACGTGTCTCCCATACAGACCTACTCTCTCACTGGTTCCATGAGCTAACTTAGAGGCAACCACATGTCTTCCGTACAGACCTACTCTCTCACTGGTGCCATGAAATAACTCAGAGGCAACCACATGTCTCCCGTACAGACCTACTCTCTCACTGGTGCCATGAGCTAACTCAGAGGAAACCACATGTCTCCCGTACAGACCTACTCTCTCACTGGTGCCATGAGCTAACTCAGAGGCAACCACATGTCTCCCGTACAGACCTACTCTCTCACTGGTGCCATGAGCTAACTCAGATGCAACCACATGTCTCCCGTACAGACCTACTCTCTCACTGGTGCCATGAGCTAACTCAGAGGCAACCACATGTCTCCCGTACAGACCTACTCTCTCACTGGTGCCATGAGCTAACTCAGAGGCAACCATATGTCTCCGGTACAGACCTACTCTCTCACTGGTGCCATGAGCTAACTCAGAGGCAACCACATGTCTCCCGTACAGACCTACTCTCTCACTGGTGCCATGAGCTAACTCAGAGGCAACCACATGTCTCCCGTACAGATCTACTCTCTCACTGGTGCCATGCGCTAACTCAGATGCAACCACATGTCTCCCGTACAGACCTACTCTCTCACTGGTGCCATGAGCTAACTCAGAGGCAACCACATGTCTCCCGTACAGACCTGCTCTCTCACTGGTGCCATGAGCTACTCAGAGGCAACCACATGTCTCCCGTACAGACATACTCTCTCACTGGTGCCATGCGTTAACTCAGAGGCAACCACATGTCTCCTGTAAAGACCTATGTACTCTCCTACTGGCGCCATGAGCTAACTCAGAGGCAACCACATGTCTCCCGTACAGACCTACTCTCTCACTGGTGCCATGAGCTAACTCAGAGGAAACCACATGTCTCCCGTACAGACCTACTCTCTCACTGGTGCCATGAGCTAACTCAGAGGCAACCACATATCTCCCGTACAGACCTACTCTCTCACTGGTGCCATGAGCTAACTCAGATGCAACCACATGTCTCCCGTACAGACCTACTCTCTCACTGGTGCCATGAGCTAACTCAGAGGCAACCACATGTCTCCCGTACAGACCTACTCTCTCACTGGTGCCATGAGCTATGTAACTCAGAGACAACCACATGTCTCCAGTTCAGACCTACTCTCTCACTGGTGCCATGAGCTAACTCAGATGCAACCACATGTCTCCCGTACAGACATACTCTCTCACTGGTGCCATGCGTTAACTCAGAGGCAACCACATGTCTCCCGTAAAGACCTATGTACTCTCCTACTGGCGCCATGAGCTAACTCAGAGGCAACCACATGTCTCCCGTACAGACCTACTCTCTCACTGGTGCCATGAGCTAACTCAGAGGCAACCACATGTCTCCCGTACAGACCTGCTCTCTCACTGGTGCCATGAGCTACTCAGAGGCAACCACATGTCTCCCGTACAGACATACTCTCTCACTGGTGCCATGCGTTAACTCAGAGGCAACCACATGTCTCCCGTAAAGACCTATGTACTCTCTCACTGGTGCCATGAGCTAACTCAGAGGCAACCACATGTCTCCCGTACAGACCTACTCTCTCACTGGTGCCATGAGCTAACTCAGAAGCAACCACATGTCTCCCGTACAGACCTACTCTCTCACTGGTGCTATGAGCTAACTCAGAGGCAACCACATTTCCCCCGTACAGACCTACTCTCTCACTAGTGCCATGAGCTAACTCAGAGGCAACCACATGTCTCCCGTACAGACCTACTCTCTCACTGGTGCCATGAGCTAACTCAGAGGCAACCACATGTCTCCTGTACAGACCTACTCTCTCACTGGTGCCATGAGCTAACTCAGAGGCAACCACATGTCTCCCGTACAGAGCTACTCTCTCACTGGTGCCATGAGCTAACTTAGAGGCAACCACATGTCTCCCGTACAGACCTACTCTCTCACTGGTGCCATGCGCTAACTCAGATGCAACCACATGTCTCCCGTACAGACCTACTCTCTCACTGGTGCCATGAGCTAACTCAGAGGCAACCACATGTCTCCCGTACAGACCTACTCTCTCACTGGTGCCATGAGCTAACTCAATGCAACCACATGTCTCCCGTACAGACCTACTCTCCCACTGGTGCCATGAGCTAACTCAGAGACAACCACATGTCTCCCTTACAGACCTATTCTCTCACTGGTGCCATGAGCTATGTAACTCAGAGACAACCACATGTCTCCAGTTCAGACCTACTCTCTCACTGGTGCCATGAGCTAACTCAGAGGCAACCACATGTCTCCCGTACAGACCTACTCTCTCACTGGTGCCATGAGCTAACTCAGAGGCAACCACATGTCTCCTGTACAGACCTACTCTCTCACTGGTGCCATGAGCTAACTCAGAGGCAACCACATGTCTCCCGTACAGAGCTACTCTCTCACTGGTGCCATGAGCTAACTTAGAGGCAACCACATGTCTCCCGTACAGACCTACTCTCTCACTGGTGCCATGCGCTAACTCAGATGCAACCACATGTCTCCCGTACAGACCTACTCTCTCACTGGTGCCATGAGCTAACTCAGAGGCAACCACATGTCTCCCGTACAGACCTACTCTCTCACTGGTGCCATGAGCTAACTCAATGCAACCACATGTCTCCCGTACAGACCTACTCTCCCACTGGTGCCATGAGCTAACTCAGAGACAACCACATGTCTCCCTTACAGACCTATTCTCTCACTGGTGCCATGAGCTATGTAACTCAGAGACAACCACATGTCTCCAGTTCAGACCTACTCTCTCACTGGTGCCATGAGCTAACTCAGAGGCAACCACATGTCTCCCGTACAGACCTACTGTACTCTCTCACTAGTGCCATGAGCTAACTCAGAGGCAACCACATGTCTCCTGTACAAACCTACTCTATCACTGGTGCCATGAGCTAACTCAGAGTAAACCACATGTCTCCTGTACAGACCTACTCACTGGTGCCATGAACTAACTCAGAGGCAACCACGTGTCTCCCATACAGACCTACTCTCTCACTGGTGCCATGAGCTAACTTAGAGGCAACCACATGTCTTCCGTACAGACCTACTCTCTCACTGGTGCCATGAGCTAACTCAGAGGAAACCACATGTCTCCCGTACAGACCTACTCTCTCACTGGTGCCATGAGCTAACTCAGAGGCAACCACATGTCTCCCATACAGACCTACTCTCTCACTGGTGCCATGAGCTAACTCAGATGCAACCACATGTCTCCTGTACAGACCTACTCCCTCACTGGTGCCATGAGCTAACTCAGAGGCAACCACATGTCTCCGGTACAGACCTACTCACTGGTGCCATGAACTAACTCAGAGGCAACCACGTGTCTCCCATACAGACTTACTCTCTCACTGGTGCCATGAGCTAACACAGAGGCAACCACATGTCTTCCGTACAGACCTACTCTCTCACTGGTGCCATGAAATAACTCAGAGGCAACCACATGTCTCCCGTACAGACCTAGCCATGAGCTAACTCAGATGCAACCACATGTCTCCCGTACAGACCTACTCTCTCACTAGTGCCATGAGCTAACTCAGAGGCAACCACATGTCTCCCGTACAGACCTACTCTCTCACTGGTGCCATGAGCTAACTCAGAGGCAACCATATGTCTCCGGTACAGACCTACTCTCTCACTGGTGCCATGAGCTAACTCAGAGGCAACCACATGTCTCCCGTACAGACCTACTCTCTCACTGGTGCCATGAGCTAACTCAGAGGCAACCACATGTCTCCCGTACAGACCTACTCTCTCACTGGTGCCATGCGCTAACTCAGATGCAACCACATGTCTCCCGTACAGACCTACTCTCTCACTGGTGCCATGAGCTAACTCAGAGGCAACCACATGTCTCCCGTACAGACCTGCTCTCTCACTGGTGCCATGAGCTACTCAGAGGCAACCACATGTCTCCCGTACAGACCTACTCTCTCACTGGTGCCATGCGTTAACTCAGAGGCAACCACATGTCTCCCGTAAAGACCTATGTACTCTCTCACTGGTGCCATGAGCTAACTCAGAGGCAACCACATGTCTCCCGTACAGACCTACTCTCTCACTGGTGCCATGAGCTAACTCAGAAGCAACCACATGTCTCCCGTACAGACCTACTCTCTCACTGGTGCTATGAGCTAACTCAGAGGCAACCACATGTCCCCCGTACAGACCTACTCTCTCACTAGTGCCATGAGCTAACTCAGAGGCAACCACATGTCTCCCGTACAGACCTACTCTCTCACTGGTGCCATGAGCTAACTCAGAGGCAACCACATGTCTCCTGTACAGACCTACTCTCTCATTGGTGCCATGCGCTAACTCAGAGGCAACCACATGTCTCCCGTACAGACCTACTCTCTCACTGGTGCCATGATCTAACTCAGAGGCAACCACATGTCTCCCGTACAGACCTTCTCTCTCACTGGTGCCATGAGCTAACTCAGAGGCAACCACATGTCTCCCGTACAGACCTACTCTCTCACTGGCGCCATGAGCTAACTCAGAGGCAACCACATGTCTCCCGTACAGACCTACTCTCTCACTGGTGCCGTGAGCTAACTAAGAGGCAACCACATGTATCCCGTACAGACCTACTCTCTCACTGGTGCCATTAGCTAACTCAGAGACAATCACATGTCTCCTGTACAGACCTACTCTCTCACTGTTGCCATGAGCTAACTCAGAGGCAACCACATGTCTCCCGCACAGACCTACTCCCACTGGTGCTGTGTGGTTTCTTACTACCTGGGGTTCGCTCCTGGTTACTAGACAGGCAACTGGTAGCCCTGGTAATGCTGCCACCAGAGTACAGTCTCAACTGGAGTCTCCTGGAAGGTTCTCAGAGGAATTTAGAGATTTATCGTAATTCCATCGGACAACAGTTTTGGGTACAGACTGAACTGCGTGACCTGGCTAGACCCGAGTTTAAATACTCTGGGTCAAGCCTTTGAAGTGAATTCCATTATTATGATATCATGGTGTGTATAGTGACTAAGTAAATGTATGGCTGAGCCATAGGCCTGCATATGCCATGTATAAAGTCAAAGATCAATTGGTATCTAATAAGTCCTTTTCACAGTTCTCTCCACGGTTCATTTACACCATTCCTCAGTGAGGAATGAAGTGTTAATGAGGTAGCTGGCTAGTGATGTCGGGGCATGACACCCCCCCCTCCTTAAGGTGGAGCTCCATCTCCGGAGAGGGCGGAAGAAGCTGGTCTTCCTGCCAGGATTGTCGGGACAGGCCATCTGCATTCTGATGGCGGACTCCTGCTCGGTGCTGAACGGTAAAGGAGTAGGCCTGGAGCGCCAACACCCAGCGCATCAACCTACCATTCAGCCGTCTGGAGGACATGAGAGCTGTCAAGGCGCTATGGTCGGTAACCACAACGAAGTGACGTCCCACCAAGTGGATAGCAAAATGATCCACGGCTCTGACGACTGCCAGGCACTCAATCTCTGTGGCGGAGTAGTTTCTCTCAGCAGGGAGGAGTTTTCGGCTGAAGTAGCCTATAGGATGCTTCTCCCCATCTCGAACGGTAGAGAGAACAGCACCCACTCCTTGGTATGAAGCGTCAGTCTGTAAGAGAAACACATCCTCCTCCCGAGTGAGCCACAAAACATTGTCAGAGCAAAGGGCAGTAGTAAGGTACATAAATGCATCAGACATTTCACTCGACCAACACAGCCGGTCAGGCGAGCCCTTTTTCAGGGAAGTGAACAGCGGGCTAGCCCTCCCAGCAAACCCAGGGATAAACCGTCTGTAATAGCCCACCGTCCCCAGGAACGCCCTAAGATCCTTTTTAAAAACGGGCTTTCTGAATTCTTTAATGGCGTGCACCCTGGCATTAGGTACTGAGACCATCCCTACACCAACCTGATGGCCTAAGTAGGTGAGGGAATGTGCCCCCCAGACGCACTTTGTGGGCTTGGCTGTTAGGCCAGCATCTCTCAGAGCTACCAATACCTGTCTAATGTGCAACAAATGATCACCCCAGCTATCTGAAAAAATCAGAACATCGTCTATGTATGTGCTTGAGATGTTATGCAGGTGGCCCAGCGCTTCATCCATACAGCGCTGGAAGGTGGCCGGGGCATTCCGTAACCCGAAGGGCATTCTAGTGAACTCAAACTTGCCCCAAGGCGAGCAGAATGCTGTCTTGGCCTGGCTGGGTTTTGTGAGGGGTACCTGGTAAAACCCTCTGTTTAGGTCTAACTTAGAGAGCCATTGGGCCCCGGCTACATTGCTAAGCAAGTCATCCACCCGTGGCATTTGGTATGGATCAGGAAGGGTGGCTGTGTTGAGCCTGCGAAAGTCTATACATAGACGTATTGCTTCGCTCGTTTTCCTCACCGGTACCATTGGGGCACACCACGGGCTTTTGGACGGAACTAAGGTCCCTTCTGAGACTAGGGTAAGGATTTCGCTTCTTAGCTCCTCCCTCCAACCTGGGGCAACCCTATAAGGATAGGAGTGGATTGGTGCAGATTGGCCAGTGTTAATGTCGTGTTCTGTTCCCTTAGCAGTGCCTAGCTCAGTTGAAACAACATCTTTGAAGTCCGTGAGCAGACTACTAAGAGAACTGGATTGCTCCTCTGTCAGGTGGGCTTCACCCATAACTACCTTCCCCACTGGGTCCTCGCTACCTGGGCTCTCCTGTGCCACTACCACATTAAACAAGTTGGCCTGGGGTATCTGCCATTCCTTCAGACGATTTATGTGTGTGGTGAGAGTGTGTGACCTCTTGTTGGGCACTGAGAGTTTGTACAAGGTGGGTGAGAGCACTTTCAACACCTCGTAAGGGCCCTCCCAGACTGACTCTAGGCTTGCTGAGATGGAAGGAGTATGTAGCAATACCATGGACCCTGGCTCGTACGACCTCTGACAGGTACTTTTGTCATAATAGAGCTTAGTGGACTGTTTGAACTTCTCTTCATGTTCGCGGGCAGTCTCATGCAGCTGGGTCAGGGTCTCCCTAAGTTCCTCTACCCAGTCTATGCTATTAGTGAAAGTCAGCTCACCAGTCACCCACCCGTCCTTAAGGGCTTCCAAAGGACCCCTAAGCGGGCGGCCATTGACCAGCTCATATGGTGAGAACCCGGTCGCAGCATGAGGGGTGGCCCTATAAGCTAGGAGGCAGTATTTTAAGAGTCTGTCCCATTCTCTAGGGCCCTCTTCCTGCTTCCTAAGCATGGCCTTGAGGCAGCCATGCCACCTCTCCAGGATCCCGTTTGTTTGCGGGTGATAAGCTGTGGTTTTTAGTTGAGTGATATTGAGCATTTTACATAGGGTCTGGGTGAGTTTGCAAACAAAAACTTGGCCCTGATCATGGAGAATTTCTTGGGGTATGCCGGTGTGGGAAACAACTTCCATCATGGCCTCAGCCACTGACTGAGCATCCACTCGTTTGAGAGGTATGGCATAGGGGTTTCTTGTGCCAAGGCACATAGCTGTGAAGACATACCTATGGCCTTGCTTGGTTCTGGGCAGTGGGCCTACCAAATCAAATGCCATGCGTTGGTATGGTACCGATATAGTCGGGGTGATTACCATTGGGGCCCGTCTACTGGCAGCCTTCCCAGCTCTCTGGCATTCTGCACAAGCTGCACTGTAGGCACCAATGGCTTTCCTCATACTGGGCCAGACAAAGTGTCTATTAATGATTGTCAGCATCCTCTTAACCCCAAAGTGCCCTCCTGCTAGACCTCTATGGGCTAAGTCAAGTATAGCTCTGACTCTAGAGGTTGGTACCACTACCCTGATAGTCGTCGTACCTGTATCCCACAACTTTGAGTTAGTCAACACACCATCCCCATTAAAACAGAATCCGTCCCTCTCTTCTTCCCCTTTCTTCCTCGACTCAAGCAGTCTGCCATCCCCCATCTGCTGAGCGACCAGCTCTTGAATCCCCTCCTCACTCTGAGTAAGAGATGGGAGTGGGTGGTCAGATACTGGTCCCTCTCCCTCAGCTCCAAAGGAACATAATGCCTCAACTTCTACTTCCGTAGAAGCTCCCCCCCCATCCTCATTACTATCCACCTCAACATTACCCTCTGTTACTGCTCCTTCCCCGGTTAGGGGAATGGTAAAGGAGTCCAGCCCTTCAGTGGGGTTTACGTACCCACACTCTTCCACTGCTGGAGGACTGGTACTGAGAGGTGGTCCTGAGCTAGTGCTGTCTAAGGGTTGTGCAGTGTGAACTTGCGCCTCCACTGCAGTTGTGGGTGAGGCTGGGCAGCATTTAACCATGGATTGGTCAATGTTATCTGCCAGCAGATCAGCTGCTAGTTCAACTGCATCATCTTTAGCCTGTTGGCGTGTGATGGCCTGCATAGGCACTGGAGGTTCATCAAGGGTTGGCCTCAATGAACTAGTAAGAGGGTGGTCAAGACCCAACAGTGTCTCTTTGGCCTCCTCAGCTAGAACCACAACCCTCATTGCCTGGCTATGCCCATTAATCATAACATCAACCTTTGCCATTTTTCTCCTAGTGAGTGATTCATCTGCTAGTCTAATGCCCACGAATTCCCCTGTATACTGGGCGGGAGCTACTAGCCGTCCTGGTACCGCTGTCATCTGGGACCCAGAGTCCAGGATTATGGGACAGGCAACACCATTCACTGTACCTTCCCACATAAATGGTTCATTTACCACAACTGCTGCTGAGAGTCTGGCTAGCTTCACTAGTGGTTCAGGGCACTCAGCCTTAATGTGGCCCTGCTTCCCACAGTTAAAACATGTGATTGCTCTGCCTCTAGAATTATTAGATTGGGCGTCCTGGTTGGGTTGGCTACCCTTCTTGCCACCCCAGGCTTGCCCGGGGGAACCAAACCCGCTGTTACCCTTGCTATAGGGCTCACCTGTCTCCGCTGGAGTGGGTTGGTCCTGCTGTCTCTTCTGCCATGGCTTCTGCATCCTGTCTCTGGTCATGTATGTCCGGCGTGGTAGAGATCGTGCCTCCCACTGAGCGTCTAAGTCTGCCAGCATCCCCTCCACCGACCGGTTCTCCTTCTCTCTCAGTGAATGGCAAACTTCAGCTGAATAGTGGAGGTTAACTGCTCCCAAGAAGAGCTCTCTTGCTGCTTGCTCTGGCGTTGTAATGTCTCTGGTCAGCTTCTTGAAATACCTGTGGAGAGGTCCAAGGAAGCTCCTGGGTGACTGGTTCTCGCCGAGCTTAGCCGTCCAAGCCTGTCGCCTGGCTTTTGCCTTTGTGCATCCGAGCCTCTCCAGTAGGTCTTCCCGAATGTTAGCATAATTCAGAGTGAGATCCATCTCCATTAAAATGTCTGTGATTTTCTCAACTGCTTGCTTCCGAAGGATGGATGGCCACTCAACCTCTGGGATGATGCCCTCCTTCATTGACATCTCGAAAGATTGGAGGTAGGCCTCTGGGTCAACATGCTGGTCGAATCGTTGGAGTGCTGCCAGTGTCCGTGTCTTCTTCTTCTCTATCTCTCTCTCCACGACATCTGCTGCTCTCCTCTTCTCTTTCTCCCTCTTGCGGTCCAACCACTCTTCCTCCTGCATCTGGAGCTGAAGCTCTTTAAGCTTGGTTAGTGTCTTGTCTTCTTTCAGCCGCTCCTCCTCCATCTTTTTCCTGTCCTCATCTTCTTGTCTCCTCCACTTTTCGTCTAGGATACGACTTTCCCTCTCCAGGGTCATCGATTTCATTAGCAGCGCCATGGACGAGTGGAGTGCCTCCAACGGATCTTGAACCGTTCTAGTGGGCTCTGAAGAGGTAGCAGAGTGTTTTGTGCTCCTCTCCCCTTCCTCCTGGTCTTCTGGGAACTGGCGACGGTCAGTCCTGCTCTTAGCGCTCCTGAGGTTGCGCGGCTCGACCTCCTCATCGGAGTGAGACATGGTGCAGAGAAAAGAAGTAGGAAGAAAAGGGTGGCTTAGACAGTTGTAGCGTCCTGGCGTGGTGCGTTTCTTCTCCAACAGTAGAGTCACCGCTGCCACCAAGTGTGGGGTTTCTTAGCTACCTGGGGTTCGCTCCTGGTTACTAGACAGGCAACTGGTAGCCCTGGTAATGCTGCCACCAGAGTACAGTCTCAACTGGAGTCTCCTGGAAGGTTCGCAGAGGAATTTAGAGATTTATTGTAATTCCATCGGACAACAGTTTTGGGTACAGACTGAACTGCGTGACCTGGCTAGACCCGAGTTTAAATACTCTGGGTCAAGCCTTTGAAGTGAATTCCATTATTATGATATCATGGTGTGTATAGTGACTAAGTAAATGTATGGCTGAGCCATAGGCCTGCATATGCCATGTATAAAGTCAAAGATCAATTGGTATCTAATAAGTCCTTTTCACAGTTCTCTCCACGGTTCATTTACACCATTCCTCAGTGAGGAATGAAGTGTTAACGAGGTAGCTGGCTAGTGATGTCGGGGCACGACAGGTGCCATGAGCTAACTCAGAGGCAACCACATGTCTCCCATACAGACCTACTCTCCCACTGGTGCCATGAGCTATGTAACTCAGAGACAACCACATGTCTCCTGTTCAGACCTACTCTCTCACTGGTGCCATGAGCTAACTCAGAGGCAACCACATGTCTCCCGTACAGACCTACTCTCTCACTGGTGCCATGAGCAACTCAGAGGCAACCAAATGTCTCCCGTACAGACCTACTGTACTCTCTCACTGGAGCCATGAGCTAACTCAGAGGCAACCACATGTCTCCTGTACAGACCTACTCCCTCACTGGTGCCATGAGCTAACTCAGAGGCAACCACATGTCTCCTGTACAGACCTACTCACTGGTGCCATGAACTAACTCAGAGGCAACCACGTGTCTCCCATACAGACTTACTCTCTCACTGGTGCCATGAGCTAACTCAGAGGCAACCACATGTCTTCCGTACAGACCTACTCTCTCACTGGTGCCATGAAATAACTCAGAGGCAACCACATGTCTCCCGTACAGACCTACTCTCTCACTGGTGCCATGAGCTAACTCAGAGGCAACCACATGTCTCCCGTACAGACCTACTCTCTCACTGGTGCCATGAGCTAACTCAGAGGCAACCACATGTCTCCCGTACAGACCTACTCTCTCACTGGTGCCATGAGCTAACTCAGAGGCAACCACATGTCTCCCGTACAGACCTACTCTCTCACTGGTGCCATGAGCTAACTCAGAGGCAACCACATGTCTCCCGTACAGACCTACTCTCTCACTGGTGCCATGAGCTAACTCAGAGGCAACCATATGTCTCTGGTACATACCTACTCTCTCACTGGTGCCATGAGCTAACTCAGAGGCAACCACATGTCTCCCGTACAGACCTACTCACTCACTGGTGCCATGAGCTAACTCAGAGGCAACCACATGTCTCACGTACAGACCTACTCTCTCACTGGTGCCATGCGCTAACTAAGATGCAACCACATGTCTCCCGTACAGACCTACTCTCTCACTGGTGCCATGAGCTAACTCAGAGGCAACCACATGTCTCCCGTACAGACCTACTCTCTCACTGGTGTCATGAGCTAACTCAGAGGTAACCACATGTCTCCCGTTCAGACCTATGTACTCTCCCACTGGTGCCATGAGCTAACTCAGAGACAACCACATGTCTCCCTTACAGACCTATTCTCTCACTGGTGCCATGAGCTAACTCAGAGGCAACCACATGTCTCCTGTACAGACCTACTCACTGGTGCCATGAACTAACACAGAGGCAACCACGTGTCTCCCATACAGACCTACTCTCTCACTGGTGCCATGAGCTAACTTAGAGGCAACCACATGTATTCCGTACAGACCTACTCTCTCACTGGTGCCATGAAATAACTCAGAGGCAACCACATGTCTCCCGTACAGACCTACTCTCTCACTGGTACCATGAGCTAACTCAGAGGAAACCACATGTCTCCCGTACAGACCTACTCTCTCACTTGTGCCATGAGCTAACTCAGAGGCAACCACATGTCTCCCGTACAGACCTACTCTCTCACTGGTGCCATGAGCTAACTCAGATGCAACCACATGTCTCCCGTACAGACCTACTCTCTCACTGGTGCCATGAGCTAACTCAGAGGCAACCACATGTCTCCCGTACAGACCTACTCTCTCACTGGTGCCATGAGCTAACTCAGAGGCAACCATATGTCTCCGGTACAGACCTATTCTCTCACTGGTGCCATGAGCTAACTCAGAGGCAACCACATGTCTCCCGTACAGACCTACTCTCTCACTGGTGCCATGAGCTAACTCAGAGGCAACCACATGTCTCCCGTACAGACCTGCTCTCTCACTGGTGCCATGAGCTACTCAGAGGCAACCACATGTCTCCCGTACAGACATACTCTCTCACTGGTGCCATGCGTTAACTCAGAGGCAACCACATGTCTCCCGTAAAGACCTATGTACTCTCTCACTGGTGCCATGAGCTAACTCAGAGGCAACCACATGTCGCCCGTACAGACCTACTCTCTCACTGGTGCCATGAGCTAACTCAGAAGCAACCACATGTCTCCCGTACAGACCTACTCTCTCACTGGTGCTATGAGCTAACTCAGAGGCAACCACATTTCCCCCGTACAGACCTACTCTCTCACTAGTGCCATGAGCTAACTCAGAGGCAACCACATGTCTCCCGTACAGACCTACTCTCTCACTGGTGCCATGAGCTAACTCAGAGGTAACCACATGTCTCCTGTACAGACCTACTCTCTCACTGGTGCCATGAGCTAACTTAGAGGCAACCACATGTCTCCCGTACAGACCTACTCTCTCACTGGTGCCATGAGCTAACTCAGAGGCAACCACATGTCTCCCATACAGACCTGCTCTCTCACTGGTGCCATGAGCTAACTCAGAGGCAACCACATGTCTCCCGTACAGACCTACTCTCTCACTGGTGCCGTGAGCTAACTAAGAGGCAACCACATGTATCCCGTACAGACCTACTCTCTCACTGGTGCCATTAGCTAACTCAGAGACAATCACATGTCTCCTGTACAGACCTACTCTCTCACTGTTGCCATGAGCTAACTCAGAGGCAACCACATGTCTCCCGCACAGACCTACTCCCACTGGTGCCATGAGCTAACTCAGAGGCAACCACATGTCTCCCATACAGACCTACTCTCCCACTGGTGCCATGAGCTATATAACTCAGAGACAACCACATGTCTCCCGTTCAGACCTACTCTCTCACTGGTGTCATGAGCTAACTCAGAGGCAACCACATGTCTCCCGTACAGACCTACTCTCTCACTGGTGCCATGAGCTAACTCAGAGGCAACCAAATGTCTCCCGTACAGACCTACTCTCTCACTGGTACCATGAGCTAACTCAGAGGCAACCACATGTCTCCTGTACAGACCTACTCACTGGTGCCATGAACTAACTCAGAGGCAACCACGTGTCTCCCATACAGACTTACTCTCTCACTGGTGCCATGAGCTAACTCAGAGGCAACCACATGTCTTCCGTACAGACCTACTCTCTCACTGGTGCCATGAAATAACTCAGAGGCAACCACATGTCTCCCGTACAGACCTACTCTCTCACTGGTACCATGAGCTAACTCAGAGGCAACCACATGTCTCCTGTACAGACCTACTCTCTCACTGGTGCCATGAGCTAACTCAGAGGCAACCACATGTCTCCCGTACAGACCTACTCTCTCACTGGTGCCATGAGCTAACTCAGAGGCAACCACATGTCTCCCGTACAGACCTACTCTCTCACTGGTGCCATGAGCTAACTCAGAGGCAACCACATGTCTCCTGTACAGACCTACTCTCTCACTGCTGCCATGTGCTAACTCAGAGGCAACCATATGTCTCCGGTACATACCTACTCTCTCACTGGTGCCATGAGCTAACTCAGAGGCAACCACATGTCTCCCGTACAGACCTACTCCCTCACTGGTGCCATGAGCTAACTCAGAGGCAACCACATGTCTCACGTACAGACCTACTCTCTCACTGGTGCCATGCGCTAACTAAGATGCAACCACATGTCTCCCGTACAGACCTACTCTCTCACTGGTGCCATGAGCTAACTCAGAGGCAATCACATGTCTCCCGTACAGACTTACTCTCTCACTGGTGTCATGAGCTAACTCAGAGGTAACCACATGTCTCCCGTACAGACCTATGTACTCTCCCACTGGTGCCATGAGCTAACTCAGAGACAACCACATGTCTCCCTTACAGACCTATTCTCTCACTGGTGCCATGAGCTAACTAAGAGGCAACCACATGTCTCCCAATAGACCTATTCTCTCACTGGTGCCATGATCTAACTCAGAGGCAACCACGTGTCTCCCATACAGACCTACTCTCTCACTGGTGCCATGAGCTAACTTAGAGGCAACCACATGTCTTCCGTACAGACCTACTCTCTCACTGGTGCCATGAAATAACTCAGAGGCAACTACATGTCTCCCGTACAGACCTACTCTCTCACTGGTGCCATGAGCTAACTCAGAGGAAACCACATGTCTCCCGTACAGACCTACTCTCTCACTGGTGCCATGAGCTAACTCAGAGGCAACCACATGTCTCCCGTACAGACCTACTCTCTCACTGGTGCCATGAGCTAACTCAGATGCAACCACATGTCTCCCGTACAGACCTACTCTCTAACTGGTGTCATGAGCTAACTCAGAGGCAACCACATGTCTCCCGTACAGACCTACTCTCTCACTGGTGCCATGAGCTAACTCAGAGGCAACCATATGTCTCCGGTACAGACCTATTCTCTCACTGGTGCCATGAGCTAACTCAGAGGCAACCACATGTCTCCCGTACAGACCTACTCTCTCACTGGTGCCATGAGCTAACTCAGAGGCAACCATATGTCTCCCGTACAGACCTACTCTCTCACTGGTGCCATGCGCTAACTCAGATGCAACCACATGTCTCCCGTACAGACCTACTCTCCCACTGGTGCCATGAGCTAACTCAGAGGCAACCACATGTCTCCCGTACAGACCTGCTCTCTCACTGGTGCCATGAGCTACTCAGAGGCAACCACATGTCTCCCGTACAGACATACTCTCTCACTGGTGCCATGCGTTAACTCAGAGGCAACCACATGTCTCCCGTAAAGACCTATGTACTCTCTCACTGGTGCCATGAGCTAACTCAGAGGCAACCACATGTCTCCCGTACAGACCTACTCTCTCACTGGTGCCATGAGCTAACTCAGAAGCAACCACATGTCTCCCGTACAGACCTACTCTCTCACTGGTGCTATGAGCTAACTCAGAGGCAACCACATTTCCCCCGTACAGACCTACTCTCTCACTAGTGCCATGAGCTAACTCAGAGGCAACCACATGTCTCCCGTACAGACCTACTCTCTCACTGGTGCCATGAGCTAACTCAGAGGCAACCACATGTCTCCCGTACAGACCTGCTCTCTCACTGGTGCCATGAGCTAACTCAGAGGCAACCACATGTCTCCCGTACAGAGCTACTCTCTCACTGGTGCCATGAGCTAACTCAGAGGCAACCACATGTCTCCCGTACAGACCTACTCTCTCACTGGTGCCGTGAGCTAACTAAGAGGCAACCACATGTATCCCGTACAGACCTACTCTCTCACTGGTGCCATTAGCTAACTCAGAGACAATCACATGTCTCCTGTACAGACCTACTCTCTCACTGTTGCCATGAGCTAACTCAGAGGCAACCACATGTCTCCCGCACAGACCTACTCCCACTGGTGCCATGAGCTAACTCAGAGGCAACCACATGTCTCCCATACAGACCTACTCTCCCACTGGTGCCATGAGCTATATAACTCAGAGACAACCACATGTCTCCCGTTCAGACCTACTCTCTCACTGGTGTCATGAGCTAACTCAGAGGCAACCACATGTCTCCCGTACAGACCTACTCTCTCACTGGTGCCATGAGCTAACTCAGAGGCAACCAAATGTCTCCCGTACAGACCTACTGTACTCTCTCACTGGAGCCATGAGCTAACTCAGAGGCAACCACATGTCTCCGGTACAGACCTACTCTCTCACTGGTGCCATAAGCTAATTCAGAGGCAACCACATGTCTCCTGTACAGACCTACTCTCTCACTGGTGCCATGAGCTAACTCAGAGGCAACCACATGTCTCCCGTACAGACCTACTCTCTCACTGATGCCATGAGCTAACTCAGAGGCAACCACATGTCTCCTGTACAGACCTACTCTCTCACTGGTGCCATGTGCTAACTCAGAGGCAACCATATGTCTCCGGTACATACCTACTCTCTCACTGGTGCCATGAGCTAACTCAGAGGCAACCACATGTCTCCCGTACAGACCTACTCCCTCACTGGTGCCATGAGCTAACTCAGAGGCAACCACATGTCTCACGTACAGACCTACTCTCTCACTGGTGCCATGCGCTAACTAAGATGCAACCACATGTCTCCCGTACAGACCTACTCTCTCACTGGTGCCATGAGCTAACTCAGAGGCAACCACATGTCTCCCATACAGACTTACTCTCTCACTGGTGTCATGAGCTAACTCAGAGGTAACCACATGTCTCCCGTACAGACCTATGTACTCTCCCACTGGTACCATGAGATAACTCAGAGACAACCACATGTCTCCCTTACAGACCTATTCTCTCACTGGTGCCATGAGCTAACTAAGAGGCAACCACATGTCTCCCAATAGACCTATTCTCTCACTGGTGCCATGATCTAACTCAGAGGCAACCACATGTCTCCCGTACAGACCTGCTCTCTCACTGGTGCCATGAGCTAACTCAGAGGCAACCACATGTCTCCCGTACAGAGCTACTCTCTCACTGGTGCCATGAGCTAACTCAGAGGCAACCACAGGTCTCCCGTACAGACCTACTCTCTCACTGGTGCCATGCGCTAACTCAGATGCAACCACATGTCTCCCGTACAGACCTACTCTCTCACTGGTGCCATGAGCTAACTCATAGGCAACCACATGTCTCCCGTACAGACCTACTCTCTCACTGGTGCCATGAGCTAACTCAGAGGCAACCACATGTCTCCCGTACAGACCTACTCTCCCACTGGTGCCATGAGCTAACTCAGAGACAACCACATGTCTCCCTTACAGACCTACTCTCTCACTGATGCCATGAGCTAACTAAGAGGCAACCACATGTCTCCCGTACAGACCTATTCTCTCACTGGTACCATGAGCTAACTCAGAGGAAACTACATGTCTCCTGTATAGACCTACTCTCTCACTGGAGCCATGAGCTAACTCAGAGGCAACCACATGTCTCCCGTACAGATCTATTCTCTCACTGGTGCCATGAGCTAACTCAGAGGCAACCAAATGTCTCCCGTACAGACCTACTGTACTCTCTCACTGGAGCCATGAGCTAACTCAGAGGCAACCACATGTCTCCTGTACAGACCTACTCTCTCACTGGTGCCATGAACTAACTCAGAGGCAACCACATGTCTCCTGTACAGACCTACTCACTGGTGCCATGAACTAACTCAGAGGCAACCACGTGTCTCCCATACAGACTTAGTCTCTCACTGGTGCCATGAGCTAACTCAGAGGCAACCACATGTCTTCCGTACAGACCTACTCTCTCACTGGTGCCATGAAATAACTCAGAGGCAACCACATGTCTCCCGTACAGACCTTCTCTCTCACTGGTGCCATGAGCTAACTCAGAGGCAATCACATGTCTCCTGTACAGACCTACTCTCTCACTGGGGCCATGAGCTAACTCAGAGGCAACCACATGTCTCCCGTACAGACCTACTCTCTCACTGGTGCCATTAGCTAACTCAGAGGCAACCACATGTCTCCCGTACAGACCTACTCTCTCACTGGTGCCATGAGCTAACTCAGAGGCAACCACATGTCTCCTGTACAGACCTACTCTCTCACTGGTACCATGAGCTAACTCAGAGGCAACCATATGTCTCCGGTACATACCTACTCTCTCACTGGTGCCATGAGCTAACTCAGAGGCAACCACATGTCTCCCGTACAGACCTACTCCCTCACTGGTGCCATGAGCTAACTCAGAGGCAACCACATGTCTCACGTACAGACCTACTCTCTCACTGGTGCCATGCGCTAACTAAGATGCAACCACATGTCTCCCGTACAGACCTACTCTCTCACTGGTGCCATGAGCTAACTCAGAGGCAACCACATGTCTCCCGTACAGACCTACTCTCTCACTGGTGTCATGACCTAACTCAGAGGTAACCACATGTCTCCCGTACAGACCTATGTACTCTCCCACTGGTGCCATGAGCTAACTCAGAGACAACCACATGTCTCCCTTACAGACCTATTCTCTCACTGGTGCCATGAGCTAACTAAGAGGCAACCACATGTCTCCCGAACAGACCTATTCTCTCACTGGTGCCATGATCTAACTCAGAGGCAACCACATGTCTCCCGTACAGACCTGCTCTCTCACTGGTGCCATGAGCTAACTCAGAGGCAACCACATGTCTCCCGTACAGAGCTACTCTCTCACTGGTGCCATGAGCTAACTCAGAGGCAACCACAGGTCTCCCGTACAGACCTACTCTCTCACTGGTGCCATGCGCTAACTCAGATTCAACAACATGTCTCCCGTACAGACCTACTCTCTCACTGGTGCCATGAGCTAACTCAGAGGCAACCACATGTCTCCCGTACAGACCTACTCTCTCACTGGTGCCATGAGCTAACTCAGAGGCAACCACATGTCTCCCGTACAGACCTACTCTCCCACTGGTACCATGAGCTAACTCAGAGACAACCACATGTCTCCCTTACAGACCTATTCTCTCACTGATGCCATGAGCTAACTAAGAGGCAACCACATGTCTCCCATACAGACCTATTCTCTCACTGGTGCCATGAGCTAACTCAGAGGAAACCACATGTCTCCTGTATAGACCTACTCTCTCACTGGTGCCATGAGCTAACTCAGAGGCAACCACATGTCTCCCGTACAGACCTATTCTCTCACTGGTGCCATGAGCTAACTCAGAGGCAACCACATGTCTCCCATACATACCTACTCTCTCAATGGTGCCATGAGCTAACTCAGAGGCAACCACATGTCTCCCGTACAGACCTACTCTCCCACTGGTGCCATGAGCTAACTCAGAGGCAACCACATGTCTCCCGTAGAGACCTACTCTCTCACTGGTGCCATGAGCTAACTCAGAGGCAACCACATGCCTCCCGTACAGACCTACTCTCTCACTGGTGCCATGAGCTAACTCAGAGGCAAACACATGTCTCCCGCACAGACCTACTCTCCCACTGGTGCCATGAGCTAACTCAGAGGCAACAACATGTCTCCCATTAGACCTACTCTCTCACTGGTGCCATGAGCTAACTCAGAGGCAACCACATGTCTCCCGTACAGACCTACTCTTTCACTAGTGCCATGAGCTAACTCAGAGGCAACCACATGTCTCCCGTACAGACCTACTCTCTCACTGGTGCCATGAGCTAACTCAGAGGCAACCACATGTCTCCTGTACAGACCTACTCTCTCACTGGTGCCATGAGCTAACTCAGAGGTAACCACATGTCTCCCGTACAGACCTGCTCTATCACTGGTGCCATGAGCTAACTCAGAGGCAACCACATGTCTCCCGTACAGACCTACTCTCTCACTGGTGCCGTGAGCTAACTAAGAGGCAACTACATGTCTCCCGTACAGACCTACTCTCTCACTGGTGCCATTAGCTAACTCAGAGACAATCACATGTCTCCTGTACAGACCTACTCTCTCACTGGTGCCATGAGCTAACTCAGAGGCAACCACATGTCTCCCGCACAGACCTACTCTCCCAATGGTGCCATGAGCTAACTCAGAGGCAACCACATGTCTCCCGTACAGACGAACTCTCTCACTGGTGCCATGAGCTAACACAGAGGCAACCACATGTCTCCCGTACAGACCTACTGTACTCTCTCACTGGAGCCATGAGCTAACTCAGAGGCAACCACATGTCTCCTGTACAGACCTACTCTCTCACTGGTGCCATGAGCTAACTCAGAGGCAACCACATGTCTCCCGTACAGACCTACTCTCTCACTGGTGTCATGACCTAACTCAGAGGTAACCACATGTCTCCCGTACAGACCTATGTACTCTCCCACTGGTGCCATGAGCTAACTCAGAGACAACCACATGTCTCCCTTACAGACCTATTCTCTCACTGGTGCCATGAGCTAACTAAGAGGCAACCACATGTCTCCCGAACAGACCTATTCTCTCACTGGTGCCATGATCTAACTCAGAGGCAACCACATGTCTCCCGTACAGACCTGCTCTCTCACTGGTGCCATGAGCTAACTCAGAGGCAACCACATGTCTCCCGTACAGAGCTACTCTCTCACTGGTGCCATGAGCTAACTCAGAGGCAACCACAGGTCTCCCGTACAGACCTACTCTCTCACTGGTGCCATGCGCTAACTCAGATTCAACAACATGTCTCCCGTACAGACCTACTCTCTCACTGGTGCCATGAGCTAACTCAGAGGCAACCACATGTCTCCCGTACAGACCTACTCTCTCACTGGTGCCATGAGCTAACTCAGAGGCAACCACATGTCTCCCGTACAGACCTACTCTCCCACTGGTACCATGAGCTAACTCAGAGACAACCACATGTCTCCCTTACAGACCTATTCTCTCACTGATGCCATGAGCTAACTAAGAGGCAACCACATGTCTCCCATACAGACCTATTCTCTCACTGGTGCCATGAGCTAACTCAGAGGAAACCACATGTCTCCTGTATAGACCTACTCTCTCACTGGTGCCATGAGCTAACTCAGAGGCAACCACATGTCTCCCGTACAGACCTATTCTCTCACTGGTGCCATGAGCTAACTCAGAGGCAACCACATGTCTCCCATACATACCTACTCTCTCAATGGTGCCATTGGCTAACTCAGAGGCAACCACATGTCTCCCGTACAGACCTACTCTCCCACTGGTGCCATGAGCTAACTCAGAGGCAACCACATGTCTCCCGTAGAGACCTACTCTCTCACTGGTGCCATGAGCTAACTCAGAGGCAACCACATGCCTCCCGTACAGACCTACTCTCTCACTGGTGCCATGAGCTAACTCAGAGGCAAACACATGTCTCCCGCACAGACCTACTCTCCCACTGGTGCCATGAGCTAACTCAGAGGCAACAACATGTCTCCCATTAGACCTACTCTCTCACTGGTGCCATGAGCTAACTCAGAGGCAACCACATGTCTCCCGTACAGACCTACTCTTTCACTAGTGCCATGAGCTAACTCAGAGGCAACCACATGTCTCCCGTACAGACCTACTCTCTCACTGGTGCCATGAGCTAACTCAGAGGCAACCACATGTCTCCTGTACAGACCTACTCTCTCACTGGTGCCATGAGCTAACTCAGAGGTAACCACATGTCTCCCGTACAGACCTGCTCTATCACTGGTGCCATGAGCTAACTCAGAGGCAACCACATGTCTCCCGTACAGACCTACTCTCTCACTGGTGCCGTGAGCTAACTAAGAGGCAACTACATGTCTCCCGTACAGACCTACTCTCTCACTGGTGCCATTAGCTAACTCAGAGACAATCACATGTCTCCTGTACAGACCTACTCTCTCACTGGTGCCATGAGCTAACTCAGAGGCAACCACATGTCTCCCGCACAGACCTACTCTCCCAATGGTGCCATGAGCTAACTCAGAGGCAACCACATGTCTCCCGTACAGACGAACTCTCTCACTGGTGCCATGAGCTAACACAGAGGCAACCACATGTCTCCCGTACAGACCTACTGTACTCTCTCACTGGAGCCATGAGCTAACTCAGAGGCAACCACATGTCTCCTGTACAGACCTACTCTCTCACTGGTGCCATGAGCTAACTCAGAGGCAACCACATGTCTCCCATACAGACCTACTCTCTCAATGGTGCCATGAGCTAACTCAGAGGCAACCACATGTCTCCCGTACAGACCTACTCTGCCACTGGTGCCATGAGCTAACTCAGAGGCAACCACATGTCTCCCGTACAGACCTACTCTCTCACTGGTGCCATGAGCTAACTCAGAGGCAACCACATGCCTCCCGTACAGACCTACTCTCTCACTGGTGTCATGAGCTAACTCAGAGGCAAACACATGTCTCCCGCACAGACCTACTCTCCCACTGGTGCCATGAGCTAACTCAGAGGCAACAACATGTCTCCCATTAGACCTACTCTCTCACTGGTGCCATGAGCTAACTCAGAGGCAACCACATGTCTCCCGTACAGACCTACTCTTTCACTAGTGCCATGAGCTAACTCAGAGGCAACCACATGTCTCCCGTACAGACCTACTCTCTCACTGGTGCCATGAGCTAACTCAGAGGCAACCACATGTCTCCTGTACAGACCTACTCTCTCACTGGTGCCATGAGCTAACTCAGAGGTAACCACATGTCTCCCGTACAGACCTGCTCTATCACTGGTGCCATGAGCTAACTCAGAGGCAATCACATGTCTCCCGTACAGACCTACTCTCTCACTGGTGCCGTGAGCTAACTAAGAGGCAACTACATGTCTCCCGTACAGACCTACTCTCTCACTGGTGCCATTAGCTAACTCAGAGACAATCACATGTCTCCTGTACAGACCTACTCTCTCACTGGTGCCATGAGCTAACTCAGAGGCAACCACATGTCTCCCGCACAGACCTACTCTCCCAATGGTGCCATGAGCTAACTCAGAGGCAACCACATGTCTCCCGTACAGACGAACTCTCTCACTGGTGCCATGAGCTAACTCAGAGGCAACCACATGTCTCCCGTACTGACCTACTGTACTCTCTCACTGGAGCCATGAGCTAACTCAGAGGCAACCACATGTCTCCTGTACAGACCTACTCTCTCACTGGTGCCATGAGCTAACTCAGAGGCAACCACATGTCTCCTGTACAGACCTACTCACTGGTGCCATGAACTAACTCAGAGGCAACCACGTGTCTCCCATACAGACTTACTCTCTCACTGGTGCCATGAGCTAACTCAGAGGCAACCACATGTCTTCCGTACAGACCTACTCTCTCACTGGTGCCATGAAATAACTCAGAGGCAACCACATGTCTCCCGTAAAGACCTATGTACTCTCTCACTGGTGCCATGAGCTAACTCAGAGACAACCACATGTCTCCCTTACAGACCTATTCTCTCACTGGTGCCATGAGCTAACTAAGAGGCAATCACATGTCTCCCGTACAGACCTATTCTCTCACTGGTGCCATGAGCTAACTCAGAGGAAACCACATGTCTCCTGTACAGACCTACTCTCTCACTGGTGCCATGAGCTAACTCAGAGGCAACCACACGTCTCCCGTACAGAGCTACTCTCTCACTGGTGCCATGATCTAACTTAGAGGCAAACACATGTCTCCCGTACAGACCTACTCTCTCACTGGTGCCATGCACTAACTCAGATGCAACCACATGTCTCCCGTACAGACCTACTCTCTCACTGGTGCCATGAGTTAACTCAGAGGCAACCACATGTCTCCCGTACAGACCTACTCTCTCACTGGTGCCATGAGCTAACTCAGAGGCAACCACATGTCTCCCGTACAGACCTACTCCCTCACTGGTGCCATGAGCTAACTCAGAGGCAACCACATGTCTCACGTACAGACCTACTCTCTCACTGGTGCCATGCGCTAACTAAGATGCAACCACATGTCTCCCGTACAGACCTACTCTCTCACTGGTGCCATGAGCTAACTCAGAGGCAACCACATGTCTCCCGTACAGACCTACTCTCTCACTGGTGTCATGAGCTAACTCAGAGGTAACCACATGTCTCCCGTACAGACCTATGTACTCTCCCACTGGTTCCATGAGCTAACTCAGAGACAACCACATGTCTCCCTTACAGACCTATTCTCTCACTGGTGCCATGAGCTAACTAAGAGGCAACCACATGTCTCCCGAACAGACCTATTCTCTCACTGGTGCCATGATCTAACTCAGAGGCAACCACATGTCTCCCGTACAGACCTGCTCTCTCACTGGTGCCATGAGCTAACTCAGAGGCAACCACATGTCTCCCATACAGAGCTACTCTCTCACTGGTGCCATGAGCTAACTCAGAGGCAACCACAGGTCTCCCGTACAGACCTACTCTCTCACTGGTGCCATGCGCTAACTCAGATTCAACAACATGTCTCCCGTACAGACCTACTCTCTCACTGGTGCCATGAGCTAACTCAGAGGCAACCACATGTCTCCCGTACAGACCTACTCTCTCACTGTTGCCATGAGCTAACTCAGAGGCAACCACATGTCTCCCGTACAGACCTACTCTCCCACTGGTACCATGAGCTAACTCAGAGACAACCACATGTCTCCCTTACAGACCTATTCTCTCACTGATGCCATGAGCTAACTAAGAGGCAACCACATGTCTCCCATACAGACCTATTCTCTCACTGGTGCCATGAGCTAACTCAGAGGAAACCACATGTCTCCTGTATAGACCTACTCTCTCACTGGTGCCATGAGCTAACTCAGAGGCAACCACATGTCTCCCGTACAGACCTATTCTCTCACTGGTGCCATGAGCTAACTCAGAGGCAACCACATGTCTCCCATACAGACCTACTCTCTCAATGGTGCCATGAGCTAACTCAGAGGCAACCACATGTCTCCCGTACAGACCTACTCTCCCACTGGTGCCATGAGCTAACTCAGAGGCAACCAGATGTCTCCCGTAGAGACCTACTCTCTCACTGGTGCCATGAGCTAACTCAGAGACAACCACATGCCTCCCGTACAGACCTACTCTCTCACTGGTGCCATGAGCTAACTCAGAGGCAAACACATGTCTCCCGCACAGACCTACTCTCCCACTGGTGCCATGAGCTAACTCAGAGGCAACAACATGTCTCCCATTAGACCTACTCTCTCACTGGTGCCATGAGCTAACTCAGAGGCAACCACATGTCTCCCGTACAGACCTACTCTTTCACTAGTGCCATGAGCTAACTCAGAGGCAACCACATGTCTCCCGTACAGACCTACTCTCTCACTGGTGCCATGAGCTAACTCAGAGGCAACCACATGTCTCCTGTACAGACCTACTCTCTCACTGGTGCCATGAGCTAACTCAGAGGTAACCACATGTCTCCCGTACAGACCTGCTCTATCACTGGTGCCATGAGCTAACTCAGAGGCAACCACATGTCTCCCGTACAGATCTACTCTCTCACTGGTGCCGTGAGCTAACTAAGAGGCAACTACATGTCTCCCGTACAGACCTACTCTCTCACTGGTGCCATTAGCTAACTCAGAGACAATCACATGTCTCCTGTACAGACCTACTCTCTCACTGGTGCCATGAGCTAACTCAGAGGCAACCACATGTCTCCCGCACAGACCTACTCTCCCAATGGTGCCATGAGCTAACTCAGAGGCAACCACATGTCTCCCGTACAGACGAACTCTCTCACTGGTGCCATGAGCTAACACAGAGGCAACCACATGTCTCCCGTACAGACCTACTGTACTCTCTCACTGGAGCCATGAGCTAACTCAGAGGCAACCACATGTCTCCTGTACAGACCTACTCTCTCACTGGTGCCATGAGCTAACTCAGAGGCAACCACATGTCTCCCATACAGACCTACTCTCTCAATGGTGCCATGAGCTAACTCAGAGGCAACCACATGTCTCCCGTACAGACCTACTCTGCCACTGGTGCCATGAGCTAACTCAGAAGCAACCACATGTCTCCCGTACAGACCTACTCTCTCACTGGTGCCATGAGCTAACTCAGAGGCAACCACATGCCTCCCGTACAGACCTACTCTCTCACTGGTGCCATGAGCTAACTCAGAGGCAAACACATGTCTCCCGCACAGATCTACTCTCCCACTGGTGCCATGAGCTAACTCAGAGGCAACAACATGTCTCCCATTAGACCTACTCTCTCACTGGTGCCATGAGCTAACTCAGAGGCAACCACATGTCTCCCGTACAGACCTACTCTTTCACTAGTGCCATGAGCTAACTCAGAGGCAACCACATGTCTCCCGTACAGACCTACTCTCTCACTGGTGCCATGAGCTAACTCAGAGGCAACCACATGTCTCCTGTACAGACCTACTCTCTCACTGGTGCCATGAGCTAACTCAGAGGTAACCACATGTCTCCCGTACAGACCTGCTCTATCACTGGTGCCATGAGCTAACTCAGAGGCAATCACATGTCTCCCATACAGACCTACTCTCTCACTGGTGCCGTGAGCTAACTAAGAGGCAACTACATGTCTCCCGTACAGACCTACTCTCTCACTGGTGCCATTAGCTAACTCAGAGACAATCACATGTCTCCTGTACAGACCTACTCTCTCACTGGTGCCATGAGCTAACTCAGAGGCAACCACATGTCTCCCGCACAGACCTACTCTCCCAATGGTGCCATGAGCTAACTCAGAGGCAACCACATGTCTCCCGTACAGACGAACTCTCTCACTGGTGCCATGAGCTAACTCAGAGGCAACCACATGTCTCCCGTACAGACCTACTGTACTCTCTCACTGGAGCCATGAGCTAACTCAGAGGCAACCACATGTCTCCTGTACAGACCTACTCTCTCACTGGTGCCATGAGCTAACTCAGAGGCAACCACATGTCTCCTGTACAGACCTACTCACTGGTGCCATGAACTAACTCAGAGGCAACCACGTGTCTCCCATACAGACTTACTCTCTCACTGGTGCCATGAGCTAACTCAGAGGCAACCACATGTCTTCCGTACAGACCTACTCTCTCACTGGTGCCATGAAATAACTCAGAGGCAACCACATGTCTCCCGTAAAGACCTATGTACTCTCTCACTGGTGCCATGAGCTAACTCAGAGACAACCACATGTCTCCCTTACAGACCTATTCTCTCACTGGTGCCATGAGCTAACTAAGAGGCAACCACATGTCTCCCGTACAGACCTATTCTCTCACTGGTGCCATGAGCTAACTCAGAGGAAACCACATGTCTCCTGTACAGACCTACTCTCTCACTGGTGCCATGAGCTAACTCAGAGGCAACCACACGTCTCCCGTACAGAGCTACTCTCTCACTGGTGCCATGATCTAACTTAGAGGCAACCACATGTCTCCCGTACAGACCTACTCTCTCACTGGTGCCATGCACTAACTCAGATGCAACCACATGTCTCCCGTACAGACCTACTCTCTCACTGGTGCCATGAGTTAACTCAGAGGCAACCACATGTCTCCCGTACAGACCTACTCTCTCACTGGTGCCATGAGCTAACTCAGAGGCAACCACATGTCTCCCGTACAGACCTACTCTCCCACTGGTGCCATGAGCTAACTCAGAGTCAACCACATGTCTCCCTTACAGACCTATTCTCTCACTGGTGCCATGAGCTAACTAAGAGGCGACCACATGTCTCCCGTACAGACCTATTCTCTCACTGGTGCCATGAGCTAACTCAGAGGAAACCACATGTCTCCTGTACAGACCTACTCTCTCACTGGTGCCATGAGCTAACTAAGAGGCAACCACATGTCTCCCATACAGAGCTACTCTCTCACTGGTGCCATGAGCTAACTCAGAGGCAACCACATGTCTCCCGTACAGACCTACTCTTTCACTAGTGCCATGAGCTAACTCAGAGGCAACCACATGTCTCCCGTACAGACCTACTCTCTCACTGGTGCCATGAGCTAACTCAGAGGCAACCACATGTCTCCTGTACAGACCTACTCTCTCACTGGTGCCATGAGCTAACTCAGAGGTAACTACATGTCTCCTGTACAGACCTGCTCTATCACTGGTGCCATGAGCTAACTCAGAGGCAACCACATGTCTCCCGTACAGACCTACTCTCTCACTGGTGCCGTGAGCTAACTAAGAGGCAACTACATGTCTCCCGTACAGACCTACTCTCTCACTGGTGCCATTAGCTAACTCAGAGACAATCACATGTCTCCTGTACAGACCTACTCTCTCACTGGTGCCATGAGCTAACTCAGAGGCAACCACATGTCTCCCGCACAGACCTACTCTCCCACTGGTGCCATGAGCTAACTCAGAGGCAACCACATGTCTCCCGTACAGACGAACTCTCTCACTGGTGCCATGAGCTAACTCAGAGGCAACCACATGTCTCCCGTACAGACCTACTGTACTCTCTCACTGGAGCCATGAGCTAACTCAGAGGCAACCACATGTCTCCTGTACAGACCTACTCTCTCACTGGTGCCATGAGCTAACTCAGAGGCAACCACATGTCTCCTGTACAGACCTACTCACTGGTGCCATGAACTAACTCAGAGGCAACCACATGTCTCCCGTAAAGACCTATGTACTCTCTCACTGGTGCCATGAGCTAACTCAGAGACAACCACATGTCTCCCTTACAGACCTATTCTCTCACTGGTGCCATGAGCTAACTAAGAGGCAACCACATGTCTCCCGTACAGACCTATTCTCTCACTGGTGCCATGAGCTAACTCAGAGGAAACCACATGTCTCCTGTACAGACCTACTCTCTCACTGGTGCCATGAGCTAACTCAGAGGCAACCACAAGTCTCCCGTACAGAGCTACTCTCTCACTGGTGCCATGATCTAACTTAGAGGCAACCACATGTCTCCCGTACAGACCTACTCTCTCACTGGTGCCATGAAATAACTCAGAGGCAACCACATGTCTCCCGTACAGACCTATGTACTCTCTCACTGGTGCCATGAGCTAACTCAGAGACAACCACATGTCTCCCTTACAGACCTATTCTCTCACTGGTGCCATGAGCTAACTAAGAGGCAACCACATGTCTCCCGTACAGACCTATTCTCTCACTGGTGCCATGAGCTAACTCAGAGGAAACCACATGTCTCCTGTACAGACCTACTCTCTCACTGATGCCATGAGCTAACTCAGAGGCAACCACACGTCTCCCGTACAGAGCTACTCTCTCACTGGTGCCATGATCTAACTTAGAGGCAACCACATGTCTCCCGTACAGACCTACTCTCTCACTGGTGCCATGCACTAACTCAGATGCAACCACATGTCTCCCGTACAGACCTACTCTCTCACTGGTGCCATGAGTTAACTTAGAGGCAACCACATGTCTCCCGTACAGACCTACTCTCTCACTGGTGCCATGAGCTAACTCAGAGGCAACCACATGTCTCCCGTACAGACCTACTCTCCCACTGGTGCCATGAGCTAACTCAGAGTCAACCACATGTCTCCCTTACAGACCTATTCTCTCACTGGTGCCATGAGCTAACTAAGAGGCGACTACATGTCTCCCGTACAGACCTATTCTCTTACTGGTGCCATGAGCTAACTCAGAGGAAACCACATGTCTCCTGTACAGACCTACTCTCTCACTGGTGCCATGAGCTAACTAAGAGGCAACCACATGTCTCCCATACAGAGCTACTCTCTCACTGGTGCCATGAGCTAACTCAGAGGCAACCACATGTCTCCCGTACAGACCTACTCTCTCACTGGTGCCATGAGCTAACTCAGAGGCAACCACATGTCTCCTGTACAGACCTACTCTCTCACTGGTGCCATGAGCTAACTCAGAGGTAACCACATGTCTCCCGTACAGACCTGCTCTATCACTGGTGCCATGAGCTAACTCAGAGGCAACCACATGTCTCCCGTACAGACCTACTCTCTCACTGGTGCCGTGAGCTAACTAAGAGGCAACTACATGTCTCCCGTACAGACCTACTCTCTCACTGGTGCCATTAGCTAACTCAGAGACAATCACATGTCTCCTGTACAGACCTACTCTCTCACTGGTGCCATGAGCTAACTCAGAGGCAACTACATGTATCCCGCACAGACCTACTCTCCCACTGGTGCCATGAGCTAACTCAGAGGCAACCACATGTCTCCCGTACAGACGAACTCTCTCACTGGTGCCATGAGCTAACTCAGAGGCAACCACATGTCTCCCGTACAGACCTACTGTACTCTCTCACTGGAGCCATGAGCTAACTCAGAGGCAACCACATGTCTCCTGTACAGACCTACTCTCTCACTGGTGCCATGAGCTAACTCAGAGGCAACCACATGTCTCCTGTACAGACCTACTCACTGGTGCCATGAACTAACTCAGAGGCAACCACATGTCTCCCGTAAAGACCTATGTACTCTCTCACTGGTGCCATGAGCTAACTCAGAGACAACCACATGTCTCCCTTACAGACCTATTCTCTCACTGGTGCCATGAGCTAACTAAGAGGCAACCACATGTCTCCCGTACAGACCTATTCTCTCACTGGTGCCATGAGCTAACTCAGAGGAAACCACATGTCTCCTGTACAGACCTACTCTCTCACTGGTGCCATGAGCTAACTCAGAGGCAACCACACGTCTCCCGTACAGAGCTACTCTCTCACTGGTGCCATGATCTAACTTAGAGGCAACCACATGTCTCCCGTACAGACCTACTCTCTCACTGGTGCCATGCACTAACTCAGATGCAACCACATGTCTCCCGTACAGACCTACTCTCTCACTGGTGCCATGAGCTAACTCAGAGGAAACCACATGTCTCCTGTACAGACCTACTCTCTCACTGGTGCCATGAGCTAACTAAGAGGCAACCACATGTCTCCCATACAGAGCTACTCTCTCACTGGTGCCATGAGCTAACTTAGAGGCAACCACATGTCTCCCATACAGACCTACTCTCTCAATGGTGCCATGAGCTAACTCAGAGGCAACCACATGTCTCCCATACAGACCTACTCTCCCACTGGTGCCATGAGCTAACTCAGAGGTAACCACATGTCTCCCGTACAGACCTACTCTCTCACTGGTGCCATGAGCTAACTCAGAGGCAACCACATGCCTCCCGTACAGACCTACTCTCTCACTGGTGCCATAAGCTAACTCAGAGGCAGACACATGTCTTCCGCACAGACCTACTCTCCCACTGGTGCCATGAGCTAACTCAGAGGCAACCACATGTCTCCCGTACAGACCTACTCTCTCACTGGTGCCATGAGCTAACTCAGAGGCAACCACATGTCTCCCGTACAGACCTACTCTCTCACTAGTGCCATGAGCTAACTCAGAGGCAACCACATGTCTCCCGTACAGACCTACTCTCTCACTGGTGCTATGAGCTAACTCAGAGACAACCACATGTCTCCTGTACAGACCTACTCTCTCACTGGTGCCATGAGCTAACTCAGAGGCAACCACATGTCTCCCGTACAGACCTACTCTCTCACTGGTGCCATTAGCTAACTCAGAGACAATCACATGTCTCCTGTACAGACCTACTCTCTCACTGGTGCCATGAGCTAACTCAGAGGCAACCACATGTCCCCCGCACAGACCTACTCTCCCACTGGTGCCATGAGCTAACTCAGAGGCAACCACATGTCTCCCAAACAGACCTACTCTCCCACTGGTGCCATGAGCTATATAACTCAGAGACAACCACATGTCTCCCATTCAGACCTACTCTCTCACTGGTGCCATGAGCTAACTCAGAGTCAACCACATGTCTCCCTTACAGACGAACTTTCTCACTGGTGCCATGAGCTAACTCAGAGGCAACCACATGTCTCCCGTACAGACCTATTCTCTCACTGGTGCCATGAGCTAACTCAGAGGAAACCACATGTCTCCTGTACAGACCTACTCTCTCACTGGTGCCATGAGCTAACTCAGAGGCAACAACACGTCTCCCGTACAGAGCTACTCTCTCACTGGTGCCATGATCTAACTTAGAGGCAACCACATGTCTCCCGTACAGACCTACTCTCTCACTGGTGCCATGCACTAACTCAGATGCAACCACATGTCTCCCATACAGACCTACTCTCTCACTGGTGCCATGAGTTAACTCAGAGGCAACCACATGTCTCCCATACAGACCTACTCTCTCACTGGTGCCATGAGCTAACTCAGAGGCAACCACATGTCTCCCGTACAGACCTACTCTCCCACTGGTGCCATGAGCTAACTCAGAGTCAACGAAATGTCTCCCTTACAGACCTATTCTCTCACTGGTGCCATGAGCTAACTAAGAGGCGACCACATGTCTCCCGTACAGACCTATTCTCTCACTGGTGCCATGAGCTAACTCAGAGGAAACCACATGTCTCCTGTACAGACCTACTCTCTCACTGGTGCCATGAGCTAACTAAGAGGCAACCACATGTCTCCCATACAGAGCTACTCTCTCACTGGTGCCATGAGCTAACTTAGAGGCAACCACATGTCTCCCATACAGACCTACTCTCTCAATGGTGCCATGAGCTAACTCAGAGGCAACCACATGTCTCCCATACAGACCTACTCTCCCACTGGTCCCATGAGCTAACTCAGAGGTAACCACATGTCTCCCGTACAGACCTACTCTCTCACTGGTGCCATGAGCTAACTCAGAGGCAACCACATGCCTCCCGTACAGACCTACTCTCTCACTGGTGCCATAAGCTAACTCAGAGGCAGACACATGTCTCCCGCACAGACCTACTCTCCCACTGGTGCCATGAGCTAACTCAGAGGCAACCACATGTCTCCCGTACAGACCTACTCTCTCACTGGTGCCATGAGCTAACTCAGAGGCAATCACATGTCTCCCGTACAGACCTACTCTCTCACTAGTGCCATGAGCTAACTCAGAGGCAACCACATGTCTCCCGTACAGACCTACTCTCTCACTGGTGCTATGAGCTAACTCAGAGACAACCACATGTCTCCTGTACAGACCTACTCTCTCACTGGTGCCATGAGCTAACTCAGAGGCAACCACATGTCTCCCGTACAGACCTACTCTCTCACTGGTGCCATTAGCTAACTCAGAGACAATCACATGTCTCCTGTACAGACCTACTCTCTCACTGGTGCCATGAGCTAACTCAGAGGCAACCACATGTCCCCCGCACAGACCTACTCTCCCACTGGTGCCATGAGCTAACTCAGAGGCAACCACATGTCTCCCAAACAGACCTACTCTCCCACTGGTGCCATGAGCTATATAACTCAGAGACAACCACATGTCTCCCATTCAGACCTACTCTCTCACTGGTGCCATGAGCTAACTCAGAGTCAACCACATGTCTCCCTTACAGACGAACTTTCTCACTGGTGCCATGAGCTAACTCAGAGGCAACCACATGTCTCCCGTACAGACCTACTGTACTCTCTCACTGGAGCCATGAGCTAACTCAGAGGCAACCATATGTCTCCCGTACAGACCTACTCTCTCACTGGTGCCATTAGCTAACTCAGAGACAATCACATGTCTCCTGTACAGACCTACTCTCTCACTGGTGCCATGAGCTAACTCAGAGGCAACCACATGTCTCCCGCACAGACTTACTCTCCCACTGGTGCCATGAGCTAACTCAGAGGCAACCACATGTCTCCCATACAGACCTACTCTCCCACTGGTGCCATGAGCTATGTAACTCAGAGACAACCACATGTCTCCCGTTCAGACCTACTCTCTCACTGGTGCCATGAGCTAACTCAGAGGCAACCACATGTCACCCATACAGACGAACTCTCTCACTGGTGCCATGAGCTAACTCAGAGGCAACCACATGTCTCCCGTACAGACCTACTGTACTCTCTCACTGGAGCCATGAGCTAACTCAGAGGCAACCACATGTCTCCTGTACAGACCTACTCTCTCACTGGTGCAATGAGCTAACTCAGAGGCAACCACATGTCTCCTGTACAGACCTACTCACTGGTGCCATGAACTAACTCTGAGGCAACCACGTGTCTCCCATACAGACTTAGTCTCTCACTGGTGCCATGAGCTAACTCAGAGGCAAACACATGTCTTCCGTACAGACCTACTCTCTCACTGGTGCCATGAAATAACTCAGAGGCAACCACATGTCTCCTGTAAAGACCTATGTACTCTCTCACTGGTGCCATGAGCTAACTCAGAGGCAACCACATGTCTCCCGTACAGACCTACTCTCTCACTGGTGCCATGAGCTAACTCAGAAGCAACCACATGTCTCCCGTACAGACCTACTCTCTCACTGGTACCATGAGCTAACTCAGAGGCAACCACATGTCTCCCGTACAGACCTACTGTACTCTCTCACTGGAGCCATGAGCTAACTCAGAGGCAAATACATGTCTCCTGTACAGACCTACTCTCTCACATGTGCCATGAGCTAACTCAGAGGCAACCACATGTCTCCTGTACAGACCTACTCACTGGTGCCATGAACTAACTCAGAGGCAACCACGTGTCTCCCATACAGACTTACTCTCTCACTGGTGCCATGAGCTAACTCAGAGGCAACCACATGTCTTCCGTACAGGCCTACTCTCTCACTGGTGCCATGAGCTAACACAGAGGCAACCACATGTCTCCCGTACAGACCTACCCCCTGATTGGTGCCATGAGCTAACTCAGAGGCAACCACATGTCTCACGTACAGACCTACTCTCTCACTGGTGCCATGCGCTAACTCAGATGCAACCACATGTCTCCCGTACAGACCTACTCTCTCAATGGTGCCATGAGCTAACTCAGAGGCAACCACATGTCTCCCGTACAGACCTATGTACACTCCCACTGGTGCCATGAGCTAACTCAGAGACAACCACATGTCTCCCTTACAGACCTATTCTCTCACTGGTGCCATGAGCTAACTAAGAGGCAACCACATGTCTCCCGTACAGACCTATTCTCTCACTGGTGCCATGAGCTAACTCAGAGGAAACCACATGTCTCCTGTACAGACCTACTCTCTCACTGGTGCCATGAGCTAACTCAGAGGCAACCACATGTCTCCCGTACAGTGCTACTCTCTCACTGGTGCCATGAGCTAACTTAGAGGCAACCACATGTCTCCCGTACAGACCTACTCTCTCACTGGTGCCATGCGCTAACTCAGATGCAACCACATGTCTCCCGTACAGACCTACTCTCTCACTGGTGCCATGTGCTAACTCAGAGGCAACCACATGTCTCCCGTACAGACCTACTCTCTCACTGGTGCCATGAGCTAACTCAGAGGCAACCACATGTCTCCCGTACAGACCTACTCTCACACTGGTGCCATGAGCTAACTCAGAGACAACCACATGTCTCCCTTACAGACCTATTCTCTCACTGGTGCCATGAGCTAACTAAGAGGCAACCACATGTCTCCCGTACAGACCTATTCTCTCACTGGTGCCATGAGCTAACTCAGAGGAAACCACATGCCTCCTGTACAGACCTACTCTCTCACTGGTGCCATGAGCTAATTCAGAGGCAACCACATGTCTCCCGTACAGAGCTACTCTCTCACTGGTGCCATGAGCTAACTTAGAGGCAACCACATGTCTCCCATAGAGACCTACTTTCTCAATGTTGCCATGAGCTAATTTAGAGGCAACCACATGTCTCCCGTACAGACCTACTCTCCCACTGGTGCCATGAGCTAACTCGGAGGCAATCACATGTCTCCCGTACAGACCTACTCTCTCACTGGTGCCATGAGCTAACTCAGAGGCAAGCACATGCCTCCCGTACAGACCTACTCTCTCACTGGAGCCATGAGCTAACTCAGAGGCAACCACATGTCTCCCGTACAGACCTACTCTCTCACTAATGCCATGAGATAACTCAGAGGCAACTACATGTCTCCCGTACAGACCTACTCTCTCACTGGTGCCATGAGCTAACTCAGAGGCAACCACATGTCTCCCGTACAGACCTGCTCTCTCACTGGTGCCATGAGCTAACTCAGAGGCAACCACATGTCTCCCGTACAGACCTACTCTCTCACTGGCGCCATGAGCTAACTCAGAGGCAACCACATGTCTCCCGTACAGACCTACTCGCTCACTGGTGCCGTGAGCTAACTAAGAGGCAACTACATGTCTCCCGTACAGACCTACTCTCTCACTGGTGCCATTAGCTAACTCAGAGACAATCACATGTCTCCTGTACAGACCTACTCTCTCACTGGTGCCATGAGCTATGTAACTCAGAGACAACCACATGTCTCCCGTTTAGACCTACTCTCTCACTGGTGCCATGAGCTAACTCAGAGGCAACCACAAGTCTCCCGTACAGACGAACTCTCTCACTGGTGCCATGAGCTAACTCAGAGGCAACCACATGTTTCCCGTACAGACCTTCTGTACTCTCTCACTGGAGCCATGAGCTAACTCAGAGGCAACCACATGTCTCCTGTACAGACCTACTCACTGGTACCATGAACTAACTCAGAGGCAACCATGTGTCTCCCATACAGTCCTACTCTCCCACTGGCGCCATGAGCTAACTCAGAGGCAACCACATGTCTCCCATACAGACCTACTCTCTCACTGGTGCCATGAGCTATCTCAGGGGCAACCACATGTCTCCCACACAGACCTACTCTCCCACTGGTGCCATGAGCTAACTCAGAGGCAACCACATGTCTCCCATACAGACCTACTCTCCCACTGGTGCCATGAGCTATGTAACTCAGAGACAACCACATGTCTGCCGTTCAGACCTACTCTCTCACTGGTGCCATGAGCTAACTCAGAGGCAACCACATGTCTCCCGTACAGACCTATTCTCTCACTGGTGCCATGAGCTAACTCAGAGGCAACCACATGTCTCCCGTACAGACCTACTGTACTCTCTCACTGGAGCCATGAGCTAACTCAGAGGCAACCACATGTCTCCTTTACAGACCTACCCTCTCACTGGTGTCATGAGCTAACTCAGAGGCAACCACATGTCTCCTGTACAGACCTACTCACTGGTGCCATGAACTAACTCAGAGGCAACCACGTGTCTCCGATACAGACTTACTCTCTCACTTATGCCATGAGCTAACTCAGAGGCAACCACATGTCTTCCGTACAGACCTAGTCTCTCACTGGTACCATGAAATAACTCAGAGGCAACCACATGACTCCCGTACAGACCTACTTTCTCACTGGTGCCATGAGCTAACTCAGAGGCAACCACATGTCTCCCGTACAGACCTACTCTCTCACTGGTGCCATGAGCTAACTCAGAGGCAACCACATGTCTCCCGTACAGACCTACTCTCTCACTGGTGCCATGAGCAAACTCAGAGGCAACCACATGTCTCCCGTACAGACCTACTCTCTTACTGGTGCCATGAGTTAACTCAGAGGCAACCACATGTCTCCCGTACAGACCTACTCTATCACTGGTGCCATGAGCTAACTCAGAGGCAACCATATGTCTCCGGTACAGACCTACTCTCTCACTGGTGCCATGAGCTAACTCAGAGGCAACCACATGTCTCCCGTACAGACCTACTCCCTCACTGGTGCCATGAGCTAACTAAGAGGCAACCACATGTCTCCCGTACAGACCTACTCTTTCACTGGTGTCATGAGCTAACTCAGAGGCAACCACATGTCTCCCGTACAGACCTATGTACTCTCCCACTGGTACCATGAGCTAACTCAGAGACAACAACATGTCTCCCTTACAGACCTATTCTCTCACTGGTGCCATGAGCTAACTAAGAGGCAACCACATGTCTCCCGTACAGACCTATTCTCTCACTGGTGCCATGAGCTAACTCAGAGGAAACCACATGTCTCCTGTACAGACCTACTCTCTCACTGGTGCCATGAGCTAACTCAGAGGCAACCACATATCTCCCGTACAGAGCTACTCTCTCCCTGGTGCCATGAGCTAACTCAGAGGCAACCACATGTCTCCCGTACAGACCTACTCTCTCACTGGTGCCATGAGCTAACTCAGAGGCAATCACACATCTCCCGTGCAGACCTACTCTCCCACTGGTGCCATGAGCTAACTCAGAGACAACCACATGTCACCCTTACAGACCTATTCTCTCACTGGTGCCATGAGCTAACTAAGAGGCAACCACATGTCTCCTTACAGACCTATACTCTCACTGGTGCCATGAGCTAACTCAGAGGAAACCACATGTCTCCTGTACAGACCTACTGTACTCTCTCACTGGAGCCATGAGCTAACTCAGAGGCAACCACATGTCTCCTGTACAGACCTACTCTCTCACATGTGCCATGAGCTAACTCAGAGGCAACCACATGTCTCCTGTACAGACCTACTCACTGGTGCCATGAACTAACTCAGAGGCAACCACGTGTCTCCCATACAGACTTACTCTCTCACTGGTGCCATGAGCTAACTCAGAGGCAACCACATGTCTTCCGTACAGGCCTACTCTCTCACTGGTGCCATGAGCTAACTCAGAGGCAACCACATGTCTCCCGTACAGACCTACCCCCTGATTGGTGCCATGAGCTAACTCAGAGGCAACCACATGTCTCACATACAGACCTACTCTCTCACTGGTGCCATGCGCTAACTCAGATGCAACCACATGTCTCCCGTACAGACCTACTCTCTCAATGGTGCCATGAGCTAACTCAGAGGCAACCACATGTCTCCCGTACAGACCTACTCTCTTACTGGTGTAATGAGATAACTCAGAGGCAACCACATGTCTCCCATACAGACCTATGTACACTCCCACTGGTGCCATGAGCTAACTCAGAGACAACCACATGTCTCCCTTACAGACCTATTCTCTCACTGGTGCCATGAGCTAACTAAGAGGCAACCACATGTCTCCCGTACAGACCTATTCTCTCACTGGTGCCATGAGCTAACTCAGAGGAAACCACATGTCTCCTGTACAGACATACTCTCTCACTGGTGCCATGAGCTAACTCAGAGGCAACCACATGTCTCCCGTACAGTGCTACTCTCTCACTGGTGCCATGAGCTAACTTAGAGGCAACCACATGTCTCCCGTACAGACCTACTCTCTCACTGGTGCCATGCGCTAACTCAGATGCAACCACATGTCTCCCGTACAGACCTACTCTCTCACTGGTGCTATGTGCTAACTCAGAGGCAACCACATGTCTCCCGTACAGACCTACTCTCTCACTGGTGCCATTAGCTAACTCAGAGGCAACCACATGTCTCCCGTACAGACCTACTCTCCCACTGGTGCCATGAGCTAACTCAGAGACAACCACATGTCTCCCTTACAGACCTATTCTCTCACTGGTGCCATGAGCTAACTAAGAGGCAACCACATGTCTCCCGTACAGACCTATTCTCTCACTGGTGCCATGAGCTAACTCAGAGGAAACCACATGCCTCCTGTACAGACCTACTCTCTCACTGGTGCCATGAGCTAATTCAGAGGCAACCACATGTCTCCCGTACAGAGCTACTCTCTCACTGGTGCCATGAGCTAACTTAGAGGCAACCACATGTCTCCCGTAGAGACCTACTTTCTCAATGTTGCCATGAGCTAATTTAGAGGCAACCACATGTCTCCCGTACAGACCTACTCTCCCACTGGTGCCATGAGCTAACTCGGAGGCAGCCACATGTCTCACGTACAGACCTACTCTCTCACTGGTGCCATGAGCTAACTCAGAGGCAAGCACATGCCTCCCGTACAGACCTACTCTCTCACTGGAGCCATGAGCTAACTCAGAGGCAACCACATGTCTCCCGTACAGACCTACTCTCTCACTAGTGCCATGAGATAACTCAGAGGCAACTACATGTCTCCCGTACAGACCTACTCTCTCACTGGTGCCATGAGCTAACTCAGAGGCAACCACATGTCTCCCGTACAGACCTGCTCTCTCACTGGTGCCATGAGCTAACTCAGAGGCAACCACATGTCTCCCGTACAGACCTACTCTCTCACTGGCGCCATGAGCTAACTCAGAGGCAACCACATGTCTCCCGTACAGACCTACTCTCTCACTGGTGCCGTGAGCTAACTAAGAGGCAACTACATGTCTCCCGTACAGACCTACTCTCTCACTGGTGCCATTAGCTAACTCAGAGACAATCACATGTCTCCTGTACAGACCTACTCTCTCACTGGTGCCATGAGCTAACTCATAGGCAACCACATGTCTCCCATACAGACCTACTCTACCACTGGTGCCATGAGCTATGTAACTCAGAGACAACCACATGTCTCCCGTTTAGACCTACTCTCTCACTGGTGCCATGAGCTAACTCAGAGGCAACCACAAGTCTCCCGTACAGACGAACTCTCTCACTGGTGCCATGAGCTAACTCAGAGGCAACCACATGTTTCCCGTACAGACCTACTGTACTCTCTCACTGGAGCCATGAGCTAACTCAGAGGCAACCACATGTCTCCTGTACAGACCTACTCACTGGTGCCATGAACTAACTCAGAGGCAACCATGTGTCTCCCATACAGTCCTACTCTCCCACTGGCGCCATGAGCTAACTCAGAGGCAACCACATGTCTCCCATACAGACCTACTCTCTCACTGGTGCCATGAGCTATCTCAGGGGCAACCACATGTCTCCCACACAGACCTACTCTCCCACTGGTGCCATGAGCTAACTCAGAGGCAACCACATGTCTCCCATACAGACCTACTCTCCCACTGGTGCCATGAGCTATGTAACTCAGAGACAACCACATGTCTGCCGTTCAGACCTACTCTCTCACTGGTGCCATGAGCTAACTCAGAGGCAACCACATGTCTCCCGTACAGACCTATTCTCTCACTGGTGCCATGAGCTAACTCAGAGGCAACCACATGTCTCCCGTACAGACCTACTGTACTCTCTCACTGGAGCCATGAGCTAACTCAGAGGCAACCACATGTCTCCTTTACAGACCTACCCTCTCACTGGTGTCATGAGCTAACTCAGAGGCAACCACATGTCTCCTGTACAGACCTACTCACTGGTGCCATGAACTAACTCAGAGGCAACAACGTGTCTCCGATACAGACTTACTCTCTCACTTATGCCATGAGCTAACTCAGAGGCAACCACATGTCTTCCGTACAGACCTAGTCTCTCACTGGTACCATGAAATAACTCAGAGGCAACCACATGACTCCCGTACAGACCTACTTTCTCACTGGTGCCATGAGCTAACTCAGAGGCAACCACATGTCTCCCGTACAGACCTACTCTCTCACTGGTGCCATGAGCTAACTCAGAGGCAACCACATGTCTCCCGTACAGACCTACTCTCTCACTGGTGCCATGAGCAAACTCAGAGGCAACCACATGTCTCCCGTACAGACCTACTCTCTTACTGGTGCCATGAGTTAACTCAGAGGCAACCACATGTCTCCCGTACAGACCTACTCTATCACTGGTGCCATGAGCTAACTCAGAGGCAACCATATGTCTCCGGTACAGACCTACTCTCTCACTGGTGCCATGAGCTAACTCAGAGGCAACCACATGTCTCCCGTACAGACCTACTCCCTCACTGGTGCCATGAGCTAACTAAGAGGCAACCACATGTCTCCCGTACAGACCTACTCTTTCACTGGTGTCATGAGCTAACTCAGAGGCAACCACATGTCTCCCGTACAGACCTATGTACTCTCCCACTGGTACCATGAGCTAACTCAGAGACAACAACATGTCTCCCTTACAGACCTATTCTCTCACTGGTGCCATGAGCTAACTAAGAGGCAACCACATGTCTCCCGTACAGACCTATTCTCTCACTGGTGCCATGAGCTAACTCAGAGGAAACCACATGTCTCCTGTACAGACCTACTCTCTCACTGGTGCCATGAGCTAACTCAGAGGCAACCACATATCTCCCGTACAGAGCTACTCTCTCCCTGGTGCCATGAGCTAACTCAGAGGCAACCACATGTCTCCCGTACAGACCTACTCTCTCACTGGTGCCATGAGCTAACTCAGAGGCAATCACACATCTCCCGTGCAGACCTACTCTCCCACTGGTGCCATGAGCTAACTCAGAGACAACCACATGTCTCCCTTACAGACCTATTCTCTCACTGGTGCCATGAGCTAACTAAGAGGCAACCACATGTCTCCTTACAGACCTATTCTCTCACTGGTGCCATGAGCTAACTCAGAGGAAACCACATGTCTCCTGTACAGACCTACTCTCTCACTGGTGCCATGAGCTAACTCAGAGGCAACCACATGTCTCCCGTACAGACCTACTCTCCCACTGGTGCCATGAGCTAACTCAGAGACAACCACATGTCTCCCTTACAGACCTATTCTCTCACTGGTGCCATGAGCTAACTAAGAGGCAACCACATGTCTCCCGTACAGACCTATTCTCTCACTGGTGCCATGAGCTAACTCAGAGGAAACCACATGCCTCCTGTACAGACCTACTCTCTCACTGGTGCCATGAGCTAATTCAGAGGCAACCACATGTCTCCCGTACAGAGCTACTCTCTCACTGGTGCCATGAGCTAACTTAGAGGCAACCACATGTCTCCCGTAGAGACCTACTTTCTCAATGTTGCCATGAGCTAATTTAGAGGCAACCACATGTCTCCCGTACAGACCTACTCTCCCACTGGTGCCATGAGCTAACTCGGAGGCAACCACATGTCTCCCGTACAGACCTACTCTCTCACTGGTGCCATGAGCTAACTCAGAGGCAAGCACATGCCTCCCGTACAGACCTACTCTCTCACTGGATCCATGAGCTAACTCAGAGGCAACCACATGTCTCCCGTACAGACCTACTCTCTCACTAGTGCCATGAGATAACTCAGAGGCAACTACATGTCTCCCGTACAGACCTACTCTCTCACTGGTGCCATGAGCTAACTCAGAGGCAACCACATGTCTCCCGTACAGACCTGCTCTCTCACTGGTGCCATGAGCTAACTCAGAGGCAACCACATGTCTCCCGTACAGACCTACTCTCTCACTGGCGCCATGAGCTAACTCAGAGGCAACCACATGTCTCCCGTACAGACCTACTCTCTCACTGGTGCCGTGAGCTAACTAAGAGGCAACTACATGTCTCCCGTACAGACCTACTCTCTCACTGGTGCCATTAGCTAACTCAGAGACAATCACATGTCTCCTGTACAGACCTACTCTCTCACTGGTGCCATGAGCTAACTCATAGGCAACCACATGTCTCCCATACAGACCTACTCTACCACTGGTGCCATGAGCTATGTAACTCAGAGACAACCACATGTCTCCCGTTTAGACCTACTCTCTCACTGGTGCCATGAGCTAACTCAGAGGCAACCACAAGTCTCCCGTACAGACGAACTCTCTCACTGGTGCCATGAGCTAACTCAGAGGCAACCACATGTTTCCCGTACAGACCTACTGTACTCTCTCACTGGAGCCATGAGCTAACTCAGAGGCAACCACATGTCTCCTGTACAGACCTACTCACTGGTGCCATGAACTAACTCAGAGGCAACCATGTGTCTCCCATACAGTCCTACTCTCCCACTGGCGCCATGAGCTAACTCAGAGGCAACCACATGTCTCCCATACAGACCTACTCTCTCACTGGTGCCATGAGCTATCTCAGGGGCAACCATATGTCTCCCACACAGACCTACTCTCCCACTGGTGCCATGAGCTAACTCAGAGGCAACCACATGTCTCCCATACAGACCTACTCTCCCACTGGTGCCATGAGCTATGTAACTCAGAGACAACCACATGTCTGCCGTTCAGACCTACTCTCTCACTGGTGCCATGAGATAACTCAGAGGCAACCACATGTCTCCCGTACAGACCTATTCTCTCACTGGTGCCATGAGCTAACTCAGAGGCAACCACATGTCTCCCGTACAGACCTACTGTACTCTCTCACTGGAGCCATGAGCTAACTCAGAGGCAACCACATGTCTCCTTTACAGACCTACCCTCTCACTGGTGCCATGAGCTAACTCAGAGGCAACCACATGTCTCCAGTACAGACCTACTCACTGGTGCCATGAACTAACTCAGAGGCAATCACGTGTCTCCGATACAGACTTACTCTCTCACTTATGCCATGAGCTAACTCAGAGGCAACCACATGTCTTCCGTACAGACCTAGTCTCTCACTGGTACCATGAAATAACTCAGAGGCAACCACATGACTCCCGTACAGACCTACTTTCTCACTGGTGCCATGAGCTAACTCAGAGGCAACCACATGTCTCCCGTACAGACCTACTCTCTCACTGGTGCCATGAGCTAACTCAGAGGCAACCACATGTCTCCCGTACAGACCTACTCTCTCACTGGTGCCATGAACTAACTCAGAGGCAACCACATGTCTCCCGTACAGACCTACTCTCTTACTGGTGCCATGAGTTAACTCAGAGGCAACCACATGTCTCCCGTACAGACCTACTCTCTCACTGGTGCCATGAGCTAACTCAGAGGCAACCATATGTCTCCGGTACAGACCTACTCTCTCACTGGTGCCATGAGCTAACTCAGAGGCAACCACATGTCTCCCGTACAGATCTACTCCCTCACTGGTGCCATTAGCTAACTCAGAGGCAACCACATGTCTCACTGACAGACCTACTCTCTCACTGGTGCCATGCGCTAACTCAGATGCAACCACATGTCTCCCGTACAGACCTACTCTCTCACTGGTGCCATGAGCTAACTCAGAGGCAACCACATGTCTCCCGTACAGACCTACTGTACTCTCTCACTGGAGCCATGAGCTGACTCAGAGGCAACCACATGTCTCCTGTACAGACCTACTCTCTCACTGGTGCCGTGAGCTAACTCAGAGGCAACCACATGTCTACTGTACAGACCTACTCACTGGTGCCATGAACTAACTCAGAGGAAACCACGTGTCCCCATACAGACTTACTCTCTCACTGGTGCCATGAGCTAACTCAAAGGCAACCACATGTCTTCCGTACAGACCTACTCTCTCACTGGTGCCATGAAATAACTCAGAGGCAACCACATGTCTCCCGTACAGACCTACTCTCTCACTGGTGCCATGAGCTAACTCAGAGGCAACCACATGTCTCCCGTACAGACCTACTCTCTCACTGGTGCCATGAGCTAACTCAGAGGCAACCACATGTCTCCCGTACAGACCTACTCTCTCACTGGTGCCATGAGCTAACTCAGAGGCAACCACATGTCTCCCGTACAGACCTACTCTCTAACTGGTGCCATGAGCTAACTCAGAGGCAACCATATGTCTCCGGTACAGACCTACTCTCTCACTGGTGCCATGAGCTAACTCAGAGGCAACCACATGTCTCCCGTACAGATCTACTCCCTCACTGGTGCCATGAGCTAACTCAGAGGCAACCACATGTCTCACGTACAGACCTAATCTCTCAACGGTGCCATGCGCTAACTCAGATGCAACCACATGTCTCCCGTACAGACCTACTCTCTCACTGGTGCCATGAGCTAACTCAGAGGCAACCACATGTCTCCCGTACAGACCTACTCTTTCACTGGTGTCATGAGCTAACTCAGAGGCAACCACATGTCTCCCGTACAGACCTATGTACTCTCCCACTGGTACCATGAGCTAACTCAGAGACAACAACATGTCTCCCTTACAGACCTATTCTCTCACTGGTGCCATGAGCTAACTAAGAGGCAACCACATGTCTCCCGTACAGACCTATTCTCTCACTGGTGCCATGAGCTAACTCAGAGGAAACCACATGTCTTCTGTACAGACCTACTCTCTCACTGGTGCCATGAGCTAACTCAGAGGCAACCACATATCTCCCGTACAGAGCTACTCTCTCCCTGGTGCCATGAGCTAACTCAGAGGCAACCACATGTCTCCCGTACAGACCTACTCTCTCACTGGTGCCATGAGCTAACTCAGAGGCAATCACACATCTCCCGTGCAGACCTACTCTCCCACTGGTGCCATGAGCTAACTCAGAGACAACAACATGTCTCCCTTACAGACCTATTCTCTCACTGGTGCCATGAGCTAACTAAGAGGCAACCACATGTCTCCTTACAGACCTATTCTCTCACTGGTGCCATGAGCTAACTCAGAGGAAACCACATGTCTCCTGTACAGACCTACTCTCTCACTGGTGCCATGAGCTAACTCAGAGGCAACCACATGTCTCCCGTACAGAGCTACTCTCTCACTGGTGCCATGAGCTAACTTAAATGCAACCACATGTCTCCCATACAGACCTACTCTCTCAATGGTGCCATGAGCTAACTCAGAGGCAACCACATGTCTCCCGTACAGACCTACTATCCCACTGGTGCCATGAGCTAACTCAGAGGCAACCACATGTCTCCCGTACAGACCTACTCTCTCACTGGTGCCATGAGCTAACTCAGAGGCAACCACATGCCTCCCGTACAGACCTACTCTCTCATTGGTGCCATGAGCTAACTCAGAGGCAAACACATGTCTCCCGCACAGACCTACTCTCCCACTGGTGCCATGAGCTAACTCAGAGGCAACCACATGTCTCCCGTACAGACCTACTCTCCCACTGGTGCCATGAGCTAACTTAGAGACAACCACATGTCTCCCGTTCAGACCTACTCTCTTACTGGTGCCACGAGCTATCTCAGAGGCAACAACATGTCTCCTGTACAGACCTACTCTCTCAGTGGTGCCATGAGCTAACTCAGAGGCAACCACATGTCTCCCGTACAGACCTACTCTCTCACTGGTGCCATGCGCTAACTCAGATGCAACCACATGTCTCCCGTACAGACCTACTCTCTCACTGGTGCCATGAGCTAACTCAGAGGCAACCACATGTCTCCCGTACAGACCTACTCTCTCACTGGTGCCATGAGCTAACTCAGAGGCAACCACATGTCTCCCGTACAGACCTACTCTCCCACTGGTGCCATGAGCTAACTCAGAGACAACCACATGTCTCCCTTACAGACCTATTCTCTCACTGGTGCCATGAGCTAACTAAGAGGCAACCACATGTCTCCCGTACAGACCTATTCTCTCACTGGTGCCATGAGCTAACTCAGAGGAAACCACATGTCTCCTTTACAGACCTACTCTCTCACTGGTGCCATGAGCTAACTCAGAGGCGACTACATGTCTCCCGTACAGAGCTACTCTCTCACTGGTGCCATGAGCTAACTGAGAGGCAACCACATGTCTCCCATACAGACCTACTCTCTGACTGGTGCCATGAGCTAACTCAGAGGCAACCACATGTCTCCCGTACAGACCTACTCTCCCACTGGTGCCATGAGCTAACTCAGAGGCAACCACATGTCTCCCGTACAGACCTACTCTCTCACTTGTGCCATGAGCTAACTCAGAGGCAACCACATGTCTCCCACACAGACCTACTCTCCCACTGGTGCCATGAGCTAACTCAGAGGCACAACCACATGTCTCCCGTACAGACCTACTCTCCCACTGTTGCCATGAGCTAACTTAGAGACAACCACATGTCTCCCGTTCAGACCTATTCTCTCACTGGTGCCATGAGCTAACTCAGAGGCAACCACATGTCTCCCGTACAGACCTACTCTCTCAGTGGTGCCATGAGCTAACTCAGAGGCAACCACATGTCTCCCGTACAGACCTACTCTCTCACTGGTGCCATGAGCTAACTCAGAGGCAACCACATGTCTCCTGTACAGACCTACTCTCTCACTGGTGCCATGAGCAAACTCAGAGGCAAACACATGTCTCCTGTACAGACCTACTCTCTCACTGATACCATTAGCTAACTCAGAGGCAACCAGATGTCTCCCGTACAGACCTACTCACTGGTGCCATGAGCTAACTCAGAAGCAACCACGTGTCTCCCATACAGACCTACTCTCTCACTGGTGCCATGAGCTAACTCAGAAGCAACCACATGTCTCCCGTACAGACCTACTCTCTCACTGGTGCCATGAGAGGCAACCACATGTCTCCCGTACAGACCTACTCTCTCACTGGTGCCATGAGCTAACTCAGAGGCAACCACATGTCTCCTGTACAGACCTACTATCTCACTGGTGCCATGAGCTAACTCAGAGGCAACCACATGTCTCCTGTACAGACCTACTCTATCATTGGTACCATGAGCTAACTCAGAGGTAACCACATGTCTCCCGTAAGGCCTACTCTCTCACTGGTGCCATGAGCTAACTCAGAGGCAACCACATGTCTGCTGGACAGACCTACTCTCTCACTGGTGCCACGAGCTAACTCAGAGGCAACCACATGTCTCCCGTACAGACCTACTCTCTCACTGGTGCGATGAGCTAACTCAGAGGCAACCACATGTCTCCCGTACAGACCTACTCTCTCACTGGTGCCATGAGCTAACTCAGAGGCAACCACATGTCTCCCGTACAGACCTACTCTCTCACTGGTGCCATGAGCTAACTCAGAGGCAACCACATGTCTCCCGTACAGACCTACTCTCTCACTGGTGCCATGAGCTAACTCAGAGGCAACCACATTTCTCCCGTACAGAACTACTCTCTCACTGGTGACATGAGCTAACTCAGAGTCAACTACATGTCTCCCATACAGACCTGCATGTACTCTCTCACTGGTGCCATGAGTTAACTCAGAGGCAACCACATGTCTCCCGTACAGACCTACTCTCTCACTGGTGCCATGAGCTAACTCAGATGCAACCACATGTCTCCCGTTCAGACCTACTCTCTCACTGGTGCCATGAGCTAACTCAGAGGCAACCACATGTCTCCTGTACAGACCTACTCTCTCACTGGTGCCATGAGCTAACTCAGAGGCAACCACATGTCTCCCGTACAGACCTACTCTCTCACTGGTGCCATGAGCTAACTCAGAGGCAACCACATGTCTCCCGCACAGACCTACTCTCCCACTGGTGCCATGAGCTAACTCGGAGGCAACCACATGTCTCCCATACACAGACCTACTCTCCCACTGGTGCCATGAGCTAACTCAGAGACAACCACATGTCTCCCGTTCAGACCTATTCTCTCACTGGTGCCATGAGCTAAATCAGAGGCAACCACATGTCTCCCGTACAGACCTACTCTCTCACTGGTGCCATGAGCTAACTCAGAGGCAACCACATGTCTCCTGTACAGACCTACATGTACTCACTGGTGCCATGAACTAACTCAGAGGCAACCACGTGTCTCCCATACAGACCTACACTGTCACTGGTGCCATGAGCTAACTCAGAGGCAACCACATGTCTCCCATACAGACCTACTCTCTCACTGATGCCATGAGCTAACTCAGAGGCAACCACATTTCTCCCGTACAGATCTACTCTCTCACTGGTGCCATTAGCTAACTCGGAGGCAACCACATGTCTCCCGTACAGACCTACTCTCTCACTGGTGCCATGAGCTAACACAGAGTCAACCACATGTCTCCCGTAAGACCTACATGTACTCTCTCACTGGTGCCATGAGCTAACTCAGAGGCAACCACATGTCTCCCGTACAGACCTACTCTCTCACTGGTGCCATGAGCTAACTCAGAGGCAACCACATGTCTCCCGTTCAGACCTACTCTCTCACTGGTGCCATGAGCTAACTCAGAGGCAACCACATGTCTCCGGTACAGACCTACTCTCTCACTGGTGCCATGAGCTAACTCAGAGGCAACCACATGTCTCCCGTACAGACCTACTCTCTCACTGGTGCCATGAGCTAACTCAGAGGCAACCACATGTCTCCAGTACAGACCTACTCTCTCACTGGTGCCATGAGCTAACTCAGAGGCAACAACATGTCTCCCGTACAGACCTACTTCTCACTGGTGCCATGAGCTAACTCAGAGGCAACTACATGTCTCCCGTACAGACCTACTCTCTCACTGGTGCCATGAGCTAACTCAGAGGCAACCACATGTCTCCCGTACAGACCTACTCTCTCACTGGTACCTCGTGCTAACTCAGAGGCATCCAAATGTCTCCCGTAGAGACCTACTCTCTCACTGGTACCATGAGCTAACTCAGAGGCAACCACATGTCTCCCGTACAGACCTACTCTCTCACTGGTGCCATGAGCTAACTCAAAGGCAACCACATGTCTCCCGTACAGACCTACTCTCTCACTGGTGCCATGAGCTAACTCAGAGGCAACCACATGTCTCCCGTACAGATCTACTCTCTCACTGGTGCCATGAGCTAACTCAGAGGCAACCAGATGTCTCCCGTACAGACCTACTCTCTCACTGGTGCCATGAGCTAACTCAGAGGCAACCATATGTCTCCGGTACAGACCTAACTCTCTCACTGGTGCCATGAGCTAACTCAGAGGCAACCACATGTCTCCCGCACAGACCTACTCTCCCACTGGTGTCATGAGCTAACTCGGAGGCAACCACATGTCTCCCGTACAGACCTACTCTCTCACTGGTGCCGTGAGCTAACTCAGAGGCAACTATATGTCTCCGGTACAGACCTACTCTCTCACTGGTGCCATGAGCTAACTCAGAGGCAACCACATGTCTCCCGTACAGACCTACTCCCTCACTGGTGCCATGAGCTAACTCAGAGGCAACCACATGTCTCACGTACAGACCTACTCTCTCACTGGAGCCATGCGCTAACTCAGATGCAACCACATGTCTCCCGTACAGACCTACTCTCTCACTGGTGCCATGAGCTAATTCAGAGGCAACCACATGTCTCCCGTACAGACCTACTCTCTCACTGGTGTCATGAGCTAACTCAGAGGCAACCACATGTCTCCCGTACAGACCTATGTACTCTCCAACTGGTGCCATGAGCTAACTCAGAGACAACCACATATCTCCCTTACAGACCTATTCTCTCTCTGGTGCCATGAGCTAACTAAGAGGCAACCACATGTCTCCCGTACAGACCTATTCTCTCACTGGTGCCATGAGCTAACTCAGAGGAAACCACATGTCTCCTGTACAGACCTACTCTCTCACTGGTGCCATGAGCTAACTCAGAGGCAACCACATGTCTCCCGTACAGAGCTACTCTCTCACTGGTGCCATGAGCTAACTTAGAGGCAACCACATGTCTCCCGTACAGACCTACTCTCTCACTGGTGCCATGCGCTAACTCAGATGCAACCACATGTCTCCCGTACAGACCTACTCTCTCACTGGTGCCATGAGCTAACTCAGAGGCAACCACATGTCTCCCGTACAGACCTACTCTCTCACTGGTGCCATGAGCTAACTCAGAGGCAACCACATGTCTCCCGTACAGACCTACTCTCCCACTGGTGCCATGAGCTAACTCAGAGACAACCACATGTCTCCCTTACAGACCTATTCTCTCACTGGTGCCATGAGCTAACTAAGAGGCAACCACATGTCTCCCGTACAGACCTATTCTCTCACTGGTGCCATGAGCTAACTCAGAGGAAACCACATGTCTCCTGTACAGACCTACTCTCTCACTGGTGCCATGAGCTAACTCAGAGGCAACCACATGTCTCCCGTACAGAGCTACTCTCTCACTGGTGCCATGAGCTAACTTAAATGCAACCACATGTCTCCTATACAGACCTACTCTCTCAATGGTGCCATGAGCTAACTCAGAGGCAACAACATGTCTCCCGTACAGACCTACTCTCCCACTGGTGCCATGAGCTAACTCAGAGGCAACCACATGTCTCCCGTACAGACCTACTCTCTCACTGGTGCCATGAGCTAACCCAGAGGCAACCACATGCCTCCCGTACAGACCTACTCTCTCATTGGTGCCATGAGCTAACTCAGAGGCAAACACATGTCTCCCGCACAGACCTACTCTCCCACTGGTTCCATGAGCTAACTCAGAGGCAACCACATGTCTCCCGTACAGATCTACTCTCCCACTGGTGCCATGAGCTAACTTAGAGACAACCACATGTCTCCCATTCAGACCTACTCTCTTACTGGTGCCATGAGCTATCTCAGAGCCAACAACATGTCTCCTGTACAGTCCTACTCTCTCAGTGGTGCCATGAGCTAACTCAGAGGCAACCACATGTCTCCCGTACAGACCTACTCTCTCACTGGTGCCATGCGCTAACTCAGATGCAACCACATGTCTCCCGTACAGACCTACTCTCTCACTGGTGCCATGAGCTAACTCAGAGGCAACCACATGTCTCCCATACAGACCTACTCTCTCACTGGTGCCATGAGCTAACTCAAAGGCAACCACATGTCTCCCGTACAGACCTACTCTCCCACTGGTGCCATGAGCTAACTCAGAGACAACCACATGTCTCCCTTACAGACCTATTCTCTCACTGTTGCCATGAGCTAACTAAGAGGCAACCACATGTCTCCCGTACAGACCTATTCTCTCACTGGTGCCATGAGCTAACTCAGAGGAAACCACATGTCTCCTTTACAGACCTACTCTCTCACTGGTGCCATGAGCTAACTCAGAGGCGACTACATGTCTCCCCTACAGAGCTACTCTCTCACTGGTGACATGAGCTAACTGAGAGGCAACCACATGTCTCCCATACAGACCTACTCTCTCACTGGTGCCATGAGCTAACTCAGAGGCAACCACATGTCTCCCGTACAGACCTACTCTCCCACTGGTGCCATGAGCTAACTCAGAGGCAACCACATGTCTCCCGTACAGACCTACTCTCTCACTTGTGCCATGAGCTAACTCAGAGGCAACCACATGTCTCCCACACAGACCTACTCTCCCACTGGTGCCATGAGCTAACTCAGAGGCACAACCACATGTCTCCCGTACAGACCTACTCTCCCACTGGTGCCATGAGCTAACTTAGAGACAACCACATGTCTCCCGTTCAGACCTATTCTCTCACTGGTGCCATGAGCTAACTCAGAGGCAACCACATGTCTCCCGTACAGACCTACTCTCTCAGTGGTGCCATGAGCTAACTCAGAGGCAACCACATGTCTCCCGTACAGACCTACTCTCTCACTGGTGCCATGAGCTAACTCAGAGGCAACCACATGTCTCCTGTACAGACCTACTCTCTCACTGGTGCCATGAGCAAACTCAGAGGCAACCACATGTCTCCTGTACAGACCTACTCTCTCACTGATACCATGAGCTAACTCAGAGGCAACCACATGTCTCCCGTACAGACCTACTCACTGGTGCCATGAGCTAACTCAGAGGCAACCACGTGTCTCCCATACAGACCTACTCTCTCACTGGTGCCATGAGCTAACTCAGAAGCAACCACATGTCTCCTGTACAGACCTACTCTCTCACTGGTGCCATGAGAGGCAACCACATGTCTCCCGTACAGACCTACTCTCTCACTGGTGCCATGAGCTAACTCAGAGGCAACCACATGTCTCCTGTACAGACCTACTATCTCACTGGTACCATGAGCTAACTCAGAGGTAATCACATGTCTCCCGTAAGGCCTACTCTCTCACTGGTGCCATGAGCTAACTCAGAGGCAACCACATGTCTGCTGGACAGACCTACTCTCTCACTGGTACCACGAGCTAACTCAGAGGCAACCACATGTCTCCAGTACAGACCTACTCTCTCACTGGTGCGATGAGCTAACTCAGAGGCAAACACATGTCTCCCGTACAGACCTACTCTCTCACTGGTGCCATGAGCTAATTCAGAGGCAACCACATGTCTCCCGTACAGACCTACCCTCTCACTGGTGCTATGAGCTAACTCAGAGGCAACCACATGTCTCTCGTACAGACCTACTCTCTCACTGGTGCCATGAGCTAACTCAGAGGCAACCACATGTCTCCCGTACAGACCTACTCTCTCACTGGTGCCATGAGCTAACTCAGATGCAACCACATGTCTCCCGTTCAGACCTACTCTCTCACTGGTGCCATGAGCTAACTCAGAGGCAACCACATGTCTCCGGTACAGACCTACTCCCTCTCTGGTGCCATGAGCTAACTCAGAGGCAACCACATGTCTCCCGTACAGACCTACTCTCTCACTGGTGCCATGAGCTAACTCAGAGGCAACCACATGTCTCCCGCACAGACCTACTCTCCCACTGGTGCCATGAGCTAACTCGGAGGCAACCACATGTCTCCCATACACAGACCTACTCTCCCACTGGTGCCATGAGCTAACTCAGTGACAACCACATGTCTCCCGTTCAGACCTACTCTCTCACTGGTGCCATGAGCTATCTCAGAGGCAACCACATGTCTCCCGTACAGACCTACTCTCTCACTGGTGCCATGAGCTAACTCAGAGTCAACCACATGTGTCCCGTACAGACCTACATGTACTCTCTCACTGGTGCCATGAGCTAACTCTGAGGCAACCACATGTCTCCCGTACAGACCTACTCTCTCACTGGTGCCATGAGCTAACTCAGATGCAACCACATGTCTCCCGTTCAGACCTACTCTCTCACTGGTGCCATGAGCTAACTCAGAGTCAACCACATGTCTCCGGTACAGACCTACTCTCTCACTGGTGCCATGAGCTAACTCAGAGGCAACCACATGTCTCCCGTACAGACCTACTCTCTCACTGGTGCCATGAGCTAACTCAGAGGCAACCACATGTCGCCCGCACAGACCTACTCTCCCACTGGTGCCATGAGCTAACTCGGAGGCAACCACATGTCTCCCATACACAGACCTACTCTCCCACTGGTGCCATGAGCTAACTCAGTGACAACCACATGTCTCACGTTCAGACCTATTCTCTCACTGGTGCCATGAGCTAACTCAGAGGCAACCACATGTCTCCCGTACAGACCTACTCTCTCACTGGTGCCATGAGCTAACTCAGAGGCAACCACATGTCTCCCGTACAGACCTACTCTCTCACTGGTGCCATGAGCTAACTCAGAGGCAACCACATGTCTCCTGTACAGACCTACATGTACTCACTGGTGCCATGAACTAACTCAGAGGCAACCACGTGCCTCCCATACAGACCTACACTGTCACTGGTGCCATTAGCTAACTCAGAGGCAACCACATGTCTCCCGTACAGACCTACTCTCTCACTCATGCCATGAGCTAACTCAGAGGCAACCACATTTCTCCCGTACAGACCTACTCTCTCACTGGTGCCATGAGCTAACTCAGAGGCAACCACATGTCTCCCGTACAGACCTACTCTCTCACTGGTGCCATGAGCTAACTCAGAGTCAACCACATGTCTCCCGTAAGACCTACATGTACTCTCTCACTAGTGCCATGAGCTAACTCAGAGGCAACCACATGTCTCCCGTACAGACCTACTCTCTCACTGGTATCATGAGCTAACTCAGAGGCAATCACATGTCTCCCGTTCAGACCTACTCTCTCACTGGTGCCATGAGCTAACTCAGAGGCAACCACATGTCTCTGGTACAGACCTACTCTCTCACTGGTGCCATGAGCTAATTCAGAGGCAACCACATGTCTCCCATACAGACCTACTCTCTCACTGGTGCCATGAGCTAACTCAGAGGCAACCACATTTCTCCAGTACAGACCTACTCTCTCACTGGTGCCATGAGCTAACTCAGAGGCAACCACATGTCTCCCGTACAGACCTACTTCTCACTGGTGCTATGAGCTAACTCAGAGGCAATCACATGTCTCCCTTACAGACCTATTCTCTCACTGGTGCCGTGAGCTAACTCAGAGGCAACCACATGTCTCCCGTACAGACCTACTCTCTCACTGGTGCCATGCGCTAACTCAGAGGCAACCACATGTCTTCCGTAGAGACCTACTCTCTCACAGGTACCATGAGCTAACTCAGAGGCAACCACATGTCTCCCGTACAGACCTACTCTCTCACTGGTGCCATGAGCTAACTCAAAGGCAACCACATGTCTCCCGTACAGACCTACTCTCTCACTGGTGCCATGAGCTAACTCAGAGGCAATCACATGTCTCCCGTATAGATCTACTCTCTCACTGGTGCCATGAGCTAACTCAGAGGCAACCAGATGTCTCTCGTACAGACCTACTCTCTCACTGGTACCCTGAGCTAACTCAGAGGCAACCATATGTCTCCGGTACAGACCTACTCTCTCACTGGTGCCATGAGCTAACTCAGAGGCAACCACATGTCTCCCGCACAGACCTACTCTCCCACTGGTGCCATGAGCTAACTCGGAGGCAACCAGATGTCTCCCATACACAGACCAACTCTCCCACTGGTGCCATGAGTTAACTCAGAGACAACCACATATCTCCCGTTCAGACCTATTCTCTCACTGGTGCCATAAGCTAACTCAGAAGCAACCACATGTCTCCCGTACAGACCTACTCTCTCACTGGTGCCATGAGCTTACTCAGAGGCAACCACATGTCTCCCGTACAAACCTACTCTCTCACTGGTGCCATGAGCTAACTCAGAGGCAACCACATGTCTCCTGTACAGACCTACATGTACTCACTGGTGCCATGAACAATCTCAGAGGCAACCGCGTGTCTCCCATACAGACCTACACTGTCACTGGTGCCATGAGCTAACTCAGAGGCAACCACATGTCTCCCGTACAGACCTACTCTCTCACTGATGCCATGAGCTAACTCAGAGGCAACCACATGTCTCCCGTACAGACCTACTCTCTCACTGGTGCCATGAGCTAACTCAGAGGCAACCACATGTCTCCGGTACAGACCTACTCTCTCACTGGTGCCATGAGCTAACTCAGAGGCAACCACATGTCTCCCGTACAGACCTACTCTCTCACTGGTGCCATGAGCTAACTCAGAGGCAACCACATGTCTCCCACACAGACCTACTCTCCCACTGGTGCCATGAGCTAACTCGGAGGCAACCACATGTCTCCCATACACAGACCTACTCTCCCACTGGTGCCATGAGCTAACTCAGAGGCAACCACATGTCTCCCGTACACACCTACTCTCTCACTGGTGCCATGAGCTAATTCAGAGGCAACCACATGTCTCCCGTACAGACCTATTCTCTCACTGGTGCCATGAGCTAACTCAGAGGCAACCACATGTCTCCCGTACAGACCTACTCTCTCACTGGTGCCATGCGCTAACTCAGAGGCAACCACATGTCTCCCGTAGAGACCTACTCTCTCACAGGTACCATGAGCTAACTCAGAGGCAACCACATGTCTCCCGTACAGACCTACTCTCTCACTGGTGCCATGAGCTAATTCAAAGGCAACCACATGTCTCCCGTACAGATCTACTCTCTCACTGGTGCCATGAGCTAACTCAGAGGCAATCACATGTCTCCCGTATAGATCTACTCTCTCACTGGTGCCATGAGCTAACTCAGAGGCAACCAGATGTCTCCCGTACAGACCTACTCTCTCACTGGTGCCCTGAGCTAACTCAGAGGCAACCATATGTCTCCGGTACAGACCTACTCTCTCACTGGTGCCATGAGCTAATTCAGAGGCAACCACATGTCTCCCGCACAGACCTACTCTCCCACTGGTGCCATGAGCTAACTCGGAGGCAACCAGATGTCTCCCATACACAGACCAACTCTCCCACTGGTGCCATGAGTTAACTCAGAGACAACTACATGTCTCCCGTTCAGACCTATTCTCTCACTGGTGCCATAAGCTAACTCAGAAGCAACCACATGTCTCCCGTACAGACCTACTCTCTCACTGGTGCCATGAGCTTACTCAGAGGCAACCACATGTCTCCCGTACAAACCTACTCTCTCACTGGTGCCATGAGCTAACTCAGAGGCAACCACATGTCTCCTGTACAGACCTACATGTACTCACTGGTGCCATGAACAATCTCAGAGGCAACCGCGTGTCTCCCATACAGACCTACACTGTCACTGGTGCCATGAGCTAACTCAGAGGCAACCACATGTCTCCCGTACAGACCTACTCTCTCACTGATGCCATGAGCTAACTCAGAGGCAACCACATGTCTCCCGTACAGACCTACTCTCTCACTGGTGCCATGAGCTAACTCAGAGGCAACCACATGTCTCTGGTACAGACCTACTCTCTCACTGGTGCCATGAGCTAACTCAGAGGCAACCACATGTCTCCCGTACAGACCTACTCTCTCACTGGTGCCATGAGCTAACTCAGAGGCAACCACATGTCTCCCGCACAGACCTACTCTCCCACTGGTGCCATGAGCTAACTCTGAGGCAACCACATGTCTCCCATACACAGACCTACTCTCCCACTGGTGCCATGAGCTAACTCAGTGACAACCACATGTCTCCCGTTCAGACCTATTCTCTCACTGGTGCCATGAGCTAACTCAGAGGCAACCACATGTCTCCCGTACACACCTACACTCTCACTGGTGCCATGAGCTAACTCAGAGTAACCACATGTGTCCCGTACAGACCTACATGTACTCTCTCACTGGTGCCATGAGCTAACTCAGAAGCAACCACATGTCTCCCGTACAGACCTAATCTCTCACTGGTGCCATGAGCTAACTCAGATGCAACCACATGTCTCCCGTTCAGACCTACTCTCTCACTGGTGCCATGAGCTAACTCAGAGGCAACCACATGTCTCCGGTACACACCTACTCTCTCACTGATGCCATGAGCTAACTCAGAGGCAACCACATGTCTCCCGTACAGACCTACTCTCTCACTGGTGCCATGAGCTAACTCAGAGGCAACCACATGTCTCCCGCACAGACCTACTCTCCCACTGGTGCCATGAGCTAACTCGGAGGCAACCACATGTCTCCCATACACAGACCTACTCTCCCACTGGTGCCATGAGCTAACTTAGTGACAACCACATGTCTCCCGTTCAGACCTATTCTCTCACTGGTGCCATGAGCTAACTCAGAGGCAACCACATGTCTCCCGTACAGACCTACTCTCTCACTGGTGCCATGAGCTAACTCAGAGGCAATCACATGTCTCCCGTACAGACCAACTCTCTCACTGGTGCCATGAGCTAACTCAGAGGCAACCACATGTCTCCTGTACAGACCTACATGTACTCACTGGTGCCATGAACTAACTCAGAGGCAACCATGTGCCTCCCATACAGACCTACACTGTCACTGGTGCCATGAGCTAACTCAGAGGCAACCACATGTCTCCCGTACAGACCTACTCTCTCACTGATGCCATGAGCTAACTCAGAGGCAACCACATTTCTCCCGTACAGACCTACTCTCTCACTGGTGCCATGAGCTAACTCAGAGGCAACCACATGTCTCCCGTACAGACCTACTCTCTCACTGGTGCCATGAGCTAACTCAGAGTCAACCACATGTCTCCCGTAAGACCTACATGTACTCTCTCACTGGTGCCATGAGCTAACTCAGAGGCAACCACATGTCTCCCGTACAGACCTACTCTCTCACTGGTGCCATGAGCTAACTCAGAGGCAACCACATGTCTCCCGTTCAGACCTACTCTCTCACTGGTGCCATGAGCTAACTCAGAGGCAACCACATGTCTCCGGTACAGACCTACTCTCTCACTGGTGCCATGAGCTAATTCAGAGGCAACCACATGTCTCCCGTACAGACCTACTCTCTCACTGGTGCCATGAGCTAACTCAGAGGCAACCACATGTCTCCAGTACAGACCTACTCTCTCACTGGTGCCATGAGCTAACTCAGAGGCAACCACATGTCTCCCGTACAGACCTACTTCTCACTGGTGCCATGAGCTAACTCAGAGGCAACCACGTGCCTCCCATACAGACCTACACTGTCACTGGTGCCATTAGCTAACTCAGAGGCAACCACATGTCTCCCGTACAGACCTACTCTCTCACTCATGCCATGAGCTAACTCAGAGGCAACCACATTTCTCCCGTACAGACCTACTCTCTCACTGGTGCCATGAGCTAACTCAGAGGCAACCACATGTCTCCCGTACAGACCTACTCTCTCACTGGTGCCATGAGCTAACTCAGAGTCAACCACATGTCTCCCGTAAGACCTACATGTACTCTCTCACTAGTGCCATGAGCTAACTCAGAGGCAACCACATGTCTCCCGTACAGACCTACTCTCTCACTGGTGTCATGAGCTAACTCAGAGGCAATCACATGTCTCCCGTTCAGACCTACTCTCTCACTGGTGCCATGAGCTAACTCAGAGGCAACCACATGTCTCTGGTACAGACCTACTCTCTCACTGGTGCCATGAGCTAATTCAGAGGCAACCACATGTCTCCCATACAGACCTACTCTCTCACTGGTGCCATGAGCTAACTCAGAGGCAACCACATGTCTCCAGTACAGACCTACTCTCTCACTGGTGCCATGAGCTAACTCAGAGGCAACCACATGTCTCCCGTACAGACCTACTTCTCACTGGTGCCATGAGCTAACTCAGAGGCAACCACATGTCTCCCGTACAGACCTATTCTCTCACTGGTGCCGTGAGCTAACTCAGAGGCAACCACATGTCTCCCGTACAGACCTACTCTCTCACTGGTGCCATGCGCTAACTCAGAGGCAACCACATGTCTTCCGTAGAGACCTACTCTCTCACAGGTACCATGAGCTAACTCAGAGGCAACCACATGTCTCCCGTACAGACCTACTCTCTCACTGGTGCCATGAGCTAACTCAAAGGCAACCACATGTCTCCCGTACAGACCTACTCTCTCACTGGTGCCATGAGCTAACTCAGAGGCAATCACATGTCTCCCGTATAGATCTACTCTCTCACTGGTGCCATGAGCTAACTCACAGGCAACCAGATGTCTCTCGTACAGACCTACTCTCTCACTGGTGCCCTGAGCTAACTCAGAGGCAACCATATGTCTCCGGTACAGACCTACTCTCTCACTGGTGCCATGAGCTAACTCAGAGGCAACCACATGTCTCCCGCACAGACCTACTCTCCCACTGGTGCCATGAGCTAACTCGGAGGCAACCAGATGTCTCCCATACACAGACCAACTCTCCCACTGGTGCCATGAGTTAACTCAGAGACAACCACATATCTCCCGTTCAGACCTATTCTCTCACTGGTGCCATAAGCTAACTCAGAAGCAACCACATGTCTCCCGTACAGACCTACTCTCTCACTGGTGCCATGAGCTTACTCAGAGGCAACCACATGTCTCCCGTACAAACCTACTCTCTCACTGGTGCCATGAGCTAACTCAGAGGCAACCACATGTCTCCTGTACAGACCTACATGTACTCACTGGTGCCATGAACAATCTCAGAGGCAACCGCGTGTCTCCCATACAGACCTACACTGTCACTGGTGCCATGAGCTAACTCAGAGGCAACCACATGTCTCCCGTACAGACCTACTCTCTCACTGATGCCATGAGCTAACTCAGAGGCAACCACATGTCTCCCGTACAGACCTACTCTCTCACTGGTGCCATGAGCTAACTCAGAGGCAACCACATGTCTCCGGTACAGACCTACTCTCTCACTGGTGCCATGAGCTAACTCAGAGGCAACCACATGTCTCCCGTACAGACCTACTCTCTCACTGGTGCCATGAGCTAACTCAGAGGCAACCACATGTCTCCCGCACAGACCTACTCTCCCACTGGTGCCATGAGCTAACTCGGAGGCAACCACATGTCTCCCATACACAGACCTACTCTCCCACTGGTGCCATGAGCTAACTCAGAGGCAACCACATGTCTCCCGTACACACCTACTCTCTCACTGGTGCCATGAGCTAACTCAGAGGCAACCACATGTCTCCCGTACAGACCTATTCTCTCACTGGTGCCATGAGCTAACTCAGAGGCAACCACATGTCTCCCGTACAGACCTACTCTCTCACTGGTGCCATGCGCTAACTCAGAGGCAACCACATGTCTCCCGTAGAGACCTACTCTCTCACAGGTACCATGAGCTAACTCAGAGGCAACCACATGTCTCCCGTACAGACCTACTCTCTCACTGGTGCCATGAGCTAACTCAAAGGCAACCACATGTCTCCCGTACAGATCTACTCTCTCACTGGTGCCATGAGCTAACTCAGAGGCAATCACATGTCTCCCGTATAGATCTACTCTCTCACTGGTGCCATGAGCTAACTCAGAGGCAACCAGATGTCTCCCGTACAGACCTACTCTCTCACTGGTGCCCTGAGCTAACTCAGAGGCAACCATATGTCTCCGGTACAGACCTACTCTCTCACTGGTGCCATGAGCTAATTCAGAGGCAACCACATGTCTCCCGCACAGACCTACTCTCCCACTGGTGCCATGAGCTAACTCGGAGGCAACCAGATGTCTCCCATACACAGACCAACTCTCCCACTGGTGCCATGAGTTAACTCAGAGACAACTACATGTCTCCCGTTCAGACCTATTCTCTCACTGGTGCCATAAGCTAACTCAGAAGCAACCACATGTCCCCCGTACAGACCTACTCTCTCACTGGTGCCATGAGCTTACTCAGAGGCAACCACATGTCTCCCGTACAAACCTACTCTCTCACTGGTGCCATGAGCTAACTCAGAGGCAACCACATGTCTCCTGTACAGACCTACATGTACTCACTGGTGCCATGAACAATCTCAGAGGCAACCGCGTGTCTCCCATACAGACCTACACTGTCACTGGTGCCATGAGCTAACTCAGAGGCAACCACATGTCTCCCGTACAGACCTACTCTCTCACTGATGCCATGAGCTAACTCAGAGGCAACCACATGTCTCCCGTACAGACCTACTCTCTCACTGGTGCCATGAGCTAACTCAGAAGCAACCACATGTCTCTGGTACAGACCTACTCTCTCACTGGTGCCATGAGCTAACTCAGAGGCAACCACATGTCTCCCGTACAGACCTACTCTCTCACTGGTGCCATGAGCTAACTCAGAGGCAACCACATGTCTCCCGCACAGACCTACTCTCCCACTGGTGCCATGAGCTAACTCGGAGGCAACCACATGTCTCCCATACACAGACCTACTCTCCCACTGGTGCCATGAGCTAACTCAGTGACAACCACATGTCTCCCGTTCAGACCTATTCTCTCACTGGTGCCATGAGCTAACTCAGAGGCAACCACATGTCTCCCGTACACACCTACACTCTCACTGGTGCCATGAGCTAACTCAGAGTAACAACATGTGTCCCGTACAGACCTACATGTACTCTCTCACTGGTGCCATGAGCTAACTCAGAAGCAACCACATGTCTCCTGTACAGACCTAATCTCTCACTGGTGCCATGAGCTAACTCAGATGCAACCACATGTCTCCCGTTCAGACCTACTCTCTCACTGGTGCCATGAGCTAACTCAGAGGCAACCACATGTCTCCGGTACACACCTACTCTCTCACTGATGCCATGAGCTAACTCAGAGGCAACCACATGTCTCCCGTACAGACCTACTCTCTCACTGGTGCCATGAGCTAACTCAGAGGCAACCACATGTCTCCCGCACAGACCTACTCTCCCACTGGTGCCATGAGCTAACTCGGAGGCAACCACATGTCTCCCATACACAGACCTACTCTCCCACTGGTGCCATGAGCTAACTTAGTGACAACCACATGTGTCCCGTTCAGACCTATTCTCTCACTGGTGCCATGAGCTAACTCAGAGGCAACCACATGTCTCCCGTACAGACCTACTCTCTCACTGGTGCCATGAGCTAACTCAGAGGCAATCACATGTCTCCCGTACAGACCAACTCTCTCACTGGTGCCATGAGCTAACTCAGAGGCAACCACATGTCTCCTGTACAGACCTACATGTACTCACTGGTGCCATGAACTAACTCAGAGGCAACCATGTGCCTCCCATACAGACCTACACTGTCACTGGTGCCATGAGCTAACTCAGAGGCAACCACATGTCTCCCGTACAGACCTACTCTCTCACTGATGCCATGAGCTAACTCAGAGGCAACCACATTTCTCCCGTACAGACCTACTCTCTCACTGGTGCCATGAGCTAACTCAGAGGCAACCACATGTCTCCCGTACAGACCTACTCTCTCACTGGTGCCATGAGCTAACTCAGAGTCAACCACATGTCTCCCGTAAGACCTACATGTACTCTCTCACTGGTGCCATGAGCTAACTCAGAGGCAACCACATGTCTCCCGTACAGACCTACTCTCTCACTGGTGCCATGAGCTAACTCAGAGGCAACCACATGTCTCCCGTTCAGACCTACTCTCTCACTGGTGCCATGAGCTAACTCAGAGGCAACCACATGTCTCCGGTACAGACCTACTCTCTCACTGGTGCCATGAGCTAATTCAGAGGCAACCACATGTCTCCCGTACAGACCTACTCTCTCACTGGTGCCATGAGCTAACTCAGAGGCAACCACATGTCTCCAGTACAGACCTACTCTCTCACTGGTGCCATGAGCTAACTCAGAGGCAACCACATGTCTCCCGTACAGACCTACTTCTCACTGGTGCCATGAGCTAACTCAGAGGCAACCACATGTCTCCCGTACAGACCTATTCTCTCACTGGTGCCATGAGCTAACTCAGAGTCAACCACATGTCTCCCGTACAGACCTACTCTCTCACTGGTGCCATGAGCTAACTCAGAGGCAATCACATGTCTCCCGTATAGATCTACTCTCTCACTGGTGCCATGAGCTAACTCAGAGGCAACCAGATGTCTCCCGTACAGACCTACTCTCTCACTGGTGCCATGAGCTAACTCAGAGGCAACCATATGTCTCCGGTACAGACCTACTCTCTCACTGGTGCCATGAGCTAACTCAGAGGCAACCACATGTCTCCCGCACAGACCTACTCCACCACTGGTGCCATGAGCTAACTCGGAGGCAACCAGATGTCTCCCATACACAGACCAACTCTACCACTGGTGCCATGAGTTAACTTAGAGACAACCACATGTCTCCCGTTCAGACCTATTCTCTCACTGGTGCCATAAGCTAACTCAGAAGCAACCACATGTCTCCCGTACAGACCTACTCTCTCACTGGTGCCATGAGCTTACTCAGAGGCAACCACATGTCTCCCGTACAGACCTACTCTCTCACTGGTGCCATGAGCTAATTCAGAGGCAATCACATGTCTCCTGTACAGACCTACATGTACTCACTGGTGCCATGAACTATCTCAGAGGCAACCGCGTGTCTCCCATACAGACCTACACGGTCACTGGTGCCATGAGCTAACTCAGAGGCAACCACATGTCTCCCGCACAGACCTACTCTCCCACTGGTGCCATGAGCTAACTCGGAGGCAACCAGATGTCTCCCATACACAGACCAACTCTCTCACTGGTGCCATGAGTTAACTCAGAGACAACCACATGTCTCCCGTTCAGACCTATTCTCTCACTGGTGCCATAAGCTAACTCAGAAGCAACCACATGTCTCCCGTACAGACCTACTCTCTCACTGGTGCCATGAGCTTACTCAGAGGCAACCACATGTCTCCCGTACAGACCTACTCTCTCACTGGTGCCATGAGCTAACTCAGAGGCAACCACATGTCTCCTGTACAGACCTACATGTACTCACTGGTGCCATGAACTATCTCAGAGGCAACCGCGTGTCTCCCATACAGACCTACACTGTCACTGGTGCCATGAGCTAACTCAGAGGCAACCACATGTCTCCCGTACAGACCTACTCTCTCACTGGTGCCATGAGCTAACTTAAATGCAACCACATGTCTCCCATACAGACCTACTCTCTCAATGGTGCCATGAGCTAACTCAGAGGCAACCACATGTCTCCCGTACAGACCTACTCTCCCACTGGTGCCATGAGCTAACTCAGAGGCAACCACATGTCTCCCGTACAGACCTACTCTCTCACTGGTGCCATGAGCTAACCCAGAGGCAACCACATGCCTCCCGTACAGACCTACTCTCTCATTGGTGCCATGAGCTAACTCAGAGGCAAACACATGTCTCCCGCACAGACCTACTCTCCCACTGGTTCCATGAGCTAATTCAGAGGCAACCACATGTCTCCCGTACAGACCTACTCTCCCACTGGTGCCATGAGATAACTTAGAGACAACCACATGTCTCCCGTTCAGACCTACTCTCTTACTGGTGCCATGAGCTATCTCAGAAGCAACAACATGTCTCCTGTACAGACCTACTCTCTCAGTGGTGCCATGAGCTAACTCAGAGGCAACCACATGTCTCCCGTACAGACCTACTCTCTCACTGGTGCCATGCGCTAACTCAGATGCAACCACATGTCTCCCATACAGATCTACTCTCTCACTGGTGCCATGAGCTAACTCAGAGGCAACCACATGTCTCCCATACAGACCTACTCTCTCACTGGTGCCATGAGCTAACTCAGAGGCAACCACATGTCTCCCGTACAGACCTGCTCTCCCACTGGTGCCATGAGCTAACTCAGAGACAACCACATGTCTCCCTTACAGACCTATTCTCTCACTGGTGCCATGAGCTAACGAAGAGGCAACCACATGGCTCCCTTACAGACCTATTCTCTCACTGGTGCCATGAGCTAACTCAGAGGAAACCACATGTCTCCTTTACAGACCTACTCTCTCACTGGTGCCATGAGCTAACTCAGAGGTGACTACATGTCTCCCGTACAGAGCTACTCTCTCACTGATGCCATGAGCTAACTGAGAGGCAACCACATGTCTCCCATACAGACCTACTCTCTCACTGGTGCCATGAGCTAACTCAGAGGCAACCACATGTCTCCCGTATAGACCTACTCTCCCACTGGTGCCATGAGCTAACTCAGAGGCAACCACATGTCTCCCGTACAGACCTACTCTCTCACTTGTGCCATGAGCTAACTTAGAGACAACCACATGTCTCCCGTTCAGACCTATTCTCTCACTGGTGCCATGAGCTAACTCAGAGGCAACCACATATCTCCCGTACAGATCTACTCTCTCAGTGGTGCCATGAGCTAACTCAGAGGCAACCACATGTCTCCCGTACCGACCTACTCTCTCACTGGTGCCATGAGCTAACTCAGAGGCAACCACATGTCTCCTGTACAGACCTACTCTCTCACTGGTGCCATGAACAAACTCAGAGGCAACCACATGTCTCCTGTACAGACCTACTCTATCACTGATACCATGAGCTAACTCAGAGGCAACCACATGTCTCCCATACAGACCTACTCACTGGTGCCATGAGCTAACTCAGAGGCAACCACGTGTCTCCCATACAGAAGTACTCTCTCACTGTTGCCATGAGCTAACTCAGAAGCAACCACATGTCTTCTGTACAGACCTACTCTCTCACTGGTGCCATGAGAGGCAACCACATGTCTCCCGTACAGACCTACTCTCTCACTGGTGCCATGAGCTAACTCAGAGGCAACCACATGTCTCCTGTACAGACCTACTATCTCACTGGTGCCATGAGCTAACTCAGAGGCAACCACATGTCTCCTGTACAGACCTACTCTCTCATTGGTACCATGAGCTAACTCAGAGGTAACCACATGTCTCCCGTAAGGCCTACTCTCTCACTGGTGCCATGAGCTAACTCAGAGGCAACCACATGTCTGCTGGACAGACCTACTCTCTCACTGGTACCACGAGCTAACTCAGAGGCAACCACATGTCTCCCGTACAGACCTACTCTCTCACTGGTGCGATGAGCTAACTCAGTGGCAACCACATGTCTCCCATACAGACCTACTCTCTCACTGGTACCATGAGCTAACTCAGAGGCAACCACATGTCTCCCATACAGACCTACTCTCTCACTGGTGCCATGAGCTAACTCAGAAGCAACCACATGTCTCCCGTACAGAACTACTCTCTCACTGGTGCCATGAGCTAACTCAGAGGCAACCACATTTCTCCCGTACAGACCTACTCTCTCACTGGTGCCATGAGCTAACTCAGAGGCAACCACATGTCTCCCGTACAGACCTACTCTCTCACTGGTGCCATGAGCTAACTCTGAGTCAACCACATGTCTCCCGTACAGACCTACATGTACTCTCTCACTGGTGCCATGAGCTAACTCAGAGGCAACCACATGTCTCCCGTACAGACCTACTCTCTCACTGGTGCCATGAGCTAACTCAGATGCAACCACATGTCTCCCGTTCAGACCTACTCTCTCACTGGTGCCATAAGCTAACTCAGAGGCAACCACATGTCTCCGGTACAGACCTACTCTCTCAATGGTGCCATGAGCTAACTCAGAGGCAACCACATGTCTCCCGTACAGACCTACTCTCTCACTGGTGCCATGAGCTAACTCAGAGGCAACCACATGTCTCCCGCACAAACCTACTCTCCCACTGGTGCCATGAGCTAACTCGGAGGCAACCACATGTCTCCCATACACAGACCTACTCTCCCACTGGTGCCATGAGCTAGCTCAGTGACAACCACATGTCTCCCGTTCAGACCTATTCTCTCACTGGTGCCATGAGCTAACTCAGAGGCAACCACATGTCTCCCGTACAGACCTACTCTCTCACTGGTGCCATGAGCTAACTCAGAGGCAACCACATGTCTCCCGTACAGACCTACTCTCTCACTGGTGCCATGAGTTAACTCAGAGGCAACCACATGTCTCCTGTACAGACCTACATGTACTCACTGGTGCCATGAACTAACTCAGAGGCAACCACGTGCATCCCATACAGACCTACACTGTCACTGGTGCCATGAGCTAACTCAGAGGCAACCACTTGTCTCCCGTACAGACCTACTCTCTCACTGATGCCATGAGCTAACTCAGAGGCAACCACATTTCTCCCATACAGACCTACTCTCTCACTGGTGCCATGAGCTAACTCAGAGGCAACCACATGTCTCCCGTACAGACCTACTCTCTCACTGGTGCCATGAGCTAACTCAGAGTCAACCACATGTCTCCCGTAAGACCTACATGTACTCTCTCACTGGTGCCATGAGCTAACTCAGAGGCAACCACATGTCTCCCGTACAGACCTACTCTCTCACTGGTGCCATGAGCTAACTCAGAGGCAACCACATGTCTCCCGTTCAGACCTACTCTCTCACTGGTGCCATGAGCTAACTCAGAGGCAACCACATGTCACCGGTACAGACCTACTCTCTCACTGGTGCCATGAGCTAATTCAGAGGCAACCACATGTCTCCCGTACAGACCTACTCTCTCACTGGTGCCATGAGCTAACTCAGAGGCAACCACATGTCTCCAGTACAGACCTACTCTCTCACTGGTGCCATGAGCTAACTCAGAGGCAACCACATGTCTCCCGTACAGACCTAATTCTCACTGGTACCATGAGCTAACTCAGAGGCAACCACATGTCTCCCGTACAGACCTACTCACTCACTGGTGCCATGAGCTAACTCAGAGTCAACCACATGTCTCCCGTACAGACCTACTCTCTCACTGGTGCCATGCGCTAACTCAGAGGCAAGCACATGTCTCCCGTAGAGACCTACTCTCTCACTGGTACCATGAGCTAACTCAGAGGCAACCACATGTCTCCCGTACAGACCTACTCTCTCACTGGTGCCATGAGCTAACTCAAAGGCAACCACATGTCTCCCGTACAGACCTACTCTCTCACTGGTGCCATGAGCTAACTCAGAGGCAACCACATGTCTCCCGTATAGATCTACTCTCTCACTGGTGCCATGAGCTAACTCAGAGGCAACCAGATGTCTCCCGTACAGACCTACTCTCTCACTGGTGCCATGAGCTAACTCAGAGGCAACCATATGTCTCCGGTACAGACCTACTCTCTCACTGGTGCCATGAGCTAACTCAGAGGCAACCACATGTCTCCCGCACAGACCTACTCTCCCACTGGTGCCATGAGCTAACTCGGAGGCAACCAGATGTCTCCCATACACAGACCAACTCTCCCACTGGTGCCTTGAGTTAACTCAGAGACAACCACATGTCTCCCGTTCAGACCTACTCTCCCACTGGTGCCATGAGCTAACTCGGAGGCAACCAGATGTCTCCCATACACAGACCAACTCTCCCACTGGTGCCATGAGCTAACTCGGTGGCAACCACATGTCTCCCATACACAGACCTACTCTCCCACTGGTGCCATGAGCTAGCTCAGTGACAACCACATGTCTCCCGTTCAGACCTATTCTCTCACTGGTGCCATGAGCTAACTCAGAGGCAACCACATGTCTCCCGTACAGACCTACTCTCTCACTGGTGCCATGAGCTAACTCAGAGGCAACCACATGTCTCCCGTACAGACCTACTCTCTCACTGGTGCCATGAGTTAACTCAGAGGCAACCACATGTCTCCTGTACAGACCTACATGTACTCACTGGTGCCATGAACTAACTCAGAGGCAACCACGTGCATCCCATACAGACCTACACTGTCACTGGTGCCATGAGCTAACTCAGAGGCAACCACTTGTCTCCCGTACAGACCTACTCTCTCACTGATGCCATGAGCTAACTCAGAGGCAACCACATTTCTCCTGTACAGACCTACTCTCTCACTGGTGACATGAGCTAACTCAGAGGCAACCACATGTCTCCCGTACAGACCTACTCTCTCACTGGTGCCATGAGCTAACTCAGAGTCAACCACATGTCTCCCGTAAGACCTACATGTACTCTCTCACTGGTGCCATGAGCTAACTCAGAGGCAACCACATGTCTCCCGTACAGACCTACTCTCTCACTGGTGCCATGAGCTAACTCAGAGGCAACCACATGTCTCCCGTTCAGACCTACTCTCTCACTGGTGCCATGAGCTAACTCAGAGGCAACCACATGTCACCGGTACAGACCTACTCTCTCACTGGTGCCATGAGCTAATTCAGAGGCAACCACATGTCTCCCGTACAGACCTACTCTCTCACTGGTGCCATGAGCTAACTCAGAGGCAACCACATGTCTCCAGTACAGACCTACTCTCTCACTGGTGCCATGAGCTAACTCAGAGGCAACCACATGTCTCCCGTACAGACCTAATTCTCACTGGTGCCATGAGCTAACTCAGAGGCAACCACATGTCTCCCGTACAGACCTACTCTCTCACTGGTGCCATGAGCTAACTCAGAGTCAACCACATGTCTCCCGTACAGACCTACTCTCTCACTGGTGCCATGCGCTAACTCAGAGGCAACCACATGTCTCCCGTAGAGACCTACTCTCTCACTGGTACCATGAGCTAACTCAGAGGCAACCACATGTCTCCCGTACAGACCTACTCTCTCACTGGTGCCATGAGCTAACTCAGAGGCAACCACATGTCTCCCGTACAGACCTACTCTCTCACTGGTGCCATGAGCTAACTCAGAGGCAACCACATGTCTCCCGTATAGATCTACTCTCTCACTGGTGCCATGAGCTAACTCAGAGGCAACCAGATGTCTCCCGCACAGACCTACTCTCTCACTGGTGCCATGAGCTAACTCAGAGGCAACCATATGTCTCCGGTACAGACCTACTCTCTCACTGGTGCCATGAGCTAACTCAGAGGCAACCACATGTCTCCCGCACAGACCTACTCTCCCACTGGTGCCATGAGCTAACTCGGAGGCAACCAGATGTCTCCCATACACAGACCAACTCTCCCACTGGTGCCTTGAGTTAACTCAGAGACAACCACATGTCTCCCGTTCAGACCTATTCTCACACTGGTGCCATAAGCTAACTCAGAAGCAACCACATGTCTCCAGTACAGACCTACTCTCTCACTGGTGCCATGAGCTTACTCAGAGGCAACCACATGTCTCCCGTACAGACCTACTCTCTCACTGGTGCCATGAGCTAACTCAGAGGCAACCACATGTCTCCTGTACAGACCTACATGTACTCACTGATGCCATGAACTATCTCAGAGGCAACCACGTGTCTCCCATACAGACCTACACTGTCACTGGTGCCATGAGCTAATTCAGAGGCAACCACATGTCTCCCGTACAGACCTACTCTCTCACTGATGCCATGAGCTAACTCAGAGGCAACGACATGTCTCCCGTACAGACCTACTCTCTCACTGGTGCCATGAGCTAACTCAGAGTCAACCACATGTCTCCCGTAAGACCTACATGTACTCTCTCACTGGTGCCATGAGCTAACTCAGAGGCAACCACATGTCTCCCGTACAGACCTACTCTCTCACTGGTGCCATGAGCTAATTCAGAGGCAACCACATGTCTCCCGTACAGACCTACTCTCTCACTGGTGCCATGAGCTAACTCAGAGGCAACCACATGTCTCCAGTACAGACCTACTCTCTCACTGGTGCCATGAGCTAACTCAAAGGCAACCACATGTCTCCCGTACAGACCTACTCTCTCACTGGTGCCATGAGCTAACTCAGAGGCAACCACATGTCTCCCGTATAGATCTACTCTCTCACTGGTGCCATGAGCTAACTCAGAGGCAACCAGATGTCTCCCGTACAGACCTACTCTCTCACTGATGCCATGAGCTAATTCAGAGGCAACCATATGTCTCCGGTACAGACCTACTCTCTCACTGGTGCCATGAGCTAACTCAGAGGCAACCACATGTCTCCCGCACAGACCTACTCTCCCACTGGTGCCATGAGCTAACTCGGAGGCAACCAGATGTCTCCCATACACAGACCAACTCTCCCACTGGTGCTTTGAGTTAACTCAGAGACAACCACATGTCTCCCGTTCAGACCTATTCTCTCACTGGTGCCATAAGCTAACTCAGAAGCAACCACATGTCTCCAATACAGACCTACTCTCTCACTGGTGCCATGAGCTTACTCAGAGGCAACCACATGTCTCCCGTACAGACCTACTCTCTCACTGGTGCCATGAGCTAACTCAGAGGCAACCACATGTCTCCTGTACAGACCTACATGTACTCACTGGTGCCATGAACTATCTCAGAGGCAACCACGTGTCTCCCATACAGACCTACTCTGTCACTGGTGCCATGAGCTAACTCAGAGGCAACCACATGTCTCCCGTACAGACCTACTCTCTCACTGATGCCATAAGCTAACTCAGAGGCAACCACATGTCTCCTGTACAGACCTACTCTCTCACTGGTGCCATGAGCTAACTCAGAGGCAACCACATGTCTCCCGTACAGACCTACTCTCTCTCTGGTGCCATGAGCTAACTCAGAGTCAACCACATGTCACCCATACAGACCTACATGTACTCTCTCACAGGTGCCATGAGCTAACTCAGAGGCAACCACATGTCTCCCGTACAGACCTACTCTCTCACTGGTGCCATGAGCTAACTCAGAGGCAACCACATGTCTCCCGTTCAGACCTACTCTCTCACTGGTGCCATGAGCTAACTCAGAGGCAACCACATGTCTCCCGTTCAGACCTACTCTCTCACTGGTGCCATGAGCTAACTCAGAGGCAACCACATGTCTCCGGTACAGACCTACTCTCTCACTGGTGCCATGAGCTAACTCAGAGGCAACCACATGTCTCCCGTACAGACCTACTCTCTCACTGGTGCCATGAGCTAACTCAGAGGCAACCACATGTCTCCAATACAGACCTACTCTCTCACTGGTGCCATGAGCTAACTCAGAGGTAACCACATATCTCCCGTGCAGACCTACTACTCACTGGTGCCATGAGCTAACTCAGAGGCAACCACATGTCTCCCGTACTGACCTACTCTCTCACTGGTGCCATGCGCTAACTCAGAGGCAACCACATGTCTTCCGTAGAGACCTACTCTCTCACTGGTACCATGAGCTAACTCAGAGGCAACCACATGTCTCCTGTACAGACCTACTCTCTCACTGGTGCCATGAGCTAACTCAGAGGCAACCACATGTCTCCCGTACAGACCTACTCTCTCACTGGTGCCATGAGCTAACTCAGAGGCAACCACATGTCTCCCGTACAGACCTACTCTCTCACTGGTGCCATGCGCTAACTCAGATTCAACCACATGTCTCCCGTACAGACCTACTCTCTCACTGGTGCCATGAGCTAACTCAGAGGCAACCACATGTCTCCAGTACAGACCTACTCTCTCACTGGTGCCATGAGCTAACTCAGAGGCAACCACATGTCTCCCGTACAGACCTACTCTCTCATTGGTGCCATGAGCTAACTCAGAGGCAACCACATGTCTCCCGTACAGACCTACTCTCTCACTGGTGCCATAAGCTAACTCAGAGGCAACCACATGTCTCCCGTACAGACCTACTCTCTCACTGGTGCCATGAGCTAACTCAGAGTCAACCACATGTCTCCCGTACAGACCTACTCTCTCACTGGTGCCATGAGCTAACTCAGAGGCAACCACATGTCTTCCGTACAGACCTACTCTCTCACTGGTGCCATGCGCTAACTCAGAGGCAATCACATGTCTCCCGTACAGACCTACTCTCTCACTGGTGCCATGAGCTAACTCAGAGGCAACCAAATGTCTCCGGTACAGACCTACTCTCTCACTGGTGCCATGAGCTAACTCAGAGGCAACCACATGTCTCCAGTACAGACCTACTCTCTCACTGGTGCCATGAGCTAACTCAGAGGCAACCACATGTCTCCAGTACAGACATACATTGTACTCTCTCACTGGTGACATGAGCTAACTCAGAGGCAACCACATGTCTCCTGTACAGACCTACTCTCTCACCGGTGCCATTAGCTAACTCAGAGGCAACCACATGTCTCCCGTACAGACCTATGTACTCTCTCACTGGTGCCATGAGCTAACTCAGAGGCAACCACATGTCTCCCGTACAGACCTACTCTCTCACTGGTGCCATGCGCTAACTCAGAGGCAACCACATGTCTCCCGTACAGACCTACTCTCTCACTGGTGCCATGAGCTAACTCAGAGGCAACCACATGTCTCCCGTACAGACCTACTCTCTCACTGGTGCCATGAGCTAACTCAGAGGCAATTACATGTCTCCTGTACAGACCTACTCTCTCACTGTTGCCATGAGCTAACTCAGAGGCAACCACATGTCTCCTGTACAGACCTACTCTCTCACTGGTGCCATGAGCTAACTCAGAGGCAACCACATGTCTCCCGTACAGACCTACTCTCTCACTGGTGCCATGAGCTAACTCAGAGGCAACCACATGTCTCCCGTACAGACCTACTCTGTCACTGGTGCCATGAGCTAACTAAGAGGCAACCACATGTCTCCCGTACAGACCTACTCTGTCACTGGTGCCATGAGCTAACTAAGAGGCAACCACATGTCTCCCGTACAGACCTACTCTCTCACTGGTGCCATTAGCTAACTCAGAGACAACCACATGTCTCCTGTACAGACCTACTCTCTCACTGGTGCCATGAGCTAACTCAGAGGCAACCACATGTCTCCCGCATAGACCTACCCTCCCACTGGTGCAATGAGCTAACTCAGAGGTAACCACATGTCCCCATACAGACCTACTCTCCCACTGGTGCCATGAGCTAACTCAGAGACAAGCACATGTCTCCCGTTCAGACCTACTCTCTCACTGGTGCCATGAGCTAACTCAGAGGCAACCACATGTCTCCCGTACAGACCTACTCTCTCACTGGTGCAATGAGCTAACTCAGAGGCAACCACATGTCTCCCGTACAGACCTACTCTCTCACTGGTGCCATGAGCTAACTCAGAGGCAACCACATGTCTCCTGTACAGACCTACTCTCTCACTGGTGCCATGAGCTAACTCAGAGGCAACCACATGTCTCCTGTACAGACCTACTCTCTCACTGGTGCCATGAGCTAACTCAGAGGCAACCACATGTCTCCCGTACAGACCTACTCTCTCTCTGGTGCCATGAGCTAACTCAGAGTCAACCACATGTCACCCATACAGACCTACATGTACTCTCTCACAGGTGCCATGAGCTAACTCAGAGGCAACCACATGTCTCCCGTACAGACCTACTCTCTCACTGGTGCCATGAGCTAACTCAGAGGCAACCACATGTCTCCCGTTCAGACCTACTCTCTCACTGGTGCCATGAGCTAACTCAGAGGCAACCACATGTCTCCCGTTCAGACCTACTCTCTCACTGGTGCCATGAGCTAACTCAGAGGCAACCACATGTCTCCGGTACAGACCTACTCTCTCACTGGTGCCATGAGCTAACTCAGAGGCAACCACATGTCTCCCGTACAGACCTACTCTCTCACTGGTGCCATGAGCTAACTCAGAGGCAACCACATGTCTCCAATACAGACCTACTCTCTCACTGGTGCCATGAGCTAACTCAGAGGTAACCACATATCTCCCGTGCAGACCTACTACTCACTGGTGCCATGAGCTAACTCAGAGGCAACCACATGTCTCCCGTACTGACCTACTCTCTCACTGGTGCCATGCGCTAACTCAGAGGCAACCACATGTCTTCCGTAGAGACCTACTCTCTCACTGGTACCATGAGCTAACTCAGAGGCAACCACATGTCTCCTGTACAGACCTACTCTCTCACTGGTGCCATGAGCTAACTCAGAGGCAACCACATGTCTCCCGTACAGACCTACTCTCTCACTGGTGCCATGAGCTAACTCAGAGGCAACCACATGTCTCCCGTACAGACCTACTCTCTCACTGGTGCCATGCGCTAACTCAGATTCAACCACATGTCTCCCGTACAGACCTACTCTCTCACTGGTGCCATGAGCTAACTCAGAGGCAACCACATGTCTCCAGTACAGACCTACTCTCTCACTGGTGCCATGAGCTAACTCAGAGGCAACCACATGTCTCCCGTACAGACCTACTCTCTCATTGGTGCCATGAGCTAACTCAGAGGCAACCACATGTCTCCCGTACAGACCTACTCTCTCACTGGTGCCATAAGCTAACTCAGAGGCAACCACATGTCTCCCGTACAGACCTACTCTCTCACTGGTGCCATGAGCTAACTCAGAGTCAACCACATGTCTCCCGTACAGACCTACTCTCTCACTGGTGCCATGAGCTAACTCAGAGGCAACCACATGTCTTCCGTACAGACCTACTCTCTCACTGGTGCCATGCGCTAACTCAGAGGCAATCACATGTCTCCCGTACAGACCTACTCTCTCACTGGTGCCATGAGCTAACTCAGAGGCAACCAAATGTCTCCGGTACAGACCTACTCTCTCACTGGTGCCATGAGCTAACTCAGAGGCAACCACATGTCTCCAGTACAGACCTACTCTCTCACTGGTGCCATGAGCTAACTCAGAGGCAACCACATGTCTCCAGTACAGACATACATTGTACTCTCTCACTGGTGACATGAGCTAACTCAGAGGCAACCACATGTCTCCTGTACAGACCTACTCTCTCACCGGTGCCATTAGCTAACTCAGAGGCAACCACATGTCTCCCGTACAGACCTATGTACTCTCTCACTGGTGCCATGAGCTAACTCAGAGGCAACCACATGTCTCCCGTACAGACCTACTCTCTCACTGGTGCCATGCGCTAACTCAGAGGCAACCACATGTCTCCCGTACAGACCTACTCTCTCACTGGTGCCATGAGCTAACTCAGAGGCAACCACATGTCTCCCGTACAGACCTACTCTCTCACTGGTGCCATGAGCTAACTCAGAGGCAATTACATGTCTCCTGTACAGACCTACTCTCTCACTGTTGCCATGAGCTAACTCAGAGGCAACCACATGTCTCCTGTACAGACCTACTCTCTCACTGGTGCCATGAGCTAACTCAGAGGCAACCACATGTCTCCCGTACAGACCTACTCTCTCACTGGTGCCATGAGCTAACTCAGAGGCAACCACATGTCTCCCGTACAGACCTACTCTGTCACTGGTGCCATGAGCTAACTAAGAGGCAACCACATGTCTCCCGTACAGACCTACTCTGTCACTGGTGCCATGAGCTAACTAAGAGGCAACCACATGTCTCCCGTACAGACCTACTCTCTCACTGGTGCCATTAGCTAACTCAGAGACAACCACATGTCTCCTGTACAGACCTACTCTCTCACTGGTGCCATGAGCTAACTCAGAGGCAACCACATGTCTCCCGCATAGACCTACCCTCCCACTGGTGCAATGAGCTAACTCAGAGGTAACCACATGTCCCCATACAGACCTACTCTCCCACTGGTGCCATGAGCTAACTCAGAGACAAGCACATGTCTCCCGTTCAGACCTACTCTCTCACTGGTGCCATGAGCTAACTCAGAGGCAACCACATGTCTCCCGTACAGACCTACTCTCTCACTGGTGCAATGAGCTAACTCAGAGGCAACCACATGTCTCCCGTACAGACCTACTCTCTCACTGGTGCCATGAGCTAACTCAGAGGCAACCACATGTCTCCTGTACAGACCTACTCTCTCACTGGTGCCATGAACTAACTCAGAGGCAACCACGTGTCTCCCGTAGTGCCATGAGCTAACTCAGAGGCAACCACATGTCTCCCGTACAGACCTACTCTCTCACTGGTACCATGAGCTAACTCAGAGGCAACCACATGTCCCCAATACAGACCTACTCTCTCACTGGTGCCATGAGAGGCAACCACATGTCTCCCGTACAGACCTACTCTCTCACTGGTGCCATGAGCTAACTCAGAGGCAACCACATGTCTCCTGTACAGACCAACTCTCTCACTGGTGCCATGAGCTAACTCAGAGGCAACCACATGTCTCCTGTACAGACCTACTCTCTCACTGGTACCATGAGCTAATTTAGAGGCAACCACATGTCTCCCGTAAGGCCTACTCTCTCACTGGTGCCATGAGCTAACTCAGAGGCAACCACATGTCTCCTGTACAGACCTACTCTCTCACTGGTGCCACGAGCTAACTCAGAGGCAACTGTATGTACATGTCTCCCGTACAGACCTACTCTCTCACTGGTGCCATGAGCTAACTCTGAGGCAACCACATGTCTCCCGTACAGACATACTCTCTCACTGATGCCATGAGCTAACTCAGAGGCAACCACATGTCTCCCGTACAGACCTACTGTACTCTCTCACTGGTGCCATGAGCTACTGTAACTCAGAGGCAACCACATGTCTCCCGTACAGACCTACTCTCTCACTGGTGCCATGAGCTAACTCCGAGACAACCACATGTCTCCCATTCAGACCTACTGTCCCACTGGTGCCATGAGCTAACTCAGAGGCAACCACATGTCTCCCGTACAGACCTACTCTCTCACTAGTGCCATGCGCTAACTCAGAGGCAACCACATGTCTCCTGTAGAGACCTACTCTCTCACTGGTGCCATGAGTTAACTCAGAGGCAACCACATGTCTCCTGTACATACCTACTCTCTCACTGGTGCCATGAGCAAACTCAGAGGCAACCACATGTCTCCTGTACAGACCTACTCTCTCACTGATACCATGAGCTAACTCAGAGGCAACAACATGTCTCCCATACAGACCTACTCACTGGTGCCATGAGCTAACTCAGAGGCAACCACGTGTCTCCCATACAGACCTACTCTCTCACTGGTGCCATGAGCTAACTCAGAAGCAACCACATGTCTCCTGTACAGACCTACTCTCTCACTGGTGCCATGAGCTAACTCAGAAGCAACCACATGTCTCCTGTACAGACCTACTCTCTCATTGGTACCATAAGCTAACTCAGAGGTAACCACATGTCTCCCGTAAGGCCTACTCTCTCACTGGTGCCATGAGCTAACTCAGAGGCAACCACATGTCTGCTGGACAGACCTACTCTCTCACTGGTGCCACAAGCTAACTCAGAGGCAACCACATGTCTCCCGTACAGACCTACTCTCTCACTGGTGCGATGAGCTAACTCAGAGGCAACCACATGTCTCCCGTACAGACCTACTCTCTCACTGGTGCCATGAGATAACTCAGAGGCAACCACATGTCTCCCGTACAGACCTACTCTCTCACTGGTGCCATGAGCTAACTCAGAGGCAACCACATGTCTCCTGTACAGACCTACTCTCTCACTGGTGCCATGAGCTAACTCAGAGGCAACCACATTTCTCCCGTACAGACCTACTCTCTCACTGGTGACATGAGCTAACTCAGAGGCAACCACATGTCTCCCATACAGACCTACTCTCTCACTGGTGCCATGAGCTAACTCAGAGTCAACCACATGTCTCCCGTACAGACCTACATGTACTCTCTCAATGGTGCCATGAGCTAACTCAGAAGCAACCACATGTCTCCCGTACAGACCTACTCTCTCACTGGTGCCATGATCTAACTCAGATGCAACCACATGTCTCCCGTTCAGACCTACTCTCTCACTGGTGCCATGAGCCAACTCAGAGGCAACCACATGTCTCCGGTACAGACCTACTCTCTCACTGGTGCCATGAGCTAACTCAGAGGCAACCACATGTCTCCCGTACAGACCTACTCTCTCACTGGTGCCATGAGCTAACTCAGAGGCAACCACATGTCTCCCGCACAGACCTACTCTCCCACTGGTGCCATGAGCTAACTCGGAGGCAACCACATGTCTCCCATACACAGACCTACTCTCCCACTGGTGCCATGAGCTAACTCAGAGACAACCACATGTCTCCCGTTCAGACCTATTCTCTCATTGGTGCCATGAGCTAACTCAGAGGCAACTACATGTCTCCCGTACAGACCTACTCTCTCACTGGTGCCATGAGCTAACTCAGAGGCAACCACATGTCTCCCGTACAGACCTACTCTCTCACTGGTGCCATGAGCTAACTCAGAGGCAACCACATGTCTCCTGTACAGACCTACATGTACTCACTGGTGCCATGAACTAACTCAGAGGCAACCACGTGCCTCCCATACAGATCTACACTGTCACTGGTGCCATGAGCTAACTCAGAGGCAACCACATGTCTCCCGTACAGACCTACTCTCTCACTGATGCCATGAGCTAACTCAGAGGCAACCACATTTCTCCCGTACAGACCTACTCTCTCACTGGTGCCATGAGCTAACTCAGAGGCAACCACATGTTTCCCGTACAGACCTACTCTCTCACTGGTGCCATGAGCTAACTCAGAGTCAACCACATGTCTCCCGTAAGACCTACATGTACTCTCTCACTGGTGCCATGAGCTAACTCAGAGGCAACCACATGTCTCCCGTACAGACCTACTCTCTCACTGGTGCCATGAGCTAACTCAGAGGCAACCACATGTCTCCCGTTCAGACCTACTCTCTCACTGGTGCCATGAGCTAATTCAGAGGCAACCACATGTCTCCGGTACAGACCTACTCTCTCACTGGTGCCATGAGCTAATTCAGAGGCAACCATATGTCTCCCGTACAGACCTACTCTCTCACTGGTGCCATGAGCTAACTCAGAGGCAACCACATGTCTCCAGTACAGACCTACCCTCTCACTGGTGCCATGAGCTAACTTAGAGGCAACAACATGTCTCCCGTACAGACCTACTTCTCACTGGTGCCATGAGCTAACTCAGAGGCAACCACATGTCTCCCGTACAGACCTACTCTCTCACTGATGCCATGAGCTAACTCAGAGGCAACCACATGTCTCCCGTACAGACCTACTCTCTCACTGGTGCCATGCGCTAAGTCAGAGGCAACCACATGTCTCCCGTAGAGACCTACTCCCTCACTGGTACCATGAGCTAACTCAGAGGCAACCACATGTCTCCCGTACAGACCTACTCTCTCACTGGTGCCATGAGCTAACTCAAAGGCAACCACATGTCTCCCGTACAGACCTACTCTCTCACTGGTGCCATGAGCTAACTCAGAGGCAACCACATGTCTCCCGTATAGATCTACTCTCTCACTGGTGCCATGAGCTAACTCAGAGGCAACCAGATGTCTCCCGTACAGACCTACTCTCTCATTGGTGCCATGAGCTAACTCAGAGGCAACCATATGTCTCCGGTACAGACCTACTCTCTCACTGGTGCCATGAGCTAACTCAGAGGCAACCACATGTCTCCCGCACAGACCTACTCTCCCACTGGTGCCATGAGCTAACTCGGAGGCAACCACATGTCTCCCATACACAGACCAACTCTCCCACTGGTGCCATGAGTTAACTCAGAGACAACCACATGTCTCCCGTTCAGACCTATTCTCTCACTGGTGCCATGAGCTAACTCAGAGGCAACCACATGTCTCCCGTACAGACCTACTCTCTCACTGGTGCCATGAGCTTACTCAGAGGCAACCACATGTCTCCCGTACAGACCTACTCTCTCACTGGTGCCATGAGCTAACTCAGAGGCAACCACATGTCTCCTGTACAGACCTACATGTACTCACTGGTGCCATGAACTAACTCAGAGGCAACCACGTGTCTCCCATACAGACCTATACTGTCACTGGTGCCATGAGCTAACTCAGAGGCAACCACATGTCTCCCGTACAGACCTACTCTCTCACTGATGCCTTGAGCTAACTCAGAGGCAACCACATGTCTCCCGTACAGACCTACTCTCTCACTGGTGCCATGAGCTAACTCAGAGGCAACCACATGTCTCCCGTCCAAACCTACTCTCTCACTGGTGCCATGAGCTAACTCAGAGTCAACCACATGTCTCCCGTACAGACCTACATGTACTCTCTCACAGGTGCCATGAGCTAACTCAGAGGCAACCACATGTCTCCCGTACAGACCTACTCTCTCACTGGTGCCATGAGCTAACTCAGAGGCAACCACATGTCTCCCGTTCAGACCTACTCTCTCCCTGGTGCCATGAGCTAACTCAGAGGCAACCACATGTCTCCGGTACAGACCAACTCTCTCACTGGTGCCATGAGCTAACTCAGAGGCAACCACATGTCTCCTGTACAGACCTACTCTCTCACTGGTACCATGAGCTAATTTAGAGGCAACCACATGTCTCCCGTAAGGCCTACTCTCTCACTGGTGCCATGAGCTAACTCAGAGGCAACCACATGTCTCCTGTACAGACCTACTCTCTCACTGGTGCCACGAGCTAACTCAGAGGCAACTGTATGTACATGTCTCCCGTACAGACCTACTCTCTCACTGGTGCCATGAGCTAACTCTGAGGCAACTACATGTCTCCCGTACAGACATACTCCCTCACTGATGCCATGAGCTAACTCAGAGGCAACCACATGTCTCCCGTACAGACCTACTGTACTCTCTCACTGGTGCCATGAGCTACTGTAACTCAGAGGCAACCACATGTCTCCCGTACAGACCTACTCTCTCACTGGTGCCATGAGCTAACTCCGAGACAACCACATGTCTCCCGTTCAGACCTACTGTCCCACTGGTGCCATGAGCTAACTCAGAGGCAACCACATGTCTCCCGTACAGACCTACTCTCTCACTGGTGCCATGCGCTAACTCAGAGGCAACCACATGTCTCCTGTAGAGACCTACTCTCTCACTGGTGCCATGAGCTAACTCAGAGGCAACCACATGTCTCCTGTACATACCTACTCTCTCACTGGTGCCATGAGCTTACTCAGAGGCAACCACATGTCTCCTGTACAGACCTACTCTCTCACTGATACCATGAGCTAACTCAGAGGCAACAACATGTCTCCCATACAGACCTACTCACTGGTGCCATGAGTTAACTCAGAGGCAACCACGTGTCTCCCATACAGACCTACTCTCTCACTGGTGCCATGAGCTAACTCAGAAGCAACCAAATGTCTCCTGTACAGACCTACTCTCTCACTGGTGCCATGAGCTAACTCAGAAGCAACCACATGTCTCCTGTACAGACCTACTCTCTCATTGGTACCATAAGCTAACTCAGAGGTAACCACATGTCTCCCGTAAGGCCTACTCTCTCACTAGTGCCATGAGCTAACTCAGAGGCAACCACATGTCTGCTGGACAGACCTACTCTCTCACTGGTGCCACAAGCTAACTCAGAGGCAACCACATGTCTCCCGTACAGACCTACTCTCTCACTGGTGCGATGAGCTAACTCAGAGGCAACCACATGTCTCCCGTACAGACCTACTCTCTCACTGGTGCCATTAGATAACTCAGAGGCAACCACATGTCTCCCGTACAGACCTACTCTCTCACTGGTGCCATGAGCTAACTCAGAGGCAACCACATGTCTCCCGTACAGACCTACTCTCTCACTGGTGCCATGAGCTAACTCAGAGGCAACCACATTTCTCCCGTACAGACCTACTCTCTCACTGGTGACATGAGCTAACTCAGAGGCAACCACATGTCTCCCATACAGACCTACTCTCTCACTGGTGCCATGAGCTAACTCAGAGTCAACCACATGTCTCCCGTACAGACCTACATGTACTCTCTCAATGGTGCCATGAGCTAACTCAGAAGCAACCACATGTCTCCCGTACAGACCTACTCTCTCACTGGTGCCATGATCTAACTCAGATGCAACCACATGTCTCCCGTTCAGACCTACTCTCTCACTGGTGCCATGAGCTAACTCAGAGGCAACCACATGTCTCCGGTACTGACCTACTCTCTCACTGGTGCCATGAGCTAACTCAGAGGCAACCACATGTCTCCCGTACAGACCTACTCTCTCACTGGTGCCATGAGCTAACTCAGAGGCAACCACATGTCTCCCGCACAGACCTACTCTCCCACTGGTGCCATGAGCTAACTCGGAGGCAACCACATGTCTCCCATACACAGACCTACTCTCCCACTGGTGCCATGAGCTAACTCAGAGGCAACCACATGTCTCCCGTTCAGACCTATTCTCTCACTGGTGCCATGAGCTAACTCAGAGGCAACCACATGTCTCCCGTACAGACCTACTCTCTCACTGGTGCCATGAGCTAACTCAGAGGCAACCACATGTCTCCCATACAGACCTACTCTCTCACTGGTGCCATGAGCTAACTCAGAGGCAACCACATGTCTCCTGTACAGACCTACATGTACTCACTGGTGCCATGAACTAACTCAGAGGCAACCACGTGCCTCCCATACAGACCTACACTGTCACTGGTGCCATGAGCTAACTCAGAGGCAACCACATGTCTCCCGTACAGACCTACTCTCTCACTGATGCCATGAGCTAACTCAGAGGCAACCACATTTCTCCCGTACAGACCTACTCTCTCACTGGTGCCATGAGCTAACTCAGAGGCAACCACATGTCTCCCGTACAGACCTACTCTCTCACTGGTGCCATGAGCTAACTCAGAGTCAACCACATGTCTCCCGTAAGACCTACATGTACTCTCTCACTGGTGCCATGAGCTAACTCAGAGGCAACCACATGTCTCCCGTACAGACCTACTCTCTCACTGGTGCCATGAGCTAACTCAGAGGCAACCACATGTCTCCCGTTCAGACCTACTCTCTCACTGGTGCCATGAGCTAATTTAGAGGCAACCACATGTCTCCGGTACAGACCTACTCTCTCACTGGTGCCATGAGCTAATTCAGAGGCAACCATATGTCTCCCGTACAGACCTACTCTCTCACTGGTGCCATGAGCTAACTCAGAGGCAACCACATGTCTCCAGTACAGACCTACCCTCTCACTGGTGCCATGAGCTAACTCAGAGGCAACAACATGTCTCCCGTACAGACCTACTTCTCACTGGTGCCATGAGCTAACTCAGAGGCAACCACATGTCTCCCGTACAGACCTACTCTCTCACTGGTGCCATGAGCTAACTCAGAGGCAACCACATGTCTCCCGTACAGACCTACTCTCTCACTGGTGCCATGCGCTAAGTCAGAGGCAACCACATGTCTCCCGTAATGACCTACTCCCTCACTGGTACCATGAGCTAACTCAGAGGCAACCACATGTCTCCCGTACAGACCTACTCTCTCACGGGTGCCATGAGCTAACTCAGAGGCAACCACATGTCTCCCGTATAGATCTACTCTCTCACTGGTGCCATGAGCTAACTCAGAGGCAACCAGATGTCTCCCGTACAGACCTACTCTCTCATTGGTGCCATGAGCTAACTCAGAGGCAACCATATGTCTCCGGTACAGACCTACTCTCTCACTGGTGCCATGAGCTAACTCAGAGGCAACCACATGTCTCCCGCACAGACCTACTCTCCCACTGGTGCCATGAGCTAACTCGGAGGCAACCACATGTCTCCCATACACAGACCAACTCTCCCACTGGTGCCATGAGTTAACTCAGAGACAACCACATGTCTCCCGTTCAGACCTATTCTCTCACTGGTGCCATGAGCTAACTCAGAGGCAACCACATGTCTCCCGTACAGACCTACTCTCTCACTGGTGCCATGAGCTTACTCAGAGGCAACCACATGTCTCCCGTACAGACCTACTCTCTCACTGGTGCCATGAGCTAACTCAGAGGCAACCACATGTCTCCTGTACAGACCTACATGTACTCACTGGTGCCATGAACTAACTCAGAGGCAACCACGTGTCTCCCATACAGACCTACACTGTCACTGGTGCCATGAGCTAACTCAGAGGCAACCACATGTCTCCCGTACAGACCTACTCTCTCACTGATGCCTTGAGCTAACTCAGAGGCAACCACATGTCTCCCGTACAGACCTACTCTCTCACTGGTGCCATGAGCTAACTCAGAGGCAACCACATGTCTCCCGTACAGACCTACTCTCTCACTGGTGCCATGAGCTAACTCAGAGTCAACCACATGTCTCCCGTACAGACCTACATGTACTCTCTCACAGGTGCCATGAGCTAACTCAGAGGCAACCACATGTCTCCCGTACAGACCTACTCTCTCACTGGTGCCATGAGCTAACTCAGAGGCAACCACATGTCTCCCGTTCAGACCTACTCTCTCACTGGTGCCATGAGCTAACTCAGAGGCAACCACATGTCTCCGGTACAGACCTACTCTCTCACTGGTGCCATGAGCTAACTCAGAGGCAACCACATGTCTCCCGTACAGACCTACTCTCTCACTGGTGCCATGAGCTAACTCAGAGGCAACCACATGTCTCCAGTACAGACCTACTCTCTCACTGGTGCCATGAGCTAACTCAGAGGTAACCACATGTCTCCCGTACAGACCTACTTCTTACTGGTGCCATGAGCTAACTCAGAGGCAACCACATGTCTCCCGTACAGACCTACTCTCTCACTGGTGCCATGCGCTAACTCAGAGGCAACCACATGTCTTCCGTAGAGACCTACTCTCTCACTAGTACCATGAGCTAACTCAGAGGCAACCACATGTCTCCTGTACAGACCTACTCTCTCACTGGTGCCATGAGTTAGCTCAGAGGCAACCACATGTCTCCCGTACAGACCTACTCTCTCACTGGTACCATGAGCTAACTCAGAGGCAACCACATGTCTCCCGTACAGACCTACTCTCTCATTGGTGCCATGCGCTAACTCAGATTCAACCACATGTCTCCCGTACAGACCTACTCCCTCACTGGTGCCATGAGCTAACTCAGAGGCAACCACAAGTCTCCAGTACAGACCTACTCTCTCACTGGTGCCATGAGCTAACTCAGAGGCAACCACATGTCTCCCGTACAGACCTACTCTCTCATTGGTGCCATGAGCTAACTCAGAGGCAACCACATGTCTCCCGTACAGACCTACTCTCTTAATGGTGCCATGAGCTATCTCAGAGGCAACCACATGTCTCCCGTACAGACCTACTCTCTCACTGGTGCCATGAGCTAACTCAGAGGCAACCACATGTCTCCCGTACAGACCTACTCTCTCACTGTTGCCATGAGCTAACTCAGAGGCAACCACATTTCTCCCGTACAGACCTACTCTCTCACTGGTGACATAAGCTAACTCAGAGGCAACCACATGTCTCCCGCACAGACCTACTCTCTCACTGGTGCCATGAGCTAACTCAGAGTCAACCACATGTCTCCCGTACAGACTTACATGTACTCTCTCACTGGTGCCATGAGCTAACTCAGAGGCAACCACATGTCTCCCGTACAGACCTACTCTCTCACTGGTGCCTTGAGCTAACTCAGATGCAACCACATGTCTCCCGTTCAGACCTACTCTCTCACTGGTGCCATGAGCTAACTCAGAGGCAACCACATGTCTCCGGTACAGACCTACTCTCTCACTGGTGCCATGAGCTAACTCAGAGGCAACCACATGTCTCCCGTACAGACCTACTCTCTCACTGGTGCCATGAGCTAACTCAGAGGCAACCACTTGTCTCCCGCACAGACCTACTCTCCCACTGGTGCCATGAGCTAACTCGGAGGCAACCACATGTCTCCCATACACAGACCTACTCTCCCACTGATGCCATGAGCTAACTCAGAGACAACCACATGTCTCCCGTTCAGACCTATTCTCTCACTGGTGCCATGAGCTAACTCAGAGGCAACCACATGTCTCCCGTACAGACCTACTCTCTCACTGGTGCCATGAGCTAACTCAGAGGCAACAACATGTCTCCCGTACAGACCTACTCTCTCACTGGTGCCATGAGCTAACTCAGAGGCAACCACATGTCTCCTGTACAGACCTACATGTACTCACTGGTGCCATGAACTAACTCAGAGGCAATCACGTGCCTCCCATACAGACCTACACTGTCATTGTTGCCATGAGCTAACTCAGAGGCAACCACATGTCTCCCGTACAGACCTACTCTCTCACTGATGCCATGAGCTAACTCAGAGGCAACCACATTTCTCCCGTACAGACCTACTCTCTCACTGGTGCCATGAGCTAACTCAGAGGCAACCACATGTCTCCCGTACAGACCTACTCTCTCACTGGTGCCATGAGCTAACTCAGAGTCAACCACATGTCTCCCGTAAGACCTACATGTACTCTCTCACTGGTGCCATGAGCTAACTCAGAGGCAACCACATGTCTCCCGTACAGACCTACTCTCTCACTGGTGCCATGAGCTAACTCAGAGGCAACCACATGTCTCCCATTCAGACCTACTCTCTCACTGGTGCCATGAGTTAACTCAGAGGCAACCACATGTCTCCGGTACAGACCTACTCTCTCACTGGTGCCATGAGCTAATTCAGAGGCAACCACATGTCTCCCGTACAGACCTACTCTCTCACTGGTGCCATGAGCTAACTCAGAGGCAACCACATGTCTCCAGTACAGACCTACTCTCTCACTGGTGCCATGAGCTAACTCAGAGGCAACAACATGTCTCCCGTACAGACCTACTTCTCACTGGTGCCATGAGCTAACTCAGAGGCAACCACATGTCTCCCGTACAGATCTACTCTCTCACTGGTGCCATGAGCTAACTCAGAGGCAACCACATGTCTCCCGTACAGACCTACTCTCTCACTGGTGCCATGCGCTAACTCAGAGGCAACCACATGTCTCCCGTAGAGACCTACTCTCTCACAGGTACCATGAGCTAACTCAGAGGCAACCACATGTCTCCCGTACAGACCTACTCTCTCACTGGTGCCATGAGCTAACTCAAAGGCAACCAAATGTCTCCCATACAGACCTACTCTCTCACTGGTGCCATGAGCTAACTCAGAGGCAACAACATGTCTCCCGTATAGATCTACTCTCTCACTGGTGCCATGAGCTAACTCAGAGGCAACCAGATGTCTCCCGTACAGACCTACTCTCTCATTGGTGCCATGAGCTAACTTAGAGGCAACCATATGTCTCCGGTACAGACCTACTCTCTCACTGGTGCCATGAGCTAACTCAGAGGCAACCACATGTCTCCCGCAGAGACCTACTCTCCCACTGGTGCCATGAGCTAACTCGGAGGCAATCACATGTCTCCCATACACAGACCAACTCTCCCACTGGTGCCATGAGTTAACTCAGAGACAACCACATGTCTCCCGTTCAGACCTATTCTCTCACTGGTGCCATGAGCTAACTCAGAGGCAACCACATGTCTCCCGTACAGACCTACTCTCTCACTGGTGCCATGAGCTTACTCAGAGGCAACCACATGTCTCCCGTACAGACCTACTCTCTCACTGGTGCCATGAGCTAACTCAGAGGCAACCACATGTCTCCTGTACAGACCTACATGTACTCACTGGTGCCATGAACTAACTCAGAGGCAACCACGTGTCTCCCATACAGACCTACACTGTCACTGGTGCCATGAGCTAACTCAGAGGCAACCATATGTCTCCCGTACAGACCTACTCTCTCACTGACGCCATGAGCTAACTCAGAGGCAACCACATGTGTACGTACAGACCTACTCTCTCACTGGTGCCATGAGCTAACTCAGAGGCAACCACATGTCTCCCGTACAGACCTACTCTCTCACTGGTGCCATGAGCTAACTCAGAGTCAACCACATGTCTCCCGTACAGACCTATGTATTCTCTCACTGGTGCCATGAGCTAACTCAGAGGCAACCACATGTCTCCCGTACAGACCTACTCTCTCACTGGTGCCATGAGCTAACTCAGAGGCAACCACATGTCTCCCGTTCAGACCTACTCTCTCACTGGTGCCATGAGCTAACTCAGAGGCAACCACATGTCTCCGGTACAGACCTACTCTCTAACTGGTGCCATGAGCTAACTCAGAGGCAACCACATGTCTCCCGTACAGACCTACTCTCTCACTGGTGCCATGAGCTAACTCAGAGGCAACCACATGTCTCCATTACAGACCTACTCTCTCACTGGTGCCATGAGCTAACACAGAGGTAACCACATGTCTCCCGTACAGACCTACTTCTCACTGGTGCCATGAGCTAACTCAGAGGCAACCACATGTCTCACGTACAGACCTACTCTCTCACTGGTACCATGCGCTAACTCAGAGGCAACCACATGTCTTCCGTAGATACCTACTCTCTCACTAGTACCATGAGCTAACTCAGAGGCAACCACATGTCTCCTGTACAGACCTACTCTCTCACTGGTACCATGAGCTAACTCAGAGGCAACCACATGTCTCCCGTACAGACCTACTCTCTCACTGGTGCCATGAGCTAACTCAGAGGCAACCACATGTCTCCCGTACAGACCTACTCTCTCACTGGTGTCATGAGCTAACTCAGAGGCAACCACATGTCTCCCGTACAGACCTACTCTCTCACTGGTGCCATGAGCTAACTCAGAGGCAACCACATGTCTCCCGTACAGACCTACTCTCTCACTGGTGCCATGAACTAACTCAGAGGCAACCACATGTCTCCCATACAGACCTACTCTCTCACTGGTGCCATGAGCTAACTCAGAGGCAACCACATGTCTCCCGTATAGATCTACTCTCTCACTGGTGCCATGAGCTAACTCAGAGGCAACCAGATGTCTCCCGTACAGACCTACTCTCTCATTGGTGCCATGAGCTAACTTAGAGGCAACCATATGTCTCCGGTACAGACCTACTCTCTCACTGGTGCCATGAGCTAACTCAGAGGCAACCACATGTCTCCCGCAGAGACCTACTCTCCCACTGGTGCCATGAGCTAACTCGGAGGCAATCACATGTCTCCCATACACAGACCAACTCTCCCACTGGTGCCATGAGTTGACTCAGAGACAACCACATGTCTCCCATTCAGACCTATTCTCTCACTGGTGCCATGAGCTAACTCAGAGGCAACCACATGTCTCCCGTACAGACCTACTCTCTCACTGGTGCCATGAGCTTACTCAGAGGCAACCACATGTCTCCCGTACAGACCTACTCTCTCACTGGTGCCATGAGCTAACTCAGAGGCAACCACATGTCTCCTGTACAGACCTACATGTACTCACTGGTGCCATGAACTAACTCAGAGGCAACCACGTGTCTCCCATACAGACCTACACTGTCACTGGTGCCATGAGGTAACTCAGAGGCAACCACATGTTTCCCGTACAGACCTACTCTCTCACTGATGCCATGAGCTAACTCAGAGGCAACCACATGTGTACGTACAGACCTACTCTCTCACTGGTGCCATGAGCTAACTCAGAGGCAACCACATGTCTCCCGTACAGACCTACTCTCTCACAGGTGCCATGAGCTAACTCAGAGGCAACCACATGTCTCACGTACAGACCTACTCTCTCACTGGTGCCATGAGCTAACTCAGAGGCAACCACATGTCTCCCGTTCAGACCTACTCTCTCACTGGTGCCATGAGCTAACTCAGAGGCAACCACATGTCTCCGGTACAGACCTACTCTCTCACTGGTGCCATGAGCTAACTCAGAGGCAACCACATGTCTCCCGTACAGACCTACTCTCTCACTGGTGCCATGAGCTAACTCAGAGGCAACCACATGTCTCCGGTACAGACCTACTCTCTCACTGGTGCCATGAGCTAACTCAGAGGTAACCACATGTCTCACGTACAGACCTACTCTCTCACTGGTACCATGCGCTAACTCAGAGGCAACCACATGTCTTCCGTAGAGACCTACTCTCTCACTAGTACCATGAGCTAACTCAGAGGCAACCACATGTCTCCAGTACAGACCTACTCTCTCACTGGTGCCATGAGCTAACTCAGAGGCAACCACATGTCTCCCATACAGACCTACTCTCTCACTGGTGCCATGAGCTAACTCAGAGGCAACCACATGTCTCCCGTACAGACCTACTCTCTCACTGGTGCCATGAGCTAACACAGAGGCAACCACATGTCTCCAGTACAGACCTACTCTCTCACTGGTGCCATGAGCTAACTCAGAGGCAACCACATGTCTCCCGTACAGACCTACTCTCTCACTGGTGCCATGAGCTAACTCAGAGGCAACCACATGTCTCCCGTACAGACCTACTCTCTCACTGGTGCCATGAGCTAACTCAGAGGCAACCACATGTCTCGCATACAGACCTACTCTCTCACTGGTGCCATGAGCTAACTCAGAGGCAACCACATGTCTCCCGTACAGACCTACTCTCTCACTGGTGCCATGAGCTAACTCAGAGGCAACCACATGTCTTACATACAGACCTACTCTCTCACTGGTTCCATGAGCTAACTCAGAGGCAATCACATGTCTCCCGTACAGACCTACTCTCTCACTGGTGCCATGATCTAACTCAGAGGCAACCTAATGTCTCCGGTACAGACCTACTCTCTCACTGGTGCCATGAGCTAACTCAGAGGCAACCACATGTCTCCCGTACAGACCTACTCTCTCACTGGTGCCATGAGCTAACTCAGAGTCAACCACATGTCTCCCGTACAGACCTACATGTACTCTCTCACAGGTGCCATGAGCTAACTCAGAGGCAACCACATGTCTCCCGTACAGACCTACTCTCTCACTGGTGCCATGAGCTAACTCAGAGGCAATCACATGTCTCCCGTTCAGACCTACTCTCTCACTGGTGCCATGAGCTAACTCAGAGGCAACCACATGTCTCCGGTACAGACCTACTCTCTCACTGGTGCCATGAGCTAACTCAGAGGCAACCACATGTCTCCCGTACAGACCTACTCTCTCACTGGTGCCATGAGCTAACTCAGAGGCAACCACATGTCTCCAGTACAGACCTACTCTCTCACTGGTGCCATGAGCTAACTCAGAGGTAACCACATGTCTCCCGTACAGACTTACTTCTCACTGGTGCCATGAGCTAACTCAGAGGCAACTACATGTCTCCCGTACAGACCTACTCTCTCACTGGTGCCATGCGCTAACTCAGAGGCAACCACATGTCTTCCGTAGAGACCTACTCTCTCACTAGTACCATGAGCTAACTCAGAGGCAACCACATGTCTCCTGTACAGACCTACTCTCTCACTGGTGCCATGAGCTAACTCAGAGGCAACCACATGTCTCCCGTACAGACCTACTCTCTCACTGGTGCCATGAGCTAACTCAGAGGCAACCACATGTCTCCCGTACAGACCTACTCTCTCACTGGTGCCATGAGCTAACTCAGAGGCAACCACATGTCTCCCGTACAGACCTACTCTCTCACTGGTGCCATGAGCTAACTCAGAGGCAACCACATGTCTCCCGTACAGACCTACTCTCTCACTGGTGCCATGAGCTAACTCAGAGGCAACCACATGTCTCCCGTACAGACCTACTCTCTCACTGGTGACATGAGCTAACTCAGAGGCAACCACATGTCTCCCGTACAGACCTACTCTCTCACTGGTGCCATGAGCTAACTCAGAGGCAAACACATGTCTCCCGTACAGACCTACTCTCTCACTGGTGCCATGAGCTAACTCAGAGGCAACCACATGTCTTCCGTACAGACCTACTCTGTCACTGGTGCCATGAGCTAACTAAGAGGCAACCACATATCTCCCGTACAGACCTACTCTCTCACTGGTACCATTAGCTAACTCAGAGACAACCACATGTCTCCTGTACAGACCTACTCTCTCACTGGTGCCATGAACTAACTCAGAGGCAACCACATGTCTCCCGCATAGACCTACTCTCCCACTGGTGCAATGAGCTAACTCAGAGGCCACTACATGTCTCCCATACAGACCTACTCTCCCACTGGTGCCATGAGCTAACTCAGAGACAACCACATGTCTCCCGTACAGACCTACTCTCTCACTGGTGCCATGAGCTAACTCAGAGGCAACCACATGTCTCCCGTACAGACCTACTCTCTCACTGGTGCCATGAGCTAACTCAGAGGCAACCACATGTCTCCTGTACAGACCTACTCACTGGTGCCATGAACTAACTAAGAGGCAACCACGTGTCTCCCGTACAGACCTACTCTCTCACTGGTGCCTTGAGCTAACTCAGAGGCAACCACATGTCTCCCGTACAGTCCTACTCTCTCACTGGTGCCATGAGCTAACTCAGAGGCAACCACATACCTCCCATACAGACCTACTCTCTCACTGGTGCCATGAGAGGCAACCACATGTCTCCCGTACAGACCTACTCTCTCACTGGTGCCATGAGCTAACTCAGAGGCAACCACATGTCTTCTGTACCGACCAACTCTCTCACTGGTGCCATGAGCTAACTCAGAGGCAACCACATGTCTCCTGTACAGACCTACTCTCTCACTGGTGCCATGAGCTAACTCAGAGGCAACCACATGTCTCCTGTACAGACCTACTCTCTCACTGGTGCCACGAGCTAACTCAGAGGCAACTGTATGTACATGTCTCCCATACAGATCTACTCTCTCACTGGTGCCATGAGCTAACTCTGAGGCAACCACATGTCTCCCGTACAGACATACTCTCTCACTGATGCCATGAGCTAACTCGGAGGCAACCACATGTCTCCCGTACAGACCTACTGTACTCTCTCACTGGTGCCATGAGCTACTGTAACTCAGAGGCAACCACATGTCTCCCGTACAGACCTACTCTCTCACTGGTGCCATGAGCTAACTCCGAGACATTCACATGTCTTCCGTTCAGACCTACTCTCCCACTGGTGCCATGAGCTAACTCAGAGGCAACCACATGTCTCCCGTACAGACCTACTCTCTCACTGGTGCCATGCGCTAACTCAGAGGCAACTACATGTCTCCTGTAGAGACCTACTCTCTCACTGGTACCATGAGCTAACTCAGAGGCAACCACATGTATCCCATACAGACCTACTCTCTCACTGGTGCCATGAGCTAACTCAGAGGCAACCACATGTCTCCTGTACAGACCTACTCTCTCACTGTGCCATGAGCTAACTCAGAGGCAACCACATGTCTCCCGTAGAGACCTACTCTCTCACTGGTGCCATGAGCTAACTCAGAGGCAACCACATGTCTCCCGTACAGACCTACTCTCTCACTGGTGCCATGAGCTAACTCAGAGGCAACCACATGTCTTCCATACAGACCTACTCTCTCACTGATGCCTTGAGCTAACTCAGAGGCAATCACATGTCTCCCGTACAGACCTACTCTCTCACTGGTGCCATGAGCTAACTCAGAGGCAACCAAATGTCTCCGGTACAGACCTACTCTCTCACTGGTGCCATGAGCTAACTCAGAGGCAACCACATGTCTCCCGTACAGACCTAGTCTCTCACTGGTGCCATGAGCTAACTCAGAGGCAACCACATGTCTCCCGTACAGACCTACTCTCTCACTGGTGCCATGAGCTAACTCAGAGGCAACCACATGTCTCCCGTACAGACCTACTCTCTCACTGGTGCCATGAGTTAACTCAGAGGCAACCACATGTCTCCCGTACAGACCTACTCTCTCACTGGTGCCATGAGCTAACTCAGAGGCAACCACATGTCTTACATACAGACGTACTCTCTCACTGGTGCCATGAGCTAACTCAGAGGCAATCACATGTCTCCCGTACAGACCTACTCTCTCACTGGTGCCATGATCTAACTCAGAGGCAACCAAATGTCTCCGGTACAGACCTACTCTCTCACTGGTGCCATGAGCTAACTCAGAGGCAACCACATGTCTCCCGTACAGACCTACTCTCTCACTGGTGCCATGAGCTAACTCAGAGTCAACCACATATCTCCCGTACAGACCTACATGTACTCTCTCACAGGTGCCATGAGCTAACTCAGAGGCAACCACATGTCTCCCGTTCAGACCTACTCTCTCACTGTTGCCATGAGCTAACTCAGAGGCAACCACATGTCTCCGGTACAGACCTACTCTCTCACTGGTGCCATGAGCTAACTCAGAGGCAACCACATGTCTCCCGTACAGACCTACTCTCTCACTGGTGCCATGAGCTAACTCAGAGGCAACCACATGTCTCCAGTACCGACCTACTCTCTCACTGGTGCCATGAGCTAACTCAGAGGTAACCACATGTCTCCCGTACAGACCTACTTCTCACTGGTGCCATGAGCTAACTCAGAGGCAACCACATGTCTCCCGTACAGACCTACTCTCTCACTGGTGCCATGCGCTAACTCAGAGGCAACCACATGTCTTCCGTAGAGACCTACTCTCTCACTAGTACCATCAGCTAACTCAGAGGCAACCACATGTCTCCTGTACAGACCTACTCTCTCACTGGTGCCATGAGCTAACTCAGAGGCAACCACATGTCTCCCGTACAGACCTACTCTCTCACTGATGCCATGAGCTAACTCAGAGGCAACCACATGTCTCCCGTAGAGACCTACTCTCTCACTGGTGCCATGAGCTAACTCAGAGGCAACCACATGTCTCCAGTACAGACCTACTCTCTCACTGGTGCCATGAGCTAACTCAGAGGCAACAACATGTCTCCCGTACAGACCTACTCTCTCACTGGTGCCATGAGCTAACTCAGAAGCAACCACATGTCTCCCGTACAGACCTACTCTCTCACTGGTGCCATGAGCTAACTCAGAGGCAACCACATGTCTCCCGTACAGACCTACTCTCTCACTGGTGCCATGAGCTAACTCAGAGGCAACCACATGTCTCCCGTACAGACCTACTCTCTCACTGGTGCCATGAGCTAACTCAGAGGCAACCACATGTCTTCCGTACAGACCTACTCTGTCACTGGTGCCATGAGCTAACTAAGAGGCAACCACATATCTCCCGTACAGACCTACTCTCTCACTGGTGCCATTAGCTAACTCAGAGACAACCACATGTCTCCTGTACAGACCTACTCTCTCACTGGTGCCATGAACTAACTCAGAGGCAACCACATGTCTCCCGCATAGGCCTACTCTCCCACTGGTGCAATGAGCTAACTCAGAGGCAACCACATGTCTCCCATACAGACCTACTCTCCCACTGGTGCCATGAGCTAACTCAGAGACAACCACATGTCTCCCGTTCAGACCTACTCTCTCACTGGTGCCATGAGCTAACTCAGAGGCAACCACATGTCTCCCGTACAGACCTACTCTCTCACTGGTGCAATGAGCTAACTCAGAGGCAACCACATGTCTCCCGTACAGACCTACTCTCTCACTGGTGCCATGAGCTAACTCAGAGGCAACCACATGTCTCCCGTACAGACCTACTCTCTCACTGGTGCCATGAGCTAACTCAGAGGCAACCACATGTCTCCTGTACAGACCTACTCACTGGTGCCATGAACTAACTAAGAGGCAACCACGTGTCTCCCGTACAGACCTACTCTCTCACTGGTGCCTTGAGCTAACACAGAGGCAACCACATGTCTCCCGTACAGTCCTACTCTCTCACTGGTGCCATGAGCTAACTCAGAGGCAACCACATATCTCCCATACAGACCTACTCTCTCACTGGTGCCATGAGAGGCAACCACATGTCTCCCGTACAGACCTACTCTCTCACTGGTGCCATGAGCTAACTCAGAGGCAACCACATGTCTTCTGTACCGACCAACTCTCTCACTGGTGCCATGAGCTAACTCAGAGGCAACCACATGTCTCCTGTACAGACCTACTCTCTCACTGGTGCCATGAGCTAACTCAGAGGCAACCACATGTCTCCTGTACAGACCTACTCTCTCACTGGTTCCACGAGCTAACTCAGAGGCAACTGTATGTACATGTCTCCCGTACAGATCTACCCTCTCACTGGTGCCATGAGCTAACTCTGAGGCAACCACATGTCTCCCGTACAGACATACTCTCTCATTGATGCCATGAGCTAACTCAGAGGCAACCACATGTCTCCCGTACAGACCTACTGTACTCTCTCACTGGTGCCATGAGCTACTTTAACTCAGAGGCAACCACATGTCTCCCGTACAGACCTACTCTCTCACTGGTGCCATGAGCTAACTCCGAGACATTCACATGTCTTCCATTCAGACCTACTCTCCCACTGGTGCCATGAGTTAACTCAGAGGCAACCACATGTCTCCCGTACAGACCTACTCTCTCACTGGTGCCATGCGCTAACTCAGAGGCAACCACATGTCTCCTGTAGAGACCTACTCTCTCACTGGTACCATGAGCTAACTCAGAGGCAACCACATGTCTCCCGTACAGACCTACTCTCTCACTGGTGCCATGAGCTAACTCAGAGGCAACCACATGTCTCCTGTACAGACCTACTCTCTCACTGTGCCATGAGCTAACTCAGAGGCAACCACATGTCTCCCGTAGAGACCTACTCTCTCACTGGTGCCATGAGCTAACTCAGAGGCAACCACATGTCTCCCATACAGACCTACTCTCTCACTGGTACCATGAGCTAACTCAGAGGCAACCACATGTCTTCCATACAGACCTACTCTCTCACTGATGCCTTGAGCTAACTCAGAGGCAATCACATGTCTCCCGTACAGACCTACTCTCTCACTGGTGCCATGAGCTAACTCAGAGGCAACCAAATGTCTCCGGTACAGACCTACTCTCTCACTGGTGCCATGAGCTAACTCAGAGGCAACCACATGTCTCCAGTACAGACCTACTCTCTCACTGGTGCCATGAGCTAACTCAGAGGCAACCACATGTCTCCAGTACAGACCTACATTGTACTCTCTCACTGGTGCCATGAGCTAACTCAGAGGCAACCACATGTCTCCTGTACAGACCTACTCTCTCACCGGTGCCATTAGCTAACTCAGAGGCAACCACATGTCTCCCGTACAGACCTATGTACTCTCTCACTGGTGCCATGAGCTAACTCAGAGGGAACCACATGTCTCCCGTTCAGAGCTACTCTCCCACTGGTGCCATGAGCTAACTCAGAGGCAACCACATGTCTCCCGTACAGACCTACTCTCTCACTGGTGCAATGCGCTAATTCAGAGGCAACCACATGTCTCCTGTAGAGACCTACTCTCTCACTGGTACCATGAGCTAACTCAGAGGCAACCACATGTCTCCCGTACAGACCTACAAGCTCACTGGTGCCATGAGCTAACTCAAAGGCAACCATATGTCTCCTGTACAGACCTACTCTCTCACTGTGCCATGAGCTAACTCAGAGGCAACCACATGTCTCCCGTACAGACCTACTCTCTCACTGGTGCCATGAGCTAACTCAGAGGCAACCACATGTCTCCCGTACAGACCTACTCTCTCAGTGGTGCCATGAGCTAACTCAGAGGCAACCACATGTCTCCCGTACAGACCTACTCTCACACTGGTGCCATGAGCTAACTCAGAGGCAACCACATGTCTTCCATACAGACCTACTCTCTCACTGGTGCCATGCGCTAACTCAGAGGCAATCACATGTCTCCCGTACAGACCTACTCTCTCACTGGTGCCATGAGCTAACTCAGAGGCAACCAAATGTCTCTGGTACAGACCTACTCTCTCACTGGTGCCATGAGCTAACTCAGAGGCAACCACATGTCTCCAGTACAGACCTACATTGTACTCTCTCACTGGTGCCATGAGCTAACTCAGAGGCAACCACATGTCTCCTGTACAGACCTACTCTCTCACCGGTGCCATTAGCTAACTCAGAGGCAACCACATGTCTCCCGTACAGACCTATGTACTATCTCACTGGTGCCATGAGCTAACTCAGAGGCAACCACATGTCTCCCGTACAGACCTACACTCTCACTGGTGCCATGCGCTAACTCAGAGGCAAACACATGTCTCCCGTACAGACCTACTCTCTCACTGGTGCCATGAGCTAACTCAGAGGCAACCACATGTCTCCAGTACAGACCTACTCTCTCACTGGTGCCATGAGCTAACTCAGAGGTAACCACATGTCTCCCGTACAGACCTACTTCTCACTGGTGCCATGAGCTAACTCAGAGGCAACCACATGTCTCCCGTACAGACCTACTCTCTCACTGGTGCCATGCGCTAACTCAGAGGCAACCACATGTCTTCCGTAGAGACCTACTCTCTCACTAGTACCATGAGCTAACTCAGAGGCAACCACATGTCTCCTGTACAGACCTACTCTCTCACTGGTGCCATGAGCTAACTCAGAGGCAACCACATGTCTCCCGTACAGACCTACTCTCTCACTGGTGCCATGAGCTAACTCAGAGGCAACCACATGTCTCCCGTACAGACCTACTCTCTCACTGGTGCCATGAGCTAACTCAGAGGCAAACACATGTCTCCAGTACAGACCTACTCTCTCACTGGTGCCATGAGCTAACTCAGAGGCAACCACATGTCTCCCGTACAGACCTACTCTCTCACTGGTGCCATGAGCTAACTCAGAGGCAACCACATGTCTCCCGTACAGACCTACTCTCTCACTGGTGCAATGAGCTAACTCAGAGGCAACCACATGTCTCCCGTACAGACCTACTCTCTCACTGGTGCCATGAGCTAACTCAGAGGCAACCACATGTCTCCCGTACAGACCTACTCTCTCACTGGTGCCATGAGCTAACTCAGAGGCAACCACATGTCTTACATACAGACCTACTCTCTCACTGGTGCCATGAGCTAACTTAGAGGCAATCACATGTCTCCCGTACAGACCTACTCTCTCACTGGTGCCATGATCTAACTCAGAAGCAACCAAATGTCTCCGGTACAGACCTACTCTCTCACTTGTGCCATGAGCTAACTCAGAGGCAACCACATGTCTCCAATACAGACCTACTCTCTCACTGGTGCCATGAGCTAACTCAGTGGCAACCACATGTCTCCAGTACAGACCTACATTGTACTCTCTCACTGGTGCCATAAGCTAACTCAGAGGCAACCACATGTCTCCTGTACAGACCTACTCTCTCACCGGTGCCATTAGCTAACTCAGAGGCAACCACATGTCTCCCGTACAGACCTATGTACTCTCTCACTGGTGCCATGAGCTAACTCAGAGGCAACCACATGTCTCCCGTACAGACCTACTCTCTCACTGGTGCCATGCGCTAACTCAGAGGCAACCACATGTCTCCCGTACAGACCTACTCTCTCACTGGTGTCATGAGCTAACTCAGAGGCAACGACATGTCTCCCGTACAGACCTACTCTCTCACTGGTGCCATGAGCTAACTCAGAGGCAACTACATGTCTCCTGTACAGACCTACTCTCTCACTGTTGCCATGAGCTAACTCAGAGGCAACCACATATCTCCTGTACAGACCTACTCTCTCACTGGTGCCATGAGCTAACTCTGTGGCAACCACATGTCTCCCGTACAGACCTACTCTCTCACTGGTGCCATGAGCTAACTCAGAGGCAACCACATGTCTTCCGTACAGACCTACTCTGTCACTGGTGCCATGAGCTAACTAAGAGGCAACCACATATCTCCCGTACAGACCTACTCTGTCACTGGTGCCATGAGCTAACTAAGAGGCGACCACATATCTCCCGTACAGACCTACTCTCTCACTGGTGCCATTAGCTAACTCAGAGACAACCACATGTCTCCTGTACAGACCTACTCTCTCACTGGTGCCATGAACTAACTCAGAGGCAACCACATGTCTCCCGCATAGACCTACTCTCCCACTGGTGCAATGAGCTAACTCAGAGGCAACCACATGTCTCCCATACAGACCTACTCTCCCACTGGTGCCATGAGCTAACTCAGAGACAACCACATGTCTCCCGTTCAGACCTACTCTCTCACTGGTGCCATGAGCTAACTCAGAGGCAACCACATGTCTCCCGTACAGACCTACTCTCTCACTGGTGCAATGAGCTAACTTAGAGGCAACCACATGTCTCCCGTACAGTCCTACTCTCTCACTGGTGCCATGAGCTAACTCAGAGGCAACCACATGTCTCCCGTACAGACCTACTCTCTCACTGGTGCCATGAGCTAACTCAGAGGCAACCACATGTCTCCTGTACAGACCTACTCACTGGTGCCATGAACTAACTCAGAGGCGACCACGTGTCTCCCGTACAGACCTACTCTCTCACTGGTGCCTTGAGCTAACTCAGAGGCAATCACATGTCTCCCGTACAGTCCTACTCTCTCACTGGTGCCATGAGCTAACTCAGAGGCAACCACATATCTCCCATACAGACCTACTCTCTCACTGGTGCCATGAGAGGCAACCACATGTCTCCCGTACAGACCTACTCTCTCACTGGTGCCATGAGCTAACTCAGAGGCAACCACATGTCTTCTGTACCGACCAACTCTCTCACTGGTGCCATGAGCTAACTCAGAGGCAACCACATGTCTCCTGTACAGACCTACTCTCTCACTGGTGCCATGAGCTAACTCAGAGGCAACCACATGTCTCCTGTACAGACCTACTCTCTCACTGGTGCCACGAGCTAACTCAGAGGCAACTGTATGTACATTTCTCCCGTACAGATCTACTCTCTCACTGGTGCCATGAGCTAACTCTGAGGCAACCACATGTCTCCCGTACAGACATACTCTCTCACTGATGCCATGAGCTAACTCAGAGGCAACCACATGTCTCCCGTACAGACCTACTGTACTCTCTCACTGGTGCCATGAGCTACTGTAACTCAGAGGCAACCACATGTCTCCCGTACAGACCTACTCTCTCACTGGTGCCATGAGCTAACTCCGAGACATTCACATGTCTTCCGTTCAGACCTACTCTCCCACTGGTGCCATGAGCTAACTCAGAGGCAACCACATGTCTCCCGTACAGACCTACTCTCTCACTGGTGCCATGCACTAAATCAGAGGCAACCACATGTCTCCTGTAGAGACCTACTCTCTCACTGGTACCATGAGCTAACTCAGAGGCAACCACATGTCTCCCGTACAGACCTACTCTCTCACTGGTGCCATGAGCTAATTCAGAGGCAACCACATGTCTCCTGTACAGACCTACTCTCTCACTGTGCCATGAGCTAACTCAGAGGCAACCACATGTCTCCCGTAGAGACCTACTCTCTCACTGGTGCCATGAGCTAACTCAGAGGCAACCACATGTCTCCCGTACAGACCTACTCTCTCACTGGTGCCATTAGCTAACTCAGAGGCAACCACATGTCTTCCATACAGACCTACTCTCTCACTGATGCCATGAGCTAACTCAGAGGCAATCACATGTCTCCCGTACAGACCTACTCTCTCACTGGTGCCATGAGCTAACTCAGAGGCAACCAAATGTCTCCGGTACAGACCTACTCTCTCACTAGTGCCATGAGCTAACTCAGAGGCAACCACATGTCTCCAGTACAGACCTACTCTCTCACTGGTGCCATGAGCTAACTCAGAGGCAACCACATGTCTCCAGTACAGACCTACATTGTACTCTCTCACTGGTGCCATGAGCTAACTCAGAGGCAACCACATGTCTCCTGTACAGACCTACTCTCTCACCGGTACCATTAGCTAACTCAGAGGCAACCACATGTCTCCCGTACAGACCTATGTACTCTCTCACTGGTGCCATGAGCTAACTCAGAGGCAACCACACGTCTCCCGTACAGACCTACTCTCTCACTGGTACCATGCGCTAACTCAGAGCCTACTCTCTCACTGTGCCATGAGCTAACTCAGAGGCAACCACATGTCTCCCGTAGAGACCTACTCTCTCACTGGTGCCATGAGCTAACTCAGAGGCAACCACATGTCTCCCGTACAGACCTACTCTCTCACTGGTGCCATTAGCTAACTCAGAGGCAACCACATGTCTTCCATACAGACCTACTCTCTCACTGATGCCATGAGCTAACTCAGAGGCAATCACATGTCTCCCGTACAGACCTACTCTCTCACTGGTGCCATGAGCTAACTCAGAGGCAACCAAATGTCTCCGGTACAGACCTACTCTCTCACTGGTGCCATGAGCTAACTCAGAGGCAACCACATGTCTCCAGTACAGACCTACTCTCTCACTGGTGCCATGAGCTAACTCAGAGGCAACCACATGTCTCCAGTACAGACCTACATTGTACTCTCTCACTGGTGCCATGAGCTAACTCAGAGGCAACCACATGTCTCCTGTACAGACCTACTCTCTCACCGGTACCATTAGCTAACTCAGAGGCAACCACATGTCTCCCGTACAGACCTATGTACTCTCTCACTGGTGCCATGAGCTAACTCAGAGGCAACCACACGTCTCCCGTACAGACCTACTCTCTCACTGGTACCATGCGCTAACTCAGAGGCAACCACATGTCTCCCGTACAGTCCTACTCTCTCACTGGTACCATGAGCTAACTCAGAGGCAACCACATGTCTCCCGTACAGACCTACTCTCTCACTGGTGCCATGAGCTAACTCAGAGGCAACTACATGTCTCCTGTACAGACCTACTCTCTCACTGTTGCCATGAGCTAACTCAGAGGCAACCACATGTCTCCTGTACAGACCTACTCTCTCACTGGTGCCATGAGCTAACTCAGAGGCAACCACATGTCTCCCGTACAGACCTACTCTCTCACTGGTGCCATGAGCTAACTCAGAGGCAACCACATGTCTCCCGTACAGACCTACTCTGTCACTGGTGCCATGAGCTAACTAAGAGGCAACCACATGTCTCCCGTACAGACCTACTCTCTCACTGGTGCCATTAGCTAACTCAGAGACAACCACATGTCTCCTGTACAGACCTACTCTCTCACTGGTGCCATGAGCTAACTCAGAGGCAACCACATGTCTCCCGCATAGACCTACTCTCCCACTGGTGCAATGAGCTAACTCAGAGGCAACCACATGTCTCCCATACAGACCTACTCTCCCACTGGTGCCATGAGCTAACTCAGTGGCAACCACATGTCTCCAGTACAGACCTACTCTCTCACCGGTGCCATTAGCTAACTCAGAGGCAACCACATGTCTCCCGTACAGACCTACTCTCTCACCGGTGCCATTAGCTAACTCAGAGGCAACCACATGTCTCCCGTACAGACCTATGTACTCTCTCACTGGTGCCATGAGCTAACTCAGAGGCAACCACATGTCTCCCGTACAGACCTACTCTCTCACTGGTGCCATGCGCTAACTCAGAGGCAACCACATGTCTCCCGTACAGACCTACTCTCTCACTGGTGTCATGAGCTAACTCAGAGGCAACGACATGTCTCCCGTACAGACCTACTCTCTCACTGGTGCCATGAGCTAACTCAGAGGCAACTACATGTCTCCTGTACAGACCTACTCTCTCACTGTTGCCATGAGCTAACTCAGAGGCAACCACATATCTCCTGTACAGACCTACTCTCTCACTGGTGCCATGAGCTAACTCTGTGGCAACCACATGTCTCCCGTACAGACCTACTCTCTCACTGGTGCCATGAGCTAACTCAGAGGCAACCACATGTCTTCCGTACAGACCTACTCTGTCACTAGTGCCATGAGCTAACTAAGAGGCAACCACATATCTCCCGTACAGACCTACTCTCTCACTGGTGCCATTAGCTAACTCAGAGACAACCACATGTCTCCTGTACAGACCTACTCTCTCACTGGTGCCATGAACTAACTCAGAGGCAACCACATGTCTCCCGCATAGACCTACTCTCCCACTGGTGCAATGAGCTAACTCAGAGGCAACCACATGTCTCCCATACAGACCTACTCTCCCACTGGTGCCATGAACTAACTCAGAGACAACCACATGTCTCCCGTTCAGACCTACTCTCTCACTGGTGCCATGAGCTAACTCAGAGGCAACCACATGTCTCCCGTACAGACCTACTCTCTAACTGGTGCAATGAGCTAACTCAGAGGCAACCACATGTCTCCCGTACAGACCTACTCTCTCACTGGTGCCATGAGCTAACTCAGAGGCAACCACATGTCTCCCGTACAGACCTACTCTCTCACTGGTGCCATGAGCTAACTCAGAGGCAACCACATGTCTCCTGTACAGACCTACTCACTGGTGCCATGAACTAACTCAGAGGCAACCACGTGTCTCCCGTACAGACCTACTCTCTCACTGGTGCCTTGAGCTAACTCAGAGGCAACCACATGTCTCCCGTACAGTCCTACTCTCTCACTGGTGCCATGAGCTAACTCAGAGGCAACCACATATCTCCCATACAGACCTACTCTCTCACTGGTGCCATGAGAGGCAACCACATGTCTCCCGTACAGACCTTCTCTCTCACTGGTGCCATGAGCTAACTCAGAGGCAACCACATGTCTTCTGTACCGAACAACTCTCTCACTGGTGGCATGAGCTAACTCAGAGGCAACCACATGTCTCCAGTACAGACCTACTCTCTCACTGGTGCCATGAGCTAACTCAGAGGCAACCACATGTCTCCAGTACAGACCTACATTGTACTCTCTCACTGGTGCCATGAGCTAACTCAGAGGCAACCACATGTCTCCTGTACAGACCTACTCTCTCACCGGTACCATTAGCTAACTCAGAGGCAACCACATGTCTCCCGTACAGACCTATGTACTCTCTCACTGGTGCCATGAGCTAACTCAGAGGCAACCACACGTCTCCCGTACAGACCTACTCTCTCACTGGTACCATGCGCTAACTCAGAGGCAACCACATGTCTCCCGTACAGTCCTACTCTCTCACTGGTACCATGAGCTAACTCAGAGGCAACCACATGTCTCCCGTACAGACCTACTCTCTCACTGGTGCCATGAGCTAACTCAGAGGCAACTACATGTCTCCTGTACAGACCTACTCTCTCACTGTTGCCATGAGCTAACTCAGAGGCAACCACATGTCTCCTGTACAGACCTACTCTCTCACTGGTGCCATGAGCTAACTCAGAGGCAACCACATGTCTCCCGTACAGACCTACTCTCTCACTGGTGCCATGAGCTAACTCAGAGGCAACCACATGTCTCCCGTACAGACCTACTCTGTCACTGGTGCCATGAGCTAACTAAGAGGCAACCACATGTCTCCCGTACAGACCTACTCTCTCACTGGTGCCATTAGCTAACTCAGAGACAACCACATGTCTCCTGTACAGACCTACTCTCTCACTGGTGCCATGAGCTAACTCAGAGGCAACCACATGTCTCCCGCATAGACCTACTCTCCCACTGGTGCAATGAGCTAACTCAGAGGCAACCACATGTCTCCCATACAGACCTACTCTCCCACTGGTGCCATGAGCTAACTCAGTGGCAACCACATGTCTCCAGTACAGACCTACTCTCTCACCGGTGCCATTAGCTAACTCAGAGGCAACCACATGTCTCCCGTACAGACCTACTCTCTCACCGGTGCCATTAGCTAACTCAGAGGCAACCACATGTCTCCCGTACAGACCTATGTACTCTCTCACTGGTGCCATGAGCTAACTCAGAGGCAACCACATGTCTCCCGTACAGACCTACTCTCTCACTGGTGCCATGCGCTAACTCAGAGGCAACCACATGTCTCCCGTACAGACCTACTCTCTCACTGGTGTCATGAGCTAACTCAGAGGCAACGACATGTCTCCCGTACAGACCTACTCTCTCACTGGTGCCATGAGCTAACTCAGAGGCAACTACATGTCTCCTGTACAGACCTACTCTCTCACTGTTGCCATGAGCTAACTCAGAGGCAACCACATATCTCCTGTACAGACCTACTCTCTCACTGGTGCCATGAGCTAACTCTGTGGCAACCACATGTCTCCCGTACAGACCTACTCTCTCACTGGTGCCATGAGCTAACTCAGAGGCAACCACATGTCTTCCGTACAGACCTACTCTGTCACTAGTGCCATGAGCTAACTAAGAGGCAACCACATATCTCCCGTACAGACCTACTCTCTCACTGGTGCCATTAGCTAACTCAGAGACAACCACATGTCTCCTGTACAGACCTACTCTCTCACTGGTGCCATGAACTAACTCAGAGGCAACCACATGTCTCCCGCATAGACCTACTCTCCCACTGGTGCAATGAGCTAACTCAGAGGCAACCACATGTCTCCCATACAGACCTACTCTCCCACTGGTGCCATGAACTAACTCAGAGACAACCACATGTCTCCCGTTCAGACCTACTCTCTCACTGGTGCCATGAGCTAACTCAGAGGCAACCACATGTCTCCCGTACAGACCTACTCTCTAACTGGTGCAATGAGCTAACTCAGAGGCAACCACATGTCTCCCGTACAGACCTACTCTCTCACTGGTGCCATGAGCTAACTCAGAGGCAACCACATGTCTCCCGTACAGACCTACTCTCTCACTGGTGCCATGAGCTAACTCAGAGGCAACCACATGTCTCCTGTACAGACCTACTCACTGGTGCCATGAACTAACTCAGAGGCAACCACGTGTCTCCCGTACAGACCTACTCTCTCACTGGTGCCTTGAGCTAACTCAGAGGCAACCACATGTCTCCCGTACAGTCCTACTCTCTCACTGGTGCCATGAGCTAACTCAGAGGCAACCACATATCTCCCATACAGACCTACTCTCTCACTGGTGCCATGAGAGGCAACCACATGTCTCCCGTACAGACCTTCTCTCTCACTGGTGCCATGAGCTAACTCAGAGGCAACCACATGTCTTCTGTACCGAACAACTCTCTCACTGGTGGCATGAGCTAACTCAGAGGCAACCACATGTCTCCTGTACAGACCTACTCTCTCACTGGTGCCATGAGCTAACTCAGAGGCAACCACATGTCTCCTGTACAGACCTACTCTCTCACTGGTGCCACGAGCTAACTCAGAGGCAACTGTATGTACATGTCTCCCGTACAGATCTACTCTCTCACTGGTGCCATGAGCTAACTCTGAGGCAACCACATGTCTCCCGTACAGACATACTCTCTCACTGATGCCATGAGCTAACTCAGAGGCAACCACATGTCTCCCGTACAGACCTACTGTACTCTCTCACTGGTGCCATGAGCTACTGTAACTCAGAGGCAACCACATGTCTCCCGTACAGACCTACTCTCTCACTGGTGCCATGAGCTAACTCCGAGACATTCACATGTCTTCCGTTCAGACCTACTCTCCCACTGGTGCCATGAGCTAACTCAGAGGCAACCACATGTCTCCCGTACAGACCTACTCTCTCACTGGTGCCATGCGCTAACTCAGAGGCAACCACATGTCTCCTGTAGAGACCTACTCTCTCACTGGTACCATGAGCTAACTCAGAGGCAACCACATGTCTCCCGTAGAGACCTACTCTCTCACTGGTGCCATGAGCTAACTCAGAGGCAACCACATGTCTCCCGTACAGACCTACTCTTTCACTGGTGCCATGAGCTAACTCAGAGGCAACCACATGTCTTCCATACAGACCTACTCTCTCACTGATGCCATGAGCTAACTCAGAGGCAATCACATGTCTCCCGTACAGACCTACTCTCTCACTGGTGCCATGAGCTAACTCAGAGGCAACCACATGTCTCCAGTACAGACCTACTCTCTCACTGGTGCCATGAGCTAACTCAGAGGCAACCACATGTCTCCAGTACAGACCTACTCTCTCACTGTGCCATGAGCTAACTCAGAGGCAACCACATGTCTCCCGTAGAGACCTACTCTCTCACTGGTGCCATGAGCTAACTCAGAGGCAACCACATGTCTCCCGTACAGACCTACTCTCTCACTGGTGCCATTAGCTAACTCAGAGGCAACCACATGTCTTCCATACAGACCTACTCTCTCACTGATGCCATGAGCTAACTCAGAGGCAATCACATGTCTCCCGTACAGACCTACTCTCTCACTGGTGCCATGAGCTAACTCAGAGGCAACCAAATGTCTCCGGTACAGACCTACTCTCTCACTAGTGCCATGAGCTAACTCAGAGGCAACCACATGTCTCCAGTACAGACCTACTCTCTCACTGGTGCCATGAGCTAACTCAGAGGCAACCACATGTCTCCAGTACAGACCTACATTGTACTCTCTCACTGGTGCCATGAGCTAACTCAGAGGCAACCACATGTCTCCTGTACAGACCTACTCTCTCACCGGTACCATTAGCTAACTCAGAGGCAACCACATGTCTCCCGTACAGACCTATGTACTCTCTCACTGGTGCCATGAGCTAACTCAGAGGCAACCACACGTCTCCCGTACAGACCTACTCTCTCACTGGTACCATGCGCTAACTCAGAGCCTACTCTCTCACTGTGCCATGAGCTAACTCAGAGGCAACCACATGTCTCCCGTAGAGACCTACTCTCTCACTGGTGCCATGAGCTAACTCAGAGGCAACCACATGTCTCCCGTACAGACCTACTCTCTCACTGGTGCCATTAGCTAACTCAGAGGCAACCACATGTCTTCCATACAGACCTACTCTCTCACTGATGCCATGAGCTAACTCAGAGGCAATCACATGTCTCCCGTACAGACCTACTCTCTCACTGGTGCCATGAGCTAACTCAGAGGCAACCAAATGTCTCCGGTACAGACCTACTCTCTCACTGGTGCCATGAGCTAACTCAGAGGCAACCACATGTCTCCAGTACAGACCTACTCTCTCACTGGTGCCATGAGCTAACTCAGAGGCAACCACATGTCTCCAGTACAGACCTACATTGTACTCTCTCACTGGTGCCATGAGCTAACTCAGAGGCAACCACATGTCTCCTGTACAGACCTACTCTCTCACCGGTACCATTAGCTAACTCAGAGGCAACCACATGTCTCCCGTACAGACCTATGTACTCTCTCACTGGTGCCATGAGCTAACTCAGAGGCAACCACACGTCTCCCGTACAGACCTACTCTCTCACTGGTACCATGCGCTAACTCAGAGGCAACCACATGTCTCCCGTACAGTCCTACTCTCTCACTGGTACCATGAGCTAACTCAGAGGCAACCACATGTCTCCCGTACAGACCTACTCTCTCACTGGTGCCATGAGCTAACTCAGAGGCAACTACATGTCTCCTGTACAGACCTACTCTCTCACTGTTGCCATGAGCTAACTCAGAGGCAACCACATGTCTCCTGTACAGACCTACTCTCTCACTGGTGCCATGAGCTAACTCAGAGGCAACCACATGTCTCCCGTACAGACCTACTCTCTCACTGGTGCCATGAGCTAACTCAGAGGCAACCACATGTCTCCCGTACAGACCTACTCTGTCACTGGTGCCATGAGCTAACTAAGAGGCAACCACATGTCTCCCGTACAGACCTACTCTCTCACTGGTGCCATTAGCTAACTCAGAGACAACCACATGTCTCCTGTACAGACCTACTCTCTCACTGGTGCCATGAGCTAACTCAGAGGCAACCACATGTCTCCCGCATAGACCTACTCTCCCACTGGTGCAATGAGCTAACTCAGAGGCAACCACATGTCTCCCATACAGACCTACTCTCCCACTGGTGCCATGAGCTAACTCAGTGGCAACCACATGTCTCCAGTACAGACCTACTCTCTCACCGGTGCCATTAGCTAACTCAGAGGCAACCACATGTCTCCCGTACAGACCTACTCTCTCACCGGTGCCATTAGCTAACTCAGAGGCAACCACATGTCTCCCGTACAGACCTATGTACTCTCTCACTGGTGCCATGAGCTAACTCAGAGGCAACCACATGTCTCCCGTACAGACCTACTCTCTCACTGGTGCCATGCGCTAACTCAGAGGCAACCACATGTCTCCCGTACAGACCTACTCTCTCACTGGTGTCATGAGCTAACTCAGAGGCAACGACATGTCTCCCGTACAGACCTACTCTCTCACTGGTGCCATGAGCTAACTCAGAGGCAACTACATGTCTCCTGTACAGACCTACTCTCTCACTGTTGCCATGAGCTAACTCAGAGGCAACCACATATCTCCTGTACAGACCTACTCTCTCACTGGTGCCATGAGCTAACTCTGTGGCAACCACATGTCTCCCGTACAGACCTACTCTCTCACTGGTGCCATGAGCTAACTCAGAGGCAACCACATGTCTTCCGTACAGACCTACTCTGTCACTAGTGCCATGAGCTAACTAAGAGGCAACCACATATCTCCCGTACAGACCTACTCTCTCACTGGTGCCATTAGCTAACTCAGAGACAACCACATGTCTCCTGTACAGACCTACTCTCTCACTGGTGCCATGAACTAACTCAGAGGCAACCACATGTCTCCCGCATAGACCTACTCTCCCACTGGTGCAATGAGCTAACTCAGAGGCAACCACATGTCTCCCATACAGACCTACTCTCCCACTGGTGCCATGAACTAACTCAGAGACAACCACATGTCTCCCGTTCAGACCTACTCTCTCACTGGTGCCATGAGCTAACTCAGAGGCAACCACATGTCTCCCGTACAGACCTACTCTCTAACTGGTGCAATGAGCTAACTCAGAGGCAACCACATGTCTCCCGTACAGACCTACTCTCTCACTGGTGCCATGAGCTAACTCAGAGGCAACCACATGTCTCCCGTACAGACCTACTCTCTCACTGGTGCCATGAGCTAACTCAGAGGCAACCACATGTCTCCTGTACAGACCTACTCACTGGTGCCATGAACTAACTCAGAGGCAACCACGTGTCTCCCGTACAGACCTACTCTCTCACTGGTGCCTTGAGCTAACTCAGAGGCAACCACATGTCTCCCGTACAGTCCTACTCTCTCACTGGTGCCATGAGCTAACTCAGAGGCAACCACATATCTCCCATACAGACCTACTCTCTCACTGGTGCCATGAGAGGCAACCACATGTCTCCCGTACAGACCTTCTCTCTCACTGGTGCCATGAGCTAACTCAGAGGCAACCACATGTCTTCTGTACCGACCAACTCTCTCACTGGTGGCATGAGCTAACTCAGAGGCAACCACATGTCTCCTGTACAGACCTACTCTCTCACTGGTGCCATGAGCTAACTCAGAGGCAACCACATGTCTCCTGTACAGACCTACTCTCTCACTGGTGCCACGAGCTAACTCAGAGGCAACTGTATGTACATGTCTCCCGTACAGATCTACTCTCTCACTGGTGCCATGAGCTAACTCTGAGGCAACCACATGTCTCCCGTACAGACATACTCTCTCACTGATGCCATGAGCTAACTCAGAGGCAACCACATGTCTCCCGTACAGACCTACTGTACTCTCTCACTGGTGCCATGAGCTACTGTAACTCAGAGGCAACCACATGTCTCCCGTACAGACCTACTCTCTCACTGGTGCCATGAGCTAACTCCGAGACATTCACATGTCTTCCGTTCAGACCTACTCTCCCACTGGTGCCATGAGCTAACTCAGAGGCAACCACATGTCTCCCGTACAGACCTACTCTCTCACTGGTGCCATGCGCTAACTCAGAGGCAACCACATGTCTCCTGTAGAGACCTACTCTCTCACTGGTACCATGAGCTAACTCAGAGGCAACCACATGTCTCCCGTAGAGACCTACTCTCTCACTGGTGCCATGAGCTAACTCAGAGGCAACCACATGTCTCCCGTACAGACCTACTCTTTCACTGGTGCCATGAGCTAACTCAGAGGCAACCACATGTCTTCCATACAGACCTACTCTCTCACTGATGCCATGAGCTAACTCAGAGGCAATCACATGTCTCCCGTACAGACCTACTCTCTCACTGGTGCCATGAGCTAACTCAGAGGCAACCAAATGTCTCCGGTACAGACCTACTCTCTCACTGGTGCCATGAGCTAACTCAGAGGCAACCACATGTCTCCAGTACAGACCTACATTGTACTCTCTCACTGGTGCCATGAGCTAACTCAGAGGCAACCACATGTCTCCTGTACAGACCTACTCTCTCACCGGTGCCATTAGCTAACTCAGAGGCAACCACATGTCTCCCGTACAGACCTATGTACTCTCTCACTGGTGCCATGAGCTAACTCAGAGGCAACCACATGTCTTCCGTACAGACCTACTCTCTCACTGGTACCATGCGCTAACTCAGAGGCAACCACATGTCTCCCGTACAGTCCTACTCTCTCACTGGTACCATGAGCTAACTCAGAGGCAATCACATGTCTCCCGTACAGACCTACTCTCTCACTGGTGCCATGAGCTAACTCAGAGGCAACTACATGTCTCCTGTACAGACCTACTCTCTCACTGTTGCCATGTTCTAACTCAGAGGCAACCACATGTCTCCCGTACAGACCTACTCTCTCACTGGTGCCATGAGCTAACTCAGAGGCAACCACATGTCTCCCGTACAGACCTACTCTCTCACTGGTGCCATGAGCTAACTCAGAGGCAACCACATGTCTCCCGTACAGACCTACTCTGTCACTGGTGCCATGAGCTAACTAAGAGGCAATCACATGTCTCCCGTACAGACCTACTCTCTCACTGGTGCCATTAGCTAACTCAGAGACAACCACATGTCTCCTGTACAGACCTACTCTCTCACTGGTGCCATGAGCTAACTCAGAGGCAACCACATGTCTCCCGCATAGACCTACTCACCCACTGGTGCAATGAGCTAACTCAGAGGCAACCACATGTCTCCCATACAGACCTACTCTCCCACTGGTGCCATGAAATAACTCAGAGACAACCACATGTCTCCCGTTCAGACTTACTCTCTCACTGGTGCCATGAGCTAACTCAGAGGCAACCACATGTCTCCCGTACAGACCTACTCTCTCACTGGTGCAATGAGCTAACTCAGAGGCAACCACATGTCTCCCGTACAGACCTACTCTCTCACTGGTGCCATGAGCTAACTCAGAGGCAACCACATGTCTCCTGTACAGACCTACTCTCTCACTGGTGCCATGAGCTAACTCCGAGGCAACCACATGTCTCCCGTTCAGAGCTACTCTCCCACTGGTGCCATGAGCTAACTCAGAGGCAACCACATGTCTCCCGTACAGACCTACTCTCTCACTGGTGCCATGCGCTAACTCAGAGGCAACCACATGTCTCCTGTAGAGACCTACTCTCTCACTGGTACCATGAGCTAACTCAGAGGCAACCACATGTCTCCCGTACAGACCTACTCTCTCACTGGTGCCATGAGCTAACTCAGAGGCAACCATATGTCTCCTGTACAGACCTGCTCTTTCACTGTGCCATGAGCTAACTCAGAGGCAACCACATGTCTCCCGTACAGACCTACTCTCTCACTGGTGCCATGAGCTAACTCAGAGGCAACCACATGTCTCCCGTACAGACCTACTCTCTCACTGGTGCCATGAGCTAACTCAGAGGCAACAACATGTCTTCCATACAGACCTACTCTCTCACTGGTGCCATGCGCTAACTCAGAAGCAATCACATGTCTCCCGTACAGACCTACTCTATCACTGGTGCCATGAGCTAACTCAGAGGCAACCAAATGTCTCCGGTACAGACCTACTCTCTCACTGGTGCCATGAGCTAACTCAGAGGCAACCACATGTCTCCAGTACAGACCTACTCTCTCACTGGTGCCATGAGCTAACTCAGAGGCAACCACATGTCTCCAGTACAGACCTACATTGTACTCTCTCACTGGTGCCATGAGCTAACTCAGAGGCAACCACATGTCTCCTGTACAGACCTACTCTCTCACCGGTGCCATTAGCTAACTCAGAGGCAACCACATGTCTCCCGTACAGACCTATGTACTCTCTCACTGGTGCCATGAGCTAACTCAGAGGCAACCACATGTCTCCCGTACAGACCTACTCTCTCACTGGTGCCATGCGCTAACTCAGAGGCAACCACATGTCTCCCGTACAGACCTACTCTCTCACTGGTGCCATGAGCTAACTCAGAGGCAACCACATGTCTCCCGTACAGACCTACTCTCTCACTGGTGCCATGAGCTAACTCAGAGACAACTACATGTCTCCTGTACAGACCTATTCTCTCAATGTTGCCATGAGCTAACTCAGAGGCAACCACATCTCTCCTGTACAGACCTACTCTCTCACTGGTGCCATGAGCTAACTCAGAGGCAACCACATGTCTCCCGTACAGACCTACTCTCTCACTGGTGCCATGAGTTAACTCAGAGGCAACCACATGTCTCCCGTACAGACCTACTCTGTCACTGGTGCCATGAGCTAACTAAGAGGCAACCACATGTCTCCCGTACAGACCTACTCTCTCACTGGTGCCATTAGCTAACTCAGAGACAACCACATGTCTCCTGTACAGACCTACTCTCTCACTGGTGCCATGCGCTAACTCAGAGGCAACCACATGTCTTCCGTAGAGACCTACTCTCTCTCTAGTACCATGAGCTAACTCAGAGGCAACCACATGTCTCCTGTACAGACCTACTCTCTCACTGGTGCCATGAGCTAACTCAGAGGCAACCACATGTCTCCCGTACAGACCTACTCTCTCACTGGTGCCATGAGCTAACTCAGAGGCAACCACATGTCTCCCGTACAGACCTACTCTCTCACTGGTGCCATGAGCTAACTCAGAGGCAACCACATGTCTCCAGTACAGACCTACTCTCTCACTGGTGCCATGAGCTAACTCAGAGGCAACCACATGTCTCCCGTACAGACCTACTCTCTCACTGGTGCCATGAGCTAACTCAGAGGCAACCACATGTCTCCCGTACAGACCTACTCTCTCACTGGTGCCATGAGCTAACTCAGAGGCAACCACATGTCTCCCGTACAGACCTACTCTCTCACTGGTGCCATGAGCTAACTCAGAGGCAACCACATGTCTCCCGTACAGACCTACTCTCTCACTGGTGCCATGAGCTAACTCAGAGGCAACCACATGTCTTACATACAGACCTACTCTCTCACTGGTGCCATGAGCTAACTCAGAGGCAATCACATGTCTCCCGTACAGACCTACTCTCTCACTGGTGCCATGATCTAACTCAGAGGCAACCAAATGTCTCCGGTACAGACCTACTCTCTCACTTGTGCCATGAGCTAACTCAGAGGCAACCACATGTCTCCAGTACAGACCTACTCTCTCACTGGTGCCATGAGCTAACTCAGAGGCAACCACATGTCTCCAGTACAGACCTACATTGTACTCTCTCACTGGTGCCATGAGCTAACTCAGAGGCAACCACATGTCTCCTGTACAGACCTACTCTCTCACCGGTGCCATTAGCTAACTCAGAGGCAACCACATGTCTCCCGTACAGACCTATGTACTCTCTCACTGGTGCCATGAGCTAACTCAGAGGCAACCACATGTCTCCCGTACAGACCTACTCTCTCACTGGTGCCATGCGCTAACTCAGAGGCAACCACATGTCTCCCGTACAGACCTACTCTCTCACTGGTGCCATGAGCTAACTCAGAGGCAACGACATGTCTCCCGTACAGACCTACTCTCGCACTGGTGCCATGAACTAACTCAGAGGCAACTACATGTCTCCTGTACAGACCTACTCTCTCACTGTTGCCATGAGCTAACTCAGAGGCAACCACATATCTCCTGTACAGACCTACTCTCTCACTGGTGCCATGAGCTAACTCTGTGGCAACCACATGTCTCCCGTACAGATCTACTCTCTCAATGGTGCCATGAGCTAACTCAGAGGCAACCACATGTCTTCCGTACAGACCTACTCTGTCACTGGTGCCATGAGCTAACTAAGAGGCAACCACATATCTCCCGTACAGACCTACTCTCTCACTGGTGCCATTAGCTAACTCAGAGACAACCACATGTCTCCTGTACAGACCTACTATCTCACTGGTGCCATGAACTAACTCAGAGGCAAGCACATGTCTCCCGCATAGACCTACTCTCCCACTGGTGCAATGAGCTAACTCAGAGGCAACCACATGTCTCCCATACAGACCTACTCTCCCACTGGTGCCATGAGCTAACTCAGAGACAACCACATGTCTCCCGTTCAGACCTACTCTCTCACTGGTGCCATGAGCTAACTCAGAGGCAACCACATGTCTCCCGTACAGACCTACTCTCTCACTGGTGCCATGAGCTAACTCAGAGGCAACCACATGTCTCCCGTACAGACCTACTCTCTCACTGGTGCCATGAGCTAACTCAGAGGCAACCACATGTCTCCTGTACAGACCTACTCACTGGTGCCATGAACTAACTCAGAGGCAACCACGTGTCTCCCGTACAGACCTACTCTCTCACTGGTACCTTGAGCTAACTCAGAGGCAACCACATGTCTCCCGTACAATCCTACTCTCTCACTGGTGCCATGAGCTAACTCAGAGGCAACCACATATCTCCCATACAGACCTACTCTCTCACTGGTGCCATGAGAGGCAACCACATGTCTCCCGTACAGACCTACTCTCTCACTGGTGCCATGAGCTAACTCAGAGGCAACCACATGTCTTCTGTACCGACCAACTCTCTCACTGGTGCCATGAGCTAACTCAGAGGCAACCACATGTCTCCTGTACAGACCTACTCTCTCACTGGTGCCATGAGCTAACTCAGAGGCAACCACATGTCTCCTGTACAGACCTACTCTCTCACTGGTGCCACGAGCTAACTCAGAGGCAACTGTATGTACATGTCTCCCGTACAGATCTACCCTCTCACTGGTGCCATGAGCTAACTCTGAGGCAACCACATGTCTCCCGTACAGACATACTCTCTCACTGATGCCATGAGCTAACTCAGAGGCAACCACATGTCTCCCGTACAGACCTACTGTACTCTCTCACTGGTGCCATGAGCTACTGTAACTCAGAGGCAACCACATGTCTCCCGTACAGACCTACTCTCTCACTGGTGCCATGAGCTAACTCCGAGACATTCACATGTCTTCCGTTCAGACCTACTCTCCCACTGGTGCCATGAGCTAACTCAGAGGCAACTACATGTCTCCCGTACAGACCTACTCTCTCACTGGTGCCATGCGCTAACTCAGAGGCAACCACATGTCTCCTGTAGAGACCTACTCTCTCACTGGTACCATGAGCTAACTCAGAGGCAACCACATGTCTCCCGTACAGACCTACTCTCTCACTGGTGCCATGAACTAACTCAGAGGCAACCACATGTCTCCTGTACAGACCTACTCTCTCACTGTGCCATGAGCTAACTCAGAGGCAACCACATGTCTCCCGTAGAGACCTACTCTCTCACTGGTGCCATGAGCTAACTCAGAGGCAACCACATGTCTCCCGTACAGACCTACTCTCTCACTGATGCCATGAGCTAACTCAGAGGCAACCACATGTCTTCCATACAGACCTACTCTCTCACTGATGCCATGAGCTAACTCAGAGGCAATCACATGTCTCCCATACAGACCTACTCTCTCACTGGTGCCATGAGCTAACTCAGAGGCAACCAAATGTCTCCGGTACAGACCTACTCTCTCACTGGTGCCATGAGCTAACTCAGAGGCAACCACATGTCTCCAGTACAGACCTACTCTCTCACTGGTGCCATGAGCTAACTCAGAGGCAACCACATGTCTCCAGTACAGACCTACATTGTACTCTCTCACTGGTGCCATGAGCTAACTCAGAGGCAACCACATGTCTGCTGTACAGACCTACTCTCTCACCGGTGCCATTAGCTAACTCAGAGGCAACCACATGTCTCCCGTACAGACCTATGTACTCTCTCACTGGTGCCATGAGCTAACTCAGAGGCAACCACATGTCTCCCGTACAGACCTACTCTCTCACTGGTACCATGCGCTAACTCAGAGGCAACCACATGTCTCCCGTACAGTCCTACTCTCTCACTGGTGCCATGAGCTAACTCAGAGGCAACCACATTTCTCCCGTACAGACCTACTCTCTCACTGGTGCCATGAGCTAACTCAGAGGCAACTACATGTCTCCTGTACAGACCTACTCACTCACTGTTGCCATGAGCTAACTCAGAGGCAACCACATGTCTCCTGTACAGACCTACTCTCTCACTGGTGCCATGAGCTAACTCAGAGGCAACCACATGTCTCCCGTACAGACCTACTCTCTCACTGGTGCCATGAGCTAACTCAGAGGCAACCACATGTCTCCCGTACAGACCTACTCTGTCACTGGTGCCATGAGCTAACTAAGAGGCAACCACATGTCTCCCGTACAGACCTTCTCTCTCACTGGTGCCATTAGCTAACTCAGAGACAACCACATGTCTCCTGTACAAACCTACTCTCTCACTGGTGCCATGAGCTAACTCAGAGGCAACCACATGTCTCCCGCATAGACCTACTCTCCCACTGGTGCAATGAGCTAACTCAGAGGCAACCACATGTCTCCCATACAGACCTACTCTCCCACTGGTGCCATGAACTAACTCAGAGACAACCACATGTCTCCCGTTCAGACTTACTCTCTCACTGGTACCATGAGCTAACTCAGAGGCAACCACATGTCTCCCGTACAGATCTACTCTTCACTGGTGCAATGAGCTAACTCAGAGGCAACCACATGTCTCCCGTACAGACCTACTCTCTCACTGGTGCCATGAGCTAACTCAGAGGCAACCACATGTCTCCTGTACAGACCTACTCTCTCACTGGTGCCATGAGCTAACTCCGAGGCAACCACATGTCTCCCGTTCAGAGCTACTCTCCCACTGGTGCCATGAGCTAACTCAGAGGCAACCACATGTCTCCCGTACAGACCTACTCTCTCACTGGTGCCATGCGCTAACTCAGAGGCAACCACATGTCTCCTGTAGAGACCTACTCTCTCACTGGTACCATGAGCTAACTCAGAGGCAACCACATGTCTCCTGTACAGACCTACTCTCTCACTGGTGCCATGAGCTAACTCAGAGGCAACCATATGTCTCCTGTACAGACCTACTCTCTCACTGTGCCATGAGCTAACTCAGAGGCAACCACATGTCTCCCGTACAGACCTACTCTCTCACTGGTGCCATGAGCTAACTCAGAGGCAACCACATGTCTCCCGTACAGACCTACTCTCTCACTGGTGCCATGAGCTAACTCAGAGGCAACCACATGTCTTCCATACAGACCTACTCTCTCACTGGTGCCATGCGCTAACTCAGAGGCAATCACATGTCTCCCGTACAGAGCTACTCTCTCACTGGTGCCATGAGCTAACTCAGAGGCAACCAAATGTCTCCGGTACAGACCTACTCTCTCACTGGTGCCATGAGCTAACTCAGAGGCAACCACATGTCTCCAGTACAGACCTACTCTCTCACTGGTGCCATGAGCTAACTCAGAGGCAACCACATGTCTCCAGTACAGACCTACATTGTACTCTCTCACTGGTGCCATGAGCTAACTCAGAGGCAACCACATGTCTCCTGTACAGACCTACTCTCTCACCAGTGCCATTAGCTAACTCAGAGGCAACCACATGTCTCCCGTACAGACCTATGTACTCTCTCACTGGTGCCATGAGCTAACTCAGAGGCAACCACATGTCTCCCGTAGAGACCTACTCTCTCACTGGTGCCATGCGCTAACTCAGAGGCAACCACATGTCTCCCGTACAGACCTACTCTCTCACTGGTGCCATGAGCTAACTCAGAGGCAACCACATGTCTCCCGTACAGACCTACTCTCTCACTGGTGCCATGAGCTAACTCAGAGGCAACTACATGTCTCCTGTACAGACCTATTCTCTCAATGTTGCCATGAGCTAACTCAGAGGCAACCACATGTCTCCTGTACAGACCTACTCTCTCACTGGTGCCATGAGCTAACTCAGAGGCAACCACATGTCTCCCGTACAGACCTACTCTCTCACTGGTGCCATGAGTTAACTCAGAGGCAACCACATGTCTCCCGTACAGACCTACTCTGTCACTGGTGCCATGAGCTAACTAAGAGGCAACCACATGTCTCCCGTACAGACCTACTCTCTCACTGGTGCCATTAGCTAACTCAGAGACAACCACATGTCTCCTGTACAGACCTACTCTCTCACTGGTGCCATGAGCTAACTCAGAGGCAACCACATGTTTTCCGCATAGACCTACTCTCCCACTGGTGCAATGAGCTAACTCATATGTAACCACATGTTTCCCATACAGACCTACTCTCCCACTGGTGCCATGAGCTAACTCAGAGACAACCACATGTCTCCCGTTCAGACCTACTCTCTCACTGGTGCCATGAGCTAACTCAGAGGCAACCACATGTCTCCCGTACATACCTACTCTCTCACTGGTACAATGAGCTAACTCAGAGGCAACCACATGTCTCCCGTACAGACCTACTCTCTCACTGGTGCCATGAGCTAACTCAGAGGCAACCACATGTCTCCTGTACAGACCTACTCTCTCACTGGTGCCATGAGCTAACTCAGAGGCAACCACATGTCTCCTGTACAGACCTACTCACTGGTGCCATGAACTAACTCAGAGGCAACCACGTGTCTCCCGTACAGACCTACTCTCCCACTGGTGCAATGAGCTAACTCAGAGGCAACTACATGTCTCCCATACAGACCTACTCTCCCACTGGTGCCATGAGCTAACTCAGAGACAACCACATGTCTCCCGTTCAGACCTACTCTCTCACTGGTGCCATGAGCTAACTCAGAGGCAACCACATGTCTCCCGTACAGACCTACTCTCTCACTGGTGCAATGAGCTAACTCAGAGGCAACCACATGTCTCCCGTACAGACCTACTCTCTCACTGGTGCCATGAGCTAACTCAGAGGCAACCACATGTCTCCTGTACAGACCTACTCTCTCACTGGTGCCATGAGCTAACTCAGAGGCAACCACATGTCTCCCGTTCAGAGCTACTCTCCCACTGGTGCCATGAGCTAACTCAGAGGCAACCACATGTCTCCCGTACAGACCTACTCTCTCACTGGTGCCATGCGCTAACTCAGAGGCAACCACATGTCTCCTGTAGAGACCTACTCTCTCACTGGTACCATGAGCTAACTCAGAGGCAACCACATGTCTCCCGTACAGACCTACTCTCTCACTGGTGCCATGAGCTAACTCAGAGGCAACCACATGTTTCCTGTACAGACCTACTCTCTCACTGTGCCATGAGCTAACTCAGAGGCAACCACATGTATCCCGTACAGACCTACTCTCTCACTGGTGCCATGAGCTAAATCAGAGGCAACCACATGCCTCCCGTACAGACCTACTCTCTCACTGGTGCCATGAGCTAATCAGAGGCAACCACATGTCTTCCATACAGACCTACTCTCTCACTGGTGCCATGCGCTAACTCAGAGGCAATCACATGTCTCCCGTACAGACCTACTCTCTCACTGGTGCCATGAGCTAACTCAGAGGCAACCAAATGTCTCCGGTACAGACCTACTCTCTCACTGGTGCCATGAGCTAACTCAGAGGCAACCACATGTCTCCAGTACAGACCTACTCTCTCACTGGTGCCATGAGCTAACTCAGAGGCAACCACATGTCTCCAGTACAGACCTACATTGTACTCTCTCACTGGTGCCATGAGCTAACTCAGAGGCAACCACATGTCTCCCGTACAGACCTACTCTCTCACTGGTGCCATGAGCTAACTCAGAGGCAACCACATGTCTCCCGTACAGACCTACTCTCTCACTGGTGCCATGAGCTAACTCAGAGGCAACCACATGTCTCCTGTACAGACCTACTCTCTCACTGGTGCTATGAGCTAACTCAGAGGCAACCACATATCTCCTGTACAGACCTACTCACTGGTGCCATGAACTAACTCAGAGGCAACCACGTGTCTCCCGTACAGACCTACTCTCTCACTGGTGCCATGAGCTAACTCAGAGGCAACCACATGTCTCCCGTACAGACCTACTCTCTCAATGATGCCATGAGCTAACTCAGAGGCAACCACATGTCTCCCATACAGACCTACTCTCTCACTGGTGCCATGAGAGGCAACCACATGTCTCCCGTACAGACCTACTCTCTCACTGGTGCCATGAGCTAACTCAGAGGCAATCACATGTCTCCTGTACAGACCAACTCTCTCACTGGTGCCATGAGCTAACTCAGAGGCACACACATGTCTCCTGTACAGACCTACTCTCTCACTGGTACCATGAGCTAATTTAGAGGCAACCACATGTCTCCCGTAAGGCCTACTCTCTCACTGGTGCCATGAGCTAACTCAGAGGCAACCACATGTCTCCTGTACAGACCTACTCTCTCACTGTGCCATGAGCTAACTCAGAGGCAACTACATGTCTCCCGTACAGACCTACTCTCTCACTGGTGCCATGAGCTAACTCAGAGGCAACCACATGTCTCCCGTACAGACCTACTCTCTCAATGGTGCAATGAGCTAACTCAGAGGCAACCACATGTCTCCCTTATAGACCTACTCTCTCACTGGTGCCATGAGCTAACTCAGAGGCAACCACATGTCTCCTGTACAGACCTACTCTCTCACTGGTGCCATGAGCTAACTCAGAGGCAACCACATGTCTCCTGTACAGACCTACTCACTGGTGCCATGAACTAACTCAGAGGCAACCACGTTTCTCCCGTACAGACCTACTCTCTCACTGGTGCCATGAGCTAACTCAGAGGCAACCACATGTCTCCCGTACAGACCTACTCTCTTAATGGTGCCATGAGCTAACTCAGAGGCAACCACATGTCTCCCATACAGACCTACTCTCTCACTGGTGCCATGAGAGGCAACCACATGTCTCCCGTACAGACCTACTCTCTCCCTGGTGCCATGAGCTAACTCAGAGGCAACCACATGTCTCCTGTACAGACCAACTCTCTCACTGGTGCCATGAGCTAACTCAGAGGCAACCACATGTCTCCTGTACAGACCTACTCCCTCACTGGTACCATGAGCTAATTTAGAGGCAACCACATGTCTCCCGTAAGGCCTACTCTCTCACTGGTGCCATGAGCTAACTCATAGGCAACCACATGTCTCCTGTACAGACCTACTCTCTCACTGGTGCCACGAGCTAACTCAGAGGCAACTGTATGTACATGTCTCCCTTACAGACATACTCTCTCACTGATGCCATGAGCTAACTCAGAGGCAACCACATGTCTCCCGTACAGACCTACTGTACTCTCTCACTGGTGCCATGAGCTACTGTAACTCAGAGGCAACCACATGTCTCCCGTACAGACCTACTCTCTCACTGGTGCCATGCGCTAACTCAGAGGCAACCACATGTCTCCTGTAGAGACCTACTCTCTCACTGGTACCATGAGCTAACTCAGAGGCAACCACATGTCTCCCGTACAGACCTACTCTCTCACTGGTGCCATGAGCTAACTCAGAGGCAACCACATGTCTCCTGTACAGACCTACTCTCTCACTGTGCCATGAGCTAACTCAGAGGCAACCACATGTCTCCCGTACAGACCTACTCTCTCACTGGTGCCATGAGCTAACTCAGAGGCAACCACATGTCTCCCGTACAGACCTACTCACTCACTGGTGCCATGCGCTAACTCAGATGCAACCACATGTCTCCTGTACAGACCTACAGTACACGCCAAAAAAAACTTTACGTACCGTTTGCGTTGTACGTTTGCGGGACGCTTGAGTCACAGCGTTCCTCTACCGTTCGCCATACGTTCGCCAAGCGTTCGACAAACGTTTCCCATACGTTTGCCAACAACGTAAGTATGTACAAACGGTATGTTAGCCACGAATCGTTAAGCGTTCTAATATTGAATTCACTTGCGCATGCTCTCCCGCGATCGACGAAGGCAGGAGAAAGGCTAATGCTAGTTACACGTGTTTTATCGCTCACTTCAACTCGGCTGTTTATCGCTCACTTCTACTCGACTGTTTATCGCTCACTTCTACTCGACTGCTTATAGCTCACTTCTACTCGACTGTTTATCGCTCACTTCTACTCGACTGTTTATCGCTCACCCAGTACTCCGAGGAAATGCCTTATTCTACATTTAAGAAACAGAGGATTCTCACTCTGGAATCAAGAGGATTCAAGGCTATAGCTATAGTCCGCATTTTGAACGAGGAGGGCATGACAGCAACGAGGCAAGGCGTCTACAGTTTTATTAAGCGGTACCATGAGACTGGTACAATCGCCAGACAGCCAGGGAGCGGGAGACCTTCGTTGGTGACAGCTGCTGTCAAGAAAGTTGTAGAGGAAAAGATGGAGGAAGATGACGAGACAACTGCATATCAATTACACCTCCTCCTTCACAGCAAAGGATATCCACTATCCCTGCGCACAGTGTTGCGGTGCAGGACATTGCTTGGGTGGACTTTTCGAGGCAGTGCGTACTGCCAACTTATAAGAGATGTCAACAAGGTTTGTTGCGTTGCGTACATAGTTCAAGCTAAGCTAGTGAAAGTTAATGCTAGTGTAGAAGCTTTCTCTTATGCTGAAGCTAGTGGTTAATGATAATCTAGGCCTTGGTTTTGGGGGCAGTTTGGCTAGAGTCAATGACGATCGGGATAAGCCATTTGATTTTAAAAATTGGGCACCTTGTTGTTATGCTTTAGGACTAGGTATGCTTTAGGACTCGGTAAGATATTGATATTGAACACTGGTGAATTTGTACAGTGACTTTTGTAATAAGCATGTGATCAATGGCAGTATTATTTATCCCTATCCTAGGTCAAAAGATTGGAGTGGGCCAGTTTTTAACGTTATTTGGACAGATGAGTGCACAGTTCAATTGGAAACGCACAGGCGGTTTTGTTGCCGAAAGGTAGGAAGGAAGGCTACCACAGAACAAGCCAAGGTATGTTACATGCTGTATTATGGGCGTGTAATATTTATGATATACAATCTGTTTATTTGATTATAGGGCGAAACATCCAGTGAAGGTGCATGTGTGGGCAGGAATCAGCATGAAAGGGAGAACAGGAATATGCATATTTGATGGCATCATGCGAGCACCACTTTTTGTGGAAATTCTGAAGAAGACCCTCTTACCCTTTGTGAAGGATATTTGTCCCCAGCATCGCTACATGCAGGACAATGACCCCAAGCATACATCTAGGCTGGCTCAGGAATTCTTGAAAGCAAACAATGTCAATTGGTGGAGGACACCTCCTGAGTCTCCAGATGCCAACCCAATTGAAAACCTGTGGCACGAGTTAAAGGAGTACATCAGGAGGGAAGTAAAGCACAGGACAAAGGCTGAATTGGTGGATGGAATAAGACGATTTTGGTTAACTGTAGATATTACTAAATGTCAGAAATACATTAGACACCTTAGAAAAGTAATTCCTAAAATAATAGACCAGAGGGTGCGGCTACAGGGTACTGAATATTTAATATGTAATTCTTGTCATTCATGCATTCTAGTTACTCGTGTTGCACATAACATATTCATTTGTTATAATGTACATAAAATCTTGTAAAACATTTTTTTGTCATGTCATTGTCAGTTGGAAATTTTTGGTTGGGAGTGGCTACTAAAGGTTGCCAGATGCTAATTACTTTTGGTTTTACACATGCAAGCCACAAAGGTGTGATGTGGTGAGTAGCTACTAGCCAGATGCTAATTACTTCTGGTTATTTTACACATGCAAGCCACAAATGTTTGATGTGGTTAGCATTTATAACCGTTTGCCAGCTTTGTTCATAATCGGCAGAAACGATCATAGAATATTTATTAGGTACCGACTGTAGCAAGATTTATTAGGTAGTAAAGTTACACTATATACACAATTTATTTTGGGGGAGGGGGGCGGGGGGAAGAAATGTCAATAATATATTAAATACAAGGGAAGTTTTTATTTACTATATAAACGTAAACGTTTTGAAGCTTGCTGGATGGCTTCCAGACATTTTACCCATACTGGTTCAAATTCTGCCTGGGCCTTCCAAAATTGGGGGTATTGTTCATGAATAGTTTTCTTCAGGAGTTTCAGCTCTTTGATAGGAAGCCCAGGCAGATCTCGGTTCCCCATGGGAGTGCACATCTTCATCACTTTCTGCCCAAATATTGCCTCTCTGGCTAGCTTGCATGCCAAGGCTCCGACTTTGCACAGAGGTAGCAACTTCGGATATCGTGCCAAAACTGTTGTGATATCCTCAAGGTCCTCTTCAATCATGTGGGATGGCAATGCCCGCTTCACTACACCAATTGGCCTGTATGCAGGGCGATCACAGACAGCAGGAGAAGTGACAGGTGATGGAGGTGGAAGTGAGGTGTGGGTTGGAGGTGGCGGGGAAGGCGGGAAAGGCGGGGAAGGGGAACGAGGTGGAATTGCGGTGTGGGTTGGAGACGGCAGGGAACGAGGAGGAGAAGTCGGGGGAACCAGCCTCTTCAGAATATCCTCCAAAGTTGTTTCTATTTTTTTGATGGATCTCGCCAGTTCTTTCTGGCCTTTCTCCATTATGTCGAGCCTCTCGGATTGCTCTAAGACTGCCATCTCCATGTTCAGAGCTGTGGCATTATGGACATTTGACCAATAATAAATTTACATGATGAACCTTGACCAATAATAAATTTACATGATGAACATTGACCAATAATAAATTTACATGAACATTTGACCATGAACATTTGACCAATAATAAATTTACATGATGAACCTTGACCAATAATAAATTTACATGATGAACATTGACCAATAATAAATTTACATGAACATTTGACCATGAACATTTGACCAATAATAAATTTACATGAACATGAACATTTGACCAATAATAAATTTACATGAACATTTGACCAACAATTATAAATTTGGTTGCACTTACCAAACTCTGGAGTAGTAGTTGTTGCCCTGGCATCACCCAATACAATCGCACCAATATCCTCTTGGTGAATGTTCCCTGGCACTTCAACTTCAGCAGAAGCAGAACTAGGCGAGGTCACCAGTATTATGGAACCTATTTGGTGAAATCAAATTATGATGAACACCCTATGAAGTTTAGTTACTTCACCTTCAGCAGGTTTCTGGACTTTCCCTCTTTTGGGAACTTTGTTAACTTTGTTAGACACCTGAATTAGAAGATTTTTATAATTAATTACCACCAAAATAAATGCATACAAAGCTTACAGGAATATATTCAGAAGAGCGTCGAGTTGGGACTGGAGAACGTGCCCGAGCTGTGTAGGAGGGAAGCATCATATGACCATACTAACAAAAATTCATCATTCCAGATGAAGGCTTGAGCATCTAGTAGAACCATTGAGAGTACATTATAAATTGATTATTGAACTGTAACACACCATCAGGTTTCTTTCCTCGAGGTTCTTCACCTTGATTCCCCCTATTCCGCTTGGAATTCTGAATTTAATTCAACATTTAACTCATATTATAATCTATTGGATTCATTTAGTATGTTAGTTACTAAATAGTTCCACACTGTGCTGTAATATATATGTGAAGGCCTTAACAGGCTCAGCAATATGAAAAATAAATCATCTAAATAAACAACTTACACCAGACTGTGCCATTGGTTGAGGGCAAGGAGCTACATTTTCCTCATCTTCAAACACTGGCTCAAACTCCTCCTCAAGCTCCTCCATGGCTGCTTGGGTACCTATATTTCAGCATAATAATCTCATTTAAATTTTTTTTTAACTTTTCAAACTTACCAACAGCTGAAATCCTCCCATTGAAAGTCAGCCTCCCAGCTTTGACCTCACAGTCCTCTCCAACCAAGGTGCCCCCTAAAACTTTGCTGCTTGGTACAGCCGAGACAGAATTTTCTTCGGGCCAGAAGACCAAACAATAATCTGTAAAGTATCAAGAGTTCAAAGATAAATTAATTCTGATGTAAATGCTCTCAAGATGAACACGCTATGGTTAATGTACAGATCTTTAGTAGAAGTAGCTAAAATCTTGGTTGGTTACTGGGTCTCTGCGCTAGCTTTTATCCCCTTCGGGCAAGTATACTTACTACGATGAGCCAAGGTAGCAGCTAGAGTTCTTCTGAGAGCCATAGAGCAAACAATCGATATCAACTAGAAGCAGCAGACTGTTCAACCTCGAAGTTAGCAAGTAATCGAACGCGCCCTTTCGTACACGTGGTGAAGGCTACAGGAAATGTGATTGCGCGTTTCGGATAATTAAAGAACGGTTCGTGCGTTGGGTTTTGCTTGAGCGTTGCTTGATCGTTGGTTGAGCGTTCCCTGTGCGTTGCCTGACCGTTGCTTGTGCGTTCCTGATCAAACGTTTCTGCGTTGAACGGAAGCCCAACGCAACGGTACGTAAAGTTTTTTTTGGCGTCTACTGTAAGCCATAGACAACATACACAGAAGCCAAGACCAAGTGCCATCACAAGTCACACGAATGTCCACAATTTCATCCAGAGCGGCATCCTTCCGGAGGAGTGCTGCAGCAGCAGAGAACTACTGTGCCCCATGCTCAAGAGACGTGGCAGCAGAGATCTTCTCATTATGAGTAGAGTAGGAAGGCTTGGACACAGGGGGAAGCATGCCCATCATGGCAGTGAAGGTATCCAGGCTCGCCATTCCCTTACCAATGGTCCTCATGGCTAGGATAGACTTTGTGTTGACAGTATGGTCCTCTGCAGGATAGGAGTCAGTCACAAAGGACTGCTTGCCACACACCATGCAACAGATGGCAACCCTGGTCACTAACCCCGTCCTGCACTCTCTGTCCTCTGTTACTGTCAGAGGAGAGCCACAGCATGAAAAAATGCCAACAGCTCTCTGGAGAGAGCTCATCTTTACCAGGTGGTAGTCCTCCTGGTAGTCATGCTGGTCAGAGGAAGGAGAGAAGAAGGAAGAAGTCCACGCAGTAGCTGAAGAAGATCGAGCGATGGTGGAAGATCGTGAAGCAGCGAGCGCTAGTTTCTTTCCTGAAATAGTTACAGCAGGCGAAGGTGAAGGGAGTATCTTAGAAGCTGTAGCAACTTCTGTGGTTTCTTCATGAAGACCTTCCGCCTATTCAGACGGTGAGTAGAGGCAAACTTGAGTCGGCATCTTGGACACTAAATACTCAGCTAAAAGACCTGCGCAAAGACTCAAATTTTACTTGGCGGTTGCGCAGTTACCTTGGAATCACAGTAAAGCTATTTTTAGCATATTTCATAATCTCTGTAGGGCGAGCGATTGCTAAGATATAGACGGTCGAAGTTTCCACAACGGGGATGATTGAGGAGACAATGAAATTTTTTTAATTTTTTTTAATTTTTACTTGTGGTTACAAATTTAGAGCTCCGTAGATTCTGTAAACTTAATGGTATGGACTTGATATATAGCTCAAAAGATTGGTCTCTCTGTGTGCTCTCTTTTGATACTAAAATATGTTTCTAGGTACAATAACTATAGGCAAGTTACTAGACCTAAAGTGGAGAGACCTCAAAAACCTGAATCCCTGCAACCTCAGCCAAAATAACTCCACATTGCTCACACAAACTAACTACCACACCCATGACACTACCAATGCACCCCAACCTAACTAAAGACGAACTACATGCCATTAAATGCCTTGTGGGGAACAAGGACATTGTGATACGCAAGGCAGATAATGGTTCGTGCATAGTAATTGAAAACATGACAGACTACATAAAAAATGGACCCGAACTCCTCTCAGACACGGACATTTACGATAAATTAGCATCTGACCACACACCTGCACTAGATAAATCAATCAACCATCACATTAAAAGAATGCACCAATGTGGCTGGATAACCCGGGATGCCATGAGGGGCCTGACCATGGGGGAGGGTAAAGTGAGAACCCAAAGGATGTACTTCCTAAAGAAAGCCCACAAAACCCCCATGCAAATCAGACCAATCTGCTCGGCCCCACCGTGGCTGGCTGGACTATGTCCTCCGACCGGCAGTCTCCTTAGTGGCCAGCCACTTAAGAGACTCTGGCCACTTCCTCAACCAACTCAGGTGGGGGGGGGGGTGCACGTCCCACAACATGCCATCCTGGTTGTGATGGATGTAAAGGCACTGTACACTAACATCCCCAAGGGGAAGGGATAGCACTGGTCACGGACTTTTTCCTCAGGCACCACGGCCCACTCTGGGCCAAGGTGCCGGGGAGGTGCCTGATCTCGTGCATGAAAATGTGCTGGATCATAACATATTCTCTTTTGCGGGAAACATGTACCGTCAGAAGAGGGGCACGGCAATGGGGACAAAGTTCGCACCCACCTTTGCCACCATTTTTATGGGAATCCTGGAAACCAAATTCTGGAGGTCCCGGCCCAAAGACAAACAGCCGCTAGTCAGGTGGCGTACTTAGACTACATCTTCATGATCTGGGAACATGGCCCCGGGTCATTGCACCAGGCCATGGTGGCGTTGAATGAGTGGCACCATACAATCAAATTCACACACCAGACATCCACACACACACAGTGCACTTCCTAGACATCACAATACACAAGAACAACAAATACATGCACACCAACATACTTGACACTAAATTATACTTCAAACCTATAAATAGATTCCAATATCTACACTACAGGAGCTGCTATCCAAACCACCCCTTTGGTGGCATCCTAAAGGGGGAGGCTATAAGATGCCTCAGAGCCTCCTCAGATAGTGACACTTACTACAAGACACTACACTTCCTCGCCAAACAATTTACCAAGAGAGGATACCCAACAACACTAATCGATAATACCTTTAGATTAGTCCCATATGCACGGAGAGAAGAATACCTCAGGGTGATAGACTCGGAGGTGGCAACCCACAGCACGCACGCCTCTGAGACAGTCCCCCTGGTCTCCAAGTACAGACCACACCTAGATCATAGACACATTAAATGCACGATAAATTCAGCCCATGTAACTTGGCTCTTGGGCAGAGTAAATCTAACCCACATGGCCTGCAGGACCATGGGAAATAGACTAGCAGCAAAAGCTGGGTCAGGCACGGTCACAAAACCTGCCCAAATATCATCCCCACCCCCTCACAGATTCCCCATTGTTAATCCCCACTATGACCCCCAACCAATACACGCCCACAACCAGACACACCCCTAGCCACTACAATGCCATCCCAACAACCCCAATCCACCTCCTAATATACTGCACCATAGGATAGGTTAATAAGAACTCATGGGTAATAGTGGCATAGCGACAGTAGGATGTAGGAATAGACCCATGCAACACAAACACCCACACAATGCACACCACACACACACAACTCCCCCAAACTTAACGAAATCAATTTTCCACCCGCATGCTTGACCACGTACTTACATTTTAACGCCTAATGAAAAAGGTCATTGAATAGCCTAGGGCTTCCTTTAGCCACTGGTACCAGCACTTAGCAATCTGGAGTTTTTTGGCTGAGGTTGGCAGGGATCAGGTTTTTGAGGTCCCTCCACTTTAGGGTCTAGTAACTTGCCTATAGTTATACCTATGAAACATATTTTAGTATCAAAAGAGAGCACACAGAGAGACCTATCTTTTCAGCTATATATCAAGTCCATACCATAAAGTTTGCAGAATCTATGGAGCTCTAAAGTTGTAACCATAAGAAAAATGCCATTGTCTCACCTTCAGCTTGGATTCTTGGTCTACTTCTTCCTGAAATAATAGCAAAATGCATTGCATGAAACTCTCCATAGCTTTAGAATAGTGCAACAAAATGCTTCCAGATTTTAAACACAGCTTGTGAAGGCATATCTGGACCTGTAGAGAAGGAGAGAAAAATTATTATTTTCCTTCAGAAAAATGGTTTACTACTCCCTTTCACCGTCGTCTTAATTTTGAGATTTTGACCTATTTTTACTTTAATTTTTGTATCTGATCATTGGTTCAGAAAAGTCCCCGGCAACTGCATATCACATGATTGACAAAGAGTTACTGATCAACTTGGTGATAAATATGTTGCCTAGCAACCAAACCACAAACCGTTTTTTGATTAGAATACTTTTTATCTCCGGTATATTTTATTGTTTTTCAGATGAAATACTAAAATATGGTCGCTTATCGAACTGCAAACAGCATATAATCTGAAAAATGTACATTTTTTGGCAAATATTGAATGCCCTAATTTTTCTATTTTGCAGGATATACCAGTCTATAATAATAGTATTGACTGTTGTCAAGTACCACGAGGAAGGTCTGGCTGTATTGCTTTATATAGAAAGTTGAAAAGTTCAAGATGTTGCAGAAAGGCACAATAAAGCAAAGACTCATCAAGAAAACATACGTGTACTACACATGTCTGCATGCATAAATGATAAAGAAAAGAAGTATACATGTACATGCCTAACACATGTACATACTACAAAAGCAATACAAAGAAAATCTCGAAGAGAAAAGGAAACTAGTATGAGTAGTCAGAGAGTGTGTGGAATTCCCTGAAGCATGTCCTCCCACGGACAGCACAAAGGCTAACACCACAAAGAGAGCAGTGACAAAAGGTCTCATGCCTCTTACCTCTGGCCTCGACTTCTTCCTTGGCCTTTTCATCTTCCTTGTCCTTTTCTTCTTCCTTGGCCTTTTCCTCTTCCTTGTCCTTTTCTTCTTCCTTGGCCTTTTCCTCGGCCTTGGCATCCAACATGCCCCCTGTCTCAGCGATCAGAAGGTAACAGTGATACTTCTGACTCAGAAGATGAAACTACATTAAATGAAGGAGAAGATGGTAGGAGCACTTGGGGGCGAGTTTGCAGGACCACTCGGAGGAGAGTTTGCAGGATCACTCAGAGGTTCAGCAGGTTCAAGATCAGTGGCTAAACCTATATAAAAGATTATTATAAATATGAACTTTATAACCTAGCGATATATAATATACATTCTGGCTTATGTGTCGCTGTTTGCTAGCTAAAATTTTATATTCCATTCTATAGATATCTACTCATACTTACCAAGCAACTCATTCTCTTCATCAGGAGTCATAAAAGATACATCAGAAGCACTGGCACTTGAAGTGTTTGGTCCAACATCCTGAGGAGTAGAAGTTAAAGCTCTGGACAAAAAGCTGCCAACTCCTCAGGGTCTAATACTTCATCACCAAGGAAGGAAGACACTTGATCTTCATCATCTTCATCAAGGTCAGAGAGGTCGAAATCGCCATCAAACAAGAGCTCTAACACGCGAGCACGATCAAATCTTTCAGCCATTATTTTGCTTGAATTCAAAATTGTTTGACGTCATAGTTACCTACGTTAAATATTTGGTGAAATAGAACAGTCCATCGTGCACACTTACGGTAAGTTCCCCTTTACCCCCCACCCCCCCCCCCCCCCCCCCCAAGAACAATTTTTTTCCCTTCATGTCTCACATAATAATGATAACAAAGTGATAATAAAGTTATAGTGTTTATAATGCTGACAGGTGGCTTTCAACCATACCCAGTTCAATGCTGGCATCAGGGATACGGTGGAAGAAGGAGCGGCTTCCTCTGATGCACATCACTGCTGCCAACGGTTGATTTTTAATAATTGTTGTTACACGCGCTTCTATGCGGTGAAGCGGTTAAAGGCAGCTAGCAGATCGCGCGAATAAAGACACGGCTTGGTATGACGTCAACAGCACGCACGGACGCGGCTAATCGGCTAGACTCGTTAGCGAATACGATCTTAAAGTTGATTATTGAGACAGTGATTATAAATTATTATTGTTATTCTCGAACTCTCAGTGAAATAATAGATATATATTACAATAACCTTCACAGATATCCACTTGAAATTGTCTTGAAGTTTCGACTAGATGCTCTAGCCTTCATGAATAACGAGATACTAAAACTGGCGTAACCTGGTATATATATACTGGAGCTAGCTAACCACATGCAACTGGCACACTCATTCAGCACGTGAACCGGCACATGCATCAAGCACATGAACTGGATATTATAAAAATAAAGATAAAATACTAAATAATTTTTTTGGTCGCGCGCTTCTCAAATAATAAATAATTAATTTTATTAATTTAGTATATACTGTTGACTTCTTTTTCAAATATAGATTGTTATTAGGTTAGTTACTAAATAGTTTCACACTGTTCTGTATTATATATGTGATGGCCTTAACAGGCAACATTAAATCATAAATAAATAAATAATAATAAGCAAAGAAATAAGCAAAATATAATAAATAAAAATAATTATATTAAATAAATATATATAATTGGTTAAATAATAACAAAAATAACTAAATGGCAAGATAAAATTATGGTGGTCGTGGCTTCAATTACAGGATCTTGAGAGTGGCTCCCCAGCAGCCAGGCAAGTCCATTCCAGAGTCCCAATTGAACCACTCACTTTTGTGCTATAAAGGCTGAAATATAAAGGCTGAAACCATGATTATTCTTTTTTTATCTTTTTTTTCCCTGTTTTTTTTATTTTATTTTTTTATCTATTAATTAATTTATTTATTATATTTTAAATATAATTAAGTATTTATAAAAAAATGTAAATATCTTGTAATATCCCTGTACCTATCCCTAGATATTCTTTGGGATATAGGTTTATAGTTGTGGAGGGATCCCTCTTCCAATAGTCGTCTATGGATGGCTTGTGGTTAATTCCCTGAAGCCCGAATGTCATCCTCGGTAATTTCTTTCCAAGAAACATAGGCTTCAGCACCTATGACTTCTTCACCATACTTGTTTGTCTGATCTACTATCACTATGCTAGGTGTTTTAAAAAAATTTCAAATACCTCCAGTGGTGATTCAACTGTGGGTCCTACAGAGTATGTGAATGGATAAATGGTAGGGATCACTAACTGGAGACAATGTCTGTGTGGAAGAGACAGTGGATGGCAAGGCTGAGGAGGTGGCAGTGGAAGGAATGAAAGAGGGTGATGGTTGGATTTGTTGTTGAGTCTGTATAATATATATCGAGTTGGGACTGGGGTGTGTAAGTAGGTGTGGTTCATACTGATGTTGGTTGAGGCATGGGTGTGGTCGATACTGAAGTAGGCTGGGATATGGAAGTGCGTGTTGTCGATAGCGATGGTGGTAAAAGGTGACGGGTAGTAGTAGTGTTTGCGCACAGCCGTTTAGAGCACGTATGGGTGTGATGCAAATGGCTGTAATCAGCTGGACTTGAGAGCATCTATATTATTATTTTTTATTTATTTTTGCAGTAATAAAGAGACAATGGATTACGCCAACTTTTGTCGAAACATTGAGTGAATACAATCTGAAGTTGATTATTGAGAAGTTGATTATAAATTTTTATTATTGTTATTCTCGATGAACTCTCAGTTGAAATAATATCCATTTGAAATTGTCTTGAAGTTTCGACTAGATGCTCTAGCCTTCATTAGGAATAGAGACTAAAACTGGGGTAACCTGCTATATACTGGAGCGAGCTAACCACATGCTACTGGCACACTCATCCAGCACGTGAACGGATATTATAAAAATAAATATAAAAATATTTATATGGTGATGATGATGATGATGATGATGATGATGATGATGATGATGATGATGATGATGATGATGATGATGATGATGATGATGATGATGATGATGATGATGATGTTGTTGATGATGATGATGATAATAATAATAATAAATACCAACTAATTGTTTTTTTTGGTCGCGAGCTTCTCCTTAAATAATAAATAATGACACTTCATCATATTGTTTTATGTTATTAGTACTATATTATATAATATTAAAATTGTACCATGTTGTAATTTTCATGTTGGACCATAGGAAAAATTTTGTTTTGTTGAAAAAAAAATTATATACTTGATTTTGTATTAAAATTGAATAATAATAATAATAATAAAAATATAAAAATATAATAATAAACAAAGAAATAAGCAAAATATAATAAACAAATAAAAAATAAATATAAATAATTGGTTAAATATAAATACTTAAATAAACAAACATAAACAAGATAAATAAATAAATGGTAAGATAAAATTATGGTACTCGCGGCTTCAAGTTCAGGCTCTTGAGAGTGCCTCCCCAGTAGCCAGGCAACTGACTACTGAGGCAAGTCCATTCGACAGTCACACTCACTTTTGTTCCAGGCTGAAACCATGATTATTCTTATTTATTTTTATTTTGTTTTATTTTTGTTTGTTTGATTATATATTGTTATTTATTAATTAGTATAATTTTGTTTATTATTATATTAATTTATTTTCTTTCTTTCTTTCTTATTGACTTATGTAGTTATTAGCTTATGTAGTTATTAGTTAATTAATTGATTAATTAATTATTAAATTTTTGTATTTTTTATGTTTGTTTATTTATTTATTTAATTATTTATATTATGCTACATGTGTGGACAACTTTGCTCTATCCTATGCCAACTTATTACATGAAGGTCCTGGGGCAGTGGCAAACAGAGCCGAGTCCCTGAAAAAGGAAAAATACGGAAACATTGTTGCTATATACACACTTCTTTGTCCCAAATGGGATAGAGACCACTGGAGTGTTTGGAGGGTCGCATCTTTGTTCCTTCAGGAGTTAGGTGGCCGTCTCAAAGCAAAGTGCGACGAACCACGTTCCCATCATTTTCTCCTCCACAGAATTTCCATTGCGATCCAGCGTGGGAACACTGCAGCAGTGTTAGGCACTAGTCAGTATACTAGTGACGATTATTTCTTACTTAAATTAGCTTGCTAGTTCATTATTGATCGTTATATATAGGGCAATAATAGTATAGAAAATTTAAATATTATTATTATAAATGTAATTTAAGAAATAATGATCGTCATGTACTGAGCTGGATCCAAGCACTGCAGCAATGTTTCCTCGTTGGATTGCAACTGCAATTCTTTGCAGCAAGAAATGGTAAGCACGAGGGTCACCAGACTCAGTTTTGAGGCGTGCACCTAGCTCTTGGAGAAAACTCTTTGCCTCAGACCCAAATACTCCAGAGGTCTCGATACCAATAGGTACAAAATAATGAGTATCCTCTATATTTGCATACTTCCCCTTCTTCAGAAACTCGGCCCTGTCAGCAATGCTCCCTGGACCATCAGATAACATAGTGGCATACGAAGGAGCAAAAGTGTCCACACATGTAGCATCCCACACAGGAACTAAGCCATTCCTCCAGGGAACAATGGAAGCCACATCTGGACGCTTGCCATCTGAGCGACAGATCCCAGAGGGCTCCAGATGTGAAGGAACCTTGATGGATGCAAGTGATCATCTAACAAGATCGTTGATAGCTGCATGCCTTGAACGACGACCCTGACTCTTCGAGCAACTGAGACCATGAGTCCCTAGATGGTCCACCTGAGATCCACACCGATGGCAACTGTGAGGATGACAGAGAGGTGTACCCAACTGCAAACCAATGGCTACCCTGATGACATCATCATCCATACGTAGGCCTAATGAAGACATGGGGAGGGCATGAATCCAAGTGCCTGACTCCTTTCTAGCTGCTGCCTGAATCCGTATTCGGGAAGTAGGATTTGTAGCCGAATTCAGGAGAGAATTGAATGCAGCCTTCACAAGTGGATCATCCCATGACTTTTGCTTGGAATACCCAGACTCAGATGGTAGTGGACTGCTATGCCCTAGACACCAGACTTCAAGGCCAACATCAAATAAAGGATGGTTAGCTTGGTGTAAACTGTCAGGCAGAATCTGGTCAATGAGATCGCAAGCACCACTTGTAGATACCAGAAAAGCAGATGGTGCAAGCATTACAGCACTTCTGATTCCCAAGCCACCAGATTTCACTGGAAGGAATGCCTGACACCAAGCAGAATCGCTAACATGGAGTGGGGTGTTAGTAATCTCACCCAGGATTGAACATTGGAGGGAGTCAAACTCTTGAAGTTTACTAGAGGAAAAACAAGGAGAAGAACGTAATGAAAATACAAGTTTTGGGATGGCGAATGCATTCTTGAGGAGGCTGAAGGCATCGTGTGTCTGAAGATGTTTAAGCCTGCTACCCAGAAATTTCAGCGTATCAATTTTGGCAATCAATTCTTCAAATCCTTCTATATGCCCAATAGGCGAACCTAGCAAAGTGGCGACCTCGGGATTGACAACACAAATACCTGGGATGGCACAGATAAACTTCCCTAATGTCTCTGGGTCAGAGCAAATTACCTCGCATTTTGCACGATTAAGTTGTAAACCCAACTCTCCAGCAGCATTCTCCACCGTGTTCAGATCGTGGAGCACATCATCCAAACTATCCCCCAAAGTACCATCATCCAGCTAAAACACACGAAACTCAGAGAGTAATTTGAGAGTAATCTTGTGAACTGAAAGACAGAATAACAGAGGGCCCAAAGGGTCACCCTGCTGAACTCCCTCAGATGATTGGATGATTTTACTTCCAAAAAAGAGGGAGGATGGAGCAGCACTATAAGCAGAATGGACAAATGGAAGTAGATCTGGAGCCAACTCTTCAACAGAAGATAACAGCTTGTCGCGACGAATAGTGTTAAACGCATTTTTTTAATCTAGTTTCCAAAAAAAAAAAAATTATTATTATTACTATAAAATAAGTAATAATAATATTAATAATAAATGGCCATTCCATCAGCTGCTGCTGCGAGTCGTTCTTGGTGTGGTGTCTGCCTGAGGAACATTTCTGCATCTGTTTCTGGCCTTATTAGACCTCATGGCCCCATCAACAGTCGCTGCTCCGGTTCTAGAAAGCCACCTGCTCTCCCTCCTCAACAATCATGTGCTCAATCAACTCCAGCTTCTTCCGCCATTGCAACACCATCGGACGCGGACTCTTCAGACAATTAAAAAATCACAAGTTAAACTAGCGGTGAATATCTCCAGCCTTCCAGAGAGTCTTTCAGGAGGTCAACCCATCACTGAAGATGAAGTGCTACCATCACCATCAGTTTCGCCAATGCCTACGCAAAGGTTAAAGAATGGCCTCCTGAAAAGAGAGTTAACAAAAGGAAGCCAGATGATCCAGTGGAGCACTTAGCCAATAGAGTAGCCTGCAAGCTTGAAGAAGGCAATTTCAAAGGTGCTGTTAGACTTGCCTGCGGTGATAATACTCTAGCTGACCACTCTGCTGCTACCCTAGAGGCTCTGAAACTAAAACACCCTGAAAAACATCCTGACACCTGCATTGGCCCCATCCCAGATCCCAACCTTTATTCGTTTACCATCTCTGCACGGGAATAATCTACTCCTTCTCCAATGGCTCAGCAGGAGGCCCTGATGGTCTCCGCCCACAACATTTAAAGGACATGATGGGACCCTCTGCAAAGGAGGGCAGCCAGATCCTACTCAAAGCCCTGTGTTCCCTCATCCTGGCGGGGAGGACACCTGAAATTTGCCAACACTTTTTTGGTGCTTCTCTGATTGCCCTGAGAAAGAAGGATGGAGGGATTAGACTGATTGCTGTTGGATGTGTATTGAGAAGACTTACTGCTAAGTGTGCTAGTTTCGTTGCCTTGCAACAAGTACCAGAGTTGTTGGCAACTCGTCAGCTTGGATATGGTGTAGTCAGAGGTGTTGAAGCTGCTGTACATGCCACCTGTACTTACCTCAGCAATTTGCAACCGAACCAAGCCATCATCAAGGTGGATTTCAAGAATGCATTCAACAACATTCGCCGTGACAAAATGTTACTTGATTCATTCCAGAATTACTCACTCTGTTTATTGTTGTGATTCTTTCCTGCTCTGGGGTGATGAGATGGTGTTATCCTCTGAGGGTGTACAACAGGGCGACCCTCTTGGTCCACTTTTATTCTGCCTCACGATCCATAAGTTATGTAATGAGCTATCTTCTGATTTTGTCACCTTCTATTTGGATGATGGCACAGTCGGAGGAAGTTGTGAGGATGTAATGAAGGACCTGTTAATGATAGAGGAGGAAGCAGGCACCCTTGGCCTTGAACTCAACCGTAATAAGACGGAGCTTATCTGCCCCGATCCAACAACCAGAGGAATTGTTCTATCTGCCTTCCCAGGTCTACAAGTGGTGAACACGGACGATGCCACCCTTTTAGGGTCTCCGCTCAGGTATCCCAGGTGTGTAAACAAGTATATTGGTGAGAAAGTGAATGTTTTGAAGTTGATGGGAGATAGAATTAAACACCTACACTCTCATGATGCACTGGTATTATTGCACCACTCATTTGCTATTCCCAAGATGATGCACATCCTCAGGACCGCTCTTTGCTTTGCATCTTCATGTCTCGAGGAGTATGATGCTCTTCTTCGTTCAATCCTCAGCAACATCTCCAACACAAACCTGAGTGATAAGTCATGGCTGCAAGCAACCCTACCAGTGAAAAAGGGTGGCCTTGGAATTAGGAGTGCAGTTCATATTGCACCATCATCTTATCTATCTTCTGTTCAAGGCCAGCACTTGCTTCCAGAACCACTTCAAGGTTGCTCTACTCCTCTAGTAACATCAGCTCTGTCAGTGTGGCAGGAGGGTCATGAGCAATCCCCTCCTCTTCCTCCTGCCTCACATCATCAGAAAGTGTGGGACCATCCAAGAGTACAAGCCAGAGCAGATTCCTACTTGCTGAAGCTCCTGATGCTCAGTCCAGAGCTCTCCTCATTGCCACCTCTGCTACAGAGTCTGGTGCATGGTTAAATGCCTTGCCTGTCTCCTCTCTGGGTTTAAGAATGTCTAATGACTCCATCCGCATTGCCATAGGCCTCAGACTTGGAGTGTCATTATGTCAACCCCATCAATGTGAACATTGTGGAGATGCCATTGACCATCTGGCTACCTATGGGCTTAGATGAAAAATGAGTCAGGACAGGCACTCTCGACACGATGCCATCAATGGTGTAATACATCGCTCACTGGTGTCTGCTAAGATCCCTTCCCGCCTTTAGATAAATAGGGACAACTCCCATTTGCGTATCTACGATTAAATGTTCATAGACCATAAATGATAGTATTCAATACTGAATGACATAACAGGTAAGGGGTCCTTATACTATAGTATATCACATTAGTCTATTATTCTCTATCTCCCCCAAGTCTTTGCTACATCTTGTCTGGAGATTTAGCAATGACTCAATGAAATCAAGTAGCAATCATGTGTCATTCGTCAAGGAGCAATCGAATGTTGTGCATCAGTGGTAGGGAGCAAATATCGTAAAGGGCATGTCGTAGTCCCCAGTAGTCTGCCATGCAGGTGGTTTGCTTTCACGTGTAGAGTGTCTAAGTGAGGCTTCCAGGGGCGGCGAATGGTGTAGTGGTGCAAGGGAAGGCGGAAGTGGCTGGGCTAGTGGTTTTGACAGTGGGTGGGTCTGTGATGGTGGGGTGTTCTCGTCAAAGATAGGTTGGGGGAGCCTAGCATTGAGTGTGGTTCTTCCTGTAGTGGGGGGCAGCAAACCAGGTGATAGGATGGTGACAGGCATTGGTGACATGGTAGGGGGTGTCACAGGAGATGTTGGCATCTTTTGTTGTCCATGTGTAGGCTGGGCGGGAGACTTAATGACGTGGCTGAGTCTGAGGGCACTGTTGCTGAGGTCATCGCTGATGGTTATTCTCGGTTTCTGTGCGTGGACTGGGACATATTTCCGCAGGAATTTCCTGTTGCGCAGGGTCACTCTGCCAGAGCCATCGACCTTCACGACATATTGGTCAAATTGGCGGACCTCTATGACTGAGCCAGTCTTGTCCCATTTTGTGGGGTTGTGGCCAGTTTGGTTCTGGATCCTCACTTGGTCTCCAATGACAAGGGGTGGCAGTCACTTTGTGTGCTCTGACCATCTTTCGTTAGCTAGCATGTGTCTGTTCCTCAGGGCCTCTTCTCTTGCAATTAATGTAGCATGCCAAGTGTCATGCGGGTGATATTTTCCTGGGAGTATGGGGATCAAGTCTTTGATTGGGTGGCCGAACATGTACATGGCTGCGGACAGTTTAGTGTCCTTGTCTGGGGTGTTGCGGTATTGTAGTATGGCACGCTGAAAGTTGTCTGTATCGAGCTCACTATTTGGTCCGGTGTTATTGGTGATGAGTCTTTTCACTGTCTTCACCGCAACTTCAGCACGACAGTTGCTATGAGCAAAGGCGACAGCGGTGGTGGACACCCCAATTCTTCAGGAATTCGCGGGTCTGTGCAGCGGTGAATTCAGGACCACCATCAGACGATATTTCATCTGCTATCCCATATGTCACAAATGACCTTCATAGGCTGTCGATTAGCCCGGTTGCACCACCTGAGGTTCTTTCAACAATCGGCCAGTTGGAATATCTGTCAACAATTACTAGGTAGTTGATACCTTTGTAGCTGAAGAAGTCTGAGCAGATGCATTGGCACTGGAGAAACGGTTGGGGTAAGAGGGGCACTAGGTTGTGTGGGAGCCATACGGTTGCAGTGGTAGTATTGAATACTATCATAGATAAATAGGGACAACTCCCATTTGCGTATCTACGATTAAATGTTCATAGACCATAAATGATATTATTCAATACTGAATGACATAACAGGTAAGGGGTCATTATACTATAGTATATCACATTAGTCTATTATTCTCTAGCCTTGAACCCTCGGGCCTAATGAGATCAGACGGGAAGAGACCTGATGGCATGTCCATTGTTCCATGGTCAAGAGGGAAGCTCCTGGTCTGGGATGCTACATTGCAGACACTTTTGTGGCTTCAAATATCAGGCTGGCGGTAAACAAACTCGGTGCAGTAGCAGCAAAAGCAGAGGATATAAAGATGTCAAAGTACTGCAACCTAGACTCATCCTACCTGTTCATGCCAGTGGCAGTGGAGACCTGTGGTGTTTTTGCAAAGGTCTTTATACGAGAACCTGGACGTCGCCTCAAGACAGCCACTGAAGATAAAGACTCATTTCAGTTCCTGCTACAGAGGATCTCAGTCGCAATTCAGAGGGGAAATGTAAGTTCTGTTTTGAAAATGGGACAGCAGATGGGATTGATGGACGTCATACCTATACATATATTTTACTCATAATAATTATTTTAAACAAATCTAACAAAACAAAAAATAATAATTACAATAAGGACAATAATACTCAATAAAATAATATAGAAAATAACAAATAATAATAATAATATCACAAATAATAATAATAATAATAATAATTAAAATAAGGACAATGATACTCATAAAATAATATAGAATAGTTTTAAAAAACCAAATAATAGTAATAATAATAACATTAAAATAAGACAATAATACCCAATAAAATAATATAGAATAGTGTAATAATAATAATAATAATAATTAAAATAAGGAAAATAATACTCAATAAAATAATATATCAATAAAATTAGTTTAAAAATAATAATAATAATAATTAAAATAAGGACAAATAATACTCAATAAAATAATACAGTTTAGTTTAAATAATAATAATGATAATAATAACTAAAATAAGGACAATAATACTTAATAAAATAATATAGAATAGTTTAAAAAAGAACAAATAATAAAAAAAATTAATTATATATATATTTTTTATTTATTTTTTTTATTTTTTTTTTTTTTTATTATTATATTTTTACACATGATAAACAGGCACATATAATAAACAGGCAGGTATGATAAACAGGTACACATGATAATTATTATTATTATTTATTACATGGTGCTAATATATTTAGCATCAAGAGAGAGCACACAGACTCACAGAGAGATACCTATCTTTTGAATTACACTAAACTGTGCAGAATCTATGGATGTTTAGTATAAAGAGAGAGCACACAGACTATTATTATTATTATTTATTTTATATTATTATTATCTTAATTATTATTGTTGTTGTTGTTGTTGTTGTTATTATTATATTATTATAATTTTTTTATTATTTTTTATTATATACAATCAATTTTATTATTACATAATTGAGCAAACAGCAAACACAACATACCAAGTTCATTAACACCTAATTAACACATATACTTATATAATAATCAATTACAAATAATACTGAAATAATAACTAATTAACAATAAATAAATAAATAACTAAAAAGCTAACACGTTCAACTCCCGACTGACCCCAAAACAGACAAGGCACTTGCCACTGAGAGATGCTGAAGGAGGTAAGCACGGGCATTCACCTCCCAAGTTCTTTGCCTTATCCTGAGGCTGAGCTCCTTCAGGAAAGCCATCGACCTGTTCCCGATGACCCCCAATGACTCGATGGCCACAGGCACAAAAAAGTGGCAAGGATCTAGGCTGGCATACTTGGCCACTTTTTCCCCCTCAGCCATAGCAGCCACAGCTCCAGGACCACTCACTGCTGCACCCCGATACGACTGGGAAAACGTATCTGGACAGGTTGCATCCCATACCAGTTGCTTGCCATTCTTCCATGGCACCATAGTTACCCCATCAGGTCTTTTCCCGTCGGAACGAAAGAGACCCGACGGTTCCTTTTTTTAATTTTATTTTTATTTTTATTTTTTATATTTTTTTAATTACTTCACAGTATAATATAATTATGACAATCGAGGTGAGACATGAATAGAAATACACTGAAGGACAACTAGCCTATGTGACTAGTAGCCTAAACATGCAATGGATAAAAATTATTAAATTAATACTTAATTAAAGATAGGAGCGTGGGGTGTATGGGAACAATTTGCACAAGGACATACATAATGAAAGGTACAAGGTGAGTCAGGGTTGAAGTTGGGTTTGATGTGGCTTAATAAAACATGCTTGATATTATACTTGATGGTGCTGGAGGATAGGTTGATATCAATAGGCGGAAAGGAGTTCCATAATCTTGGTAACCTATTAAAGTAGGTATAGTGTGTAGTGTTTGACGTCCAACGGCTGTGACTCATACGCTGGTTGGTGCCCGATCTTGTAGTGTTAGAACTAAATTTGATGAATTTATTAATGTCAAAGTGGCATGCTGGAGATTTGAGGCTTCTCACACAGAACATCACGTCATTTAGTTCAAATTCATACATCAAAGGTAGATGGTCCAGTTGAATAAGCCTTGTTTTATAATCAGTTACATAGTCATTTAGAAGAACTTAGTAGCCCTCCTCTGTATCTTTTTAAGCTTCAGGATATCCTTGATTAAATGTGGACGCCAAATCTGTGAGCAGTACAAAAGTTGTGATCTTACGACAGATATATACAGAATTTTCTTGGCTGATACAGAACCAGCTGAGCTGAATGTGCACCATAGTAGCCCAATGATTTTATATGCCCTTGAGGCCAGATGATTATAATGAGCCGTCCAAGAGAGATCAGATGAGGTAATGACTCCCAGATCTCTGTGGGTAGACTTGACAGGAATGTCGTGATCGTGGATGTGGTAAGACGAGGAAATTGGAGGATCTCCCAAGCAAAAGCTAAGGGCGGTACACTTCACTTCCTTACTTCCACGTTCGGCTCCATTCCCAAGGTTGTCCAGATCAGCTTGAAGGCATAAACTGTCAGACATGTTTTCAACAAGCTTCACACACTAGGCATCATCAGGGAACAAGAAAATATTTGAATTGTTGACACAGGATGGGAGGTCATTAATGTAGACTAGAAATAGTAGGGGACCCAGGATGCTACCTTGAGGTACTCCTGAGATCACAGGCAATAAGCTAGAGCGGGTGCTTCCTAGGCTTACACATTGCTGTCTTTTCCTGAGATAACTCTGAATCCAGGACCAGAGATCAACACATATGCCTATGCTCCTCAGCTTGACAAGAAGTTCATTATGCGGAACACTGTCGAACGCTTTTGCAAAGTCCAGGTACATCACATCCGATTGAGAATTAGTATGGACTGACTCGCTAATGTTCGCATAAAATATCAGTAGTTGTTGCAAAGAGGAGCGTCCTCTAAGAAAGCCAAACTGCACAGTGGACAGAGCGGATTCTATGAATGAAATAATCTTTTTATAAATAATACGTTCCAAGATTTAAGAGGTAGAACTAAAGAGGAAAATAGGTCTGTAGTTCTTGACTGAGCCACGGTCTCCAATAGGTGCGATACTGTGATTCCGCCGCCACTCAGAAGGGATTGAATGCTTCGACAAACTAGAATTGAATAAGTGGTGTAGAGGTTTATAGAGTGCCAGTGCACAACACTTCAGAACTTTGGGACCGATTCCATCCAAACCCATGGCTTTGGTGCTATCAAGTGTTGAGAGGGCTATATATACATCTTCTTCTGTAATCTCGATGGTAGACAATGTAGATTCAGACAAAGGCACTTCCTCAAGAGTGGGTAGTGAATATGAACTATGAGTGAATACAGAATTGAAGTAGCTGTTGAACATGATCGCTTTGTCTACATTAGACGTGGCAGAAGTAGAATCATGAAACACTTTAGATGGAATTGCTCCACCCTTCCGAAGGTTATTGATGTACTTGTAGACTGCAGAGTTGCCTGAAGCTGTAAAGTTGCTTATTAGCTTACATTCGTAAGTAGCCTTGGCTTGCTTAGAAGCTTGCTGGAAAAGTGCCATAGCTACTTTTAACTGATCTAGCTTAGTTGGAGTTGGATGCTGGGCATAACGTCTACGCCTGGACTTTAGACATTTGAACTGGTGACGAATATCTGCAGTAAACAATTGGGAGATTTTCAGCTGAACCCTTGGTATGTACATATTCATGGTAGAACTCACAATAATTATATTTGAAAGCAGACCAGATTTCATCCACATCCTCTAGCTCCATGCACAAGCTAAGGTCCCCATCCATCAGGTGATTGCAGAGGCCTTCCCAGTCTGATTTCGGATAATCAAAGACAAGAGAGGTATCCCTGAGGCTGGCACTACTATTGGAGACAATTACTTGAAAGGAGACCAAAAAATGATCAGAAGAGAAAGGTGTGTCGCCAGGTGGATGAACCACAGCATTGCATACAAGATCCTCATTGTCAGTGAACACTAGATCAAGGATATTGCCTCTTACGTGGGTAGGGCTATGAATTAGTTGTGTTAGGTTACTCTCAAAAACAAAGTCATAAAACCTACTAGAAACAGCACTACAACCACTCAGGGTACACCAACAAATATCTGGAAAGTTAAAATCACCTACAATGACCACTCTGTGTGTGTTTGAAGTCAGAGATGTGAGATATTTAATCAATTTATTGTGGTAATGGTCTGGAATATTTGGAGGGGTATAAACTACACAGACTGTAACCACATAAGGTGAACCAACAGTAACAGTAACAACTTCTATATCACTTGGAGAAGTCACAAGAGAACTTGTTATCGAGTCCTTCACCACAACCATGACACCTCCACCACGTGAAGGTCTATCTTTCCTATAAATTGAGTAACTAGATGGTAAAATCTCACCGTCATATATGTTCTCAGATAGCCATGTTTCAATACAACAGATAACAGAGAAGCTAGCAGAGTAGGCAAAGGCCTTTAAGCTGGAGAGTTTGTTAACCAAACTTCTTGTGTTAATCATGCAAAAGTCAATCCGGCTTGATAGTCAATCCAAGGTCTGACCTGTTGGGTGTTCTGCGGGTCTAGGCAAGGGTCTATGTTAGGGGAGGAATCACCTGACCCAGAGGGGAGTGCAGAAAGAACAGTATTCTCAGGACAAGAACTCGAGGCAGAAGTCTGTGTTTCGGGAATGACAGACATAGATACAGTAGTAAATGCATGATCAGAGCTCTTTGTTTCTGCTCTGTTAATCTGGGGAGGATCAATAAGAGAGGTATTAGATCCAGATTGGTAGACTCCATCAGTGAATACTGGTATGTTCCAACCTGGAAGGGGCCCCGGCAGATGACAATGCCCGGAAGATGATGTCGTTCATGGCGGTATGACGGTAGAAACGTCCTTCACTTCTCATGCAGCTAAGACCGTGTGTAGCAAGGCGATCCACTTCTGTTCCACAGTGCTGGCAATTATGGGGGAGACACAAAGTGGAGCCCAAGCGGAGACCCACGGCAACCCTGATAGTATCATCATCCATCCTCAAACCAAGGGACGAGATAGGGAGGGCATTTAGCCATGCACCGGATTCTTTTTTTGAAACGGCCAAAAGCCTGGCTCGAGCTAAATCGTCAGGTGCATTGTGCAACAAAGATTCCACGGACTTTTGACACCCTGCACATATCCCAGGATTTCTGGAAGCACGCCGCAAGACCTGATGGTGGGGGGGTGCTGTGGCCCATAGACCATGCTGAAAGGGCATTATCAACAAAAGGGACAGGGAGTGAAAACAAGTGAGGTAGCAGGATGCAGGTCATGAGTGGCAGCAGCTAAGGCCAAGAAGGCAGAGGGAGCAAGCTGCACTGCACTCCTGATTCCAAGTTATTATTATTATTAAAAATATAAAATAATAATAATAAGATTGACAACTGTCAAAATAATAAAATAATATTATTATTATTATCATTATTATTATTATTATTATAATTTTTTTATTTATTATATTAATTTTTTTCCCAGTGAAATAATACAATATTAAATACAATGTCCAATAAACAGAATAACAAACAAACATTAACAAACAAACATTAAAACAAAATATCTTAATAGACTATATACTTATAAAAAATAATCGTCATTACAACTAAAGCTGGTGCCCAGCACAGCTGCAGTGTTACCTCGCTGCTTATTATATAATTGAGCAAACAGCAAACACAACATACCAAGATCATTAACACCTAATTAACACATATACTTATATAATAATCAATTACAAAAATACCTAAATAATACTGAAATAATAACTAATTAACAATAAATAAATAAACATGACCCCCACAGGCACAAAAACCGATAAGTCTGGACAGCTCCTCCTCCTCCTCCTCCTCATAATAATAAATAGAAGAGGCTAGAAATCTTTACCAGTCATCCTATTCAGTCATCCTATTCAGCTTTCCCTAGCATGCTTGAGAAGCTCGGTGCAGGTTTTTAAACCTTGTCTCTGGACATTATTCTCATCACTATGAATTAGCTTCATGTTGATCATGCCAACCTCTAATGAAGTTATGAACAGCTTACTTGATAATCTAAGCTAGTTTCAGCGCCTCCAGTATAAGTAAGCTAGCTAGTTATAGTTACAAGCTCACTTGTTAGCTTGCTGGGGTCCAGCAACTACGGGACTCCCTTTTAATAAACCATGCTCCGACGACTTTCAGTGGACAAGACTCTTTACCGACTCACTGCGCAGCTGGGAAATATGGAACACCTCCATTAAAGAAAAGCAACTCAACAGAGCAGAGTTGGTAAAGTATCACAACTTCTTGAGACTAGATTTTTCTCTATCAGTATGATCTGGAGCCACCAGTTAGGGTCGGCATGCGGTAGGGAACCGCGACACTTAACAGACTCAGCAATACCAAGATTAAATCATACCCTGGAACTCCATCTCGGGGATAGAAAATTACTGTCCATGACTTGAACATGGAAATTTCAGTGTCCAAGTGCACATTCGATCCTTTACCTTCTCCCCAGGGCAAATGGAAAAGGATCGTGCATTCAAGTGTAGCATGAGTTTAATACATCTGAGGAAGTTTGCAACAAGGTCTTTGGAATTGCTTGAGTTAGAGAAAGAAGCAAAGGAACATCATAATTAAATGTACCTTACCGCACGGCTGGAAGATACAAAGCAATTGGAAGCTAAGGGAGTGTGCATCCAAAAGTTACAGGTGAGATATCTAAGAACCAACTCTCAGTTGACATCACGATATTACAATAAATCTGTGATGAGAAGGTCATTGTAATAAGATATCTATGGTTGACTTAGTATAGCCAGGCAGCTTGGTTGCTATAGTCATAGGTTCTCAATGAACTCTCGGTTGATAAAAAAAAAATAATAATTTATTATTATTATTTTATTATTATTAGAGTTTTACAGCACAAGCTGAAGGCTGGCCAGAATGAACAGGTAGCCATGAATGTATTGTTGGTGGTGTGAGGAACAAGCATGCAACTGTCACATGGGCATAAACAATGAAATGAGCATGGATTGTGTGGATTGAAATGCACAATGAAATGGTTCCAACAATTTCACCAGATTTTTTTAGTGTTGAACTACTTAGTGTCAAGTCAATGGGTAATAGGGAATTCCACAATCGAGGAAGCTGGTTGAAAATGATTTAAATATTGTTGGTCGATCTGGTATGGACCATTTTATGTCCTAATCTTGAGGAGCGACTGGAGAACACTACATGTCCTGTGATGTTAAATGCTTCCTTGTAGTTAGTAATGAAAAACATAACATCATTTAGTTCGAAGATGTACATCAGTGGCAGAGAATCAATGCTATTAATCTTTCTCTGTAATCTGAAAAGTAATCTGAGAAGTAGTCATCTAGTATATATTTGGTTGCCCTGCGTTGTATTTTTTCCAAGCATTTTATATCCCTAATGAGATAAGGTCTCCAGAGCTGTGAACCGTACATAATAACAAAACAATAACCTCAATAATCAACTTACAATTTCAAGTTGATTATTGAGAAGGTTACTGTAAAATCATAGGTTGTTGTTAGTTTTTGACAGTAGTTAGAGAGACAGTGGTTAGAGAGACAGTGGTTAGAGAGACAGTGGTTAGAGAGACAGTGGTTAGAGAGACAGTGGTTAGAGACAGTGGTTAGAGAGACAGTGGTTAGAGAGACAGTGGTTAGAGAGACAGTGGTTAGAGAGACAGTGGTTAGAGAGACAGTGGTTAGAGAGACAGTGGTTAGAGAGACAGTGGTTAGAGAGACAGTGGTTAGAGAGACAGTGGTTAGAGAGACAGTAGTTAGAGAGACAGTGGTTAGAGAGACAGTGGTTAGGTGGTTAGAGAGACAGTGGTTAGAGAGACAGTGGTTAGAGAGACAGTGGTTAGAGAGACAGTGGTTAGAGAGACAGTGGTTAGAGAGACAGTGGTTAGAGAGACAGTAGTTAGAGAGACACTGGTTAGAGAGACAGGGGTTAGGTGGTTAGAGAGACAGTGGTTATAGAATTTGTAGAGACCTAATTGAAGGGGGGACAGCTGCATTTTTTTTAATATTTTTTTTTACCTGTGGTTACAACTTTAGAGCTCAGTAGATTCTGCAAACTTCATGGTATGGACTTGATATATAGCTCAAAAGATAGGTCTCTCTGTGTACTCTCTTTTGATACTAAAATATGTTTCATAGGTATAACTATAGGCAAGTTACTAGACCCTAAAGCGGAGGGACCACAAAAACCTGCACCCCAAAACCGCCGTCCAAAACCATTCTGAGTTGCGAAGTGCCAACAAATAAAAAATGGTACGAGTGGCTAGAGGAAGCTCTAGAGCATACAAGGACCATTTTGAGTAGGCGTGAAAAATTGATTACCTGGTCAAGCGCGCGGGTAGAAAATTGAAGGCGTTGACAAGGCGTCGCCAATCAACGCCTTCAATTTTCCAACCGCCGCTTGACCAGGTAATAAATTTTTAACGCCTACTCAAAATGGTCATTGTATGCTCTAGAGCAGTGGTTCCCAAACCTTTTTGGCCCATGACCCCTTTCAACGACTATAAATCTTCCATGACCCCCAACACCATATTATGTACATATTTACCAGTGCTGCTTATGCTGGTTTACGACAGGATTTAATCACATAAGTAGTAACACACAAATACTGGTAAGACATATTTATCACCGCAGTGACTAAGTAGGTATATTACATCAATGAGAATGATGCACTTGCTTCTTTGATACGAGATCAGCAATTCGTGGGGTTGTGTGGCTCAGAGCACATCGCAAGTCAGCTTCTGCATCCAACCTGTTTCTGGCCTTTGATTTGATCATCAGGAGAGATGAGAATCCATTTTCACAGAGATAGGTCGATGAGAATGGGATGAGAACTTTCAAGGCAAATGCACTTATCTTGGGGAAAATCGGAAGCATTTTAGCCCAAAAGTCAGAGATCTTGAACTGCTGCAGCTGAAACTCCTCTTTTGCTGCCGTGTTGTTGATGAGATCCAAGAAGTCCTCCTGCACATCGTCTGGAAGGTCATCTACAGTGCAGCGGAATGGGTTGCGAGCAAGAGTCATCTTAACATTTTCACTTGCATTGATGTTAGGAAAGTAGTGGTACAATTCTTTTTGAAGGATTAACATGTGGTTCTTGATCTCTTGCTGGAGAAGTGGTTCTTTGCCCATGATCTGTGTAAGACAGTGGAACGCAGTAATATTTCCCACCTCAACTTTTCTCTCCCAAAGCCCTAGCTTCGCAATGAAAGCTTTGATTGCATCAGTGTGCATGATGATGGTGGTGTGTGGGCCTTGTAGCTTTAAATTTAGTACATTCAGAGCTTCAAAAATGTCAGCCAATAGGCGAGACAGGGATTATAGGTCGGCTCTTGAACGGCCTTCAATAACTGCTCTGTCTTCTTCCCATGGGCCTCCAAAAACACCTCGATCTCTTCCAAGAGCTCAAAAATGCGAGAGAGTACATTTCCTTTTGACAGCCAACATATAGCAGTATAGAAGAGGAGGTCCTGATGCGAGGAATCCATGTCTCGGCATAACTAGCGAAATAGTCGTGTGTTGAGTGTACCTCCTTTTATGAGGTTAACGATTCGGATCACCGAGTCCAAGGTGCCCTTGAGAGCTGCAGGAAGTGTTTTGGATGCAAGGGCTTCACGATGGATAAGGCAGTGAGTTGTGATGACATTGGGGTTCTTTTCTTTCACCAGTGTGACAAATCCTAAAAATATAACAACGTATAAATTGCACCACACCAAAAGAGACAGCAGGAATGCTGCAATATTAAATTAAGATACAAACCTGATTTTGAGCAAAGCATGGAGGGAGCTCCGTCCGCGCACACTGCAACCAGTTGTGCCCAAGATAATTTTTCTTCCTCAAAGAAGCTGGATACCATCGCCATGATATCCCCAGCCTTGGTAGTTGTATTGAGTGGTTTGCAGAACAACATCTCCTCCACATGATTGTATGAGACAAACCGGGTGTAAACCTGCAATATAATCATTTTTGCATGTTCGAATGTATTATGTAAATATATTATATATGTAATTGTACATAATTTTATGTGCAGTAGCAGCAACACAAAATCATACCAGAAGCTGTGGACACTGTGCCACATCTGTGGACTCATCCAGTTGGATGGCAAAGGAGGGGGAAACTCGAATTTTCTCCACAACTTGATGCATGATATCCTGAGACATGACCTCGATGCGCTCCTTAACAGTGTTGTTGGACAGACTCATCTGTTTCAGCTTGTTGGCGCTTTGATTGTCCAGGACAAGTTGAGCAGCTTCATGCATGCAGGGTTTGATGAGAGTCTCTCCAATGGTGTGCGGTTTCTTCTGCTTCGCAATCTGAAGAGAAATCTTGTGTGAGGCCTCCACAATGTTGCTTTCCTGCAAATCATGAAATAAAATTCAGACTATCCACATCACAGCAGATAAAAATGGCACACTTATGACTGAACACTTACTTGAAAGAGAACTCCTGATCCACAATCCAATCTTGATATCTTGAGCTGGTCTTCTTTGATTTTGAAGTAGTCCAATTCCTTGTTGGCCAGATCTGGATGAACTTTGCAAGGTGCTCCTTCAGCTTGAAGGGCTTCATGCTTTCGTTGGCGAGAGTTTTCTGGCACACAACACATTGTGGCACCTGTAAGCCTTTGGTCACAAAGAATGAGAATTCAAATGAAAGAAAGCTCTCATTATACGAGCGTTTCCTTGACATCTTGCTGCCGACTCTTTGATTCCACTGAACAACACCAACGATCCTTGATGACAATGAATGCAGACTTCTCCACAATGACTTCTCAAGATCAGAGTATAAAGAAGTTCAATTACTCAATTTAACCCTCTTACTGCCACTGTTGATGCATATCTGCGTCGAAAGTAACAAACACTAGGTCGAGAATCCTGATTGGGTCACTTGACGCAGTCCTGCAGCACCTACACAGGTTTGTTCGCAGGACTACTCGTCTCCTCGGAGTGACTTGATTCGAGAACAAGCACACAGGAGATGTTCTCTTGCACGCACATACTCAGGTGGCATTAAGAGAGTTAATGAAGGTAAGCAACCAACAAAAGAAATAGCACTGCAGTGTGCAGGTAAGTAAAATGAATCAAAGATATATATAATCACTGTCTGAGGGGGAAGGATTATCACAGGTGTGAGTAAACAGGTGAGTGAATTGTTCACACAATGAATATGTGGTCACAAAACCACTACTACAGTTCTGTTACTCTTCCTGATTACTCCTGTTGGGTTTGAGTGAATGAATATGATTATAATTTTCTCCCCTCCCCTCACATCCTTCCCCAAGCCACTAAAATATACTTCAGCTCATTGGCTTTCATGCAAAATATGAATGTGTTGGTGTTGGGTATTTAAATTAATTTAAAAAAATTGGTTAAACATTAGACCTAAAATTTTTGAAACCCTCCTCCATGACCCCCAGAAAATCACCCATGACCCCTATTGGGGTCATGACCCACAGTTTGGGAACCAGTGCTCTAGAGCTTCCTCTAGACATTTTTAATTTTTTGGCACTTCGCAACTCGGAGTTGTTTTGGACGCCGGTTTTGGGGTTCAGGTTTTTGAGGTCCCTCTGCTTTAGGGTCTAGTAACTTGCCTATAGTTATACCTATGAAACATATTTTAGTATCAAAAGAGAGCACACAGAGAGACCTATCTTTTGAGCTATATATCAAGTCCATACCATGAAGTTTGCAGAATCTACTGAGCTCTAAAGTTGTAACCACAGGTTAAAAAAATAATAATTAAAGTATGAAGACGGCACCCCTGAAACAGCAGTGGTTGCCCACTTCCTTCACTCCTCAAGTTTTAGTCATGGAAGTGATTGCCTCTTATTCATTATTGTTTGGTTCTGCTTCTCTGTAGCACTTTTTTCTCATCAATAATTGTGTGGTAGGTACTGCAGAGGAAAGGAGGTTGGAATGGTGGGAGATCCTCTAAGAACCCCCCCCCCCCCCCTTCATTCCACCTAATCCAGTAGTATAATTATATTTATGCACAAAGGTTTAAATGTCATTGCAGCCCATGTATTTTGGTTGGTTTGTTAAATTTAATATTTAACATGTATTGTTTAATTTATAAGATTTCTTCAAATGATCATCTCTCAATTCTGCTTTTCCCACTCTTGTCTTTGTGGAGCTAAAGTTTAGGGAAGGAAGTACAACAAGTGAAATTTGAGATGTTGTTGCTATTATAATTGTGTTGTCTTCTTGGAGCACAGGCCATATTTCAAAATGCAGGCTACAAAAATTAAAGTGGTTCTCTATGAGCAGCATATAGAGCTGGCCTGGTGTACTAGTGTGGTTCTCTATGAGCAGCATATGGAGCTGGCCTGGTGTGCTGGTGTGGTTCTCTATGAGCAGTATATAGAGCTGGCCTGGTGTGCTGGTGTGGTTCTCTATGAGCAGCATATAGAGCTGGCCTGCTATGCTGGTGTGGTTCTCTATGAGCAGCATATAGAGCTGGCCTGGTGTGCTGGTGTGGTTCTCTATGAGCAGCATATAGAGCTGGCCTGGGGTGCTGGTGTGGTTCTCTATGAGCAGCATATAGAGCTGGCCTGGTATGCTGGTGTGGTTCTCTATGAGCAGCATATAGAGCTGGCCTGGTGTGCTGGTGTGATTCTCTATGAGCAGCATATAGAGCTGGCCTGGTGTGCTGGTGTGGTTCTCTATGAGCAGCATATAGAGCTGGCCTGGTGTGCTGGTGTGGTTCTCTATGAGCAGCATATAGAGCTGGCCTGGTGTGCTGGTGTGGTTCTCTATGAGCAGCATATAGAGCTGGCCTGGTGTGCTGGTGTGGTTTTCTATGAGCAGCATATAGAGCTGGCCTTGTGTGCTGGTGTGGTTCTCTATGAGCAGCATATAGAGCTGGCCTGGCTGGTGTGGTTCTCTATGAGCAGCATATAGAGCTGGCCTGGCTGGTGTGGTTCTCTATGAGCAATGGGCAGCACATTAATGTTAGCATTAAACTTAGTATTAATATTAGCATTAATGTTAGCATTAAACATAGTATTAATATTAGCATTAATGTTAGCATTAAACTTAGTATTAATATTAGCATTAATGTTTGTATTAAACTTAGTATTAATATTAGCATTAAACTAAGTAGCATTAAACTTAGCACTTAGCGGACCGTACACGTTAATTGAAATGTCAACGCGAGATTATTCAATTCGAACGCGCATCTATTCCCAGAGACCGGGCGTTTAACGGTGGGCAATATTTAGTTTTTCTCGTGTTCCAAGAAGTGGATGCTTGATAGACAACTTCTAGGTGCTACTCCTATCTATGATTACTTACTGGTACTTCATTAGGATCATGTAAAGAGTAAGACTCCGGAAGTCGAAAAATCAGTGCGTGTCAATTAATTTTCGCGGTATATTTTTTTTAACCACTTTCTCCGCTTATCTTAAATGCGCGCGCTATGTACAGAGCGAGATGGTGGGAAGTCATTGGATGGGATCTTTTGGCAAGTACTGTTACTTGTGGAATGTAAGGGAGAAAATATCTAAAAAGTAATAATAATAGGATGATTATTGATAATAATATTATGATGAACATGTTTGGTGTTGTTACTTGGTGTACAGTTGCAATGTAACTATGGTTAGATCCAGCCTGAAAGATGGGTTTGCCCTGCGTGTTAAACCGTAAAGTCGATTCATCATGGTTTGTATGTCTATGTCAATATTTTTAGATTTATTGAAGGGAGCTTCTTCATGCTTAGTCTGCAAACTTGGCTCCTTTTGTAGAGAGTACGCTGCTGCAAGTGAAGAAGGTGCAGTCGACCAACTGCAATTAATGTGTACCAGTGTCTGCAGGAAGTTTGCTCAACAGCCCTTAGCTGTCCAATAATCTTAGGTGGGCCTAGAGTCATCATGAGTCCCAATTCAGTGTGTTGTCACATAAACAGTACATTCTTGTGGCCATAGCATCATTATCAGAATAGCATCATTATAGAATCATTATTATAATTATTGTGGATACAGCATCATTGGGACCCGGCCACCATCCGGGTGTTTGGATTGGCGGACACCAGTCATACTCCTGCACTGGGTATGCTGTAAACAATCACAATTCCACTCCATTCTATGTAGTTGTTCAACACAAATTTTCAGGTTACATGCAAATAGTTCCCCGTAGTGGCGCTGCAACATTACTCCCTATCATACGGTCTCATGTTGCGATAATCCATTCGGATCAGTGGGCTGCTTACAGACAGGTTGCTTCTCTGCCTGAAGTGGTTGCTCATCGGACTGTTAACCATTCAATAGAGTTCCTAAATCCAGTCACAGGTGTGCACACAAAATGTTGAATAGTACTGGAATAGAGTGAGTTATACCACAAGATATACACAGTATGTTAGATAAATTGATTTTAGCAGGCGAGGATAAAGATGAAGGGTAGTCGTCGTGTGGAGGGAGAGGAATGCCGGCACGACTGCTGATGCTTTTCAAAACACATGATGCTGCATTTGTTGTTTTATGAAGTTCTTTGAAGTTGTGTTGATACGAAGTTGTGTTACTTTTTTTTTGGTTGTTGTTTTTTATGCTGCATTTGTTGTTTTATGAAGTTGTGTTAATATGAAGTTGTATTACTTGTGTTAGTAGTCCTGAGATAGCACTTCGAGTATCCTTTCTTGATGCCTTCTGAAAGCTCCGTGATTTTAGCGCGCACGTTTAAGATAAGCAGAGTTTTAAAATATATACCGCGAAAATTAATTGACGCGCACTGATTTTTCGACTTCCGGAGTCTTACTCTTTACATGATCCCAGCCTTTATGTAAACATGTGTGGGGTTGGGTGAATTTCACACACAGCTCCGCTCTGACAATGCGAATAGAAAGCAGTTGTTAAAAGTGGTTGTTATTGTTGTTTCTTTTTATTTTACCTCGAGTACAACCATGAAGGTGGTCTAGTTTGTCTAATTAATCATGTAACCCTATCCACGATATATTTTTAAATAGCTAACACATTAAAAAAATCCTATCAATATATTTTGAAATATGTGAGATAAGTTTTCCCTGTGGCATGAGCAATAATGTTTTAAGGAAAACTAATTTTCCTTAAAAAATTGTCTTATGTTATAAAGAGTTTTTATTAGTTTGATTACTGCTGGCAGATTGAGTATGCCCAGTTGCAGCCTTGGACTGACATCATGGTTGAATATTGCTTTGCCTGTGAATGTAATTGGTTGTTACATATTCTCTTTCCATAGTCGCAACAGCTATTCATTACGTAATTGATTGTCTCATCACATTCTGTTCTGTACATCCTAGCAAATATCCCTGCAATACATATGTAATCCTAAGGTTGTACCCATGCTTAGCCAATCCTGGTACATTGGAACCTCGTTTATGGGGGGAGGGGGAAGGGGGGGCACCAATCGGGACCCGTTAACATTTTGCCTTTAAATTAAAGGGTATAATAAAAGTGTTGTTGAACTAGTGGTCTTCTATGTGGATGCAGTCTTGTTTTTTTGGTTATGCCAAGTTAATCCAATTGAGTCATTATTAAATTGTTCCTGCTTGTTCTGCTTGTTGTAAAGTCGGATATGGAAGCTGTGATATTGTGTACTCTTGTAACCTACAAAAGTGGTTATAGTGCCATGCCAAAAATGGGGGGGGCTCCAATGTAGAGTTTAGTGTGAGGGAGGAGGATGGGGACTAATCCCCCAAAAATATCAACCCCCCCCCCCCCCCCAAATAGAACACAACAATCCAAAAAATTATAATTGACACTAGAGGTCCATAGATTCTGTGCACTTCACTGTATGTAAGTGAAAAGATAGATCTCTCTCTTTTATAAATAAAAAAATAAAAATATTGTATAGGTATAACTCTGCCAAAGTTACATGCAACCAAATTGGGATATCTAGTGCCTAACCTGCAGAAAGCTGTAATTAGTACCTGAGGCTAGAGGGAAGCCCTACTTTATGGGACGAGTTGTTGCTTTGCTTCCATTAGGTGCTCAATCTTGACTATGTAGTCGTGCATGGTCACCAAAGGTCTGTTCTCTTGCTAGCACATTCCAATCCGGACCCAAAATTATGGCAAATTATGGCATTTAGATGATGACGTTTCCAATTTTAGATGTATATATTTTAGATGTATATGTAACTTTGGCATGGTTATTATTAATCTTTTGGGTGCCTGTGTACTGCCCATCAAACAAGATCTAGGTGAGTCGTAATATATGCCTAATCTAACAGCTCCTTTCCCGCAACGTGAACCTGGGACTCGACAGCACAATTTTCCACAAAGTGTGATACTTTGGCTGTCACTTGGCAACGTTAGTCCCAGGAGAAAACTAGCTGCTAGAACCCGAGCTTGAGCCTGCCCAAGGGCTAAATGGGACCGGGAAAAATTGGTGTGGATGGGACCATTTTTGTCCTTCCATATTCCCTCCCAACAATGAGCTACAACTAGTTGTTTGATATTGGCATGCTCTTAATAGACGATACGCAAGTGTGTCTGGTTGTCAGGAGTCCAGGTAGAGAGGTTCCACTCGTCTATTCTAAATAGTTCTACTTAGAAAGAAAATAGCTGCCAAATTTCATGAGTGGCCATCCAAACGTGAACATTTTTCACGCACATGTAATATTTATAATGATTACATCATGAATTACACAAGTGACTATGACTCGGCGATACTTGCAACTCGAGAAGAAAGTCACTAGTCTATCCTTCGGTACTTTACAAAGCGCGACAGTTTTCTTCCTCAACGTGAAGAGGTTCCTGGGGCTGCAGCTTCAACTGTACATGCAGCTAATCGCTATGTTGATGAATCGCTGACCAACAAAGAATAAGGCACTGCCAGTGTAATCACTGCATCCACTGAAGTAAGTCAGACATCGACAGATATGCTTTGCTCTATAGAAATTCAGTAGCTGTTGGAAAGTAGAGCTGACAAACTAGAGCTTGAGAGTAGTGCCAGAATTTAAAAACAGTAACTTACGGCTATGTTAGACGGGTGAACTTACTCCTGATTAGCTGCAACAACATTTGGATTTTTATCGCACCAGTTCTCAAGAGAACAAGGCACCGGTCATGCCAGTGTCATTATTGGAAATGTGAACTGTTTTCCTGTTGTTGCGTCAGAATTTCATTAGGTACATGTTGGAATTTAATTAACAATTACATATGTGATAGGATCTGAGAAAAGGGGTCTTATGTACCAAAAAAAATTAGTTATTGATACCAAGTGAAAGAACAAAACAATGCCTATATTTTGGAACTCAAATCCTCTCTTATTTCCATTCAGGAGAAAAGTTATGAAAGCCCGAATGCTAGACGCTTGAAGCATTCATTTTGAAAAAAATACGATTTAAATTAATGGCTTTTGCAGCTTCCTGTGCACTTGATGAAGCCATTCCTTTGTTAGTTTGTTAAACATATGGCCACTATAGCAGCTAGTAGGAAAACCACCCCCCCCCCTTTTGTTGGGTTTTCCCATCTTTCCGCATAAGGGGGCAGTATTTTCTCCGCGTTACATGGCAATGCAGTTCCGTTACACACGTACCAAGCTTCTTGACCACCAATTTTCTAACCCCCTCTCTCTTGCCTACAAAGAAGCAAGCAGAAGCCTTCAGACTTCACACACATGTAAAGGAAAGGTAGTAGATGCCTGTAGTACCAAAAAAATTGGCAAACTATAACTTTGAGCTTATTTGGGTCATACCACAAAACCATTTTTCTCTACATAAGACCCCTTTTCTCTGATCCTATCACATATAGCATGGTCTGCTATGATATATTTTATCCACCTACATGTGTGTATTTGGGGTGGGGAAGCCCCCCCCCCCCCCCCCCCAACTTAAAATTTTGATACTGGGTCAGCCCCTACACATGTTTTTTCCATCGCACACACAGCATCCTCCTATGGCAAGGTTTCTATATGCATCCCTGATTCAAATAAACTTGTTGCCAGTAAATCAAAAAGGCTCTCCCCTCCTAGTTGTTGTTCTAGATGAGGAATTTACATGTTGTAGGCTGCCTTAATAATTGAGCATTTATACTTTTGTAGACATTCCTCTGCTAAGGATAAAAGGTGGTATTCCTCTCTGGACTCAAGGTACTGTAAGTTCTAAATGTCTTATCTGCTCTCTCACTGTATCAATAGTAGGTGAGCTTGGTTGAGCATTTTTACAAGCATGTGAAAAGTGGTGGGGCTTGAAGGTAATATTTCTTGGCACAAGTGCAGGGGTTGAGTCTTACAATTATCGTACGGTTCAAGGGGGGGGGGGGGGAAATACTTGCATTTTGGTATATTCTGCCTGCATGTGAGCTTTGCTTCCATGTTGTAGCAGAACTGTCTGTCCGTTAAAGCTGTCTGTCCTGGTGCTCTAACACTGCACAAACCAATCCACATTAGTCACATCTATGCTGAATTAGAACTAAATAATGTCCATTAATGTGCATTATTCTGGTCCAATCGATAAGTAGTTCGATGCAAAATCAGAGCACAAATTAAAGCGTTCAAATAACTACGTGAGTTTGCGTTCATTCACTCGTGTCTTCGTGATGCTGTAATTCGGAACTTTGTAGCCAGCTGTATACTATCTGTGGCCAGTTGCCAAACTAACTAGTACATTGCTAGAGAACTGTTGCTATGTTTTTACTCCCTCGTGCAGTTTCAACTTCTGTTCGTTCTGCCTTTCCCTCCTCTCCTCTTCTCTGCAGCAAATGTTTCCTACTAGTGCAGCGGCATACCAAACCTATTGTGCATTTTTTAATAAAATCACCAAATTGGTACACATGTAGATTAAACATTTTTGGATATGGAGGCGCTCACAATGGTACCTACACTGGCCATAGCAACAGTTTACAAAATGGCCGCCATGCTGCTATTGTGCATTTTTTTATAAAAGCACCAAAATTGGTACACATGTAGATTAACCCTTCCACCGCTGGATTTACACAGCACTTTCAAAAAAATTGTGACGTTATTTTACATAATATCAACCAGGAGTGCACAAATGTCCCTAGCAACCATGGTTGATGTTATAGCATTAATGTTGACAAACATTGTGGTCAACTGTAGGTTGCCTAGCGACTGACCATAGACGATGAATATCATTATACCATTTAATTGTTTGTTTTGATTGATTTTTTGGGCAGAATATGGACAGATAACTGGAGATTACATCATTATGTAAATATAATAAGCACACACTCACTATTGACCACTCAAATTACTGCACTACATAAAGTTTTTCTTTTGTAATTTGGTGATAAAGATGTTATCTTGGCTGATCAATTTTATTAAAAATTTCCAGCCATTTAGCCAGGGGACACAAAACAATAACAACACCAATCAATGCCAACACATGCAAAAACAACAAAAACAAATGTTAGCAGCAGAGTGAAGGCTATAGTAGAGTTGTAGAGTATATATGTAGTGCTGGAGAAGATTATCCAAGAGGCAACACAGAATAATCACATAAACGAATCACATCAACAATTGTAATCTGTGAGAGTGTGATATTTTTTATAACAGTCCCGTCATTAGCAACACAAAGATGGACATCACAACTGGAGCATTTGATGCGCGACTCATGTATATTGCCAGCTTTAGGGAGACCATTTCTCTGCGTTATCCTTACACACACAACACAATTGTTCTTCTTTGGTATATGCACTGGCCAATGACCTAGGGATGGATTCAGCCGGTCTTGCATTGCATGCTCGGAGCTGCGAGGACGCCCTGGACGCTGGCGGGATCTAAAGCTTCCAACAAGTTCCCTAGCAAGCTCAAGCCTAAAACAGAGCATACCTCGCTTGTGTCTTCCAAGACGAGCATACTTAGCTGGCCTAACAAATTGATCTAATACATAGCTATTCAAGATAGCACACTCAATTAGATACCAGAACACTCTCCTCCACCATTTCTTCGAACGCCTGCCAATAATGTAATAACTTTGAAGTTGATCACCACTGTCAACTCCTTGCATGAAACTTTGATAGTCAGGTAATAGGGGGGGGGGCATGGCACATCATGTTTACTACCATCCAATTGACGTCTTTTGACGGTTGGTAAACCAGATGAGGGCATTGCTACATGCATAGTCGATTAAAACTATATAGTTATTTTATCAACCCAAGCACATACAAGAAGTGACCCATTGGCATGGTAATCATAGAACCCCCTATTTGCCTTGGTGGCCTTTGTTGTCAAATCCTGAGGGAAATGCTTCCTATTTATGCGAGTGGTGCCACAAGCATTGATCTCCCACTTGTATAGAAGATACAAAGCAGGGCTAGTATAGTAGTTATCCATATACAAATGCACACCACTATCCTTGTGACCCTCTAACAATTCGATGACTACCATGGTTCGATGACTACCATGGTACATAGGCCAACATCACTAGGTGTTCTGTCAACATCTTTACCAGTGTAAATCTTTAAATTATGCACATAGCCATTGCGAGCATCAACTAGCACAAAAACCTTTATTCCCCACTTTACTGGCTTATTCTTCATGTATTGCTTGAAGCCAAGCCAGCCCTTGAATGGAATCATTGCTTCATCAATGCTGCACTCTTGGTTCATGTCATACTGCGACTGAAACTTAGGAACTAGCATATCCAACAATTTGCTCACTTTATATAGACGATCATGTCCGGGCTGACCAAATGGAACCTGGTTGGTATTGTCACACAGGTGTACAAACCTGTACAATTGCTCAAAACTAACCCGAGACATGATATTTGAAATTCCTGGAGTGGCTATAAGAAGGTGCTGTGTAGACCAGTAGAGTTCTATTCTAGGTAGTTTCACAATCCCCATATGGATGACAAGACCAATAAATGCTTTCATTTCCTCTACTGTTACATCTCTATACCAGCAGCAGCAAAACGGTTGAACTCTTCAACGAGAAAAGTCCAGATAGTAGCAGTAAAAAAACGACAGAAAATATCTACAGCAGAAAGACAGGAATCAACAACAGGTGAAGTAGGTCCTGGAGTCTTCTCATAAGTGTAAGATACAGATGTTGACTCACCTGTCATCCAGGAACCTAAAACTGGTTGAATACTGCTCGACAAAGCAATCCCAGTACCACTTCCAGCTGGTTGTTCTCGACCTCTCCCCTGACACACACCCCTACCAACACCTCTCCCATGATGCACACCCCTACAAACACCTCTCCCCTGATGCACACCCCTACCATTGCCTCTCCCTTTACAAACCCCTGACAACACCTCTCCCCAGAGCAGAATCTTGTCCATCCAACGACATGCTAGAAGATGCTGAAGTGCCAGGACCAGGTATAGAATCTCCATCATCAAAGTCAGATTCATGATCACTACTCTCAATCTCCACCTCAACACTTTTGCCTAAATACATAAAAATTACAGTGTCATATTTTACTAGGGCAGATAATTAGAAACCATAGTTGACTAACTACCTACTAGCTTTATATTATTATAGCTATATAGATGGATAGCTAGTACACGCGAAGTACCCAGGTAAATGCTATTTTTTATACAAATCAGAAAAAGAGCAGTAATTCTAAAGGATCTTACATGTATGGCTCTTTATTTACCTAGGACATCTTGTTCCTGTTCTTCACCATCGTCAGTCTCAAGACCTGGATCCCTACGCAAATCAGCACTACTATCTCTGGACTGGCAAAAAACAGGTTCTGACTCTACGATGTCAGTCAGAGTTGCTAGCTCTTCAAGATCTCTAGTCTGTTCTCCGTGGTTGGCAAATATCCCTTCTCCTTCGTCATCACTGCTTTCAACCTCAGAGAGACCAAATTCATCGTCATCCAGCATTGCCAAAACATCGTCCACATTTAGTCTAGAAGCCTTTTTTTTTAATCGATCAGCTGAGTTTGACGTCACGAATACCTTGGTTACCTAGGCGCTATACCTCAGCTATTTTAATTCCAGCTCTAGCTAATCAAGGGACATGCCCAGGTATATTTAGCACATGCGTAGCTAAAACTAACGATTTTATATATTGTCGCGGTCATTTACAACTCCGCCATATGGCGGATACGGGACGGTTAAGGCATCTGATACATGAAGCAGGGAACAAGTTCTGTTAAGGCATCTATTACATGAAGCATGGAACAAGTTCTGTTAAGGCATCTAATACATGAAGCAGGGAACAAGTGCTGTTAAGGCATCTAATACATGAAGCATTGAACAAGTTCTGTTAAGGCATCTAATACATGAAGCGGGGAACAAGTGCTGTTAAGGCATCTGATACATGAAGCATTGAACAAGTTCTGTTAAGGCATCTAATACATGAAGAAGGGAACAAGTGCTGTAAAGGCATCTGATATATGAAGAAGGGAACAAGTTCTGATAAGGCATCTAATACATGAAGCAAGGAACAAGTTCTGTTAAGGCATCTAATACATGAAGCAGGGAACAAGTGCTGTTAAGGCATCTAATACATGAAGCAGGGAACAAGTTCTGATAAGGCATCTAATACATGAAGCAGTGAACAAGTTCTGTTAAGGCATCTAATACATGAAGCAGGGATCAAGTGCTGTTAAGGCATCTAATACATGAAACAGGGAACAATTTCTGATAAGGCATCGAATACATGAAGCAGGGAACAAGTTCTGTTAAGGCATCTAATACATGAAGCAGGAAACAAGTTCTGTTAAGGCATCTGATACATGAAGCAGGGAACAATTTCTGTTAAGGCATCTGATAGATGAAGCAGGGAACAAGTTCTGTTAAGGCATCTGATACATGAAGCAGGGAACAAGTGCTGTTAAAGGCATCTGATAGATGAAGCAGGGAACAAGTTCTGTTAAAGCATCTAATACATGAAGCAGGGAACAAGTGCTGTTAAGGCATCTAATACATAAAGCAGGGACCAAGTGCTGTTTAGGCATCTGATACATGAAGCAGGGAACAAGTTCTGTTAAGGCATCTAATACATGAAGCAGGGAACAAGTTCTGTTAAAGTCATCTGATACATGATGCAGGGAACAATTTCTGTTAAGGCATCTAATACATGAAGCAGGGAACAAGTTCTGTTAAGGAATCTAATACATGAAGCAGGGAACAAGTTCTGTTAAGGCATCTAATACATGAAGCAGGGAACAAGTTCTGATATGGCATCGAATACATGAAGCAGGCAACAAGTTCTGTTAATGCATCTAATACATGAAGCAGGGAACAAGTTCTGTTAACGTTGGCATTTCTATGATTCCTCGTATAAACTCCGTGAAACACCAGGGCTTAACAAACGGATGAAAAACTGCCGTTCGAACGGCAAAGATTTTTATTCCTTCCGAGTTTTTATAACTCGCATTCGCCATTCGATTTTGTCCGCCCTTGCACATGCGCAGTTGTACGTCGGCCTCGTGCTACTAGCTTCATCTTAGTGCTTCCAGTTTCGTGCTTCATCTTTTCAGTTACCTCGTCTTGAGCCTCGTGCTTCTTGTTCTTTTCAGAACATTTGTTAGTCAGCCTCTTCTACTATTTATCAGCTTTGTGCTTCTGGTTCGTTCGTACTTCACGCTTTCTCAATCCGATTCAGAATGGTGTACAGTGCGTACAAGAAACATAGGATATTAAGTCTGTATTTTCAAGGCTACAGGTCTTTTGCAATCTTTAACATTCTAAAAGAGGAATGTTTACAGATGACTTCACGTGGCATACGGAAGTTTCTGTTGCGTTACCTGCACACCAAAACAATAGCTCGACTGACAGGCAGCGGAAGACCTTCGGTATTCACCCCAGCCCTCAAACAAAAAGTTGAGGAACAGATGAAGCTGGACGATGAAACTACTGCGCACCAGCTCCATCGTCTGTTGCTCACCAAGGGCTACAACATTAACTTGGACTATTCTACGGTGCAGGACCGATCTGGGCTGGACTTTTCAAGGGAGCTCCTACTGTCAGCTCATCAGGAATGTAAATAAGGTAAGTTTCTATAGCGTTAGCAAACGGAAAAGCTTGATTCCCTATGTTCGCTAGTTTAAACTTACTAAGTTAAACAGCAAGTTAAACAATTTAGGTAAAGCGGAATGTTTCAGTTGGCTGGTTTAAACATACAGCCTAGTACAGTTAGGGCTAAATGTGAAGCTTTAGCTTATTCTAATTTGAACTTGGTGGCTGAAACACTATCTTAGAATGAGTCACCAAAAAAAGTCCTTCGTTTTAGCTTCTTAGCTTATTGCTTAGGCATAGCTGTAGTCACTGAAACATTGGATTTATGTGGAGGTCTAGGTAATATTACAATAATCTCTTCCCATTCACAGGTGAAAAGATTGGAGTGGGCTCAGCATTTAATTCAGGAGGCATCTTGTGGGTTTGAGGATGTCATCTGGACTGATGAGTGCACGGTCCAGCTTCAAACCCATAGACGATTTTGCTGCCGTAAAAGAGGACAACGTCAAAAAAATAAACCAAGGTACTGACAATATCTACTTTAGGGCCACAGTAGATCAATTTCCTGTTTCTCCCATACAATTTTATCACATATCCCACTAAAAAAAAACAACTATTCTGCATATTTTTTTTTGTTAGTGCCTCATATAGCCTTGATTCTTAATAACTTCCATGGTGAGAAAGGTTATCAGACATTGTCCAATTAGATAGATTTAAAAACATTATTACTTGAGTAAGCAACTTACTCACAACTAAGCTTAGTGGAGGATTGTCAACAATAAACACTGACTGATGATTCCGAGTTAAATTACATATTTACACTTTGGCATTCTTGACTTTCTCTCTATTTATTTTGTTACAGGGCTAAACATCCCGTCAAAGTGCACGTGTGGGCCAGCATAAGCCTGCGAGGAGCCACTGCTATGTGCATATTTGAAGGCATTATGAGGGCTCCCCTCTATGCAGAGATCCTGGATAGGACACTTCTGCCTTATTTATGACAAATGTTCCCGGATCACCATCGCTTCATGCAAGACAATGATCCAAAACACACTTCTAGGCTATTGAAGAACTTTTTCGATGAAAACAACATTAATTGGTTGAAGACACCACCTGAATCCTCTGATGCAAATCCAATAGAAAATCTATGGCATGAACTCAAAGAATATATCAGAAGGGAATCAAAACCCAAAACTAAAGAAGAGCTAGTAAAGGGGATAGTCGAATTTTGGATGACTGTGTCAAGAGTGAAGTGCCAAAAGTATATCAGGCACCTGAGGAAGGTAATTCCAAGAATGATTGAAGTGCAAGGAGCAGCAACTGGATATTTAATGTTTGTTGTTTTGAATGTTTGTTGTTACTACAGTTGTTTGTTGTCAACATGTTGCTATATAATAATTCCATTATTAATGAACTTCAAGTAAGCTGTGTCTTGGTCACCATATTAAAAGGTGTGAAATGAAAGGCCTACCCAGTGTTTGGTCCATGTAACAACAAAGTTGTGTAAGCTGGACATTTGTATGTGGTCTAGGGGTTAAAACAAATTTGACCAACAGCACTAAATGGGTGGAGCAATTGATTTATCACTTTGGTTAGGGCAACACAGGCTTCTGAATAATTGATAACTTTAAAAGTCATAATTATTAATTAGAATACTACTATTAGTAAAATTGATAACTTTAAAAGTCATAATTATTAACTAGAATACTATTAGTAAAATTGATAACTTTAAAAGTCATAATTATTTATTACAATATAACTTTAAAGGTCATAATTATTAACCCTTTGATGTGTCGAGGGCTCTATCGGGAGTACCCCCTAAATGTGGAAAAACCACTATAGTGGCTTTAACTGAGTAATTCTTGCAACCTAAGCAATTTTTGTAATAATTGTCAACCATTTTGTTGAGTAGCTCAAGTTGACCTTAGTGGACTTTGCTTCTCTACTTGTGGACCTTGCTATTCCAAGTTATAGGCTATATAGAACACAAACAAAGGTTTGGAACTGGATTCAAAGAAGAAAAGCTCATATACAGTTATACATTAATTTTGTTATACGTAGAACGTGTGTGCATCTGGTGTTAAACTGTTTGAATCTTTATGAAACTTGGTCATTGATGTATTCTTATGGTAAGGATTAAATAATGTGGAGGAGGAAAATCACAACAAAAATATAATGTTCGTCCACATCCAGTAGACAGTGGCTTTTACACATCAAAGGGTTAATTGGAAAACTATAGTAAAGAGCACCATGCACTACACTTTATCTATTGATTTTAAATGTAAACGTTTGTAGGCTTGCTGGACCGATTCAAGGCCCAAGGTTGGTTCATAGTCTATCAGGTCCTTGAATGATGCAGAGTATCAGTCAAACAAAATCAATTTGAGTGACTGGGAGTAGTGGGAGTCCATGGTGTTCTCTGTTTCGCATGGGGGTACACCTCATCATCACATCCTCCCCAAACACACTGCTAGCTTACATGCCAGTGTTCCAGCTTTGCATGTGGTTGAAAGTTTATGGTATTTCCTTATTACATCTTGGGCATGGAGCAATTTTGATCTGTTGATAACTTCTGGTGGTAGAGCACTCTTCCTCGCCACTGAAGGAGTCTGAGGGTGCACCAACTGTGCCATGTCAGAAGAGGGAGTAAGGTGCAGTGAAGAGTGTGGAGGAGAGGGTGTAGCAACAAGAAGCTGAGTCTCCATTCTTTCTTCAAGTGCAGCAACTTTCTTTTGGAGGCTTGAAACAATCTCTGCCAGAGCCATAAAACCTACAGATGTGAGAATCTTGCATGTTGAAACAATAATGGAAAAGGTTGTTTACCCACCTTCCTTAGAATAGCAGCATCGCCTTGGTGACACTGGAAGAGTTGAGAGCCTTGGCGGGGAGGAACTTGGGAGCCTTGGCGGGGAAGAACTTGGGAGCCTTGGCGGGGAGGAACTTGGGAGCCTTGGCGAGGAGGAACTTGGGGGCCTTGGTGGGGAAGAATTTTGGGGTCGTGCTTGGGGAGAACTTGGTGGCACCTCGGTTATCATTATAATTAAACCTATTTTGAATGCCAGTCAACTTACTACGATTGAATTATTTTAAAACCTACCAAGTGGGGCTGTAGCCATTTCCCCCCTCTTTTTCAGCCCTAGTCGCCTCTTCTTTGTCACCTAGATTGTATTGTATGGTTCTTAACTAAGATACTGTACATGTAGACTTAACAACTTACAGCAGTAGACACCTTTTTTGGAGTGTTGTACTCCATTTGCCTTCTCTTCTTGGATGTCTGCACATATATTACAGTGACTAAAACAAAGCAGTCTATCGCACACCGACTACATACAGCAACATTGAGAGAAAAGAGAGTGGACTGCTGGTCTGGAGTTGATTGCTGGTCTGGAGTGGACTGCTGGTGTGGTGAAGAAATAGATCTACCATTAAAAAATCTCTCTTCCACCTCGACCATCGAGTCATGGGATCCTATTATAGATATAATAAAACTGTCAGTCTTATATTCCCCCTTAAAAAAGTGCTTACCGATTGCAAAAATTTTTCCCTCATGCAATAATACCATTCAAAAATCTCTCTTCCACCTCGACCATCGAATCATGGGATCCTATTATAGATATAATAAAACTGTCAGTCTTATATTCCCCCATAAAAAGTGCTTACCGATTGCAAAAAATCTTTCCCTCATGCAATAACCACCCCACTCTAATTCTGCAGTCATCTCCCACAGATGAGCCATCTTTCACAATGTTAATGGGCACCACCGACTTGGAATCTTCCAGAGGCCAAGAGACCAACACGTAATCTGAATAATTGTCGACATAATATTTAGCTTGTCAATACAAGAGGCCTGGCAGCAAACATAATCAGAAAAGGTTTGCTATGCCCCTGCCCCCCCCCCCCCAAAGCTTAGCGGTGTGGCAATAGCACGTGGTTGATTCACGAATGCGCAAGTGCGTAAAAAATGACACACTAGAATAAAACATTTGGAAACGGATACCTTTCGGCATTTTATTTGCGTTTGTTCTCATTGTCCGTTGGGTTTTCTATCCGATCATTCCACGTTTCTTTTTTTCACGAAAGCGTAGCATTGCCGTTTGAACGGGTACGGAACTGGAACTTTTTTGTCGCCTACTGTAGTGTGATCTTTCAGAGCCACAAGCAGAAGTCTCACGTTCTCATGCTAGCTATATACACACACTTGATGTAGAATCTGATCGAATAGCTTCACGTGAGTTGGTCACAGCTCGCAAAACTTTGCCAGGCCTATCTTGAGTGAAGGATTTTCCTCCTTAAACTTGCTGTGGGCTTCTCTGAGAGACATAAGCATAAACCGAACCTGCTCTGTCCGTTTGACCTTCACCCCCTCCTCGGTCCTCTCTCTAATGATGACTCGATCTTTACGACCAGGAGCTTGCCACGAAATGTCGTTGTTTTGATAAAACTCATGGACAAGCCTTTTTGTGTCATCGATGAGTGCACAGCCATGAGAATGTGGAGAGGTTGATGGTGTCGATGGTCCAACCACTTTCAGCCCAACTGATCCAGCAAGCTTGCTCACCACACAACGCTGCTTTTGTGGGGACTTTGGCAAACTTGTGCATGCCCGTTTTACAGCTTTACCCAATGACTGGGTGGAGCGATAAGGTTTTGCTGCATTGCTGGATTCACCGGTATTTTTAGGAGGTTTCTTAACGGCACGAAGTTTTCGCAGTCGAAGGCGCTCTTTCGTTAGAAATTCCTCTCTCTGTTTCACTGTCATCTGTGCCTTAGCTGAGATAAGTGCTGAGCCCTTCCTCTTTCGACCTTTTTCAAGATAGCCTTGTAGAGCTAGGGATTTTCCTTGATTTTTGCTCTTCGGTTTTCCTGTCTCTCTCTGGCACTAGCCATTGTTCCTCAGTAACTCAGGAGCAGTTTTGTAAGCAGGCTAGCTCTAGGCAACACACCGAATGCAGCTGCTTTGTTATGTACACTACAAACCACCAGATCCTAATATGGCTGTTGTAAAAAGTACTAGATGTTTACTCTAATCTGACATTTACTCTGAGCTCAAACAACTAGCTAAAACAGTGCACCATTAACTTGTGACGGAAGTACGTGACGGAACTTCCGTCACGTCTTTTACACAACATGCAGTAGGTGTGGCCTTTTTTATTATACCCAGTAGAGGTCTAAAAGATGACCTGAGTTTGTTTCACACAAAAGTAAACTGTTGATCAAATAACTCAGTCGATGGTACTAAATTTGTGACGGATGTACAGAGGCCCAACATGCTAAAAATCAATGCCATAATTACCGAGCGAACAGCTGTCATTAATTAGATTTTGATGATTCACTTTAAGAAAATCCTAGGAAGTCCAATCATACAATTTTTTCACTGTATACATGTACTTTTTAGGATAAGTTAATCTGTCAATGATATACACCAAAATGGTCATGGATACCTTTCTTATCGTCAATGTTCTTACAAGCATGCCTAATTAAGTGCAAACCGGAAAATTTTAAATCTAATTGTGAAACCTCCTTTGGGCTTCAAAATGGGCTTCAAAATGGTATGTATTCATGCTAGTATTTAACCACTTTTAAAATTTGACATCAGGGTTTCATTTTTCATGGAATAGCCCCAGTAATGAAACTGAAGGCAGTTCTGTTTTCTCTGATCACACCAGGCCTCAAACTCCACAGTGGTTTGATCGTTTTTGAACAGGTAAGACTATAAAGGCCATAGGCACGATGTTACAGAATATTTAAGGCAGCAGCCGTAATTTGGTGGGCCTTTCTTGTGCGCATAACATCATAGTTTTGATGTATTAGCTTGACAGAATAGTAACTGTGGTGAAGTTCCAATTCAGTTCAGTGAAGGACTGCCATAAGTGGATATATCAGCAAACTTCGACATATTCATGTGCACACAAAGAAATCACCAAAATAGCACTGTGATATATTTAGATTGGGTATTTCATTTTCTGTGGAATATTTTCTTTCTAGGTGCCATTTTCCTTTTGGTGTATACTGAAGGAGAATGTCGTTGTCTAGTATAGCCTCTCGTGAAAGTTTGCATACAAGCATCCCGGCTCTACATGCTCCTTGCCGCTTAGGATATTTACCAATAATCTCTTCCACCATCGACCCTCCCTGCCTGTTGATGTCGCATGGGGGTAGGGCATCCATAATAGCACCAACTTGTAGTTTGGTGGAGGATGTGCAAGGGGAGATGAGGTCTGAGGAGCAGTAGGGTCAGGATATGAGGAGCAGCAGGCAGGGGTCAGGCAGAGCTGCATTTAGGTGGTGGGAGGTCATTAGCTCCTTGCTGATTCATCTCCCCATAGAGATCTTGGGATATTGTATTATTAATTAGTGCAACAAGCCATTAACTTCAATTTTGGTATTGCTTACATAAATGACTAACTAGATACTACAACAAAATTAGCCTTTCATTTTCAGGGAAAACAAGACCAATGTGTCTTAAATTGTGCGAGCTTAAATTTGGGTTGCTATGGCAACATTTCATGGATCATTGTATTTAAGAATATTATATTATCATTGTCCAAGTCTGTATCATCATCAATGCCTATATACCCTTGAAACCTTCATTCTTTTAAATAGTTTTCGATATCGTTATTGATCCATGGAAATTCGTTCTCTTCTTCATTTGTGTCAATCGGGAGAACATCATTGGAATCAGTTGCTCGAAACGGTAGTGTAGCGGTTACAGCAATTTAAATAGGATTTACTCTACCCATTTTAAAGTCAAAAAGGTACGAATATGATTTCGTGGTGCCAAGATCATTTCTGCTTTTTTATAGGCATCCCTCTGGTTGGTCAGAACAGAAAAACTGTTTTGAGAAGTCCCACGGGTTTGTCAGAACAGAAAACTGCGATTTGGTGCCAAGATCATTTTTTAGACGTTCCTCTGGTTTGGTCAGAACAGAAATAAGAAGTCCCTCTGGTTGGTCAGAATAGAAAAACAGGAAAATAACACAATGTCTTAATCGATCGCTAATTTTAAGTTGTCTGAAAAACTTTATTTTGATAAAACCAAAATCAACACTAAAATTGCAAAAAAGTACCAACAATTACAACAACGATGTTGCTACTTGCTCTCTCTCCAAATAAACTTCTCGTTTTCTTTAAAACAACTTCATCTTATGCTCCTTGAAATAAAGAAAAAAGATTCCATATCAAAGAAAGAACTTTTTTTAATTTTTTTTAACAGCTGTCTTCACGATGCCAACAATATCGTAGGAAAAGATCAAAATATTATCGCCAACTTGCAAGAGATCCTGAGACTAAATTTGCCAGTTGTAGGTGATAAACAAAAAGCATGTCACATGAAACTGATGGAAATCAAATCAATATTGCAAATGATTTTTTTTAAAGTGTTTCAAAAGGAAGAGTAGTTATTCGAAGTGCGAACACGTTTATCATTCGTCACAAGATACAACAAATGTGGCCGAAGAAGTTATGATAAATGAGAATAAATTGGCTACTCTGTGTGAATCTATCCCTGATGATCTAGCAACTCTACTAGATACGATATCAGATGGAGACTTCAATATTCCAAATGAAAAACAAGATAAAGAGGAACCACAGACCAAGAAAAGACCTATTATCGAAGAAATATTGAGCGATGAAATGGAAGAGCAAGAAGAAGAAGAAGTAGAAACAGAAGGAAACACATCCGACTAATGTGACTTCAAGCCCCTTTTCTTTATTCCTGAATTCGTAAACCAGGAATAATGGCTGAGAAATCAATTCGGTAACGATTCGGATATCATGGGCATGAGCAAGCTCATGGGAAAGTATATGCAACAAAGTTTATTCGTTTCTTTACTCTATCTTATGGAATTTCATCCAGCAGTCACCACTTTGCCTCTGAAAACTAGATTTAAGAATGATAGCTTCTTGTCCTCCATTTTTTATCATCAGCTTCCAAACATTCTTTTGCTACTAATTCGTATATACGATTAAAGTCTTTGGGTAACAATCCTTAGTTAACCTATGCGTACAAGTTTTATGCCAGCAGTGTGAGTGTATCGAACGATTCTTAGTTTTGCTCTGGAATATTTATTCGACTTCCAATGGATCTTCTTCTGTGCAGTTTGTTACAAACCATTCAAAGGCTAGATTTAGCATTTCTTCCTTGAAACTGTTTTTGCGTTTAAAAAATTCTGATTTGAAGATAGTTGATGCTGGATGTTTCAGTGATATATTTTTTCCCCCCCTTCTTTCCAATCAATGTGTTTTTGGCCTATTTTACTTTTTTTATAGAGGAGAAATTCTTGGTGATAAATGTTCCTCGCTTGTTAATTTGTTCTAATTGATTGTAAGGTGTAAGGCTATAAAAAATACCTTGCGTATGATTATTCAGTTTTATTTCACCATGAATTATATATATTCAAAAGAAATGTCATACGAGAAATGAAGCATTTATTGTTCTTTCTGCCAATGTTTGTTGGATGGATGCAGACTACTCTGGTTGGAATATCTTGTTGTCTTCTATGTATCACTGTATATCGAAATCACTTTCGAGTGTTGCGGAATCGTTTGAATGTATCATTTTCAATGAAGACGGTAATGCCGGTTCAACTCTACATCTAAACGTTGTACTTTCCTGCCAGCCTTGTTTCACTTTAAGAAGTCTACATAAACTCTTGAACAACAGTTTATGCAAACCTGGGGATCGTCTGAAAAATCCAAAGTTTTTCAAAGTTTTTGATTACGAAAAATTTATTGACTACGAAAAATTGGTTGACTACCTTCTAAAGGAAAATCTGAATGGCATGAGTGACAGAGCAAGTAAACCAGATGGCCCCACATCGACTGATCTCCTGATCTTAAATTGCAAACACAGAAAAATAATGATCCCATTGCAAAAATCACACTTATCGGGTGAAAAGCAAAAATAAAAAAATTGATTTCTGGTTACTTTTGGAGTGAAGATACTTAAAAATAACTTCTTAATTATTTTTGACACATAGAATTTCACCTCACCGAATTTACTATGACAAACCCTATGTTCTGTTTCAGTGAAGCCGTTCTCCATCTTTGATGCTATTTGTTGGAGTTAGACGAGGCTGCATAATCTGTGTGTACACATGGGTGTTCATTAGTAAAAGATTGGGATATTGTATGGGTGTACATATATGTAAAAGACCGGGATATTCCATTGGTGTAGTCAAAAGGTTGAAGAGATGCTCCTCAGTTTTGATTTATCCAGAGGCAGTTGAGGTAATGCATAACATGTTGAAGGATGAGGCCCTAGAGGAAAGAAGTATTTCTGACTGCTGAACTGTTAGACATTTGCCTGAAATCGCCTGAAATCCATCTACTTTAGCTTCAAGGTGGACTTCTACAAATGGAGTAAAGAAGCTGCTATGGGTTCTCCTGTCTCGGCTCTAGTGGCCAACTTATGTATGGAATTCTTTGGGGAGCTGGCCTTGGAATCACCACAACAAAACTCGTCCTATGAGCATAGTAATGAGAGCGACAGAAAAATGACTCCTAAACCACCTGAACAGCCTCAGGTCTACAATGAAGTTGACCTGTAGTTGGAGAGGGATGACCAGTTTCCTTTCCTTGACTTCTCAGTGCATAGGAGAGGAGAGGATGACATTCTAGACTCGATAATATACAGTAATAAAAAAATTTAAAGACACATAGTTAGATACTTTCACAATGGTTCACACCAACCACATCACATGAGAAGAGAGTTTGTCAAGAGCCTCTATGAAACAGCAGAAGAATGGCCACCTTGCAAAGGAACTGAACAGGGAGAATGACTGGCTTTGACTAGTGTTTTTTTAAACAAGAACGGCGTTTTTTAATGTCGACTGAAAATCGTCTAACAGGTTTGAGCATCTTTTGTGGCCTGTAAACTCCGTGGACTTAGCTGTACAATTGAGGCCCGTCCACTCTCTAGGCTTGGTTGTTGTCATATGGCGGCTTCTACATAATGCGCTGTGCACTTGATGGCAAGACATTCATTGGCAATAAACTCAACAACCAAAGGCAAGACATGCATTGGTAGTAACCTCAACACCTAAAGGCATAATGGGATGCGATGGCCCAATGTTCCTTTCTTTTCCATTGTAGATTATACTGCAGAGAGTTTGGTTTGCTCACCTGTAGCACATTAAGTGAGGATGGTAGCAATATCCACGATAATTTAACTTTGTGTTTGTTGTTCCATTGAACGTGATGAAGAAAAGTGTAATCTCACAATTTCTGAAAATAAAGCTCTGTAAATGTTTTTGCTGTAATTGGACGAGCTGCACATATAATCATCTGGTACCTTTGAGATGTGCTTGTGTGCTATCTGTAACCCACATTCTACCAATCCTTCCAACCATATATCCACTACGTATATGCAAGGAATGGATGCTAATGTTCTTACTAAAGTGCAAGGACTGGTCCATGCGATCATAGCTGAACGCAACCCTTCTTTCAGAGCATTTAATCATGGATTGCAGTGGCAGCAGTACAATGTCAGCAGTGCTACAGGCATCATTGCCACTCATTGCTAGGTGCTGATATTCGTTGTGGCCCCATTGAATTCAAGGTCGTAAGAAGATGTATTTTTCAAGATTTTTATGCCTTTTGCTTTAGTTAATGGTCTCTCAAAGGACTATCCTACGCTTAGTGGGCATCTCAAAGGATGTGCTTTGCATCTAATTGTAAGGCTTCTGGGAATTGGCTTGACCAGGATCCAGAATTCTCCCCCATATGTTGTGTGCACAGCATCCAGATGTTTGTGTGAGTTGCATGACATAATTGCATGAACAGTATTGAGCTCTGCAATGGTGATTGTGTGAATGTAATAGTAGTCTATGGAGTGCTATAGAAGATACAATGAGCCCGAACAAATCATTCAATCAATTCATTATTCATTCATACCCTTCCTCCCCCTCCTAAAATTTATTTTTTGTTTGTTATTATGGTACACTGCTACATCTCGCCCAAAGTTATACTACACTGCTACAATTTCAAGTTATTGTACACGGCTACATCTTTCCCCAAGCTATCTAATGTCTAATGTCAAGATAGAACAATTGTGCCTGGATTTTATCAAGGAGCATTACTTGTAACTGTAGCCATGTTTCCCAAATCTCTGGAAGTCAGGGATAAGGAGTTATACAAATGCCAACTGAATATAACATTGGAGTGATAAAAAAAAACCAAAAATATATACATATGCGAAGAAGAATGTCTAACAACATAAGCGTGCTGCTGCAGCGGTCTTCTCTTTTTATTGCTGTTCTCTCTCTTTCTCCCGTGTCATGGGGGGAAAAAGGTGTTTGTTTTTTTAATCTGTCTATTTTCATTTTGGTTTGTTTTTTCTTGTGTATATATATATTTTCCAGTATATTTCTCATGATGTGTGTGAACACTGTTATTGTATTTTATATTTTGTTGTGCGTTTTTATGCGTAGCAAGTATTATATTACATTTTTTGGTTGTAAGATTTCTACATCATTTTCACCTCTCACAATTTCATTGTTGCGTTCCGTCAAGAAAAAAAGGAAAATGCTTATTTCCCAGGAACTATGGAATGTTGGTATTAGAAATATTAAGGAAAGTTGAAGCTCACTGGAATGATGCATAAGTCATCATCTTACATCAAGATGAGACAGTGTGTTTAAGCAATTCATCAGCTTGTATTGAGATCAGGCGTCCAATGACATTAAATGGATGTATAATAGCCTTCTCTCTGTGAAGCTATACCCTGGTGGCAAACAATGCCTTGAAGATACTGATCACCAGCCAATGAAGCAACATGAACTATGAAGGATGAAAAGTACAGATAATTTATCTTCCATCTGCTATCCAGTGGAAGTTGTTTATACTTTGTACCTCTAACACTATCCATCATGTTGAAGATGGAGGAAAGGACATGACTTTTGACAGCTCCAACAATTAAATCTACATTAATGTCCTTATTTATTTCTACCTGTCCAAACTGAAGCTGTGCTGGATATATTTTCCCTAGGTTTCGTGTGTCCTTTTTCTTATTTCAATAAATTACACTCAAAATGAAGTTGGTTTTATAGATAATAACTCAACATGTTAACATGATACACTTAACTTTCAGTTAACTTATTGCTTAATCCTTCACATATTGTTTAATTATTATAGGGTGATGTTATTTTTTGTTTGTTATCTTCTACTTGTCACTATTTGGAATCCTGTCACAGTTTATCTGTTTGTGTGCGTCAAAATAAAATTAAAAAACAAGAAAAAATTTCCATTTTTTGTGCGTAGCAGTCGCGAAATTATTACTTGGAATTGTCAGATTCATATGTACCTTGCACTTTAGAATTTTAATTGTGTTCTCTTTTTTGTTGCTTTTTTTAAATAATTTTTGTACGTAGCTGTCACCCTGTCATTACTTGAAATTGTGAGTATATATATGTACCTTTAGAATTTTAATAATTAGTGTTATCTTTTTTATTGTTATTTTTGTACGTAGCAGTCTCGCTGTCATTACTTGGAATTGTCAGTTTCATATGTATCCTGCACTTGATAATTTTAATACTTTGTCTTTGTTTTCTTATTGATGCTATTTTTTTGTACAGATGATCAAAAAAAAAATATTTTAATTACTGCATATTGTGTTCCTTGCTGAAGAAATGAACATAACTTTGGACACATTTTATGGAACAAGTATATTTTCTGATGTTTGACTTTAGCAGGAACTGATGAAGTTGAAGTCCAGCCTCTGTTTGCCTGTATCGCCACATGGCTATAGTATATATGAGCCAATGTATTTTTTTCAGTGATCATAAGCTGAAGAAGTAATTATGTTCGGACAAACTATTCCTCTTTCCAATGGATCACTCCACCAGACATATGGATCAAGTCAAACCTTAACAGTAAAGGAGTTATCCCAATAAACACTGAATAAAATATGGCAACATAGTGGGCATTTTTTTTTTACAGCAGTTTTTTACAGCCTTTAAAAAATCGTTCTTGTAATTTATTATTGATTCATCCTCTATATCACTCCAAGCTATAGCTACTAGTTATTTTCATTATTATCTTGACCAGTGAGATAACTTTATTGTGTTCTTCAACCTTCTCTGTTTTACTAAACCGCAATGTGAGAGAGATTGATGTTAGGACTTCAATTTCCATACAAGCATCTTGAGAATGGTTCGTTTTGAGATGTCGTATTACTTCTATACGTGGAATTATTGGCATATCGGGTTCTACTCTGCTCCATGATTGATGCTATTTGTGCAAGAATCAATGGTGCATCGGATGCAAGAAACCTGGACATATTTGGGAGATGCCATCCGTAAAACCCATGGAGGTGTATTACGGTCTGAAAACGAACGTTGACGCAAGCTACGTGCACAACTGTCAGCAAGTTTGCTGACCCAATATGTCACAGGGCTGTTTATGGACGGGAATGCTGGGTCTGCAGCAGAGACACAAGGCAAGTTGCGACGTCAAGTCATTGCATTGCCCTATCTGCACCTCCATCTTTTTGCGAGGAGAAGTAGGTTGGCACGTCTATCTCTCGCGTTGAATCGTGTCATCAACCTTTGCACAGGCACTCTGTTCAATTACAACGATCTCCATAGCGAAAGACATGTCGTTGGCGAATGTGAAAACACACATGGGCCCCACAACAAACTCGTTAAGTTTTTTGCCAAACTGCGCTTTATGGCATAGGAATAAGAATAAATATCATGTCCTTTGTTGCAAGAGTTTCTAAGAGCGTGGCAGGACGAAACGCGTGTTCTTGATTTGATTACCAGCATTGGCCATTGTGCAAAGGATCTGAACATTGCATAAAGACCAAATTAATGGCAGCTCTGTACCAGGAGAACAAACTAATTGGTTTGGACATAGCAGGCAAGTGGGGGCAGTGGTAGCCAAAAATGGACCCAAAGATGTTCAAACATAAGTGTTTTCCAAGCATGGAATGGTAGTCGGGTGGATTGTCAGGCACTTTGTAGATGTGGTATTTATGGCTAGGAGTTCGGTGGATTTCGACGACAGCGATCTTGCCGGCATAAAGGATCTGACGAAGCTTCTGAGCCCCGTTCCTTCTGCATCTCTCTGCAACACGTTTGCCATAGATGACAGAAGGAACATTCAGCTAGAATCCATGCAATGGGATACTCATTCCACCGTATCGAGGAGAGGAGCTAATGCACGAGTACGCCAGTGACGCTGAAGCATCCCACGACAGGTGCTTGGCAGTTTAGCTAGAGTGGATGAGCAAGGAAAAGACGGAGAGCAGTAGTGACGTTCACCTGTTTAGTAAATCGGCGATTTTCGATACATACGCATCGCACTACGAGACAGGAAACATAGGCAAATTGAGGAACTTCAACCTGCAGCTGGCCAGAGAACATCCCATTATGATGTGAAGGAAACTTTCCACAAGGTGCAAGGCCCCCCCAAAAATTGCGCTAATAATAATAAAGCTAAATAAACATCCCACTGCTCTACCATGAATACAGAATTGGATGAAATGGTGACTCGGTTGGCTCAAGATTCTGCGTCAGTGCGTAAGTCGGAGCTTCCGACTGTATCCCGTAGAAGAAACGTTCCTACGACCCAGAATATGCTAGGATCACGTGCAGATGCCAAATGGGTACTATGGACAACGTGGACAAACAAAGTCCAATATCCGAATCAAGTGGCACAGACTTACATCCCATCAACTATCTCGCGAAATCAGAGCCGGTGGGAGACGCTGTTTATGCAAGCGGGCAAAGGAACCCAAGAATCCGTCGACAGATGGACTCCAACAACCAAAGTTGAAAATGAAAGCTACCTTACATCCCCCACAAGGGAGGTTCACAAGGAAAATCAAAAGCTGCAAGATAAACAGGTACTGTCAGTACAACACTGACATAATCATGAAGAGAACGCAGTGGGAAGTAAAGGAATCTGGACAATGTGTGCGCGAGTTTGCTATGCCCGGCAACAAAGATGACCAGCCCATGGACATCTTGCCACTCTAGGAAGAAGACACAACCGACGAGTTGCCTCTGGATGTAGTCAGATGATAACATGGAAAGGTTCTATACTCCTAACGGGGGCCACGCTGAAGGTTTACTGGCAGACTATCTGAAGGTTAAAAAAAATTTGGATCGCCACTGAAAAGCGATTTCCACCTGCTGGACTCAAAGTGGCACGATGACTTTGAGGGAAAGGAAGACAGTAAAGGTCTGATGATTGCGTGTCAGGTCTTGACCCCCATGAATGCAGCCATCGGTACTGCTAGCGAGTAATTGAAGTGCGGTAAGAATCAAACTGGGAACGTCGGAAAGGTTTGTATCACCCTGCAAATTGCAGGAGCGGCTCTGGGCACCGTCACTTCCATTGTTTGCCAGGAAGCTAAGCAACCTGATGAGTTGGATCAAGGAGAGATTTAAAGTTGGAAAATACCACATGATACCATGCGATAATTATTACATTGCCTCGATTTATAAGCAGGAGATGACCAACCATGAATGGGTAATGGAATAACTCTGACCGCATGCAAACGATTAAAATTGAATTCATAAATACATAATGTATAATTGCTGATGCATTCTGCAAGGAAAAAAAAATAACGACCAAATTCATTTGTTGGGGGTTCCTTTTTTTTATACTGTCTCTGCAATGACCTTCAGTATGTGATCTCAGATACGATACATTCCATGAACAGTTATTTCAAGTTTTTGTCGAACAGCTCCATTTTCAGTGTACTCAATTGAATTGGAGGACCAACGAAAAAGTCGGCGTCGCTGAAGAACCATTTTGGCTTCACGATGTCGTCCAACGTTTGATACACGGCATTTCGAGCTGCCAAGATGCGTATCATAGCCTTGAAAGACCATGGAGCAGTGCAAACTTGCTCCCAATTGTTCCTCGCAAATGAGAATCCAAATGTCAAGTGCGGTGCATTCGAGGACCTGAACCCAAACTAAAATCTTCCCGCATCGTACTCGGGGGGGGGGGGGATATCACAGTCTTTTGGACTTTGCTATTGTGTCCATTAAATACCTGCCAAAAGTCGTAAATTTTCCACTCCATGGTACTGTTGTAGTAATGTATGTGGTTCCTCAGGTAGACAGACATGTATTAATCTATGGTCAACACTTCGTTTCTCAATTTGTCCCTCGCGTTGTTGGCCGTCTCGTTGTGAGCATGCGCACCTTTGTTTTCAAATGGGTACCTCTCTGGACGATGACCTTCCATGCAGGTTGGATATTACCCCCACATGGCTCTTTTTGGCGGTTGCATCAGCCTGTCCAAAGCAGCATCTCTCGTTGCCAAGTACTTTCGGTGATGTAGTCTGTGGAGTAGGTCGCCCTGGTGCTCTGTCTGAAGCGTTGCAGTTGCACCGCCACACCAATTAGAGTACATAGAGCTACTGTCAACCTACTTCAATAAAACAACACGTATAACGTGTGGTATGTGTCTTACGTGCTTTGCATAATTGCTGGTGGAAGACTAGCTACAATGCCAGATAGCTCACCTGCAACAGCAGCTCTATCGATCCCAACTGGCTGTTGCTGCCGCAGCCACCACAGCCTGCACTACCACTACCACAACTGGAACATATGCAGCACCATCTTCATCATCCCAGGCCTCTGTAGTGGTGGTTGTCAGCGTATTCAGAAGCATGATGTATTTAGTGTTTTTCTGTCCACATCTTATGCCAATATGATTAGTTCAATTTGAACATGCTCAAGGCTCTCTCTCCTTGGTCTATGTTTCTCCAGCCCCAAATGGTCCTCGGGTCGAAGGGAAGGTGAGGAGATGATGGGCTCGTGGTGGTCCTCGGACTGTTTCGCCTCGGCCAGCATGACGGAGTATTTGGCGTATCTGAAACACTGGAACAGGAAGAATAAGAAGAAAACACCCTTAAAAACCAGACATACGCATAATAAAGCTTCACCTCCCCCTCACCTGGGCACTGCTTTTCCCATGACAAATATGTCGCCCACTGCTCGTCAGTCACCTCAGTCTTGGGCACATATACCTGATCGGGGAGGGGGGGCAATGCAATCCTTGACAATATTCTATTACTTTAAACCAAAAATAGAAATTATATCTCTTTGTGTCTTTAGTATATCTAAAGATCAGGTCCTGAAAGTTTGAACTGCTCCTTGCTAAGCTATAGCTAGAACAGATCGTTGGGGGTAGGGGGATAAATTCTGCTAGTATATATGTTGAAGGATGCTCAGCTGGTAATATCTGCAGAGCTCCTAAGATGGCTATTTCATGCACAGGTGGGAGGGAACAATTCTGCACTCTCTTCAATGAGAGTACATTGGTGTGTACTATTATATATCAACACCAATGGGAGTAAATGGGTGTGTATTATTATGTATCTACGCCAATGAGGGTACATTGGTATCTACTATTATTTATCAACACCAATGAGGGTACATTGGTGTGTACTATTATATATCAACACCAATGAGGGTACATTGGTGTGTACTATTAAATATCAACACCAATGAGAGTACATTGGTGTATTTGTGTTGATTAATTAATTGCATTGATTAGTTATTAAATACCTTTGTAAATTTGCTCTTATGATTTTGTTATGTATCTCAAAGTTTCTTTCTCTTCCATCATCAATCGTCTGTGCAATCTTTGTAATAATGAACTCAATAGAGCAAAACATGTTACCCCAAAGGTATGTGCATCATCTCTCACTCTCAAGACCACACCTCGCAGCATCGCTCTCATAATGAACTATTTAGTAGCTATTGAACATACTCAACTGAGTTTAAGTATGATGTATTCTATTTGATTATACTCTATTTCCACTCTGTTAACTGAATTTCATTGGTAGAGTCGTCTTATATTTTAACAGGTGTGCACTTGCTGGAGATCACCCTCACCCACCTCACCCACCCCAATGACATCGTATTTAGATTTTTATTAAAAAACAAGAAAAATGGACGTTTTTTAAGAGAGTGGAAAAAGAGAGTGGGAAAAAAGCTCAAAAAACCGGAAAAGAACGTAGCTATTTCACTTACTTTCCAATTTTACAAATTAAAGGGTACATAAAATGCCCATGATGGGTTTTTACATGTTTTTCATACGTGACACCTCTTTCTTACATTCGTACTTGCACTCTCTTACTGAACAAATGAGGGCAACTACCCCCGTTTGACGCAGGGCAAGTGAGGTCTTATTCCTTTGAGACAAGGTCTCATAATGCATTATCTTATATTCATCCAATTTTTGTCTAGATTAATGGCTAGATTAATTTCTAAAAACCATTCGTGGAATGCCACTAAAAAATAGAGGGTAAAAATGTGTTACAACCACTTTTTCCCACCTCACCAAAAATAGGTAAATGCATGTACAATACCTACTCAATATTTTTCTTTCTGCTAAAAATCGGACAGAAACGTAGAGTGAGACCTTCATTGTTAAAATACTTTTTATTTCTAATTATTTCTATTGAATTGTTATTTTAAGATAGATACACAAAAAGATTAGCAACTGAACAATACAACCACAATTAAAATAATAAGTCTCAATCTACGTTTCTGTCCAATTCCTGAGATTTTCAGCAGAAAGTTGGCCTGGAATCCTGAATCCGGTAAAGTAAACTGATAGATTAGGCATATATTACGACTCACCTAGATCTTGTTTGATGGGCAGTGCACAGGCAACCAAAATATTAATTAAGGCTTACTAACACGCCCCCCCCACCCCCGCATATGGGGCGGCGGCTGGGCCTTGGTAGGATGGCAGAGGGGCGGCGGCTTGGCCTTGGTAGGCTGGTGGAGGGGCAGCGGCTGGGCCTTGGTGGGTTGGTGGTATGGCGGCGGGTAGGCTGGCGGAGGGGCGGCGGCTGGACCTTGGTAGGCTGGCGGTGGGGCGGCGACTGGACCTTGGTAGGCTGGCGGAGGGGCGGCGGCTGGGCCTTGGTAGGCTGGCGGAGGGGCAGCGGCTGGGCCTTGGTGGGTTGGTGGTGTGGCGGCGGGTAGGCTGGCGGAGGGGCGGCGGCTGGGCCTTGGTAGGCTGGCGGTGGGGCGGTGGCTGGACCTTGGTAGGCTGGCGGAGGGGCGGCGGCTGGGCCTTGGTAGGCTGGCGGAGGGGCGGCGGCTGGGTGCCAATCGGTAGGCGGTGAAGAGGTGAGGGTGGCCCCGTTGGTTCCCTCACTGGCCGCGGCCTCGCTGCCCGTGGGTAGTTGCCGGGCCCTGCTGCTGTCTTTCTCCTCTTGGCCCTCCTGTCTCCTTCGTGCCCCCGCCTTTCCCCTTGCTCCTCCCCCCACCATCCCCATCCCCATCCCCGGGACCATAGCCGGCACCAGGGGTGGCGGCGGTCACCGTGGTGTCGGTGGGGATGGAGCCGGGATCCAGCAGCGGCAGTGGTTTACCGGTGAGGTTGGACATTATGGCCGTTGTTGTTGTTCGATCGGGCAGGGGCGCGATCCCCCGGACCAGGACTGGGGAAGCCGGGCGGAAGGTATCAAGTTTATGTTGGGCCTTCCTCCTCAGCCTCCCCAGAAACATCTTCAGGTTGTTGACAGTCCTGGCCCAGAGGTCCACGTCGGTGTGTTCCTGGCATATCTGTGGGCAGGGGGCAACCCTGGTATGTTGGGCTAGGGTCCAATGACTTGGCGTGCGTACGATGCCGATTGCAGCCCAGGTCTGCTGAGACCTGGTCCTGTTGGCAGGAGGTCCCGTTCTGGCCCACCATTCTCAGAGGGTGCGCAGTCTGGATTTGTCCGTGTGTTTGGGATTATCGATCCCCGTATCTCATCATGGTGAGTCTGATTAGGGATGCTCGATGGCACAGGCAGTTGCAGGCAAGCGAGAGAGAGAGGGATATCAAGGTTTCATGAATGACAAGTGGACTTACTACTACAAAAATATATTTCGGCCTGATGGTGGCCTTCTTCAGTCTGACAGCAAGATAGTAAGTGAACATGCAAGGTGAGGGTGGGTTTATATACTGAGCACTAATAATGAGTTAAGGGGGGAGTTGACCATTTTGTGGGTTTTTTAAAAAACGTGTCATAACTATTGAATGCTTAATCCATTTCCAAAGATTATGGTCTCAAAATGTAGCTCATTCTAGGTGCTTTCCAATGACATTAGAATAATTGTGTTGCAATAAACTGACTGAAACATGGGGAAACCACAAAGGTCCTTTAAAATGTTTAGATGCACTCCTGTACCCAAACCACAGGTCTTCAACACTTGCTATTTATGGTGATATTAGAGTGATCACAGATACCTCTTTTGAATTGATAGTTTTTTGTTGTTGTTTTTATTCACCTCAACATCCCCAATTTAATTTTTATCTGTCAGACTCAATATCTCATCAGAAAATGACTGAATTGATAATTTGTCAATCGAAAAGAAGGAGTAATGCAAGAGCTTTCATAATATATAAAAATTATTTACTACAGACAAAAATTGAATGAGTTACACGGTATTATGTGATGTCTCTACATGAAAATTACATTTCATAATAAATCAGTTTGAAAAGTACAACAATAAAATAACATGAAAATATTGATGAAAGAGTTATTTTATGATAAATTGAGTATATGAATTCCAAGGTTGCCAGCAATCTGCCTCATGCTTGACACAGGCTCCCCAGCAGCCTGCCCCAAACCAACAAGTTCAGCGCTCGCATGCAAAAGGCCAGCCTCAACAACAGACTGACGTGTTCTAGCTGGTATTCGGGGAGGACCTACCACGGACTCGCTACTAGTCCGAACTGGAGGGTTTGACAGTGAAGAAGAGCCAGCATCACTCGTGTCTTCAGCTTCTATTCTCATCTTCTTCACAAATCGTACCCCAGGGAAGACTTTGGGTCTCTTCTTCCGAAGACAACTGGGACGCTGCATGATAATATCGCACTAGAATCACACAGAGGTTCGATCAAAGTTGAGAACTGAGAAAGAACAACGTGGCGTGCGCAGGAGCAGACCTATATACCCCCCTTTGCGCAGAGAGCACGGAAATGACGGAATAGCACTGAGCGATATTTTAGCCAAGTTTTTTCAAGTCTTGGCCATGAACGGTTATTATGTTATGAACGATCCAACTTATAGCGTTTATTCAGCATTTATTCAGGCTTCTTCTTGTTCATCGCGCAGAGTTGTGCAATGAAATGGGAGGATAAAAAGTATCATAACTCAAGAATGGTTGACAATAAAATGTTGAAACTTGAAATGCAGCTAGTTTAATAGTGAAGGTATAGAATGATGGGGGAAGGAAAAAAAGAAGAAAAAAAAGGGAAAAATACTCTTCCCCCTTAACTGTGGTTTTAAATTAGTGCATGGAAGTGTTCAGCATGCATGAGAGTTCCTTTCTTCATGTCTGCCACGCTGTCTGCACGTTTTGGGGTCGTGTCTCTGGCGATGCTTTACCCGATTTTCATCTAGTGCAGCAATTGGAGGGTGTGGCTTCCGCCTCTTGTTTCCGGTCTGTTCTTTTTTCCTTTTGGTATTTTTGTAGGGTTTGGCACACTCTTCCTTCTCTCCACGCATCGATTTGTTAGATTTTCGTTCAGCTCTTGTCTGGTATGGGGTTGTTCCTTTGACTTTCGCAGGGGTGAGCAAGTTCTTTCGAAGTTCGAAGAGGTGATGCAGTTCTGCCCTCTCGACGACCCTGTGGGTACAGTGCCAAACTACAGACTCGGGGGGAAAGGTGTGTGGTGAGTCTGTATCCTCCGTCTGCCTGCCTCGGTTGTTGAGGTCGGTGCAGACAGGGGATGAGGAGGTGTGTGTGCAGTGTGTTGCACGTATCTGAGCGGAAGGGCAAGACATTGGTGATAACCACTCTTAATCACGCTTGCTTTAGGCATGCCAGTGCGGCAAATCCTAGTCGACTTGCTGCCTAGGTGGTGATGTTGGGTGGGGATTTGGAGTGATGGCAGTGGGATCAGGGGGAATGGTTGTGGGATGAGGAAAATGGGTGGGGGTGGGGGAATGACAGTGGGGTAATGACAATGGGGAACGTGTGTGCTGGATGCGACGTGATGGTCGTGGGTTGGGTCTGGGTGCCCGTCCCAGCCTTGGCTGCCACGCAATCTGTTCCTGCAGCCCGTGTGGACTACAGTGACCCTGCCCACGAGCCAAATCACCAGTGGTGATTTCTTTCCTAATGTTATTTTCGTCCAGGTGGGGACTGAATCTAGACACCAGGGGATGGTATCAGGGGCGCATCCACTTTTGTGGGCATTTCCCAACCCCTCCTCCCTGAGGTATTTCGCCCTATGGTCGAAGGAGACGGGACGGAAGACTCGCTTGATGAGTCCACCAGGGTGTCCCCTCATTCTGAACTGGGTTCCTAAGAATTTCATGGTCAACTCATAGGTGTCCCTGTCCGAGGAGGCTCTGAGGACTCTCACCGCCTCTCCTTTGAGGATGCCCCCAAAGGTGTGTCGAGGGTGACAGCTGTGAAAGTGAAGGTACTGAAACCTATTGATTGGTTTTAAATAGATGGAGCTGTGTAAGGTATTTGTGAGGAGGAAATGGGTTCCCTTTGTCACATCTAGGAAGCTCATGCTTCTGGGGGAAGACTCGTGGGTGAATTTGATGGTGGCGTGCCACCCGTTCAACGCCTCCATGGCCTGGTGCAAGGCTTGGGTACCGTGCTCCCAGACAATGAAGACATCGTCCAGGTACCTCAACCACACCAGCGGTCACCTGTTTTTGGGTCTCGACTTTGCTATTTACCACTCCTGAATAACACAACAGGAGCTAGAGGAAAAGGGCAAACTTTACAGAGCACTCATATTTGAGAAATCATGCCAAAGAACACAGGATTAGTGTGTGATGGAGTTAAGAGTTCCCAATTCTCTATTCCTGATTTTTTGGGACTTGGATTTTAATACTCTGTACGATAACCACTTTTGTCAGATCAATTAGTCACATACAGCACATCTCCAGCCAGCACATCTGCTTTGGCCTAGTGAATAAGTATTAATACTAGCATAGTATATAGTATGTTCTGCATACATTATATCTATCCATAACTACTTCCCTCTCCTCTCTCCCTCTTCTCTCTCTACCACTCCTTTCTCTCACTCGCCCCCTATCCTCCTCATCTCTCTCTCCCATTTCTCCCCCTGTACTCCCCCCCCCTGCTCCTTTCTCCCCCTTTCCTTTATCTCCTCGCATCTCTCTCCCTCTGCCCCTCTTCCTCTACACTACAAATCACATTCACAATATGTAATGTTGGTATTGAAAGTCACAATGATGAAGATTATGATATATTGCACAATGTTCTGATGAAAACAAAATACCAACTGAAAAAAATTAAGTATTAAAATATATTGTGTTTTTTTATTTTTGATGAATTGAAGTGCTAGCAGAAATCAGTACGACTTGCATTCTATTATGAACCATAATAATATGCTATCTGTGGTTCAATTCCATATCCTGGAAGCAAACTTCTCTTGCATGTGGCATCATGAAATGAGAAATCCGCAATGGCCTTCATGGAGTGGACGGACTTGAGATTATTATGCTCATTTACTCCCTCATGAGGCTTCGAGTTTTTGGTGACGTTACCATCTTCCTCTACTTTTTCTGCCATTTCAATCACTTCCGGATAATAAAACAACCATCTGAATGCACATGAAGCAAATGGTTTTGGGTCTTTAATGCACCCTTTTAATTCAGGTATAGTACCCTTTTAACTCAGGTATACATGGATTGAAGAAATCATCACTAAGATGTTCGTACGTCCCTCTGAAATGATGGCTTTTTGGAGAACACCCTTTCAGATTGAAGTGAGGCCTATTGTGCTCAAGGTGAAGCATTCTTCACTTCCTTCAGGGTTATCCATACCTCCACCTAGTTTCTCCCTCTAATCTCCTCATCTACGAAACATGTGTTTTAGGCAATTGAGTCTTTCCCAAATTTGCGAAAGAAAGTCATCAGATGATTTGAAGTCTCTATTCATCTGAAGGACCTGATAAATTCCAGCGATGCCCACCCCTCACTATAAGTAACATCCTAAATTGTGCCTGTCATCTGCTGGGATCCCGAGGTTGGGATCATCTGTTCTACCACATATTGGATGGCAAAAGGCCAAATGGGGTAACCTTAAAAACATGGTAAACTAGCATGCCATTCAACGTCTGCTAATATCATGGTTTTGCTATGTACCAGCTGTACAGGTGCAGTACATGCAGCAGAGCAAAGCTGGCCAATTACATGTTTGGACCTTAACTACTCCTTCACTGCAGTTACCATAGAGACCATGGTGGGTTATTGGACTTAATTCAATGGATTACATCAAAGATTTTGCCACAAGATTTGTTCAGAGAACTAGTGAAGTGAAATCCATTGCTTACCTTGTCCAGTGACTATCTGTGTCATTGCAATGGAGAAACTTTTTCTGTTTGGGCAGTCTGTTTGGGCAGTCATTAGTTATTTGTTTGTCTGTATAGTAATATTTGTTTTTGATATAATGACTGAAATGCACCAAATGCAAAAATCATCGCGTATATATACCAGTTTGTTCGGTTGACACCCTTGCCTTTATCAAGGTCTAGAGAAGCCATTATTGTTCAAATTCCTCCTGCAGAGGCTCTCTGTGGCCATTCAGAGGGAGAATGCTGTTGATGCCAATGGACCAATAGTCAGATAGACTTTTGGACAACATTTTATCCTTTCCCTCCCATCTTTTCTTTACCTTTTTTAACTTATAATAACCTCAGTGAATTATCAGTCGATATAATGACATTAAAATCTCCTTCCCAATAATCAACTTCAAATTTTATTCACTCAACGTTTCGACTAGTGCTATAGTCTTCACCAGGAATAATTGGTGGGTTTTTTTTATATAAAAAAGTGTATACTACCTAGACAAGATAATAATAATATTAATAATGACTCAACCAAAACTAGAAATAGAAACAGGACACACAAATATTATTATTAACCCCCAAAAAGGGGTCCACCAAGAGACACCGTCGGAGTTACACATGGGCCATTGCTTTCCCTGTACTTTGCTGTACTCTTCCATTTAACTCCTTCAGAAATGTTCAGACCTGATTCTCATTGCCACCAGAATCTCACTAAGAATTTGGGAGAAGGAGTAATTAGGTCCAAATGAATAAGATTTGGTAGACTTACTTACCCTCCTCAGCGAAAATTGCCAGAGCTCCCATGCTACTGGTGCTACATCAGTATAACAGAGCAATATAAGGACAAGTTATGTCATAGACAAGATGCTTGTCATGGCCATGAGATCATAGTGAGAGTGCCTCAGGGCTGGAAGAATATATATAATTGTTCAGATTGGCTAAGTCAGAAGAAAAGCAGAAGAACTAAGCTGCACAAAACTTCTAATGCCAAAACCACTTGATCTTAATAGGCAGTCTCTTGTGACCAGGCCAGATGCTGCACATCACTTCTGATCCCAAGACCGCCTAATATTAACAGACAGAGTCTCTTACATTAAGGTGGGATGCTGCACAACATTCCTGATACCAAGACTACCGGATTTTAACAGGTCGACACACTCTTGTAATCAAGCTGGATGCTGCACAAAATTCCTCATCCCAAGTCTTTATGAACTGTTGATGTTTACCAGATGAATTCTCACATTCATCCACCATAATGGTAAAGTATTCAGCACCTTGAATTTATTCAACTATTCCATGAAGAACGGTGTGAACCATGAGACATAACACTTCATTCTGGACAACTGCACTTGTATATTTGTCGCTCTTTCTTTCTAGCAATTCAATTATATTTATGTTATATACAACTATGTATAATATGACAGATTTATTGATTTTCATGACATCTCAGCAGCAGTGGCTAAATAAAATTAGTCTTATTATAATCATGTCACCTTAATCTCTCTCTGCCAATAACCTCCACATTTTGAAGAAAGTTCACCAGCACTCTTCGATTGATCTTCTTTGTGTGCTGCATCCAATATTTTCCATCATTTTTTGCCATGTGAGCTGGATATCAGTCTAACAGCATCAGTATGGTACCTCGATAGCTGGCATCTCCTGCATTGATTGGTTACGCATAAAAAAATAGTAAGTAACATATTACACAAATTGATAGAGCTAGTTATAATGGCTTTAAGTAACCACTCTTGAAGAAGCATCTTTCCAATTGAAGGGCCGAGAACCAGAGTCATGTTACCCTCACAACCTTACTTTTATGATACAAGCTGTCGAAGTTCATAAAATCATAGGTCATATTTATGATATCCAAATTTGATAGAACTTTAACCCTCTCACTGTCAGCATTGTGGAGAATTATTTAAAATTTAACACAGCCACATTAATAAATTAATATCAAATCAGATATTTAGCTGAACCATTTACCGTTTGGTCATAATTATGATAGCATGATTGTTTTAGAAGTTGTGGTCAAAAGGTATGACCACAAACTCACCACATAATATGGATATAATTATGCAAACATTGGTCATGATTAGGAATTCCATAACTTCTCCATAGTTCATGTTATGGACTCGATATATAGCTCATAAGATAGCTCTATCCATAATCTTTCTTTTGCTTCTAAGAACCTAGGAATATACATTACTATACAAAAGTTATGCCAACCCATAATAAGGTCTTCATAAATTGACCACAAAAATGTCCTTATTTACAACAAGAACTTTGTCAATACAACAGTCAGTAAACATTTGATATAATTGTTTGACATGATGTATTCGAAAGAGGTGGAGTTTGAGGTGAAATAAGTGTCTGTGGCAAAAGTCAACCAAGTTATGGGAAGCATGGAAACAATTCCGATCCTCCATAATGCAAAGGTGAACATTGCAGTATTTGCATTGCACATGACTATCTCCGAGGTAGGAATGGAAGCCTTCACATTCTTCTTCACTTGATTCATCACCAGAAATGTCCCAAGTTGCCCTAGTCACTTGACAGTCTCTTCTCCATCGTTGATATCATCCCACTGAAAATCGTTCGTGTTTTAAATATAATTTCATGAACTTTCCTCCGTCCAACCGCCGTAAATTTTTTGGTGCAAATAGAGTTTGAATTCAGCTATCTTTTGATATAAAAAAAGTTATTGCCTATTGACAAATGCTTATATATTATTTTATTATTCAAAGCCGTGGCGCTGTATTGCGGCTATGACAGTGAGAGGGTTAAGTATGTTTAACAAAAACTATTGAGCACAAAAAAGAAACAACTTATTTTTTAGCTGAGCTGTTTGTCATTTAGTGTACGATTTAACAAGTCTTCAGATTCGGACTCGCTTGCTGCATCACCAGATTGAAGTTTCTTATAGAAACATGATATATTGGTGGGACAAACTGTAGTAAAACCATTAGGTCATCCACTTTCTTCTTATTCACAATCCTGCCATTAGTGTATTGATAAAGCTAACAGGCTGTCCTTTTGTCTTTTTCATGAGATCAACAACTATCCATGGTTCAATGTCATTATGAGAGTATCGAAAACGAAACTGCATGGGCTCATCTTTCTGAACTTGAATCCATTTCATTTTTAGCCATTCAACTTTGTTATCACATGTAGTTTTTTCCCGATTCATGATGTACTTCTCGATTCCATCAAGAGAAACAATATTATTTCCCCTCCCACTGTGGCTCATCAACTTTGAAAGGGACTGCATTCCTTTCGTGTGTCGATGCTTGAATATCAATAGCTCGTTCCATATTCGCAGCCACCCCACATCTTCCTCCACCCTTGCTTATTAGTGGAGTCTTTTCCTGACATTTTTCCAGGTGATGCATATAGTCCACAACCCTCAACAGTTCTTTCATCTCCTTCCCCCCTCACCTGCCAAGACTTTACTGTACACTTCACTCCGCACATTTCTTCCAACTCCATATATTCCTTTACCAGACAGGTATTCATAACTCCTCCACCCAAAGACTCTACAACCCTTCCACTCACAGTCTCAGACTCCCCTTTACAGGAAGACATGCTGCAAAAATGACACCTTCCCTGCTACCACGGCCACTGCCAAAGTTGGTAAATGTCGTCACACCGCTGCTGCCACACAACGTGTGGAAGTCTGGTGGCGGTAGGTCAAGCCATGTGCTGGACAAGTTTGTTAGAGCTGAATGAGTCCTAATCAGGTGAGTGTTTAGGGTATAATATGTAGTGTCTAGGTACTTTGTTACAGCCTTTATGTTAAACGTGTGTGGGGTTGGGTGAATTTCACACAGCTCCTCTCACAATGCTAATAGAAAGCAGCTGTTAAAAGTGGTTGTTATTGTTGTTTCTTTTTATTTTACCTCCAGTACAATCATGAAGGCGGTCTAGTTTCAAAAATTAATCGTGTAACCCTATGATAAATTTTGAAATAGCTAATAATCATTAACACATTTTAAAATCATCATTCATCCTATCAATATATTTTGAAATATGTTGGATAAGTTTTTCCTGTGGCATGAGCAATAATAAACATGTTTGTTTTAAGGAAAACTAATTTCCTTAAAAAAAGAAAAAGAATTGTTATGTTATAAAGAGTTTTTATTTTATTTCTTTACTTTGATTACTGCTGGCAGATTGAGTATGCCCAGTTGCAGCCTTGGACTGACATCATGGTTGAATTTTGCTTTGCCTGTGAATATAATTGGTTGTCACATATTCTCTTTCCATAGCAAATATCTTCGCAACAGCTATTCATTACATAATTGATTGTCTCATCACATTCTGTTCTGTACATCCTAGCAAATATTCCTGCAACACACATGTAATCCTAAGGTTGTACCCATGCTTTGCCAATTCCTGGTACATTGGAACCTCGTTTATGGGGGGAGGGGGAAGGGGGGGAACAATCGGGACCCGTTAACATTTTGAAAGGGTATAATAAAAGTGTTGTTGAACTAGTGGTCTTCTATGTGGATGCAGTTTTTTGGGGTTATGCCAAGTTAATCCAATTGAGTCATTATTAAATAAAATATATTTGTTCCTGCTTGTTGTAAAGTTGTATATGGAAGGCAAGCTTCTTGTGATAGTGTGTACTCTTGTAACCTACAAAAGTGGTTATTGTACCTTGACAAAAATGGAAGGGGCTCCAATGTAGAGTTTAGTGTGAGGGAGTAGGATGGGGACTAATTCCCCCCAAATACAACTCCCCCCCCCCAAATATAACACAACAACCCAAAAAAACAACAGTTTGACGCTAGACGTCCATAGATTCTGTCACTTCACTGTATGTAAGTGAAAAGATAGATCTCCCAGTGTGGTCTCTTTTGTAAATAATTTTTTTTAAATATTGTATAGGTATAACTCTGCAACTCTGCCAAAGTTACATGCAACCAAATGGGATATCTAAAAATCTCGAGTGCCTAACATGCAGACAGCTGTAATTAGTACCTGAGGCTAGAGGGAAGCCCTACTTTATGGTACGAGTGGTTTTTTGGCTTTCATTGGGTACTCAATCTTGACTATGTAGTCGATCATGGTCACCAAAAGTCTGTTCTCTTGCTAGCACATTCCAATCCGGAGCCACAATTTAGGCATTTAGATGATGACGTTTTCCAATTTTAGATGTATGTAACTCTGGCATGGTTATTACCTAGGCTACATTTTATATTTCATAAGAGAAATCAACCTTTTGACAAGTTCACACATTGAAGTGTGAAGAAGCCATGGAGCAACAGAGTTGTAACCATACATTTTGTGGGTGTTTATGGGGAGGGGAGGGGGGGGGGTGTTAGTAAGCCTTTAATTAATCTTTTGGGTGCCTGTGTACTGCCCATCAAACAAGATCTAGGTGAGTCGAAATATATGCATAATCTATCAGCTCCTTTCCTGCAACGTGGACCTGGGACTCGACGCCACAATTTTCCACAAAGTAGGATACTTTGGCTGTCACATGGCAACGTTAGTCCCAGGAGAAAACTAGCTACTATAACCCGAGCTTGAGCCTGCCCAAGGGCTAAATGGGACCAGCAAAAATTGGTATGGATGGGACCATTTTTGTCCCTCCATATTCCCTCCCATGAGCTACAACTAGTTGGTTGATGTTGGCATGCTCTTAATAGACGATAAGTGAGTGTGTCTTGTTGTCAGGAGTCCAGGTAGAAAGGTTCCACTCGTCTATTCTAAATAGTTCTACTTAGAAAGAAAATAGCTGCAAAATTTAGTGAGTTACCATCCAAAACGTGTACATTTTTCACGCATATGCAATATTTATAATGCCTACGTCATGAATTACTCATGTTACTATGACTCGGCGATATTTGCAGCTCGAGAAGAAAGTCACTAGTCTATCCTTCAGGACTTTACAAAGCGAGACAGTTTTCTTCCTCAACGTGAAGAGGTTCCTGGGGCTGCTTCCTGTGGCTGCAGCTTCAACTGTACATGCAGCTAATCGCTATTTTGATGAATCGCTGACCAACAAAGGATCAGGCACTGCCAGTGTAATCACTGCATCCAATGCAGTAAGTCTGGCATCGACAGATATGCTTTCCTCTATAGATATTCAGTAGCTGTTAGAACGTAGAGCTGACAAACTAGAGCTTGTGAGTAGTGCCAGAATTTATAAACAGCTATTTTAGACGGGTGAACTTACTCTGGATTAGCTGCAACAGCATTTGGATTTTTATCGCACCAGTGCCTAAGAGAACAAGTCACCGGTCATGCCAGTGTCATTATTGGAATTGTTAACTGTTTTCCTGTTGTTGTGTCAGAATTTCATTAGGTACATGCTGGTATTTAATTAACAAGTACATATAGCATGGTCTGCTATGATATATTTTATTCACCTACATGGGTGTATTTGGGGCGGGGAAGTCCCTCCACCAACTTAATATTTTTATACTGGGTCAGGCTACACATGTTTTTTCCATCGCACACAGCACCCTCCTATGGCAAGGTTTCTATATACATTCCTGCTTCAAATAAACTTGTTGCAAGTAATTCAAAAAGGCTCTCCCTTCCCCCTTCCACCCTAGTTGTTGTTACTAGATAAGGAATTTACACTTTGTAGGCTTCCTCAATAATTGAGCATTTATATTTTTGTAGACATTCCTCTGCTAAGGATAAAAGATGGTATTCCCCTCTGGACTCAGAAGTGTTCAAGGTACTGTAAGTTCCAAATGTCTTATCTGCTCTCTCACTGGTTCAATAGTAGGTGAGCTTGGTTGAGCATTGTTACAAGCATGTGAAAAGTGGTGGTGCTTGAAGGCAATATTTCTTGGCACAAGTGCAGGGGTTGAGGGGGGGGGGGAATACTTGCATTTTTGGTATATTCTGCCTGCATGTGAGCTTGCTGACTCAGCGATACTTCCATGTTGTTGCAGAACTGTCTGTCAGTTAAAGCTTTCTGTCCAGGTGCTCTAACACTGCACACACCAATCCACATTAGTCACATCTATGCTGAATAAGAACTAAATAATGTTCATTAATGTGCATTATTCTGGTCAAATTGATAAGTAGTTCGATATAAAATCAGAGCAACAAATTAAAGCGTTCTAATAACTACGTGAGTTTGCGTTCATTCACTCATGTCTTCGTGATGCTGCAATTCGAAACTTTGTTACCTGCTGTATACTATCTGTGGCCAGTTGCCAAACTGGCTAGTACATAGCTAGAGAATTCGTGCAGTTTCAACTTCCATTCGTTCTGCCTTTCCCTCAGCTCTCTCCTCTTCTCTGCAGCAAATGTTTCCTACCAATCTGTAGCTATCAGCAAGAAAGGGATGGTGAAAAAACATCTCAATTACAGCTACAGTTTATTGACATTGGTAGGCTGTTTATTTTTGCTTCGTATGGTTCTTTTCGGTGCTAGTGTGGACACGATTAATTCTAATTGATGTGCATCAGCATTTTCCTCTGACCCAACTTGCACACATCTGTTTATTAAATGCAATGTGGACAGGTTTATGTTTGCATTCGCCGATGTGACAGGCTTGCTTGGCATCCTTTTATGTTCCTTTAGCGTTCACTTGTGTTGCTTCTACCTGTTGTAGTTTTGATGTACAGCTTGACAGAATAGCAACTGTGGTGAAGTTCCAATTCAGTTCTGTGAAGGACTGCCATATGTGGATATATAAGAAAACTTGGACATATTCATGTGCACACAAAGAAATTACCAAAAAAGCACTATGGTATATATAGATTGGGTATTATATTTTTTCTGTGGAATATTTTATTTCTGACTTAAAATACGTATCTGCAAGGAAGGTTATGAATTACAAAGACAACAGACAGTACCAAACACTACCTATACATGTAAGCATTTCAATGCTTCGCTGCACTGGCTCAAACTCCACAGGAGCTCCAAAATTGTGGGTAATTGATTAACATCTCTTTTTAGTTGTATTAGTTCCTTTGAGGGAAGTCCTGGGAGGTGCCAGTTTCCTTTTGGTGGGCACTGAAGGAGAATGTCGTTGTCTAGTATAGTCTCACATGCCAAGTTTGCATGCAAGAGTCCCGGCACTACAGTTTCACATGCCAAGTTTGCATGCAAGAGTCCCGGCTTCTACATGCTCCTTGGCGCTTAGGATATTTACCAATAACCTCTTCCACCGTTTACAGTCCCTGCCTGTTGATGTTGCATGAGGTAGGGCGTCCATAATAGCACCAACTTGTAGTTGGGTGGAGGATGTGCAAGGGGTCAGGATATGAGGCATAGGTCAGGATATGAGGAGGAGCAGGCAGGGGTCAGGCAGGGCTGCACTTAGGGGGTGGGAGGTCATTAGCCCCTTGCTGATTCTTCGCCCCATAGAGAACTTGGGATATTGTATTATTTATTAGTGTAACAAGCCATAAACAAGCCATAAACTTCAATTTTGGTATTGCTGCTTATATAAATGACTCAGTAGGGTGGGTCAATCTTACTCAATTAGTTAACAAAAGGTGCTAATAATAAAATTAACAATCCAAACCAATTAACAAGTCAGAGATGCTAAAGGGCAATTCCATGCATGTCATGGAGTGACATCTGACTACTTACCCAAGTTCATATTATTTGTACTAGTCGCATGTTGACAAATAAAAGGCCTTTTTTGCTGTTTGACCACCTCTATGAATGTATTTAAAGGCCCGTCCGCACTACACAAAAACGGAAGCGTTTTGCTCCATTACGGAGTCGCTTGAACCAAAACGTTTGCAGTCGTTTTGAAATTGCGTCCGCACTAACCGATTATAGGTATGTCGCCTATAGGGAACATCCCTGATTTCATGCGGCGCACGTGAGATAAGCGCTGATTCAGCGACTAACCTAGAATTTTTTACTATGGCTCAACCTACTGTTTACGCTGCCCTTATGCTTTCCTTGATCATTTACCTGCGATTTAAGCAGAAGCAGAGAGCTTCCAGGAGGAGGAGGCTTTTCCAGAAGGCCAGGAGAGTGAAGAGAGCAATGGTCACTTTTGAGCTACAGAGGCATGCAGCCTTAAGGTTAGCCATTTAAATATATAGCCACTAGTATTTTTCTTTATCCATTGCTTAACATTGCTTAACAGAACAGACATTTAAAATAAACCTGGTGTGTTACAGAATGACAGCAGTGAATTTTTATGCAAGACGGAAGGCTGCTCCCAGTGTATGGCATGTGCCTCGTTCAGGGAAGTGGTGGGATGGTGTGATGAGAAGTGAAGATGGCTTGTGGTGGAAGTCCAATTTTAGAATGTCCAAACATACATTCTTATTTATTTGTAACAAACTACGGCCATTCATACAAAAACAGGTAAGGTTGAAAAAAATCAAATGTGTATCATTATCATTGTGTCATTACACGCTCTAGGACTCTGAGCTGAGAGCTGCAATTTCTGTTGAAGCTCGAGTCGCTGTGACAATATGGAGGCTGGCTACTACTGTGGAATACAGAACACTGTCCGAACTATTTGGTCTTGGAAAGTCAACTGTTGGTGAAATAGTTGTTGAAACCTGCAACGCAATAGCCACTCACCTGCTTCCCCAATATGTTAACATACGTCAGGGTGAAAAGTTGAAAGAAATAGTGGAAGGTTTTGAAACTTATTGGGGTTTTCCACAGCTGCTGGGGCTATTGATGGTTCGCACATATCAATTTTACGTCCTGATGAGAGTGCATCCGATTATTACAATCGTAAAGGATACTACTCAATAATCATACAAGCTGTGGTAGATTTCCGTGGCTCGTTTATGGATGTATATATAGGCTGGCCAGGTAAGGTGCATGATGCACGTATTTTTTCAAATTCCTCTGTGTACCAGAAGGGAATGAGTGGTACTCTATTGCCAGACTGGAAGAAGAATATCTGTGGAGTAGACGTATGCTATTTTAATATAATGAGAGCTACAATAGAGCCTCACTCATCTAAATATTATCTATATACCCTTGTTTGAATATATTTGTGATATTAGGTTCCTTTGACGATCCTCGGAGACCCTGCCTATCCTGCCCTGCCATGGTTGATGAAGCCTTTCCCAGAAAATGCCTACAGCACATCTTCACAAAGATTATTCAATTACAGACAAAGCAGGGCAAGGATGGTTGTTGAAAATGCGTTTGGGAGGCTAAAAATGAGGTGGAGATGCTTGTCGAAAAGATTGGACTGTAAGCTCATCGACACATTGGCAGCTTGTGTCACCCTGCACAACATGTGCGAAAACATTGGCGATTCTTTCATGGATGAGTGGAGATCACAAGAGAATGCAATTGAAGTGCAGCAGTTTACTGCGAACACTGCAACCGTGACCAAAGAAGCTGTACGCGATGCTATTGCACAATTTTTTTGTACTGCTTGAATATATGCATAGTTAGTATAATAAATAAGTAAAGTAAAAAATATATGCATTTGACATGCAGTATAATTATATGCATTTAACTACTGTCTTGACCATCAAAAAAGTTAGGTGGATAAGTGTGATTGGGTGGGGAATGACTGGGATTTGTAGGAGGACCTGGGGATGGTAAGGGAAACTGGCGTGCAAATGTTTGTTGGTTGAAGTTATATGGGGGCTGTGCTGCAAAAGGTGGTTGGAAAGATGTCTGGGGACTCAGAGCAACTTGATGAATGAGGGACATCATCATTCCCAACATTCGCTCCTCATGTTGCTGCTCCTGCTCTCTCCTCTTTGCTTCCAGCTCTGCTTCAAGGATTATCACTTTCCTGTGATGCTCATCGATAAGCTCCACTGACTGCTTGTTAAGCTCTGACAGAAGAACTCCTAATTCTGCAGGTAATTCTTCCCTGCGCTTCCTCTTAACTCCTAAATTCGAGAAAAAAAGTTAAGTTAAGTTAAGTATTGACCTTAAAAAATATACTCTATATACCTCGCTTTCTTGTTCTTTCACCTCCACCACTGCCACTACCTCCACCTCTGCCACTTTCTTCACCACTGCCACTACCTTCACCTCTGGCGCTTTCTTCACCTCCTCCACCAGTGCTGCTTTCTTCACCTCCTACACCACTGTCGCTAGCTCCAGTTCCTCCACCACTGCTGCTATCAGTGAGGCCCTCAGCAGTTTCACCGTCGTCATGATCTAATTATTTAGCACTATTACATAAGTTATGCAGTACTGTATAGTACAATCTTACCCAATGTATGGTATATTTCTGAGGTAGAGCTGTCCAATAGGACTGGTGGACTGGAAGCAGCTCTGGTTCCCAAAATGGCATCAACCTCACTGTAGAATGGACATGTAGTCCTCCCCTGCCCAGACATACTATTGGAATCTTTGACCTATAAAATCATAGCTAATTACTGACACAAACACTGACACAAACAAAGTAAAAAAGCTAACAACGTACCTTTCTGTACCTGAAGGTGAGGTTTTTTATCTTGGAGCGACATTGCTGCCACGTTTTCTCCACATCCACCTTCCTCAGCTAGCTGGAGATTCTTTCATAGATGGTCCTATTCCTTGCCACCCCATCTAGCTCCCGTTGGATGTTCTCCTGCCCCCAGACACTGATGAGAGCTTTTGTCTGCTCGTAGTTCCAACCACTCGTCATTTTCTGCTACGACCACACCCTCAGTAAATAAATCCCACTTTAATAATAGCGCGTGCATTTCTCTTGAGTCGTTTCGGTCGCTTCTCAAGCGACCCCTTTGGGTGACTTGGGTTTAGTCGACTTCGAAAACAAGTTGACTTAGCGGATGTAGTGCGGACGCACCAAAACGTTTTATTAAGGGTCCTAGTCGTTTCAGATGGTGTAGTGCAGACGGGCCTTTATACTTAGAACATCAAACTCTTTCCAAGCTTCAAAATTGAAAGACATGGCACAATTTAAAGAAAAAGTCACGGAATGACACTAAATTTCCTTGATCTTCAGGGTATATAACTTTTTTGTCGTAAATGATGGAGAAGTAAAAAATAAAATAAAAAAATTTCTTTTGAGAATATATTGAAGAACGATGCAAAATATTTTCGCTCAAAAATTTGCACCCCACGTTTCAAATTAAAAAATGTATAAGTAATGTCACAGAGTGACAGGGTCAGATATGTCTGAAGAATAGTCATTCTTTCAAGTGTTTCTCAAGTATCATAAGCATATTCATAAGAGACAATATTAGTACTGAGAGTGACGATACTAGCACTGAGAGTGGTGCTGAGAGTGTCTATATTAGTACTGGGAGTGTCTACTGAGAGTGTCTATATTATATATGAATATCATTAAAGTGTGACAGTTAAAGTGTGACAGTTAATTCTCTCATATATTATTGATTATCATGAAAAAAATATATGCAGCCTCTATACATTAATTAGGTGCATTGTTTTGCAGTAGGACAGTGTTGATATTAGTACTGAGAGTGACGATACTATGTAACAGGATATGGGAAAAGGTACCACTTGGAGAGGAACAAAAGTTTTTAGTTTTTGATATCTAATTAAAGCACACATTCTAGAGATTGGAATGGAATTTGAATCAATCAATATCCTTTAACTTGGTTGTAATGGGACATGTAAACTTTACAACTTTACACTGAGAGTGGTGCCGAGAGTGTCTATATTAGTACTAGAGTGGTGCCAGTAGGAATTATTCACAGGTTAGTTCACGTGTGAAAAGGAATTGCTCACGGTGTGGCAACTCAAGAACTTCAACAACTTGGCATTGGTCAACGTTCTCAGCATAGACCACTTGAAAACTACAATTTTTGATCCATCAACGGTAGCCCTTTGCTCCTCGAAAAAAGCACTCTGCTTTCTTTTGATGAAGCTATGTAAAGAAAGCTGGGAGCTGATGTTTCAGACATTGCAGAGCATCAGCCAGGACTCTTTTTTTCTTCACTTTTTTGGCTTTGCTGTCCACTGTTTCCCACTGTTCCCATGCAATCTCTGCATTGCTAATACATGAGCCGGTGCTGAGTACAACACGGCAAACTTGTTTAAGCATGTTGGGTATTCACTGGTCATGCATTTTTCCTCTTCCTGGTTGCAAACTACTGTCCCAATAAAGGCCCTGAATTCAAGAGGAATATCAGGAAAGCCAGTCTTTAAGGCAACCAATAATAGCCGGACATTTTCATGGTAATGGCAGAGACACACCGAGTGTGGGAACTTGCTGTACACAGAAACATTTGGTGGTCTCAACTCGGCAAACTTTGACAGTCCCACTTTTGTGTTGGGATTGTCCTCTTGATACGCTTCTTTGATGGTTGTCATCAGGAATTGCCTTTGCAGCTTTTCCTATTACCCTCAGCATGGATGATGGTGTAATCCTTCCGGCCAGGGGATGTCCAAGATACATCGCTGCGAAGATCGAATTGTTTCACCTGCTCACTCACTTCATCGGGAAGTCTGTTCACTGCCACTTTTGATTGCTGGATATCAGTAATATGAACTTGTGTTTCTTCTATGAGGCGCTTAACTACCTTTGCTTTTTTTCGAGGTGAGTTTGACAGTGCCAATCTAGCTCTCTTCATTGCCTTGTTCTCACTGGATTGGGACTTGAAAGCAGGAGACTGACTAACAGTGCTTGGGGTTGTTGGGCCAGTTTCTTGTTTCTTTTTTAGCCTGTACCTATGCTGTCTTTCCCTATCTTTCTCTCTGCTCTCTGTCAAATTTTTGTTCCTTGCCCATCTCTTCCTCTTGGCATCTTTTGTCCTCTAAGCTTCCTCCCCAAGTTTTTGCTTTTGCTACTCTCTGTAGCGTTTCTGACGCTCAGCATGGTTTATTTTAGGCCTACCAGTATTCATTGATGGCCCCTTGACAATAATTGCACTCTTTGCTTTTCTTACAACTAAGTAAGCCCATGGGTGGCCAGGTGGTCTACCTCACTCCCACAGGGATGGCATGGTGGGGGCGACACAAGGAGGGACCCAGTCTAAGCCCCGCAGCAACTCGCATGGTGTTGTCATCCATTCTCAGACCTAAGCTGAAAATAGGGAGAACTTGAGCCCATACATAATTGACATGTCTGACCTATGTGGATATCACCAGTCCACCTATACATACAGTATAGGAATGGCACAAAGCCTTGCCTTTACTGCACATAATATCTAATCCATCTATTTTTTACCTGTAGAGAACAACATATTATGTTGAACTTGAAATGATTCTTTCTCCATGGCAAACTAATCACTCTTTACCCAGAAAGGGATGATGCAATATCAGGCTGGGGGATTCCGTGATGTTTGGAATGGAATATTCCACACTGATCTGCCACATAGATTACTTAGTTGTGAAAGTGTGGTTAGTTGAAAACAGTAAATTCTTGTATTTCAGTCATGGAGTGACAATGCCCTCATGTTATTATTACGTAATAAAATCAACGAATAATAACATAATCGTAATTTTGATTATATTTTGGTATAGCAACATACTAGCACAACAGGGATTATATTTATTGCTTCCAATCCCAGAGAATGGTAAGGCAATAATAAAGAGGGGTGGATTCATTGAATTGTTGACATCATTCCAACTTATTTTTACTTTATTTTCAAAATGCTGTAATTTCTATAAAATTTGGATTAGAGCCATAAAATAAAATGATCATGAAACTTTAGCACCTGAATACCCTACTTGAATGCATTCTACATTAGCTTAAATTTTTCCTGCCCAGGACATGTTATGCATGGAATTCTCCTAAATGGATTTTTGGCAATCTCGACTGAACAACAACTAATTAAGCGGGCAACAGATTTTTTTCTTTTACTGTGTACGTCGCAAAAACAGAAAGGCCACAAAAAAAGATTGTGTAGTCACCTTACCAAATTTACAGGATTTAGGATTCCATGTGCTTCAAAAATCACAGAAATTGTACAGGAACCGCATGTCTATTATTAAAATATTGTTTATTTTCGATTAGATATACCAAATTATAAACTGAACAATACAACTGCAATTATAAAATTAATTATAAAATTAAAATAATTATAATTAAAATATAATTAAGATCCTCACCCTGCATTCCTGACCAATTTCTGTGATTTTTGAAGCAGAAAGTTGGCATGGAATCCTGAATCATGGAAGCCTGAAACCTGTAAATTTGGTAAAGGAATATCACAATATATTTTTTGTGTGACCTTTCTGTTTTTGTGATGTTTGGGTCAAGGTCTTTGGAAATTTTACTCGTGATGGTGGTGCTGATTGGCTGTCAGCCAAATGCGAAAATATGGAAAAATCGAGTTCGAGACATAATGGAAGGGTGTTCCAGATGAATATCCTGATTGGACCAATACATTTTAAGTCACAGCAACTTGGAAGTACCCAGTATATAAGATACCAAGGAAAGCTTTGATCTCTTCCACAGAGACATTTGACCACAGGCGTGCTCGTGGTGTAGTGCTCTGTTGTCCCCCATATTTATTGGTTTCAGTAACCAATGGCTGCCATACTTCATCAGCCAAAAAAATAGTCCAAACAGCTAACCTAATTTTTTACTAAGGCTGCTTTCTATCCACATCAAATATGATTCATTACTCACGACTCTAATTCCCTCGGCCCCAATGACGGTGTTTTTGTCCTCTGGTTGACGGGAGGTGGGGAGTTTGGCATATTCTGAAACACTAGAACAGGAAGAATAAGGAGAAAACACCCTTAAAAACAGACATACATACACATAATTGTGTACTTTAACAGAAAGCTTCACCTCCCCCTCACCTGGACACGTCTTTCTCCATGATATATATTTCTTCCACTCTTCATCAGTTACCTCCGTCTTGGAAACAAATACCTGATCAGGGGGGGGGAGGGGGGAATGCAATCCTTGACAATATTACTTTAGACCAAAAATAGAAATTATATCTCTAGCAATAATTTTGGTGTCTTTAAGGTGTCTAAAGATCAGGTCCTGAAAGTTTGAGCTCCTTGCTAAGCTATAGCTAGAACACATGATTGGGGGGAGGGGGGAAGAATAAATTCTGCTTGTATATCTGTTGAAGCACAGTTCTCCCCAGGATTTTTGTTAAGGATAGGGGCAATGTCGTTGGAGTGTGACTGATAAATTATGACGAGCAATATTATTGATGTTATTGTTTCATGTATTTCACAGGTTGCAGAGTATAGTGGACTATATATAACTCGTTTTCATTTAGGAACTTCTGAGGGAGCTGATCATTTTTACAGTCTGTAAATGATATATCTTTGTTAAATACCTTAAAGTACACACGCACACACTCCAGTAGATGAAATACTTGTGAACTTTCCTTGAAATATTGTGTTGCTGTATACAATAACCAGCTTAAATAATGAAGTTACATGGAAAAAGATTGTCATTAATTATGTAAGCGTCATTGATTATTCGGTTACATCAATCCGCCTGTTCCTCATGGAAGCCCACCTATCGCACACAAACTCATATGGGGACTTGGTCCATCAATGGACATCATTAAGAGGTGATTGAGGCTTTTATTGGTGAGACGATTCCTCGTGTCAGTCTTGACTCGATTCAGAGTAGAAAAACCTCTTTCACAATCTACAGAGGACATTGGAATAATCAGACCATTCGCTGCAAGCTTCGCTAGATTGGGGAACATTGAAGTCATCTCAGAAGTCCCAATAACATGCCTCATAAGCTGCCTGGTTGTCATTTGCTTCAAAGCTCTATTAGCAGCCACTACAGTGTTAAAAACTATAAGTTCACACTTGGTTTCTTCAGGCTGTGCTACTTCTTTTCCATAGTGAGAGATAAGAATATCCAAATGCAAGCTCATCTGGAACACCACTGGGGTTAAAGATCTCAAATCCCTCAAACAGTTCCATGTCAGGAAACCTATAGGCTATGTGCTCAGAGAGAGTTTGTAAGTATTTGTTGCTCTTGAAATTATCCACCATGCTATTACTAGGCTGCTGTACTCCATACTCTTCCAACCCTAACAAGACATCTGGAAGACTTTGAAAGAATTCACCAGACTCAGAAGAAGAGCATTGATAGTAGCTCTAGTACCCACCACTAAGGGTTTTACCATGGTGAAATCAATATCTTGTTTTTGAAAACCACATGATAAGGCAGCTAATGGTGGAAGAACATCTGAAAACATATAGAGAGCAGCCACAAAGTTATATTTCTTTACAAAGGAAGTGAGCCCAGCAACCTCAGCATTGTTGCGCTCCTGAGCTTCCCTTTCCAAGCTAACTATCACTGAGGAGAAACACTTGCGAAGGTGACTGACTGCCCGGTCATGTGATAAACAACGGACATCTTTTGCCTGAGTTAGATTAAGCCTAGGGTCATTCAGAACTTCCAGAATATCTTTGAGCCCCGCAGTTCGAACAGATGAATACTTATAGAACCGGTACAGTTGGTCAACAGTGCTCTTAAACAGCTTGAGAAAAGAAATCTCATTAGCTGCTTGTCCACAAGCAAGCGCTAATCGGTGTGCAATGCAGTGATTCGAAACATGGACTTTAGCAACTTGGAGCCTCCACCACTTTTTCCCAACATCACTGATGCTCCATCACTACCCAAGCCACAAAAACGATGCATATTTAATCCCAGGTCACTACAGAACTTAATTAATGTGTCAGTTATATTAGCGGCAGTACCATTTTTAGTTCCAGTACAGGAAGGAAGCTTGTCTCCACTTGACCTGCTATGATGTAATGACCGTATACTATAAGTTCCTTGGTGACAGAAATATCAGTGGTTTCATCCACACACAGCCAAAAAAGAAGACTTAGAAAAGTTAGAAGTGATGGGCTCAGCTACAGTTTCTCCTAGACACTGCACAATCTCCTGCATGAAACGCTCTGATGTGTAGTGTGCATTTCCACCCAGGTTCAGGTCTGTAAGGTAAGATGCTCCCAATGACTTACCTAGCTCCATGAGAGGCCCAAAGTTAGTAGTATGTGCTATCTCCCTGTGATTCAGGAAGTACATACATTTCAGTGCTCCAACAAAGGCCTTTCTCTTAGCTGAAACTACTCCTTGGAGAACCATTGCTATGCCACCATCTCTTTTAGAGCAGCCCAGATCAGCCTCCATCTTGACTCCCGTGACAGGTGACTCGCTTTTGGCATGTTTGACCAAGCTCTCCCTAGTCAATGTCTTGCATGGCAGGTCTACCCAGGTCGCTCGTCCAACGTTAGCTCTATTAGGCCTGCGACTATGTTTCCTACAAAGAACACACATCTTCCAACTCCAATAGCCACGGATTCCATTTCGGGTTAATGCCGGTCTTTCGGTGCTTGCCAAAGCTGCTGCAGCCAACTTCGCTTAAACGTCCACGCTTTGTCATCTTTTCAGCGACTGACTTGCGTGCAACTAAATAGCCATGCTGCAATTTTTCCCCATTAACCACACCTACAAAACGTTAGTTTAATTTTGTCATTGTATTACATCATAGAAAAATATCATTTCAATTTGACCCAAATGAATAAAACAACCATATCTACCATGCACAGTGATGTTATTATGTTATGATTTCCTGTGACACCGGTGTCACAGGAAGGAAAAAAAGTAAGGAAAAAAAAGAGAAAAAAAGGAAGAAAAAAAAGAAGAGAAAGAAAAAAAAGGGAAAAAAAGGAAAAGAAAAAAAAGTACTAATACAAGCATAGCGCTCGCTATCCTTAAAGTTTCAAAGGGATAGCGCACCGCTACCCTTAAATGCTCTGGGGAGAACTATGGTTGAAGGTTATTCAGCTGGTAATATCTGCAGAGCTCCAAGATGGCTATTTTATGCACAGGTGAGAGGGAACAATTCTGCTAGCACATCTGTTCTAAAAGTGGCTGGGGTGAAAAGGGGGTTTGCGCACATCCCCCCCCTGCTCATACAATATCCCCCCCTGCTCATACAATATCCCCTGCTTGAGAACTAGTCTAGCACAGAGATCTATGGCTAAATAATAATTTGTAAGACTCACCTGCAGCTTCTTTCCTTCCATCTTTCCTGGACTAAACTTTCCTTCCATTACTTCACTGAGTCAATTTTGTGGATTCCATCCCTTTGTGCTTTCACAGTTTCACCTTGCTCTTCTTCTGCAACTTGCTAAAAAGGCTAAAAATATCAAAATTTTTAATATTGGTCACAGGTAAAGAAGAGAAAACACAAAATCCCCACCCCCAGCATATTTATTGTGGAATCTTTAACTTTCCTCTCTGGGTTAACACAAACCTCCTCCTTCCTCTACTCCTCTCTACTCCTTTTTCTCTGCTGCTCTTCTCCTGCTCATCAATGTGAGCTGAGTCAAGAAACAGAATACAGAACTTAGTAGGTGATAATTAATTAAAACTTTATCGACAGATGTCAGTACGTGTAAAGCCATGCACAGTACACATTCCACACAGCCTCAGGCCACACCTTCCTCTTCTGTTGGTTTACAATTCATCTAAAAATATGAAAATTTTAAATATTGGTCACGGATAAAAAAAGGAAAAGGGAAAACGTTGTCGGGCATCACACTACATATTCGGCACCCCCAAGATATTTTCCCCTTCAGGGTCAGGCTTGTACATAAAATAACATGAATCAGGATATTAAGTACATAAAATAATAATTATGGTGTTTCATTTAATATAATCCACTACATCATATTATCCACTAATAGCCAACACCTGCAGGCTGTAGTCGAATCCAGGACCTCCGCCACATCCGTAGTCCCCCCTCGACCTAAGGATTTTTTATATCAGTCAACTATTGTTTTGGCCACGATTCATTTTTACATACCTCCATTCCACCAGATGATCCAGTGTAGTTGGCAGCGCAGTTCTCGTGATGTACCTCCCACCAGTCCAGGTACTCCTCAGAGCTTACGTCCAGCTCTTTGGCACTCGTAGCACCACTTGCTAAGCATCTCTGTATCCAGGACCTGGCCAGTCTCCCAGGTAGCAACCACAACAATTCCATAGATAGCTATGTGTCCACGCCTGGACCATGTGATCTCATCAGAGGCAGCATCCTTTACGAATGTGTACAACAGCCGATGAGAACTGAGCCTCCCTCTCAGCAAAAATAGCAACAGCGATCTTGTCATTGTACTTGGAGAAAGCAGGCTTAGAGACAGGAGGCAGCATACCCATCATAGCAGTAAACGTCTCCAAGCCTTCCCTCTCCTTTCCAATGGTCCTCATAGCAAGGACGCTCAGGTCCTCCTCACGGTAGGGGTCAGTGATGAAGGCTTGCTTGCCAGAAACAGTGCAGCAAAGAGCAACCCTTGACACCAACCCCCTCCTGCACTGCCTGTCTTCTGTCCAGAGAGTGGAGTGTCACAGCATGAGAAAATGCTAGCAGCATGCTGGAGAGTGCTGAAACTAACCAGAAAGTTGAAGTCTGAGATAGGCGGAAAGAGGAGCTCAAAGGAGAAGTGGATAGCGAGGGGCGAGCGAGGGCCAGCTTCTTCTTTGAAGCTGAAGGTAAGGCCACTGGATCAGGCGCCCACGAAACTGAGGCAATTGGGACAGGCGTATCAACTAACGCTGAGGCGACTGGGACAGGCATCCTCCGAGTTTCCTGCCAATTGGACTGGGGCCTCAGCCTTCGGGAAGGCCTTGGGTCGCTTCTTACAATAGAGAGCGCGCTTTTGTCTTAGTAACATCTCCGTACAAATTCGATATGAAAATCACCTGCGCACTTCCTGAAATTGTAGGACTGGCTCTGTGCAGTTACCATGGCATTATTGATGATGTATTAAACTTCATTTAGAGACTACTCTGCCTCCCGTGGGGTAAGCGATCCCCGAGAAAAAATTACTCCGTACTGAAGGATTTCTTAGTTGCTTCTTCTTGAACATTGTGCATTAATGTGTACAAAATGCATGCATGAAATCCTCCATAACTGTTTTCTGAACCAGAACAGACTTCCAGGTTTTGAACACAGCTCATGCAGAGCTACAGGTATGATATAAAAGGGGGGATTTTTTTTTTTTTTTTCCCGAACCCCCTTAGGAAGTCTACATAAACCCTTGAACAACAGTTTATGCGAACCTGGTGATCGTCTGAAAAATCCAAAGTTTTTCAAAGTTTTTGATTACGTAAAATTGATTGACTACGAAAAATTATTTGACTACAAAAAATTGATGGACTACATTCTAAAAGAAAATCTGAATGGCTTGAGTGACAGCGCATGCAAACCAGATGGCCCCACATCGACTGATCATCTTGATCTTAAATTGCGAACACAAAAAATAATGATCCCGTTGCAAAAATCACACTTGTTGGGTGAAAAGCAAAAATTAAATAATTGATTTCTGGTTACTTTTGGAGTGAAATCTTTAATTTTTTAATGCAAAATGACTTCTTATTTATTTTTGACACGTAGAATTTCAGCTCACCGAATTTACCATGAAAAACCCATGTTCTGTTTCAGTGAAGCAGTTCTCCATCTTTGATGCTATTTGTTGGAGGTTAGACGAGGCTGCATAATCTTTGTGTGCACATGGGTGTCTGTGCATTAGTAAAAGATTGGGATATTGTATGGATGTACATTTGCAAAATACCGGGATATTCTATTGGTGTAGTCAAAAGGTTGAAGAGATGCTCCTCAGTTTTGATTCCAGAGGTAGTTGAGGTAATACATAACATGTTGAAGGATGAGACCCTGGTAGAAAGAAGAAAGAATTGTATTTCTGACTGATGGAATTGCTGAACTTTAGAGATTTGCCTGAAATCCATCTACTTTAGCTTCAAGGTGGACAACGAAGCTGCTATGGGTTCTCCTGTCACGGCTCTAGTGGCCAACTTATGCATGGAATTCTTTGGGGAGCTAGCCTTGGAGTCACCACAACAAAACTTGTTCTATGAAGAAAAAACGATACTTTCTGCATAGTAATGAGAGCGACAGAAATGACTCCTAAACCACCTGAACAGCCTCATGTCTACAATCAAGTTGACCTGTAGTTGGAGAGGGATGACCAGTTTCCTTTCCTTGACTTCTCACTGCATAGGAGAGGAGAGGATGACATTCTAGACTCCACAATATACAGTAATAAAATTTAAAAAAGACACATGGATAGATACTTTCACAATGGTTCACACCAACCACATCACATAAGAAGAGGATTTGTCAAGAGCCTCTATGACACAGCCAGAAGAATGGCCACCATGCCAGGGAACTGAACAGGGAGAATGACTGGCTCTGACTAGTTTTTTTTCCCTTCAGAAGGACGTATTTTTTATGTCGGCTGAAAATCGTCGATCAAGTTTGAGCATCTATTGTCGCCTGTAAATTCCGTGGCTATGCAATTGAGGCCCGTCCACTCTGTAGGCTTGGTTGTTGTCATATGGCGGCTTCTACACAACCCGCTATGCAATGGATGGCAAGACATTCATTGGCAATTAACTCAACAACCAAAGGCAAGACATGCATTGTTAGTAACCTCAACCCTAAAGGCATAATGGGAAGCGATGGCCCAATGTTCCTTTCTTTTCCATTGTAGATTAAACTGCAGTTGCTCACCTGTAGCACATTAAGTGAGTATGGTAGCAATTTCCACGATGATTATTGGTGTTTGTAGTTCCATTGAACGTGATGAAGAAAAGTGTAATTGTATAAAATGCTTACCTGCATGGTCGATGTTTCCAATCGTGCAATTTCTGAAGATAAAGTTCTGTAAATGTTTTTTCTGTAATTGGACGAGTAGTCCTCTGGGTACCTTTGAGATGTGCTTGTGTGCTATCTGTAACCTACATTCTATCACTTCTTCCAACCATATATCCACAATGTAGATGCAAGGAATGGATGCTAGTGTTCTTACTAAAGTGCAAGGACTAGTCCATGTGATCATAACTGAACACACCCCTTCTTCCAGAACATTTAATCAACGATAGCAGTGCAACGTCAGCAGTGCTACGTCAGCAGTGCTATGTCAGCAGTGCTATGTCAGCAGTGCTATGTCAGCAGTGCTACAGGCATCATTGCCACTCATTGCTTGGTGCTGATATTAGTTGTGGCCACATTGAATTCAAGGTCGTAAGAAGATGTATTTTTCAAGATTTTTATGCCTTTTTCACTTTAGCAGGAACTGCTGAAGATGAAGACCAGCCTCTGTTTGCCTGTTTCGCCACATGGCTATAATTTGAGCCAATGTAGTTTTTTCAGTGATCATAAGCTGAAGAAGTAAATAATGTTTGGACAAACTAATCCTCTTTCCAATGGATCACTCCACCAGACATATGGATCAAGTCAAACCTTAACAGTAAAGGAGTTCTCCCAATAAACACTGAATAAAATATGGGTTTTACTCGACAAAATGGGGCATTTTTTTAAAGCAGTTTTTCCCCTTAAAAAAATCGTTTTGGTAATTTATTATTGATTCATCCTCTATATCACTCCGAGTCTTCATTATTCATTGTATTGGAAATAGTTTCTCTGTAGCTACTAGTCATTTTCATAATTACCTTGACCAGTGAGATAACTTTATTGTGTTCCTCAACCTTCTCTGTTTTACTAATCCGCAATGTGAGAGAGATTGGTGTTAGGACTTCAATTTGCATACAAGCATCTTGAGAGTGGTTCGTTCCGAGATGTCGTATTACTCCTATACGTGGAATTATTGGCATATCGGGTTCTACTCTTCTCCTTGATTGTTGCTATTTGTGCAAAAAGCACTGGTGCATCGGATGCAAGAAACTCGGACACATTTGGGAGATGCAAGCCGTAAAACCCATGTAGGTGTATTACATATTGGTACAGAGGGGGAGATGTCATCCCTGATCTCGTCCTTGATGGCACTAGCAAAACACTGAGAGGGCTTTCCATTCCGAAGGGCAAAAGACTGAGAGGGCTTTCCATTGCGAAGGGGGGCCTGGGGCAAACTTCGGTTCCACGAATCTACATCATTAGCACTTACAATTGCATCCAAGATGGAAGTTGGCTTCATACCACACTGTGCTCTGGCTGCCTTTGGTATTCTCCGTATCACTCTAACGGGTGGGATGGGATGGATGCATAACAAGTCTGAAACGCTCGCTTCTGGCGACTCTGACGGCGACTCTGATGGCTACCTTGGTGGCCGAGAAGAGTTACTTGATTTCGAAACTCCACGAGGTCGACTATTATCAGCTGTTGCTGTCAACTGGACACCACCAGCTAACCTCGGAGCCTTGCCAGAACCTTGACATCTATTGTTAGTTGGTCCATGCATTCTCACAACGCCTTCATTGGTGAGGCTCATCTGCCGAAGGCAAACAGAACACTGAGACGGAGTGGCCATTTTATTTTATTTTCAACATTTTTTAAATTGGCAATTTTGTGGCCGGGAGTCCATATAACAGTGTGCATGGAATGAATCAGTGATGCCTCCAAAGGTCCAGGAAAGGCTCGTTTGATGTTTCCCGTATCCAACAAGTGGAATTCACTGTTTTCTTTGTATTGGTACATTTCAAAGGAGAGATCCCAACCGACACAGCGAGGTTTTTTTGGTGTCATGTATTCTGGTGTTCATCCAGGGTTTGGAACTGGCCACTTCCGGATCGTACAACTGTATCGTGATGTCAAATACACACACTGTGTATCTTTTTTGACAAACCCCTGAAGACCGGCCACGTACTTGACCTTGTCCAATTCCATTCCTTGAACCTCTTACACATAAGCAAATAAATTTTTGTAACACTCACCAATTCGGCCCGATCTGAAAATCCCGACATATCCAAGTTGAGATGAACCTTGTCTGCACTGTTGTCAAAAATAACGAATGTGACCTGGAGCCCTTTGAGAGCAAAATGTGGTCTTACCATCGTTTTTTTTGTGTACAGGAGACATACACTGGAGAGGAAGCATAACTGACTGCACTCTTGTGATAAACTCGCTGATCTTGTCTGACATCGATCCAACATGGAGTGAGCCACATTCCTTGGAATCAGCAATAATAAACCTATGAAACTCGAAGATCCACAGACCCTTCAGTTTGCAACTTGGGATGCACATCAAGTGGCAGCTTTGCACACTGCAGGACAACGTCTGCACTCGTGGACTACATTGCTGATGGCACACATTACTCTTTGATAGGTAAAGTAGTCCCTGTTTCTTCGTCTGGAACAATTCCCGCGTGCACCATGACATCGTATACTTCCGTATACCTGAATTAGGTGGGACGAACACGTTCAATCAGCTGATTCTTGGCAGTTGTGGAGGTGGACTGGACTCTTTCTGAGAAGCGGTGTGCGGTCGACTAGTTAATATTATATTTATAAAGAGTTTAGACAGTTGGTTAGCTATGTTTGACGTTGTCTATTCTTAGACTGGCCGTGGTTAACTACTGCAGATGTGTTCACAACACTGACAATGTCATCCAAGCAACTGACCTTTGTCCATCTGAACTTGTGCTCCAGCAGGCCAAAACACCAGTCAGGGGCAAATTTCGTGTGTCCAACAAGCATGAACGAGATCTCAATGTTTTTTTTAGTCCAGCCAGAACACGCCATGCTAGGTATTGCATTACAAAGCGATTCTTATTTTGGCCTGAGCAATTGTCTGCATGTAGATTGAGGTTGATCTCTCCTAAACTGTGGTTGCTGAGGACGTGGTGGAGAAGGCTAATGGTGCAGTTTGCTCCCTTGCCAATGCTAGGACTAGGGGCTAGTGTTGATTGCCCCTGGAGGCTATGGTCCCCGACTGCAGCCCGGGGAACAGGGGTCATGGTGTGGCTTCTGGTGGATCTAGCTGGAGGTTCATCACATCTAGACATCTTACTAACTTATTTATGGAGGAAGGGTATCTAGCTGTAGGTTAATAGTTACAATCTATATTAATCCTATGAACTCACAACTGTAGTATTGGCAAATATATTTCAGTCAATTTGTGTGACCTTCTTCAGTGCCTATTTATGACATGTGCTCTAACAGTGGATGAGGGTGCAGTATAAATAAGTGTGGTGTTTAATTAGTGCCTGTTAGAGTGGTGGCTGGATGCATGATTTTTTTTTGTATATTAGAGAAAGTTTGAATAGAAGTGGTTGGATTAAAATTCGGATTGATACTATTCATTCCATACCCCGTATTGTTTGCACCATACCCACTATTGAATCCATAGCTATTTGTTCCCAATCCTACATTGGGATTTGTGTTATTCATGCCAAAACCAGCATTGTTCTGTGTAGGTATTTAGATTGTTCATGCCAAAACCAGAGTTGTTTGTACCCCAGCCTGTGTTGGGATTTAGATTGTTCATGCCAAAACCGGAGTTGTTTGTACCCCAGCCTGTGTTGGGATTTAGATTGTTCATGCCAAAACCAGAGTTGTTTGTACCCCAGCCTGTGTTGGGATTTAGATCGTTCATGCCAAAACCAGAGTTGTTTGTACCCCAGCCTGTGTTGGGATTCGCACTGTTTGATCTCAAACCATTAGCACCTCCTGTTCCGATGGTGTAACCTATACCTGGTGTGTTGTTGAGACAACCCCGGTTATTGTTAGCACCAGACAACGTAGCTAATTCCTGATTCGGTGTTATCGTACGCAGATCTAATATCGAAACATCCTTGGAGAGTTTCTCAATGGACGGCGAGGTTATCAGCCAATTGTAGAATTTTTGTTGCAAACAGAAAAATGACACATTCCTGTAACAAGGCAATTATACCGCCTAACTGAAAGTCGGTTTCATCTGTATCTCCCACACATGATTCAGTGATATTCTCTGACAATTGCGAATAGCTAACGACAAACTGTTCCTGGAGATCATGTAACGCGTGGAACACGTACATCAACACATTACCCCTATCCGACATCACAGCTGTCACAGTCTTCTTGATGTCTGTGACCACACATCTGAGCCACCTGTTGGTGCTGTTGAAGAAGTCTACTATCGTGACTGTTGTTGCACGATCAAACTCGGCAATTACACTCTGTAGCTCAATATATGACTGGTCAAACGAATATTGTTCAATGGTTCCAGACACCAATTCGTCACACACATCCTCTATTGTCTCAAAATAGATCTCCTGGTACTCATCGAGAATCGCAGCACCCTTACTCCATGATGTGTCTTTGATTGTTTTCGACAACAACCCACACTGCTTGGGTCTGCCAGAATCCGTAGGAGCTGATGACCCACACTGCTTGGGACTGCCAGAATCTGTAGGAGCTGATGACCCACACTGCTTGGGACTGCCAGAATCCATGGAAGATGACAATCAGCAGTTCTGGAGAATTGAAGCATTGTCTGGAACCATCATTTCTTCAAGCACATCTGATGATAGATCAATCTCGTCGCCACAATCGAATCTCTTTACGATGGGTCTTATCTGAACTGACTGAAGCTCTGTCGATGATTTGTCGCTTCTTGTCGAAGACGACACTATACTAACATCAGATGAAGACCCTACCGTGTTCAATGTCAACACGGTGGTGGTCTCCTCTTCTGATTTTTTCTGATTTAAAACCAGTTCTGGGCTGTCTTTCTCTGAACATATATCAGATGCAGCACCAGACCCAACAAAACCCAGCCGCGGAGGAGTGGAGGTATTGAAAGGCATTTGTTTTCTTGAAGTGCGGCTTGATGTCGAGTTTGCCTTCTGCCCTGAATCTTTCCCTTTTGAACAGGAATATGTCCAGGAAGGTGGTTTCTTCGGGCGAGTGTTCATGGGTGAACTTGATGGTCGAGTGGGCAGTGTTAATTTTCTGTAGAAAGGTATCCAGTTGGCTAACTGTGCCCGGCCAGATGACTAGTATGTCGTCTATGAACCGTTTCCACAGGAGTGGCTGCACAGATTGATCTTGCAGCAGTTGTTTTTCCAGTGTGGCCATGAACAGGTTTGCATAGGCTGGTGCCATCTTGGTTCCCATGGCGGTGCGTTGGACTTGTTGGAACATTTGTCCTGAGAACTAAAAGTAGTTGTGTTTAAGAACGAGTCCCAAGATCTCTTGCGTGACCGATGGTGGGAATGGTGGATACACGTCTTGTTGGTTTGGATCGTGCAGGAACTTAGTCATGCTGTCGATTCCTTCATTGTCAGGAATATTAAGATAGAGAGCCGTGATATCTATGGTGGCTAGGATGCAATCGGAAGGGAATACGGTGGATTCAATAATGGAGATGATTGAACTTGAGTCTCTGACATAACTCTGCGTGTGTTGTACGAGTGGCTGAATGAAATGGTCCATCAAGGATGAAAATCGTTCTGTTGGTCCCGAGGAACCACTTACTATGGGTCTTACTGCATGGGGTTGTTTGTGGATCTTTTTTATAAAGTAAATTTTCTGTGTTCTGACATCCTGGGGTCGTTTGAACTGGAGATAATTTTTCATTTCATCAGACAGATAGCCTTTCTTATGGAGAGTGCCCACGTAAGTATTGATTGACTCAGCCAGTTTGACGGTGGGATCTGATGGCACTGGTTGGTATACCTTTGTGTCAGCCAGATGTTTCAGGCCTTCTTCTATATATTTACTTCTGTCTTCCAAGACGATGCAGGATCCTTTATCTGCATTTCCTAGGACAATTTTATAATTGTTTTTTAGTTCCGCGATCGCCACTATCTCTGATTTTCTTAAATTGTGCCGGAATGCACGTTGATTCATTGATTGTATTCGGTCTGGTAACTCTCTGAGATAATTTTCTGTAGACTTGTTTCCTGGGGGTGGGTTCCAGGTAGATTTTGGTTTGAAAGGCGGTGGTTTGGACTTGACGGTTGCGGTTTTGTTTCTGAAGTAATCTGCCAATCAGAGCCTTCTGGCAAGGCCCTGCAGTAGTTCAGTGTAGTCTGGCATTTGTGCCGAGTTAGGAACGAATCCTAGTCCCTTGCTAAGGACGGAGAGCTATGGCTTAGTGAGGGAGTGGGTGCTTAAATTTACTATGACTGCAATCCTGTGTACGAAAGGCACAGGAATACCTGTCACTCTGTAAGTGCCTAAACGATACCTCGTGTCATCTCGATCTGGCAGAAGTACGCCTGCTCCTGCAACTCCCAACGTGCCAATGGAGTGACAGTCACACCTCTTAAGAGAGTCAACGATCTTTACGCGTTGCGTGGTCGGACTTTGAACTTCTGATTTCCATGGGTTTTAAACCATGTGTGGAAAGAGGGAAACTTTTTCACCAACTAAATCACTCTGTTTTCACTCTGGGACTCTTGCAATTCTTATTGACATCTAGACAACTGATCAAGGCTTATCCCGCTGTTAACAATGTTGACATGCCTGTAAAAAGATTGATAGTGTTGTCTCTGGGAGGTGGCAGTATTCAATATTCGAAGAGCATATGGTGTGAAGTATTTGAGATGGTACTGCTTCTGGATGCGTTTGTCGGATTCATGATCAGCATACCAAGAAATCAATAGGATTGGTCGGCTTTGTTGAACTTGTCCCTAAGATCGAGCAACTTTTACAAATTCTCACAGAGGCTATGCACCGTGGACAAGGATTGATTCAGCCAGGTGCTGAATTAAAAAAATTGGTACGTATTTTAGGTGGACTTTTCAACGAGCAGCCTCTAGAATTCAGAGTAGATTACCGTCCCAAATTGTATCACATGGTATTGCGCTCAAAAAGCGTAACAAGACGAAACATTTCAGTGCAGTGTTCAATCGATTTGCATCAGATCGATTTTTTGTTAACAGCTGGTCGTATTCAAGGATTGGCATTTGTTGTTGTTAACAACAACAAATACCAATGCCACATGTGTATACTATACACATATTTAGGAGTAAATCTCTCTAACCACTGACTCTCTAACCACTGTCCCTCTAACCACTGTCTCTCTAACCACTGTCTCTCTAACCACTGTCTCTCTAACCACTGTCTCTCTAACCTCTGTCTCTCTAACCACTGTCTCTCTAACCACTGTCTCTCTAACCACTGTCTCTCTAACAACTGTCTCTCTAACCACTGTCTCTCTAACCACTGTCTCTCTAACCACTGTCTCTCTAACCACTGTCCCTCTAACCACTGTCCCTCTAGCCACTGTCTCTCTAGCCACTGTCTCTCTAACCACTGTCTCTCTAACCACTGTCTCTCTAACCACTGTCTCTCTAACCACTGTCTCTCTAACCACTGTCTCTCTAACCACTGTCTCTCTAACCACTGTCTCTCTAACCACTGTCTCTCTAACCACTGTCTCTCTAACCACTGTCTCCCTAACCACTGTCTCCCTAACCACTGTCTCCCTAACCACTGTCTCCCTAACCACTGTCTCTCTAACCACTGTCTCTCTAACCACTGTCTCTCTAACCACTGTCTCTCTAACCACTGTCTCTCTAACCACTGTCTCTCTAACCACTGTCTCTCTAACCACTGTCTCTCTAACCACTGTCTCTCTAACCACTGTCTCTCTAACCACTGTCTCTCTAACCACTGTCTCTCTAACCACTGTCTCTCTAACCACTGTCTCTCTAACCACTGTCTCTCTCACTGTCTCTCTAACCACTATCTCTCTAACCACTGTCTCTCTAACCACTGTCTCTCTAACCACTGTCTCTCCAACCACTGTCTCTCCAACCACTGTCTCTCTAACCACTGTCTCTCTAACCACTGTCTCTCCAACCACTGTCTCTCCAACCACTGTCTCTCTAACCACTGTCTCTCTAACCACTGTCTCTCTAACCTCTGTCTCTCTAACCACTGTCTCTCTAACCACTGTCTCTCTAACCACTGTCTCTCTAACCACTGTCTCTCTAACCACTGTCTCTCTAACCAGTCAAAAGCTAACAACAACCTATGACTTTACAGTAACCTTCTCAATAATCAACTTGAAATTGTATGTTGATTATTGAGGTTATTGTTATGTTATTATGTACAGTTCACAGCTCTGGAGACCTTATCTCATTAGGGATATAAAATGCTTGGAAAAACAACAACGCAGGGCAACCAAATATATACTACTACATGTACTTTTAATTGAATCAGTTCCAAACCTTTGTTTGTGTTCTAGCCTATAACTTGGAATAGCAAGGTCCAAGAGTAGTGAAGCAAAGTCCACTAAGGTCAACTTGAGCTACTCAACAAAATGGTTGACAATTATTACAAAAATTGCTTAGCTTGCAAGAATTGCTCAGTTAAAGCCACTATAGTGGTTTTCCACATTTAGGGGATATACGCGATAGAGCCCTCCCCACATCAAAGAGCTAATCAAGGAAACCTAAGTATATGCATGATACCTAGGCTTGGTGGATAAATAACTCTACACAGATATAATTATAACTTAAAGCCATCTGCTATTAGCTAATAAAATAAATGGTAAAATATTGGCTATAACTCTATTATTATTAATATTATTATTGTTATTATTATTATATTAACTTTACATCATTGGGCTGAAATGCAAACATGAGAGTAGATAGCAAATGTTGATGGACGAACACAAGCTTTGGTGTACCTTTGTAACTAAAATTAAATGAATAGGGATGTTGAATAATAGAACAGGAAGAACGAAATGGATGTGCAAGGGATATCGTGATCAAACATATCGATCCCAAATGAAAGCTATGATTAGATGTTTGATAGGGAAGTGGTGGATTAATGGTTGAGGCACATGCATTCAGAGAAGGACAACTCTGTTATAATGGTATTGATGTAGACTGCCTGAAGTTGTGTTTTAGGTGATTTGATCTGGAACCCCTTTTGGAGAGGAAACAAAGGAAATGTGTAAGTTCATGTCAAGATTAACTGAAGGATAGTTGAAGAATTAATTAACAAGATGATGTCCTGAATTAAACCAATAATGTACATTAGAGGAAGCAACTGAATTGAAATTAGCCTTGACATATAATCTGGAGTGAAGTCATCAAGTATAAACTTTGTAGCTTGTCTCTGCACTTTTTCAAGACACAAGATGTCCTTCATCAGATGTGGTATCCACAACACTTTCCAGAAAGAAAATCTGCTATATATGAACTAGTGAAATGTTAAGGTGCAGTATCAGGGTCTTGCTTTTTGAGGAAATTGATATTCTAATAAAGTGCAGTGACCCATAGGCAGATGCACATATTCTGTAGATATGGGATTACCGGTAAATTCTGATTGTCTGCTGATGAAGTAGGTTGTTGGGGTTTGAGTGGATAAAGTGAATCACATTGCAGCGCATTTGGTTGAGTTGACCGATAACCTCCACGTTGAGTATCACCACAAAGAAGGCATTCAGGTATCGCTGCAAATGAATCTGAATGTCCATATTTTTTTATCTCTTGTTGGATCTTTGTATCATCAGAAAATTAATAAAATGAGCAAAATGACATGGAACTGCATATGAGGAATCACAATGGCACAAGAACATTTTCATGTGGGCTCACCGGACATAGGTCAGATGAAGCTCTTTTGACTGACATGTGTGCGATCCATGAGAGAAGACCTAAACCAGCACCACAGGGGTCCAGTTATACCGACTAACCAAAGCTTATAAAGTAGTTCAGGATGAGTAATGATATCAAAAGCTGTTTTGAAGTCCTGGTGAACAACACAACACCTGTTCTCAATTGCTTTCATGATCACAGAGAAGGAGGACAGTAACTGGGATAAACATGAGCAGTTCTTCAAAAAGCCATGTTGATTACGAGATAAGTGGGGCTGATTAAAATCATAGTAAACAATAGATTCCAAGATATTCGATATGAGACATTATTGCAGGGCAATTGGTCAGCAGGTTTGCACTGTTAAATGATTACCAGTTTTAGGGACAGGGATAATTTTGTGAATCTTCCACTCATCATGATTTTATATTAATCAATGCGAGATGTGAGGAGATGAGTGATGGGGGTTAACAATGAGTGGTCACATATTTCAGAATAAGAGGACCCACATTGTCAATTCTTGGAGACTTATTAGTTTCAAGGATCTCAGAACCTTGAAAAAAATCAGATTCAATGATAGATAAGTGGTGGTATAATTGGTCTGTAGGGGATGAGAGGTCTTCAAGAGAAGAGGGAACAAGATCGCTAGTAGAGTTAAAGAATGAGTTGAAGAATCTGGCTTTTTGAGTGGGTATTTATTTGATCAAAGGAGATTCATGAATAATAGGGTTCAATGAGCTCTTTAGGTGTCACGATTAATTAACTTGGGTTAGAGTAGAAGGCAGAAACTAGGTTAGTCTTGATTAGCTGACTGTATCAACTGCTGAAGACTTCACTCAATAGAAAGTAGCTTGTATTCTTTATGAATGGTTGGTTTACATTTTTGAAGATGACGAAGGATCCTAGCCTTTTTCAGAAGCCATCGAGGAGGAGAATAATAATTTTAGCCACAGGAACAAACATGTGGCATACACTTAATATACTCTGTTGAGAGAACAAATTTTTGGTGCATCCGAGAGCAGAACACAGTTCAGGGATGGCATGCAAGAGGTGATCTTGTAAACCCACTAAGTCAGCTTTAGCAAAGTTCAGTCCACTAACTGAGGGGGAAGGAGGATATAGCAGGTGTGTGGCGACTACATCAAATAATGATCAGTTTTGTTACTGCAAGTAGAGAGTAGGTGGTGATAGTCATTTTGCTTTGACAATTTGTGAAGATTAGATCAAGAATGTTGCCCATTTGGTGTGTGGGACCATTTACAAAGTTGATAGGAATAATTTCTCATGTACGTAGCTATAGCGTTGAAGTAAAAACCTTGCCTACCTGGTCACAGTGAATCAAGAGAAACCCCTGCGATCAGGTCCACTCTCCAGCAGGAATTCAGTACTCGAAAAAATCACACACACACGCACACACAGGCAGTTTTGGAGCTGTAGGTCTACCCTGGTCCAAATTTTGAAGGGATAGTCCCCCGTAAGCCCCCCCCTCCTTAAATTTTTTCATGCTTAGGAGCCATGGTAAGACCGTTGCTTTGGGCTGGTATTACGCTGTTGCTGGGGTATGTTACCTTAAAGGTATGTAAGTGGGAGCCAAGTCACCCCCCTGTAAAAGACCAAGCCTATGACTACATCATAGTAGGTGCAGTTTCTGCTGGATGTGTTCTAGCCAACAGACTCAGTCAGACTCCAGAAGATACTTTCCTACTCATAGAAGCCGGAGAACCTTATGACAAGATGGAGATACAGCTCCCAGTGGAATATTCGCTTCTTCAGAAATCCAAAGTGGATTGGAACTTTACAACTACTTCACAGAAACACTGTTGTCATATACATAAAGATCAGAAGTCTTGTTGGCCAATGGGCAAAGTTCTTGGGGGAACTAGCACTATTAATGCTATGGTATATACCAGAGGCAACAAGCAAGATTTTGAAAGATGGGAAAAGGTCCATGGAGCAAAAGGTTGGCGTTGGGACAGTATCCTTCCATATTTCAAGAAATCTGAAGATTTTCAAGCTGAAGGGGATGAAGGCTATCATGGTTATGATGGACCATTAACTGTCACAAAGAGTTGCTTTATTTCACCTGTATCACATGCTTTTGTAGAAGCAGGGAAACAGTTGGGCTACAGTGTTCTGGATTACAATGGAGCCTCTCAAATTGGTGTGAGTTTTACTCAGAAAACAATAAAAGATGGTGTACGTTGGAGCACTGCAAGAGCATTTCTACATTCAGTTCGAGAGAGACGAAACTTGTTTGTCTAGACAGGAAAAGCCGTGACAGGATTGGAATTTGATGGTGATCATGTACTTGGTGTTTAAGTGGTGGATACTAACAACTTTATGAGTAGAGATGAAATCAAAATATCTGCCAGAAAGGAAGTTATCTTATCTGCTGGGGCTATTGGCTGTCCATATATCCTTTTGCCCTCAGGAGTAGGCCCAGCTTAACATCTGAAGGAGGAAAACATTCCAGTCCAATTGGACCTACCAGTGGGAAAGAATCTGCAAGATCACATCATTGTTCCAGCTAGCTTCACCAGCCAACATATTTTGCCTACAAGTGGAATGGTCCTTCGAAGACAACGATGGAATCTTATTCCACACTTCTAGAGTATTTGGTGTATGGAACAGGACCTTTGTCTACTTCTCCTCTAGAGGCCCATGGATTCTTCCAGTCAGGCTTACAGAACAGCAACGATGACAGACCTGATTTACATATGATATAATTATGCTGGACACACTTCTCAACGTAATTTTTACAAGACATGTTTACATCTGGAACTTTTGAAACTGGTTATAGGAAAGGCAATAGACAAAGAGGAAGGTGTAGCTATGGGTTTTTTCTTTCCTGGTCTACTCCATCCAAAGAGTAGAGGTGAGATTCATTTAAATACTTCTGGCGGAAGTGTCTTTAATCTTCCAGTAATTGACACCTAATTATCTGAGTCATCCTGATGATAAAGAAGTTCTTTTGTGAGGAATAAGAATAGCTGAGAAAATGTTTGCCACATCTGCATTTGATGTATTTCGTGAACATTATAATTCTGTGCTGGCAGAAGGAGCTATTTCTCCTTATCCCATCGGCTCTGATGATTTCTGGTATTGGGTGATACAACAAGTGACGCTTAGTATTTTTCATCCAGCAGGTAGCTACCTGTAAAATGGGTGGAGAGTCAGATTCCAATCGTGTGGTTGATACACGGTTGAAAGTTGTTGGAATCAAGAACTTGAGAGTAGTGGATGCTTCTATCATGCCTGAGGTCACTAGTGGCAACACCAATGCCCCTATCATCATGATTGCTGAGAAAGCAGCAGATATGATCAAGCAAGACAATTCTTGATGACCTACGTACTTTGTGTGATGTTAAATTTAGTTTAGTTAGTGAACGGACAATGAATGAATGAACTAACCATTTTTTCCCCTGTAGTTAATGGTAAGAAGTACTAAATGAACAAACCCTGGTAACCCCCCTATTATTCAGTTGATTAAACAGATTTGAATAATAAAGAACTGGAATTATCTATCGTACTGACTGGTTTTTGCAATGTATCTATATCTAGAAAGTGATGGCCAATGTTTTAGGACAATACCCAAGATACCTCTTCAATGAATGATGATGTGGTAGTGTGTTTATGTGGCAGAATTTCTGTCCAAGAACCTCATTGGGGAAGAAGGGTTCCATGGAGTTACCTTTGCAGCAACAATGCCATTGCCAGTGTGTCCAATGAAGAAGTGGCTGAGGCAATTCTGGATGGTCTACTCCCCCAATACGTGAAAAAAAATGATTTAATATATCTTGTGGGAAGGAAAGTGATCAGTTTATGTCTGATTTTATAACGATGAATCCTGTAAGGTACGACATCTGCCTCATGAATAAGAAAAGAAAGGCTGTGTGTGGGGGTGGGTGGGGCACCCTATTGCTGTAGGTAGCCCATTTCATTGGTGAGCTGCCAAGTGAACCTGACAAAGATCTGTGAGCAAGTGGTGTTGACAAGTGTTATATCACCATGCCTTTGTGAAATAATGTTGCTGCCAGTAGTGCAATCTTTGAGAAGGTGAGTCTGCAAATCCTACATTCCAAGGATTTCCTGCTTTTGCTGTTCATTCCTTCTCCATTCGTAAGCTGATGTACCTACTCTTTGCAGTCCATGTTTTCTGTCAAGTAAGATACAGGAGATAATTGGATTACCAACAATAGCTGAAGCTGGCTTCACTATCCAGTTTTGGGTTTGAGTTTTGGGAATTAGGTGTGGCATAGGAGCATTTTTACTTATTTGGTGATTCATCTGTGCTCTGGTAAAGCATATTCCATCACCCAAGTTTCAAAATTTCCCTCCCTTATTCCTCCATGATGCTCTACCCATGTAGAAGCAGGGAAATGACTTCCCTCCTCTGGATTCTTGTACCTAATCAACCATTTACTCACCAGTAGAATGCATACAAAAATATATGCTATGACAGATGCTTTGTTGAATGGTTCCAGTGAAGAGGTTTCTCATGCAAGGCTTCTGCATTTGTCCATAGTGTCCCAAAGCAGGTGCATTGTTGAGTGTGACCAATTCCACTTCTGTGTCTTGCACAGATGAATCAGTGCACATTTAATTTGATTAGGAATACCCTTTTTTCTCCACATTCATGGCTTCACTGTGGTCTAAGAGTTAATTGCTGGGCCTGGCATGGTCTAGTGCCATTTTAAGATGGTCACTGCCTTTGGCATGCTTCCATTTTAAGGGGGTTCACTACCCAAAAAAAAACCCCCCAAAAAACCACAACTTTTCTCTGCTTCAGAATTTTTATTTGAAATCTTGTATGATGTATACCTATACACATACCTACCTTCTGGTGCTGTGCCAACTACCCAACTACAACTGATCCGGACTTAGTGAACATTTAAGATTTCACGAGGACGGTCATATTTGGAGACTAATTTACTTTGGGATTTCACAACTTACCACAGAGGAAATTACAAAGTATGAAACACAATATAACATTGAGTTTTTTTTAAATAGTGTGATCATGGACTTTAAAAACTATTGCAATATCTTGGTAGCATTTTCATTGTTTTTTTGTACCGGTTGACATCATACTTGTTTAAAATTAAAAACAGAGAATGTCATCTTATAATTTTGTCTGATTACCCCAAATATGAAGCAGAGAGAACCGTCCTTGGCCTAAAAAAAAACTTTTTCGGGACAGGCATTTTAAGGACTAGTATAGTGAACTGACCATACCCATTAAAAAAAGACCAAAAGTAGTATACATATACATGCTAGAAAAATCAAGAATAGGGAGGGGAAGTTTGGTCTGTCCTATATAGGCCGTTTCCTAGGGGGATGACCAGAATCACTGGTTTGCTTCCGTTGTCGGTCTCCGCGGCCATTGAAACTCACTATTACGTGAAACGTCTTCTTCGCAAATCGGGAGTACTCAAGTTAGTATAAGTCAGAATGGAGCATCCAAATCTTCTCCAATTTGGAAGGCATCATATTTTGGGGGGAAACCCCCCCCCAAAAAAACCCAATATTTTTTGTGGGTAGTGGACCCCCTAACAGCAGTGGGCTTCCTCTAGCCACAATTACTAATTAATTAGTAACTTTAAGTACTGCAGAAAATTAAAGCTTGAAGATTTTGTGAAGTCCCAACTTTGACTGCCTGTAACTTGGGCACAGTTATAACTATGCAGCATCAAAAGGGAGTACCAACAGAGAGAGTGATTGCTATCTTTTAAACTGCTGATAGAATAAAGTATGCAGAGTCTATGGAGCTACAAATTTGAGCTCTATATTAACTTCATAGGAGCTCCAAAGTCAGAACCCCAGTTTTTATAACAATACCCCTTGATCGCTGTGAAAGTAACAATTTTAACACTCAGTATTGTCTCAGTTAGGAAGTCCTACAAAAATGTGGTGATCTGTGGTTGCAAACTTTGAACAGTGTGTGCATGAGTTCAATATGTGGTCTGTTCAGTATAAGTGAGCTCTGTGCCAAAATTGTTTTCAGAAGTGCAGTATTTATTAATTGAACTCACAAACAGAGTGGCATTGTATAAGATATCATCAAACTATCATATTGAAATTCTAGTTCGATGAAAACATAGTTATCAACCTTAATTCAGTATCAAATTATCAACTTCTGAGTAGATTCTCACTGAGAGAACACTGAGGTTTTAAAATATCATTTTGACAGCAAAATGATATTTTATGAATTTTTTCTGAAAAACTGTGGATAATAATGAAGTAAAGTATGATTAAAAATAATTATCTATTCTAAAAATCTGGATGATCATCTGTTTTGTGTTTTTTTAAATTAAGCATCCCACATTATCTGCATATCATGGAATACAAAACTAGATTCTGCTCGTAATTGCAATTGAGATAGTGTGTTACATCTAATAGTTGAAGAAGTCCAGCAGATTGTACCATACAGTGGATCCTCTGAATATGGAAAAGTTAGGACATTCCTGTTCATCTATTATTCGGAGGTTGTATTGGGAGGCTTCTTTAACTTATTCTCTGTTGGAGGTCATGCAGATACCAGCATAAAACATTGTGCATTCACAGTTTATTTTTATATTCATGTATGGTAGTTTGTGTGACACAGACAGTGTGCCTAGAAGCAACTCTGTCAATTAATAAACTTGCACAAGTAGCTTCATCAAATCATCCCAGAATTTTTTTAACATCTTCCAGTGACCCAAGTGCTTCTTTGTAATGCTTTACTTTTATGGGAGGTGTCTGATCTTCTTCATCAGATTGATTTTTGTCAGCATCTTCTGTTTCAACTAACTTTCTTTCTTCCCATGTGTCATCATCAATGTCAGCACAAACGTAAGGCCATTGTCCTGAACAGCTGTCAGCACTACCCATTGTCTTAGAATCAATGCTAGTATTTCATGGGCTGTATCGAGATCATGAAACATCTTCATTTTAAGCTGTTGAGGGATAAATCAGTGTTAAGAATAACTCCACTTCGATAATACTTCATTATAGTTTCCATCTTTACTTCTTTCCCTACCCATCCAATTGATGTTAGGACATGGAAACATTTGTCTTACTTCTGTTGCACAGCTACATGCATCAACCTTCGCTAAAACGTAAAGAAGAAATAGCCAAAGGTAAAGACCTTTGAAATTCTGGATAATTCCGAAATCTAATGGTTGCATTTCTCTCGTCATCCATGCCTTTTTCTGATGGTAACACTTGTATCAAAACCTTGGAAACACCTATTTTTTTACTTTCGAGATGACAATGGGCTTCACTCATTATGAAGTTACTGTAAATCTCTGCTCACTCCTTTTTCCACCACAGCATTGCTTCCCTTTTTGTCCAAACCCATGATCAGGGAGTGGTATCCAGTTCATCTAGTTTATAAATGTCTTCCTTTTTATGTCCTTTCACAATCTCAGGCAGCCTCTCCTTCCAGACCGTGATAGTCTCCCCTCATACACCACCAGATTCACCACTTACAACCTATCTCCCTATATTGTACCACTTCTTCCACTTTGTTAGCCAACCATTGGTGCCATTGAATTCTGTCTGCATAAAACTACAGCAATTTCTCTGGCCTTCTCTGCAAGTTGAGGTCTACATGGGTAAATGTTCTTGGAACAAGCCATCACATACCAATGCATACACATCAGAATACTATCAAACTGTAGGTTTTTTACTAGTTGATGCATTAGATTCATACATGGCTAAGATATTTTCACCACTCCTGAAATTTGTGTCTTACCACAACTAAACGTTTCTCCATGGCTGCGCAGAATAATTCTAGGATGCTTATTTGCTACATAGATCACATTCACCTTCTTCTCCAAGGAGAGATGAATCCTTTTTTTTAGAAGATGCCATTACCAGACTTAAGCAGCTGGCCTAGATTAGTTTCCAGACTCTAGACATCCGACACAAGAACACTCACATGAGCTGACTAGATTCTCTAGCTAGATGGCCTCTCAGCCAGTAGGCAGTGACTTGAGTGTAGCAGAAGTACATCCGTACATCAGAAGCTATAAAGAAGTCTGGACTCCTTCTATTGGAGAAGTATTGCTTCTCAGAAGGGAGCCAACCAACAGTTGTGACCAATCTGCTTTTGCAGTGATGAGAGAGGGTGTTGTTGTTGGCCACATACCCTACAATATGGCTTCGATCATCTCTCAGTTTCTGAGAAGAAGCTTCAATAAAGGCTTTGCTGAAGAGACCAGACCGGTGACAGAATCAACATAGGAGCAGGATATGATTAGGGCATCCATTATACATACCGTCTTTATAGACCCTAGCCTTGCACTGATCGAGTGACAGAAAAAAACAGTCTCTACATGCAAATGAACTATGTAGCTTGACCTATCTGCTACATAGCTTAGTATATATCATGTTGTTTTGACCATTACAACAATGCCTTTTCAATCATTCTTTCCTGTCTTGCACATGAACAGTGTCAGGAGAACTCCTGACTGGGTATGGAGGAGCGCCCGTGAAGGACCTAGGTGGGCGGATGGCCCCGAGTGGAGGTCAGGAGCAAGTGTGGGTACGGGACGACAACACCACGATGGAACGGGACGACAACACCATGATGGAATGGGGGTGGCAAGATTCGGTAGGACCAGACCACAACCGGCAGACCACGGTTCATCGCAAGTTCAGACTAGATGAACGATTCGACATCAAAGCAGCACAGAAAATGACCTAATAAGGTCACAAGAACAGCACAAGAACAGAGTAGAAAAGAGACGGACATTTTAGAGAGAGAGAGAGACAGTGAGAGCAGATATTAGAGGTCGTTAGCGAGAGAGAGATAATAACGAGGTACTAATAGTCTGCCATTCTACGTGTTATTATTATACCAGTTTATTGATTGTGCTCTGAACTGTCCAAGTATTTGATTGTTGTGCATCTAAGTTTATTTGTAGCAAAGTCAATACAACTACTACACCTCTCTTAGTGAGAAAGGGAGAATCGTGTGCGAGTAGTTCTGGTCCAGGTAGACTTTAACTAGCGAGAGTTAAAGGGTGGGCTTGGGCCTCATCGGATTGCATGGAATCAGCTAAGAGAGCTGATTATTCGAGAATCTGGGAATATGAATACGACAAGTGGTGTCAGAAGTGGGATACCTAAGCTAAGTGAGAGAGACTTAGTGGGGAAGGTATCTGGAAGCTAAGTAGTCTAGAAAGGTTCTTAGTGCATGTAGACCTAAGGTAAGAGGTCGCATTGTTGTATATATCAGGCCTAAGGTGAGAGGTAATGACTGTTACAGGTTTGGATAAGGCACCAATAGTGCTGGGAGAGGTACTATTTTGTTCTGGATTTCTGTTGACTTATCATTGCCTGTAAGTAGCAGAGAACGGCTTGAGTTATCAAACTTTGAAGCCTGAAAATCAACTCTGACCTAGGGTGTTATTGAGTGTTTTGGTTTTGTTTTCTTTAACTGTATATTAGCCTCTCGAGGCAAGTGCATATTTCAGTTTTTATAATCATTAGTTGATATTTTGTTATCAACAATTATTATATCTGTTTTGCGGTTGCGTGGGAAAATGTCGCATCGACCGGGAGAGGATAGACAGTTGAGAAGTGATGATGACAGGGAGACCCCAGAGAGACAGGGGAAGCTCGACCGTTTCATGGATCGGTGGGTCGAGATGGAGCAGCAGAGAGCTGCAAGGGTGGACCAACAAAGAGAGGATGACCGAGCGGAAGCAGCAGCCCAGCAACTACGGTAGTTTCATGCTCTGCAGGGTGCAGCTGCCAGACCTCTTCCTCCACCTGTGGCCCCACAACCCCCCAAAATAACATTGCAGAAATTCCAGGAAGGGGTGGACGATATGCAAGCCTACCTGGAAATGTTCGAGACGGTGGCTATAGCAGGAAGATGGCCAAGCGGAGAGTGGCCCCTCCATCTCCAGAGTTCACTAGCAGGAGCTGGCATGATGGCTGTGGCAACGTTGTCACCAGCTGACCAGGGAGATCATGACCGGGTCAAGACAACCCTACTCCAGACATACCAAATCACTGTGGAGACCTCCCGACGCAAGGCCTTCGAGACATCCTTTGTTGCAACCAAACCGGATGTGTGGCAAATAAAAAACAAACAACATTTCAAACAATGGTTGGATCTAGTAGGTCAACCACCAGAGACTGCAGTGTTGATGGAGATCACACTACAGCGATTGCCTCGTTGGTTGGAAGGAGAGATGAGGAATCTCAACTGCCAAACGTATGACCAACTTACCGAGTCCGTGGTGCGTCACCTTAACAACAGGAGGTCCGACAGAGCGTTCGGGGGAGAGAGAGTTAGACCAAGGGAAGGGCCTAATACTCCACCGCTCTGACAAGGAAGTACATCTACTCGCCCTGGGAACACCCCATTCAGTCAACCACCTCCATCAACCAAGGGAAACTCGTTCCGACCAAAGGTGGAGCCAGGTAGTACCCCCTCCGACTGACCAACTCGGAGCGATATCAGTCAGGTCGAGTGCTTCCGGTGTGGTCGCAAGGGACACCTGAGATGGGACTGCAGAGTGAGGATGGAAGAAGCTCATTTTGGGAGCAATACACCAATCAGGTCGAACTTACCTCGGTGGACGGAGGAAGTGTTGATCAACAACAAAACAGTCACTGCCCTACTCGACACCGGATGTTCAAAGACAATGGTTCATCCAAGGTGTCTTGGGTCGAAGAGATTGGGGTGGAAGATCCCCTACGTCACAGCTAGTGCCAAGAAGACATGGTTTCCAGCGGCAAAAATCTGTCTTCAGATCAGGGGAAAGACATGTGAGTTAGCAGTTGGTGTTTCTAAACATTTGAATGTTGACATGCTGCTAGGCAGAGACGTACCAGGTTTCCGAAGGTTGCTGAAACAGGCAATTGAAAAAGAAGAAAGGAGTGAGGAGAGTGAACTTATGGGAGTGCCGGAAGGGGCTGAAGCACTGGTCAGCACCAGGGCCCAAGAGAGAGTAGCAAAGGAGAGAGAGGAGACGGGAGATGTGGCACAGAAGGCAGATGAAGTGGTCATCCACGATCTGGAAGAAGACGAAGAGGAGGAGTCAGAGGAGATACTGGAGCAGCTGTTCAACTTCTCTGATGACCTTTTCCTGACCGCCCCGATTCAATCAGAACGGAAGCAGCGTACTGATGGCAGAGCTAGAAATAACAGGCGGTCATCGGTCATTTTCTGAGCAATTCACCAATTTGTCTGACCAAATCACCACTACTTGCTCAGCTAGATTGTCCTAACAGCAAATAACAAGCTAAGTGGCTACTAATAGTCAGCTGCTTAGTGTTGCAGCTGCAGTGGTTACCAAGAAGTAAAATTCACTTAGTTGTGAAAAAGAAAAAGGAGGGGGAAAAAACATAGTAGTGTGGTTAGCTAATAGCATGCAGTGCATGCCCTTGGCTAATTGGTGCCCTTGGCTAATTGTATCCCCTAGGCTAATTGCAATGTATCAGGCTGAGGTCTGGTGATTGTAGGAAACAGCTGAGCTAGGTACAAATGATTTCAATACTGATAGTAGCATTGAGTTATGGTGGGAAAGTACAACTAGACCAAACCAGTGGCCAAGGAGAAAGTACAGGAAGAAAGCCTGCTACTGCTACACCCAGCACCTCAGCATTTGTAGTGAATGAAGATGAAGAGAATGAGTCAGACAGAAGTAGTGAGTCTGGTGACAATCTTCCTTTAGAAGACTAGGATAACTGGATGGAGAACATGCAGTGACATTTTTGTCCTACTTAAAGGGGGAATCGACCATTTTGTGGGTTTTTTCCCTTTTTTCCCCCTTCTTTCATCAATCTATACCTTCACTATTAAATTAGCTGCATTTCAAGTTTCAACATTTTATTGTCAACCATTCTTGAGTTATGATACTTTTTATCCTCCCATTTCATTGCAACTCTGCGCGATGAACAAGAAGAAGCCTGAATAAACGCAGTAAGTTGGATTGTTCATAATAATATAATAAGCGTTCATGGCCAAGACTTGAAACTTGGCTAAAATATCGCTCCGTCATTTCCGTGCTATCTGCGCAAAGTGGGGTACAAACGTCTGCTTCTGCGCATGCCACGTTTTTTCTCAGTTCCCAACTTTGATCGAACCTCTGTGTGATTTCTAGTGCGATTCTAAAGCTACTATCATGCACTTTTCAAACTGATTTATTATGAAATATAATTTCATGTAGTGACATCACATGATACCGTGTAACTCATTCAATTTTTGTCTGTAGTCAATAATTTTTATATATTTTGAAAGCTCTTGCATTACTCCTTCTTTTTAATTGACTCATAACCAATCCAGTCATTTCCTAATGAGATATGTCAGTCTGACCGCATATGACAGCATAAAAATGAAATTGGGGATGTTGGGGTGAATAAAAAACAAACCAAAAAACTATCAATTCAAAAGACGTATCTGTGATCACTCTAATATCACCATAAATAGCAAGTGTTGAAAACCTGTGGTTCGGGTACAGGAGCGCATCTAAACATTTTAAAGGACCCTTGTGGTTTTACCCATGTTTCAGTCCTAGTTTATTGCAACACCATTATTCTAATGTCATTGGTAAGCACCTAGAATGAGCTACATTTTGAGACCATAATCTTTGGAAATGGATTAAGCATTCAATAGTTATGACACATTTTTAATAAAAACCACAAAATGGTCGATTCCCCCCTTAACTTTTCATACTGTATTGTCATTTTTTTGTTGTTTTTATGAATCATACTATTATTATTGCAAGTATACTAAAATTTAGTAGAAGTGTAATGACTGACCAATATTAGAAAATGACCTAGCAAATCTTATTATGCTAGGACATCATGTCCTACCAACATCAAACCTCATTTCTAGCTCTGGATGGGGAGGACCAGACGACATTGGAACTGATCTCTCCGAGTCAACTCCGTACTCTCCAACTACTCGATCCAACGCTGGAAGGATGGCGGAAGCAGGCGGATGAGAATAGTGAGGGTGACGTGACGTGGTCAGCTGGCATCCTTGTCAAGAAGGCGAGTACGACAGGTGAGGCAGAACGTTTAGTTGTCCCCCTGTCGTGTAGGCGAGAAGTGCTGAGGATGACCACACAGCACACCCATTGCGGGACACTTTGGTGAAGTAAGGATGCTGGACACTCTACGGCAGAGGGTGGTGTGGCCTGAAATGACTGGTGACGTAAAGGAGGCATGCCACTCTTGCCCTGAGTGTCAGCTAGCTGCCCCCGTGACGTTAAAGTCAGAAAGAAAATATTCAACAAAATAATAAAATACCCACTCTAAATATACCACATGCTATTTTGGTAATTTCTATGTGTGCACACATGAATATGTCCAAGTTTTCTGATATATATACTTATGGCAGTCCTTCACTGAACTGAATTGGAACTTCACCACAGTTGCTATTCTGTCAAGCTATACATCAAAACTACAACAGGTAGGAGCAACACAAGTGAATGATAACCGAACACAAAGGTATGCCAAGCAAGACTGTCACATCGGCGAATGCAAACATAAACCTGTCCACACTGCACTTAATAAACAGATGTGTGCATGTTGGGTCAGAGGAAAATGCTGATGCGCATCAATGAGAATTCATCGCGTCCACACTAGCACCGAAAAGAACAATACGAAGCTAAAATAAATAGCCTACCAATGTCAATAAACTGTAGCTGTAATTGAGATGTTTTTTCCCAGAGCTAGAAATAACAGGCGGTCATCAGTCATTTTCTGAGCAATTCACCAATTTGTCCGACCAAATCACTACTTGCTCGGCCAGATTGTCCTAACACCAAATAACAAGCTAAGTGATTACTACTAGTCAGCTGCTTAGTGTTGCAGCTGCAGTGGTTACCAAGAAGTAAAATTCACTTAGTTGTGAAAAAGAAAAAGGAGGGGGAAAAAACAGTGTGGTTAGCTAATAGCATGCAGTGAGTGCCCTTGGCTAATTGGTGCCCTTGGCTAATTGTATCCCCTAGGATAATTGCAATGTACGAGGCTGAGGTCTGGTGATTGTAGGAAACAACTGAGCTAGGTACAAATGATTTCGATGCTGATGGTAGCATTGAGTTATGGTGGGAAAGTACAACTAGACCAAACCAGTGGTCAGGAGGAAGTACAGGAAGAAACCTGCTACTGCTACACCAAGCACCTCAGCATTGGTAGTGAATGAAGATGAAGAGAATGAGTCAGACAGAAGTAGTGAGTCTGGTGACAATCTTCCTTTAGAAGAGACTGGGATAACTGGATGGAGAACATGCAGTGACATTTTTGTCCTACTTAACTTTTCATGCTGTATTGTCATTTGTTTTTATTAATAATACTATTATTATTGCAAGTAGACCAACATTTAGTAGAAGTATAATGACTGACCAATATTAGAAAATGACCTAGCAAATCTTATTATGCCCCCACATCCCTTTCTTGCTGATCAGTAACCAATAGATGGGTAGGAAACATTTGCTGCAGAGAAGAGGAGAGATCTGAGGGAAAGGCAGAACGAACGGAAGTTGAAACTGCACGAGGGAGTAAAAACAGAGACATTGAATTTTAGCAAGCACTGAACAAATACTTTCTTTTTTTTTTCTTCTAAATTCTACAATAAAAATAATGACAGAACCAAATGCCTCGCATATTCCTTATTAACAAAATCACATAACTTTAAAGCTAACGCCCCCTACCAAATCACTGCTATAGTTGTATCTAAACCACCATTTAGGATACTGAAGAAACCGCCAAAGTGAGTTTTAGCTGAGATGTAAACTTTTTGTCTGCTAATTAAAAACAGGATAGGGGTGCTACTGCACTGCACTCCCCAATAGACGGATACATCACAGACATGGCCATGTGTGGGGGGGGGGGGGGCACTATAACCCCCTCACACACACACATCCTATTCCCCACTGAGAGCCAGCTTTGTTGCCAAATTATTGCACTCTTAAATTTAAATTTAAATACAGCACAGCCATGCTAGTTTTAATAGTTTTAAACAGGTAAAAGGTAAACAGGTAAAAGGTCACTGAAGAAATTGTCTCCACTTTATGCTAAACAGGATGCTAAACAGGTAAAGGATCACTAAGGATTTTTTTTAATGCTTGTTCTAACAGGTAAAGGGTCACCAATTGAAGTCAGAACTAGACTGTGCAAGCTCTTAAGCAGGTAAAGGATCACCAAAGGGGTTAAGTACACCCTAGTTTCTTGCGTTACATATTCTCTGTGATGTCTAACTCCTTTAGGGCCTATAGGGCCTACAATGAAATGCATGCATGGTCACTACCTCCAGAAGTTGGGTCGGGTATTTCTTCTTGTTTACTATGGTAAAGTCAGTCTCAACAGTTCTCTAGCAATGTACTAGCTAGTTTGGTGACTGGCCACAGATAATATACAGCAGGTTACAAAGTTCCGAATTGCAGCATCACAAAAACAAGAGTGAATGAACGCAAACTCACGTAGTTATTTGAACGCTTTAATTTGTTGCTCTGATTTTGCATCAAACTACTTATCAATTGGACAAGAATAATGCACATTAATGGCGTTATTTAATTCTAATTCAGCATAGACGTGACTAATGCGGATTGGTTTGTGCAGTGTTAGAGCACCAGGACAGAAAACTTTAACGGACAGACAGTTCTGCAACAACATGGAAGTATCGCTGAGTCAGCAAAGCTCACATGCAAACATAATATACCAAAATGCAAGTATTTCCACCCCTCTAACCGTACGAAGATTGTAAGACTCAACCCCTGCGCTTGTGCCAAGAAATATTGCCTTGAAGCCCCACCACTTTTCACATGCTTGTAACAATGCTCAACCAAGCCAAGACATTTGGAACTTACAGTACCTTGAACACTTCTTAGTCCAGAGACGAATATCATCTTTTATCCTTAGCAGAGGAATGTCTACAAAAGTACAAATGCTCAATTATAAATGGTCATTGCAAAGGATTGTGTATGCCTTCAAATGGTGAGGCAGCCTACAAAGTGTAAATTCCTCATCTAGTAGGGTGGAAGGGGGAGGAGAGAGTCTTTTTGATTTACTTGCAACAAATTTAGTTGAAGCATGGATGCATATAGAAACCTTGCCATGGGAGGGGGCGTTTGATGGGGCGTTTGCGATTAAAAAACAGGTGTAGGGCTTGACCCAGTATCAAAATTTGAAAGGGGGGGAGGGGTGACTAATGCCCCCTTCCCCACCCCAAATACACCCATGTAGGTGAATAAAATATATCATAGCAGACCATGCTATATATACTTGTGTAGTGTTAATTCAATTCCAGCATGTACCTAATCAAATTCTGAAACAACAACAGGAAAATAGTTCAAATTTCCAATAATGATACTGGCGCGCAGGTGGAAAATTGAAGGCGTCGTCGACAAGGCGTCGACAATCAACACCTTCAATTTTCCACTCGCGCGCTTGACCGGGTAATGTCTACTCAAAACGGTCCTTGTATGCTCTAGAGCTTCCTCTAACCACTCGTACTATTTTTAATTTTTTGGCACTTCGCAACTCGGAGTGGTTTTCTCCGGCGATTTTCGGGTGCAGATTTTTGAAGTCCCTCCACTTTAGGGTCTAGTAACTTACCTATAGTTATAACTATGAAATATATTTTAGTATCAAAAGAGAGCACACAGAGATACCTATCTTTTGAGCTATATATCAAGTCCATACCATGAAGTTTGCAGAATCTACTGAGCTCTAAAGTTGTAACCACAGGTTTAAAAAAAAAATTAGTTAACAGATGTCCCCCCTTAAGGGGATGGAAACTAATTCGTGTTTTTTTTTAATAAATGATTTAACAAAACGTCATAGCAATTTATATTTAAAAAGATTATGGTCTCAATGTAGCCCATTCTAGGTGCTTTCCAATGACATTCGAGTAGTGGTGTTGCAATAAACTTAGGCTGAAATATGGTCTAAACCACAAAGGCCCTTAAAATGCTTATAAACACTCCTGTACCCCAACCATAGGTCTTCAACACTTGCTATTTATGGTGATATTACAGTGACCTTAGAGGCCTGTTTTCAATAGTTTTCTTGAATTTTCATTTTATTTTTATTCCCCTTAATTTTTATTCCCCTTAATTTTTATTCCCCTTAATTTTTATTCCCCTCAATATCCCAATTCTCAATATCCCAATTTCATTTTTATGCTGTCTGTCAGACTTAACTAATCTCATCAGAATTGACTCGATTGGGGGGGGGGGCACTATTCAAAACACTGAGCTATGAAAGAGTTTTCATAATATATTTTTTAAATTTTTTTACTACGGACAAACATTGAAGGAATTACACAGTTTTATATGATGGGTCTCTTCTTCCGATGACAACTGGAATGCTGCATGATAGTCACTTTAGAATTGGACTAGAATAACACAGAGGTTTGATCCAAGTTGAGAACTGAGAAACAACAGCGTGCCGGGCGCAAGAGCAGACTTTCATACTCCACTTTGTGCACATAAATGACAGAATAGCATCGAGCGATATTTTAGCCAAGTTTCAAGTCTTGGCCATGAACGGCTATTGTATTATGAACGATCCAACCTGCTGCGTTATCCAGGCTTCTTCTTATTCATCGCGCCGAGGTGCGCCATGAAATGAGACGATAAAAAGTATCATAACTCAAGAATGGTTGACAATAAAATGTTGAAACTTGACGTGCAGTTAGTTTAATAGTGAAGCTATAGAATGATGGGCAAAAATTATTTAAAAAAAGGTTTACTCCCTCTAAGAGCATGCCAACATCAACCAACCAGTTTTAGCTCATGGCTGGGAACACTTTACCTGAACTCCCCTACAACCAGACACACTTGCTTATCATCATCTATTAAGAGCATGCCAACATCAACTAACTAGTTGTAGCTCATTGTTGGGAGGGAGTAAGGAGGGACAAAAATGGTCCCGTCCACACCTATTTTTGGGGTTCCCATCTATCCCTTGGGCAGGCTCAAGCTCTGATTCTAGCAGCTAGCTTTCTCCTGGCACTAACGTTGCCAAGTCAACACAGCAAAAGTATCCCACTTTGTGGAAAATTGTTCCGTCGAGTCCCAAGTCCACCTTGCGGGAAAGTGAGCCAATAGATTAGGCATATATTACGATTCACCTATATAGACCTTGTTTGATGGGCAATGCACAAGCACCCAAAAGATTAAAGGGCTGACTAACATCCCCCACCCCATAAACACCACAAAATTTATGGTTACAACTCTGTTGCTCCATGGCTTCTTCTCACATCAATGTGTGAACTTGCCAAAAGGTCGATTTCTCTTATGAAATTTAAAATGTTGCCTAGGTAATAACCATGCCAAAGTTACATACATCTAAAATTGGGAAACGTCATCTGAATGCCAGAATTTCTAGCAAGAGAACCAACTTTTGGTGCTCGACTAGATAGTCATGGTTGAGCACCTAATGGAAGAATAAATAAAAAATGTCCATTAAAGTAGGGCTTCCCTCTAGCCCGAGGCACTCATTACAGCTGTCTGGAAGTTAGGCACTCCACATTTTTAAGTACCACAATTTGTGTGCATGTAACTTTGGCAGTTAAACCAATGAAATTTTTATTTCCAAAAGAGAGCACTCAGCGAGATCTATCTTTTCACTTACATACAGTGAAGTGCACAGAATCTATGGACCTCTAGTGTCAAGTTATTTGGGGGGGGGGGGTTGGTATTTTGGGGGGATTAGTCCCCATCCTCCTCCTTCACACTAAACTCTACATTGGAGCCACTCCCATTTTTGCCATGGGACTATAACCACTTTTGTAGGTTATAAGACTACACACAACCACAAGAAGCATGGCTTCCATATACCACTTTACAACAGACAAAACAGGAACAAATAATTTTATTTAGACCCAATTAACCCTTTCACTGCTGCAGGTAAATCCCCCCCCTGTGCTGGGCCTTTTTTGGAGGAAAAAAGGTGATTTTGAAATAAATGCCAAATAAATACTAAAAGAGGTTATTTTGAAATTCTTTTTGTGTATTTGGGTTGGCAAGAGGTTGGCCTATGGGAGAAAAATTGAAATTTGGAATTTTGCATAATTAGATGGTCATGGGCCTCATGGCGGCCATATTGGATTTCCCTTTTTTCATCAAATCTGTGATAAAAACTACTTTTTCTCCAAGAAATTTGTATGGGATTTTTTTTTTCCACTGGATAATGTCGAAGAAACATAAAAAGAATAAAAACATAGTTTGAATTATATTCATCATTTTATTCAAAAACAGACGTTTGTCGGCAAAATCGTGAAAAAACATGACATAAAAATTAAAAAACACTAAACATGTGTTTTTCCCAAAAATTAATCATTTATACTCCAAACAACCTTCTGGGATGATGGAATGCAGATATTTGAAGTTCAGATGCATATATTCAAATGTGTTTTGAACATTTATCTGGTTATATAACCTCTAGCAACCATGTATTTTGGCTATTTTGGTCACATTGATGTCGTTTCGTTGGAAGCAATCAATTTTTGGTTCGAAAAACCTTTGTTGTAACATAATGATGACATTGTTCTTCTTTCTGATGCCTACTCTATACCTTTATAATAAATAATTGAATGGTAAGAAAACTCTACTGGAGTGAATTACCGACCACTTTCTGGAGACCCCGTTACACGAAAACTATGATTTTCTGGCCACAAACTGATTTAATTTTATCGAATTCATTTTATAAAAAAATTGTGACAGTCAGGGCAGATCCACACTGTCCTGACTGGTATGAAATCCGCGCGCCCAACATACACGACACATTTTGTCTTTCTTGTGCCTTGTGTGGCCAGCCTTCTCCTCTCTTTTCTCAGGGAAGTGCCTCCCTGTTAGCCTATGTACTGGTTCTCGCCCTGCTACATCTTTGTTCAGTTTAGGACTGAATACTGTCAGGAGGTCCTTGAAGTCGGCTAGGAAAACTTTGGTAGATGGGGTGAATTTGCGGTGAAGTTTGTGGTCACATAGGGCACACTGCATGAACAACCTCAAAGCAATCTTTTTGTACCATTTGTATGTTTTCCTGACCACACTCACACTATGGAGCTGCTGATCTACCATATCTACTCCACCCATTTTGTGATTATATGCAATGATGCATGCTGGCTTGAGTATAGGATTTTTATCCTTGTCTTGTTTTCCAGTAGGAATCATAGCAGCCCTTCCCTCCGTGGTCAACATACCCTGTTTGTGACTTCATGAAACATGATGTCCCCTTCTCAAGTCTTGTAGTCCGAAGATCACCAGGGTAATTCGCACGCTTTGGGTTGATAGTCCCACAGAGGTATGTATCATGATCAAGGAGGTAGGTAGCCAAAGCTGGGGATATATAGTAGTTGTCAAGATACAATGTGTGGCCTAGGCCAAGATAAGGCTGCATCAGGTTCAGAGGTATACGCTCAGTTACAAGCATTTGGGGTTCTGGGTCTTGATGATCCCTGAACGTGTTCTCAGCCGAATATACAATAAAATCAAGACAGATGCCCTCGGATGTACAAAGCTCATAAAATTTGATACCAAAACGAGCACGTTTGGTTAGAATGCACTGCTTGAAAAGCAGCCTCCCCATGAACAAAAGAAGGGATTCATCCACGCAAGGATCTTTCTCGGGGGCATAGACACGCTGCATGCGATCTCTGACCTTCCTGATGAGTGGCCTTATCTTGTACAGCCTGTCCCTATCGTGATCTCTGGGGTCATGGGCGGGGTCCTCATTATTTGCAAAATGTAGGAATTGCAGGAGGAGAAAGAACCTATCCCTTCTCATTATTTGCCCGAATATAGGGTGTGAGAGATCTCACTTATGCCGCTTCAACAATTATCTGTCAACAGCCAGCCACAAGTTTCACTCCACGATACCTGATCCTACTAACAGTCTCACTTCACTGTCAGCCTTGAACAAGTCTAATCAGTTTGCTCCTCGGTCTCTGATTCTTCCCCTTAATATTCACACTCAAGGAGGTCTAGCGCTTTGCTAGCCAATAGTAAATCACAAATGAGATAGGTTGGTTTGATTGGACAACTTCACAACAGTTTCACAATACAACTTAAACAATGCATAAGTTCAATAAAAAGCATAAGTTCACTTTTGAATAACACAATAATCCGTATCTCTGGTAACAGCTAAAAATGGTCCCTTTTATAATTTACGTGCTGATCTTAGTCTTTACGTCACCGTCCTGTGACGTCACAGACTTCTAGAAGGAATTCAGGGATTACAGCTACCAAGTCAGGTGACTCATTAACCTCCGTAAACACACGTTCTTTTGCAGGCTTCTGTGGTTGCTTGACAGGGCTTCCCTCGTCCTTGCATTCATCACTTCCAATGGGGAGTGTCTTTACTTGGTCACATGCCATGTTTACAACATTCAATTGTTCTTCTTCTTGTGCAGTCAGAGTGCTCATCTCTGACATTCCTTCCTCCTTATGAAGAGATCCCTGATCTCTGGAAAGGCCATCAGCGTTTGCATTAGCATGCCCACTTCTGTGAACCACTGTAAAATCAAAGGGTTGCAAAGCCAAGGCCCATCTTGCAAGCCGACCATGGCTGTCCTTGAGGGTAGAGAGGTGGGTAAGGGGGTTGTGGTCCGTCTCCACTTTAAACCGCGTCCCTTCCAGGTAGGTTCTGTAATGTTGAATACCCTTTACAATGGCCAAGGCTTCCCTCTCAATTGCGGAGTAGTTACACTCCCTCGGCAATAGTTTCTTGGATCCAAAGGCTATGGGGTGTTCCTCGCCCTTCTCATCCACCTGACTGAGTACAAAGCCTAGACCCATGCCAGACGCGTCGGTCTGCAGCACGAAGGGTCTTGACCAGTTCGGGGTGATTAACACAGGAGCCTTGGATAGGGCTTCTTTTAGTGACTTAAAGGCCTCTTCACACATTGAGGTCCATCTTACTGTTTTTGGTTGGTCTTTCTTTGTAAGATCAGACAGGGGGCTGGCAATGGTGGAGAAGTTCAGGATAAACTTCCTGTAGTATCCGCACAACCCCAAGAATGACCTTACCTGCTTCTTCGTTCTGGGTTGAGTAAACTCCTTCACCGCTAAAATCTTACACTCCATGGGTGCTACCAAGCCTCCTCCCACTACATGCCCCAGATACACACATTTGTTCTGGGCAAAATGGCATTTCTTTTGCTTCACTCGGAGTCCAGCTGCTCTCAACCTCTCAAAAACTTGTTTCAAGTGTCCCACATGCTCCTCCCATGTTGCACTGTGGATCAAGATATCATCCAGATAGGCCACCATAAACTGGTGAAGCCCATGGAGTATCTGATCCATCAGTCGCTCGAACGTTGACGGAGCCGACACTAGCCCAAATGGCATGGTACAAAACTGGTATTTTCCGTATGGTGTAATGAAGGCTGTCTTCTCTCTGTGATTGGGGGCTACCGGTACCTGGTAATACCCTTTGGTTAAGTCCAACGTGGTGATATACTTGGACGCTCCAATCCCATTTATTAGCTCTTCTATGTGGGGTAATGGGTACGGGTCACCGATGGTGATGGCATTAAGCTTTCGATAATCCACGCACATGCGTTGGGACCCATCTTTCTTTGCCACCAACACTATCGGTGCTGCCCATGGACTCTTGGATGGTTGGATTATCCCTTGTTCTAGCAGGGTACTTATCTCCTTTCTTAAGAATTCTTGTGAGTGGTGGGCCAGCCTATAAGGTGGTAATCTGATAGGTGGGACATCCTTGGTTGGAATTTCATGACACACCAAGTCTGTTTTTCCAGGCACATCCTGGATCACCTCTGCAAACTCTCTCCGCAGGTCTCTCAATTGACTAATTTGAGGGGCTGTCAAGTGGCTTTCCTCTTCACCTTTCTCTTCAAAGTCTTCTTCGTCGAGGGACATGAAGCCAGCCGGGGCTGGGGAGGTCCATTGCCTCATGCAATTGACATGGAATACTCTAAACCTCTTCCCCGTAGTGCCAAGGTCTACCTGGTAAGTCACTTCCGTCACCTTTTTGGTAATAATGAACGGGCCTTGCCACTGATTCTCCAACTTGGTTTTTCTTATTGGTCGGAATACTAGGACATAATCCCCCACAGCAAACACTCTCTCCACGGCCTTCTTATCATGGTAGTGTTTCTGACTTTGTTTCTGTTTCTTTTCTCTCTCATAGGCTAGTTCTCGTACTAACTCTATGTTAGCTTTCAGGGTCTCAACAAATTCAATGCTTGTGTTTTGGCCTTGATCCTCTTTTCCCTTCCAAAATCTGACCATCTGGTCCAGGGGCATTCTCATTTGTCTACCAAACAACATTTGATAAGGAGAAAAACCTGTGGTCTTGTGTGTGGTTCCCCTGTATGCCCACAACATATATGGTAGGCAATCATCCCATTGTATCTTTGGGTTCTGGGTCAACTTTCTTAATAAGTTCTTCAGGGTAGAGTTGAACCTCTCAACCATCCCGTCTGTTTGAGGATGATACGGGGACGTTCGGATCTGTTTAATTCCCATGTTCTCACAGTATGCCTTCATGATTTTCGAGATAAAATTTGAACCATTGTCCATTAGGACTTCCTCAGGTATTCCCACTCTGGCTGTCATATCAATTAAGCATTTGATCACACTTTCTGAGGTCACATTCTTGAGGGCGTATGCCTCTGGCCACTTGGATGTGTAGTCCATTATCACTAGGATGTATCGATTTCCTGCTTTAGTTCTAACCAAAGGTCCAAAAACATCCATTGCTATTCTCTTAAATGGCTCTTGAATAATTGGTAATGGGTGGAGAGGGGCTTTGGTTAGTAGGGCGGGTCCACTCTTCTGACAGATATTACACGACTTACACATCTCGCTTACATCTTTAGCAATACCCGGCCAGTCTAACCTCTCTCTGAGAGCTTGTAATGTTCGTTCCTTCCCGAAATGTCCGGCTATCGGCAGATTGTGTGCCATTCTTAAAGCCTTAACTCTCATTACTTGGGGTAGAATAATTAAGGTCTTGCCAATGGTATTGTAAGGCTTTCTTCTTAGTATTCCCTTCTCCCAAAAGTATTCACTTCCCTTCTCTCCTACTTTCTCCCTTATGACCTTTAACGTACTGTCGTACCTTTGGGCCCTGCCCAACTCTTCTGGAGTGATGACATCCTCTATGTCGGCACACTGGGGTTCATCAGTCTCAGGTGTCTGGTCATCTAACTCTGCCACAGTCTGGTCACTCAGCATCTCCTCCACGTCTGCTGGCGCCATGGCTTCACTCTCCTTCTCGCTATCTTCCTCAGGTGGGTCAAAGGTTGACACCACTGCTCCATCCAGCTCTTGTTGCAGGTCTGCTTTCTCTGCAAGGACGTCTTGCCTCTTCTGTTGAGCTCTTGTCACTACCATTCCTATTTCAGTGGGTGTGGTAGTTGAGGAGGTGTTCTCTTCTGTCTGCTCAGGTCCTTCCTCAAGGACTTTCTTTAGGAAGTGGTGAAAGTGGGGAATGTCCCTGCCCATAAGCATCTCTTCAGTTATGTGCTTGGACACTCCTACTGCCATACTCATGGTTTTTCCCTCCAACTCCAGGGTCACGCTGGCAGCCGGGAACCACGTTCTTTTATTTGATGCTGTACTGTATGGAATGCTCCATCCCAGGTAGTCTTCATCCCTAACACACTTTGGGTGGACTATACTCTTCGTACAGCCAGTGTCTAAGAGTGCTCGGACTTCTTTCCCATTTATTTTCAGGGTCTTTGTCCACTCTGGCATCTTCACTGGTCGCTTAGGTAGTACCATGCCACACTTGGCATCTTCTGCCTTGATAAAGGGTACTCTCACCCTACAGTCTCTTTGGAAGTGTCCCTTCTTCCCACAACGGAAGCACTGTACCTCCTTCATGTCTTTCTTCACATAAAGCGGCTTCTCGTTGTCTCTGTAACTGTCACTCCTTCTGGGCTCGGAAGATCTTTCTTTGCCCCATGTCTTTGTTCGTGACTGGTACTGTTCCTTGTGTCCCTTTTCGTTCTTGTCCCCTCTGGGCTTCTGATTCCCCAGGTGACGAATAATGGCTTCACAAAGATCTTTGTAGGATTGAGGGTTAAGGTTCCTCATCTGGTTTTCCAGCCAGTTTGGGAGTTTTGACAACACAAGCTCCATAAGCACCATCTCTCTTGTGCTCTTTATGGGGTCGGAGTCTAACCACTGATCAAAGTTCTGGTGGTATTCTCTCAACCACTGATCTGGGTTATCTGCATTGAAGCTCTGATCAAAAACTTTCTTCCGATGCGTTTCCGTCGAAATCTGGTACACCGAACAGAGGGCCTTCTTCACTTGCTGGTAGTCAGCTTGTTGAGCTGCTGTGAGCGCTGACACTGCTATCTGCCCTGCTCCCGACAAGGAGCCTCTCAAGTGGATGGACCATAATCCAACTGGCCACTCGCTCACTGTTGCTGTGGCTTCGAATGTGTCCAGAAATGCTGCCATGTTGTCTGTCTTCTCATCAAATTTTTGGAGAGACAAACGAGGTGGAGGTGGAGGAGGTGGAGTTCTCTCACGAGCCCCCTGCACTCCTGCCATCATTGCCTCAAATCTGTCTTGCTAATCAGCCATAGTCTTGCGATCCAGGTCTCTCTGTTCAGCTGCATAGGCCTTCTCCCTTTTTCTGAGAGTAGCCTCTTTCTCACGTTGCTCGTGTTCTCTATCCACACGGCTCCGCTCAATCGCTACCATCTGCTCCAAGAAGTTCTCCATTGGCCGTATTTCTTGTGATATTGGCTCTGTGGTGTAACTTCTTAATGTCTTTAGTCTTTTTCCGCGTGACATGCACGAAACCAATAATCTGTCTCTGGTAGGATTTTTCGTGCGTTCTACACGGAAATCAATCAAAACCCAACAATCGTTACTGAGAGTACACTCTACCAAGCGACTCCGATAAAACAACTTAAACCAAGGACCTCTTCTGCTAAGAGTCCTTGTATCTGGTTTAGACGAACAACTTCTTTGATAGCAAATCCTTCAACCAATGATTAAGGATCATATCCTACCGCTGCCACCAATGTGAGAGATCTCACTTATGCCGCTTCAACAATTATCTGTCAACAGCCAGCCACAAGTTTCACTCCACGATACCTGATCCTACTAACAGTCTCACTTCACTGTCAGCCTTGAACAAGTCTAATCAGTTTGCTTCTCGGTCTCTGATTCTTCCCCTTAATATTCACACTCAAGGAGGTCTAGCGCTTTGCTAGCCAATAGTAAATCACAAATGAGATAGGTTGGTTTGATTGGACAACTTCACAACAGTTTCACAATACAACTTAAACAATGCATAAGTTCAATAAAAAGCATAAGTTCACTTTTGAATAACACAATAATCCGTATCTCTGGTAACAGCTAAAAATGGTCGCTTTTATAATTTACGTGCTGATCTTAGTCTTTACGTCACCGTCCTGTGACGTCACAGACTTCTAGAAGGAATTCAGGGATTACGGCTACCAAGTCAGGTGACTCATTAACCTCCGTAAACACACGTTCTTTTGCAGGCTTCTGTGGTTGCTTGACAGGGCTTCCCTCGTCCTTGCATTCATCACTTCCAATGGGGAGTGTCTTTACTTGGTCACATGCCATGTTTACAACATTCAATTGTTCTTCTTCTTGTGCAGTCAGAGTGCTCATCTCTGACATAGGGGTTGCTATCAGATCGTCCGTGGACCAATACATGTCCAGCCTTGGCTTGTGAATAACACCCATCAGTCCAAGTAAACCGAAGAATGTCTTCATTTCATCAACGGTAGTGTCCATCCAGTCATGAACCCTGGAGAAATCCTTGCAGTTTTTCACGGTTTGCCTCGATGAACTGCTGAGCATATCGGTTGGTCTCCTATACAATATGCCTGAAGATATCGATAGTGAAGTACTGGGCGAAGAATTCATCAATAGTTGCATTGGCACCAAGCCTAACTTTGAGTCGCCCTCCACCAACGAATGGAATTTGCTTTGGCTCATACTGGTCAATGTCCCAATTTATCCTGGGGTTCTGCGCCCTTGCAGGCCTCCGCCCCTCCCCTCTAGCACGAGGCCGGCCCCTCTGACCTCTTACAGGACCCCCTCTGCTACCGCCTAGGCCAACATGAACCTGCACGCTGCAGCCACGAATCCCACCACCACGAACATGTGGACCACATTTGGCCTGTTTGGCCTGCACTGGCTCATATTCTGCATCACTTTCATTACCTGATAGCTCACTATAATCAGTAAGAACAGCTTTCTCATCAACTGACTTACGATTAGGACTAGGGGACTGCCTTCGTCTAGGGTGCCTCTGCATCATCGTCTGATTCACCGCCAGAATCTACAGACATAGCATTGTCACCTTGTCCCTGTGCAGGGCCCCGTAAGTCGAGTAAATCATCGGCCTCGTCCATTGAATATACTCCCAATTACTTTCGGCATCATCGGAGTTAACTATTGGAAACGAATGACCTGTACCGTCCAAATCAAAATTGTCCTCGCTATCCGTGACAGCAAAGATCTGGTCTACAACTTCATTGACGGTGTATTGCCTGCTGTGAGGCCGTCCTCCCTCCATTATGCTTTCTACCACTGGGAAATACTACTTTCCAACTGGAAATCACTTCTTGTTCATAGAGAAAAAAATCGATGGCACATGCAGTACACGCGTAATTTTAAAAATGATTAATTTCAAATACCCGGTACTACCGGGTACGCGCAATTGAACGACATTTTTTTCTACCCGGTACTACCGGGTATGCGCAGTGAATGGGTTAACTTGGCACAATTTAAAAAAATAAGACTGCATCCACATAGAAGACCACTAGTTCAACAACACTTTTATTATACCCTTTAAAATAAAGGCAAAATGTTGACGGGTGCCAATTGATGCCCCCCCGTCTCCCACCCCCATAAACGAGGTTCCAATGTACCAGAATTGGCTAAGCATGAGTACAACCTTAGGATTACATGTGTATTGCAGGGATATTTGCTAGGATGTACAGAACAGAATGTGATGACACAACCAATTACGTAAAAATAGCTGTTGCAGGGCTAAAGAGAATATGTGACAACCAATTACATTCACAGTCAAAGCAATATTCAACCATGAAGTCAGTCCAAGGCTGCAACTGGGCATGCTCAATCTGCCAGAAGTTACCAAAATTAAATTTAAAAAAAAATCTTTATAACACAACACAATTCTTTTTCTTTTGGATTGGAAAATTTGTTTCCCTTAAAACAAACATGTTTATCACAGGAAAGATTTATCTCAGACTTATCTCACATATTTCATAATAACTATATTAATAGGATAAATGATGCTTTCAAAATGTGTTGGCTATTTCAAAATTTATGATGTTTACACTATTAATTTGACAAACATCGACTAGACCGCCTTCATGATTGTACTCGAGATAAAATATAAAGAAACAACAATATAACAGCTGGCTTTCTATTGGCATTGTGAGAGCGGTGCTGTGAGAAATTCTCCCACGTTCAACATAAAGGCTGTAGCAAAGTACCCAGACACTACATATTATACCGTTAACGCTCACCTGATTAGGATTCATTCAGATCTAACAAACTTGTCCAGCACAAGTACTAGCATGGCTTGACCTCCTACCGCCTCCAGACTTCTATTGCACGCTGTGAATGGCAGCGGCGCCGCGACGACCTTTTACCACCGGTCATAGGCCAAACACGAGCGCCTCAGTCGCACAAGTGCGTCCCATCAAAGCGAGTACATCTGAGATGCCAGCGCGGTCTCCGCCGAATAAAGAAGCTAACGTGGTTCAATAGCATTGGGTTTACTAATTCTGGAAGACACAGGTATGAATATGCTTTGTACTTATATCTGATGTATATGCCCAAAATAACAAGTTATGTCACTGTTGAAACCAGGCATGTTAGAAAATAAGTAGGCGTTGAAAATGACTAATGCGCAAAGTACAGTAGTAACAATTCTTCAGCTTGGCAGACCAACTTGCTGTCAATTAGTATCTCACTGTACACAAGAAAATATCTCTGACCCTCACCAGCCAATCTTTTCCATTTTAGTAGGCAAGGGAGAAAAAATAAGCTTGAAACATGCATGTTTGCGAGTGGCCAGTGGTTGGACTATCAAGAAGCCTAAGACTGTGCTTTGTTTCTACCTTTCTAAGGCGGAGAAAAAGAATTTTCTGCCAAAAGATAAGAGAGAAAGCCTACATCAGTCTAGGCTATATCAATTGGAAAGATGCTTCTTCAAGAGTGGATACTTAAAGCTCTATATAGGTATGAATATGCTTTGTACAGTATACAGTTAGCTATATAACTACGTCTAAAGCTAGACAATTCGTGTAATATGTTACTTACAATTTTTTATGCGTACCCAATCAATGCAGGAGATGCCAGCTATCTAAGTACTATGCTGATGCTTTTAGACTGATATCCAGCTCACATGGCCAAAAATGTTGTAAGATATTGGATGGAGCACACAAAGAAGAAAGGAAGCTCAATCGAAGAGTGCTGGTAAACATTCTTCAAAATGTGGAGGTTATTGGCAGAGAACAATGTTATTAAGGGGACATGATTATAATCAGAGTAATTTTATTCAGCAACTGCTGCTGAGATGTCATGATCAATCAATAATAAATCTATCATAATTATTATAGATACATAAATTATGTATTGGACATTTAGGATATAGCTAACTGAATCACCAGAAAGAAAGAGCGACAAAAATACGAGTCCAGATGTCCAGAATGAAATGTTATGGCTCATGTCTCACACAGTTCTTCATGGGATAGTTGAATAAATCCAAGGTGCTGAATACCATTTTACCATTATGGTGGATTAACGTGCAGATTCATCTGGTAAAGATCAGCTGGTATTATGCTTTAGGCATGATGAAGCATTCCATGAAGACTTGTGATCAGGAATGTTGTGCAGAATCCAGCTTGATTACAAGAGTCTCGAGCTGTTAAGATTAGGTAGTCTTGGTATCATGAATGTTGTGCAGGATCCTGCCTTATCATAAGAGACTCCATTTGTTAATATCAGGCGGTCTTGGGAAGTAATGTGCAGCATCTGGTCTGATCACAAGAGACTGCCTGTTAAGATCAAGTGGTTTTGGCATCAGGAGTTTTGTGTAGCTTATTAAACTCCTTCTGCTTTTCTTCTGGCTTAGCCAATCTGAAGAATTATATTCTTCCAGCCATGAGGCACTCCCACCATGATCTCGTGGCCCTTTTAAAAGAAGACTATTCCTGATGAAGACTACAGCATCCAGTCGAAACATCGAGTGAATAAAATTTGGTGTTGATTATTGAGAAGGTGATTTTAATGTTATTATGTCGACTGAGAATTCATTGAGATTATTATAATTATTATATCTTTATTATTATAATTAAGTTAGTATAAAAAAAGGTAAAGTAATGATTGGAGGGAAGGGTTAAATAATTGTCCAAAAGTCTATCAGACTAATGGTACATTGACCAGAGCATCAACAGCATTCTCCCTCTGAATGGCAACAGAGAGCCTCTGCAAGAGGAATTGGAGCTTCTCTAGGACCTTGATAAAGGAAAGTGTTTAGTGGCCAAAGCTCCTGAAGTGTCAACTGTCACAGGAACAAACAGGTATATTCGATGATCTTTGCATTCGGTGGATTTCAGTAATTATATTATTTTTTTTAAATAACGAGCAAAAACAATTATTAGATGAAACAAATATACACACAAACAAATAACTAAATTAAACTAAGGACTGCCGAATAATGTTCTCCATTGCAATGACACGGATAGTCACTGGACAAGGTAAGCAATGGATTTCACTTCACTAGTTCTCTGACGAGGTGATTAGAGAGAGAAACTAGGTGGAGGTATGGACGACCCTGAAGGAAATGAAGGACGCTTCACCTTGAACACAATAGGCCTCACATCACTCTGAAAGGGTGTTCTCCGAACAAGCCAGTTTTAGGATTGCATGTATAATTACAGCAGGGACGTACATTAAAGACAACTGTTTCACAAAACCATTCGTTACATGTGCATTCCGATGGTTGCTTTATTATCCTGGCGTGTGTGGAATGGCGAAAAAGTAGGGGAAGATGGTAATGTTACCAAATACTCGAAGACTCGTAAGGGAGTGGATGAGCAGAATAATCTCTCAAGTCCGTGCATACCATTAAAGCCATTGCAGAGTTTTTATTTCATGATGCCACACGCAAGCGATGTTTGCTGCCAGGATATGGAATTCAACCAGAGATAGCATACACATGGCTGATAATAGATTGCATAATTTATGGATACAAGTCGTGCTAAGTTTTGCTATAATGCTCCGGCTGACCCTGAGCCCCAGCCCTAACCCAGCTCTAGCCCAAAATGTGAGCACCCAAGGTGTATCCTATGGATCCAATTTGTGGAGAGAGATAGCAAAAAAAAAAAAAAAGCCATACGATCGACTGCTGCAAGCAAGGAGATCATACCAAAAATGTAAGTCTGCACTGGACAAATGTGACTCCCACCTGCAGTTTGTGCAGCAATGCATCAGGGATGACATAATACCCAAAGGTCTGACAATCAAAAAGAGCTGCTATGCATTCAAAGAAGACCACTCAGACATTAATCAGAAATTTGAAATTATTTTAAGAAATGCAGAAAAAGAATTATTGTTATCTCTGGAACAGCATTACGAGAAAGTAAAGGAAAATTTGGAAACAGAAACAGAGCAAATCGAAGACAGCATAAAAACAATTGAAATGGCCAATACCGCTTCTGCAGAAGAGTGGGCGGAACACTGTCATTACCTGCAAAAAACAAATGACAACCTGGAAAAGACACAAGACAACAGCTGTAAACACCACGAGACAAATGAACAGAGAACAGCCAAAGGGCAAGCAAAACACAACTAAGAGAAAAGGCAGAAATGCTGCCAGAAATCAACAACAATGGCAGAGACAACAGTGGCAAGGCAACCACCCCTATCCACCGAGATCCCAGTGGCCAACCAACACCAATCTGCCAACGGGCAACCGCAATGGCAACGGCCAAATTATTACCAAAATTACGTGCATCAGCCCCTTCAACCTCGCATCCCACAGCAAATTCGACCCATGCAACAATCAATAAATCTGCAGAGAGCACCACTGCCTCAGCAGCCACCCACAACCAACTCCTATTACCACCAACAATATGGTGCAACTCAGCAAATGCAACAAAATTTTCGGCCAATCTACAGGCAGCCCCAGTGTCAGTAACTGAGCAATCTCCATGCAGCAATAATATAAGAAAGATTAGGAATAGGAGATACCACAGACGCACACTCACCAGGAAAATCATTGTCAAACACAAAAAAATTAATGCCAAATCCTACATAATCAATCTATCCAGCCACAAATTGTCGACAATCGAAGAGCAGGTTCTCACAAAAGGTTTGGGATTTGCTCCATCCAGAACATTAAATTAAGAAACATTGTCCCAAACTTGATATACCAAGAGAGAAAAGCCATTGCAGACCTGAGAAACAATGAGGGTCTGGTAATAAAAAAGGCAGACAAAGGCTCGTGTATTGTGCTGGAGGCCTACATCAAAGCGGGCATCGAACACCTGGCAGATGCACAGATATACGAAGAAATCAGCCATGACCCGACACAACAGCTGGTCAAGGTCATCAACCACTTTGTATCAACCCTGCTCGCCAGAGGATACATTGACCTGCCAACACACGACATCTGCAACTCAAGGACACCAGAACTCAACAATTATATTTCCTGAAAATATTGCACAAGAATCCACACGGGGTGAGACCAATAGTGAGCGGCTGCAATGGTCCCACAGAGAAATTATCGGCCCTTGCAGATTACTTTCTGAGTAGTACCAGAGACAAACAGCCACATCAAGGACACCAAGCATGTAGTGCAGATTCTGGAGACCCTATCATTGCCACAGAACTGCACACTGCTGACCATCGATGTCAAGGCACTCTACTTGAATATACCACACGAGGAAGGCATCCAAGCGTGCCTCCAGCAACACTACCATGCTGGCAGAGATCAACCACCATTTCCACCACAAGTGGCCCAATCTATCCTCAAGATCGTACTGCAGAGAAACTATTTTCAATTCGGCCAAAAAATATTCCACCAAGTGCAAGGCACGGCCATGGGCACAAAAATGGCCCCCTCCTATGCCAACATATTCATGGACAGACTCGAAAGAGATTTCATGAACACCCAGGACCACAAACCCATGCTGTGGAAGCGCTACATTGATGACATCATAGTCATATTATGGGACAAGTCCCCAGAACAATTGCAAACCTTCCTCACCAACCTCAACCTCTACCATCCGACAATAAAGTTCACCCATACATCATCAAGAATTGCCTTCAAGCTAGGCAAAAAGATCTCTCACTCCTTGGTCAGAGCTCAGCTGAGCAATCAAGACATGCCACCTGCTCTGCAAACGCCCGTCCAACTGCCAATAGTGACGCTGTCATCCTCATCCGACACCAAAGGCTGCAAATGCTGTGCCATCATGTCCAACAAGGACCAGATATTCTCTGCATCCACGGGCAAATTCCACGGGCAAATTCTACAGACTGCCCAGGCGCACCAACTGCCAGACCAAGAATGCAGTCTACCTGCTCGAATGCACAATCTGCAGAAACAAGAGCCAGTATGTTGGCCAAACAAGCAGGACCATTGGCCAGAGAATGACTGGCCACAGAGCGGCCCTGGCTGCCGACAAAAAGATGCCACTCCATCTACACTTCAAAAGAAACAGACACCCGCTATGCTGGAAGATCTCCATTCTCGAAGTCGTCCCCGACCAAAGCAATCTACTGCAAACAGAAGACAAGTAGATGAAGGCTCTCAATACTAAACTCCCACACGGACTGAACTCCTTGTACTCTTAATTAATTGTGGCTGCTCTCCGATCGTTTCCGTAAGCTATTCGTTTCGCTAGGCAATGAGACATGTGGTTAATTGCATTGTACATTGGACCATATGGTATAGTTTAAAAATAGTTATAGTGTCTTGCTACCTATACACTTTAATCCTCCTCCTCATCACCACGCACGGACACCAACATAAGTAGATTTTCATACAGGTCCTGGCTAAACAAAATAAATAAAAACAAAACAAAAGTTAGCTATATACCTATGTACTTGCACAGTTCATAATACATTTTAGCTACAGTAATTTCAGAGCTCTTTTCAGTCCATAATGCCTCATCCCTCTTATTTCCTCTGGCAGAGAGTTAAAAAGTACTGCCCCTTGAAATTCAAATGTTGAGTGGTAAAATTTTGTACATGGTTGTCCAAGGTGTCGTAGAATATCCGTGGTTAGAGTTTGTCACAAATTTTAAATATGTGGGAGCTTGACCACTCAGGCATCTATGCACCAGACATTGGGTTTTCTGGTGTCGTCTCATCTTGAGTGTCGTCCAACCCAAAGTTTGTCTCAATGACTCACTGCTCGTGCGTGGTGGTTTGTGTAGGATTACCCTTAGAACATAGTTCTTCACCCTCCCCACTCTGTCACTCAAGGCAACTGAACGGCTGCACTGCGCGTAGTTCGGTTTGTTCTATATAGCAGCTGTACGGACCGTAGATTCTCTCTCTCAAGTGTCAGGGTGAGTTGAGCAGACAACCATCAGCTCCTTCTGTAGTGTACCAGTGTAGTGTACCTGTACTGTAATTTATTCTTCAGACCATGTGTGTATTTTCAGGTTCGTACCTGTACTGTCATTCTAGTTTGTGTGTAGTCCTACCTGTATTGTCATGCTAGTAGGTGTGTATTCGTACCTGTACTGTTATGCTAGTTATTCCAATATAGAGCAGGGAGCACTGCTCTATATATTACCCTGCTCTATAAATAGCCAGTGAACATGTGACTGCTTATTAGAATAGTTGGGTGTGGGTGGTTGGCAGGTCAGCCAGTCAGCACACCACAAATCAGCACAATATTTAGCAGCCAAAGAGACCCACTCTAACTGCTAGGAAATGATTTTGGTTTGTGGACACTTTTGGCGTGTGCTCAATAGCAACAGTGAAAAAGGAAGGGGGAAAGGGGAAAGGGGAAAGGGAGGAAGAGTCTAGGGCTTGCTTGCTGTTTCCCGAAAACAGTCTAGTTTTGAGGGGAATACAAACTGTAGCAAAAACATTCTTTTACTTTCGGGCAACCATTGGTGTGCTGCTGCTGTGACTATCTCTCAGCTATGTTGTAAACTTTACAAGCTCAATAAGTGACTGTTGAGTACTTTTTACAAGTTGTGGCCAATGGAGCTACAACTGTTGGCAGGAGGGAGCTGATACATTTTATTTATTCACCATGAGCAGCAAAATGATATTAAACAAGCAACTCAAGGCAAACAAGTTCCTGTATTATCATCATCAGCAGCACTGCTGAACACCACACCACAATAATCAGCACACATGCAACATGACAAGTTGGTAGTTTGCTGATTAGATGTGGTTGAACTGCTAACAAACACCTGCTAACCAAACACATGTGACACTGGGCCGTGGTGGGGCAAGACAGTGAGTCCTGCACCATTCAGTTCTGGTGAATCAATGTTGGACTACTTCTGGTAAAATCAACTAATTAATTAACACACATCACATATTTGACTTCTTATTAGAGACTGAATAGGAAGTATGAACTTGCAATTACCTATAATTATCGTTTGTGTGTATTGATATTTACTATAATTATGGTCATCTCCCTTTGAGAGAAGAGAATCTAATTAACAAATTAACACCTGCACAATTGTACCTGACAATTATTGTATCCAGCAGGCGGAATTTCTTTTTTTAATTTAAATTTTTTATTTAATTTTTTAATAATTTTTCCCTCCTCACTATCATGCACTTACAGTTTTTTAAGAGTAATAGCGCTATACTGGATCCTTCGTGAAGTGTTAGGCAGCTTGCAGAATTCTTTTATTTTATATTTCATTTTTAATTTAATTTAATTTAATTTTTTATTTTATTTTTTTTTTAATTCTTATTTAAACAATTTTTATTTCATTTTAAAAAATCCTTTTTTTCACCGCTATCATGAACTTACAGCTTCGTAGAGTAGAAGTGCTGCACTGGATCCTCCGTAAAGAGTTCGGCGGCTTGCAGATCGCGGACTAAAGAAGGCTGCTTTGTAAGCGCGCGCGTGATCCATATATACGGTTAATCGGTTAAAGGGAGTTCACCTCAGGAGTTAAGTAGACTGACACTCAGTCTTATATTGTTGAGTATGACAAGCTCTGAATGACAATTTAATTTGTATGGCCGTAGTAATGGCTTCAGTAGTACATGTAATGGCTTCAGTAATAGGTGGGGTTTATTATTTTAAATAATAAATTTTACAAACTATTTTTTGTTAACTTGGGAAAAAATTCTAAATAGATTAGATCCCCTTTTCCCCACCTAATTGCCTTTTCTTTCCCCTTCCCTTACCCAGAGAATGTTGGGAATGTAATTATGCCACACATTTCCCCCTCCTTTTTTGGTCCAGCTAGAACCCTGGGTTAGGATTTCTCCGTGCTTCACTAGGAACTACAACTAGGAACTACATGGAAGATCCTAGTCACTCTCCTCCAAAGAAGAAGTCTGCTATTATGGCAAGATTGGATCACAAAGATGGTGGTCCAGCTGGGAGACGCACGAGCCTGTGGTTAGGATATGCATGTGCATACATACTTTTTCAGGCTAATTCATTACTACTCAACAAACAAAACCTTTGGCGAGTGCTCTCTGGTGTTCTGGTTTCTCTCGCCCTTCGTGTTCTGCGAGTGGCCTGTCGTACTAAAAAAAGAAGTAAGGTTCTTTTCTTACCTTTGCTTGGTTGTGTCAACGGCTTCTATGGCTAAAAACTTATTCTCTTTTTCTCCCAGGAAACCACTCACTCTCTGCAATCATCTCTCTCTCTCTCTCCCTCACACAGTCACACAGCCTGTAAGTGCTAAACCATTTATCCCCCAAACTATTAGCCTGTATGTGGGTTATTCTGCCATCGAGTACCATCCAAAAATGCTAAAATCTATACCAGCAAGAACTTTCAAAACTTGTGATGTCTAGAGAAGCTATGTGTGCTATACGAGGGCGTGGACAAATAGAGGGCGAGCTCTATGGCAGTTCACAATTAGAAGTACAGTTTGTTAGTCATTCAATTGTTGTCTAGGGAGCTTCCCAGGCATCCACTATCTAGTCCAGTCTCCTGCTTCTGCAACCAGGGTGGGTGCACCGTCAGAGAAAAGCCTTGACCTCTCTGACATGGCTGAATCTGACATTTCTGGAACAGCAGGTGTTGTGTACCTTTCTGGAACAGCAGGTGTTGTGTACAGGGAGCAGACAAACCTCGACATCAACCACACAAACCACTCAATCACACACTCTTGAACAGGGATGTTGTGCTAAAAGATTCGAAGAGTTCTGATTGGCGGGAGGAAATGTCACAACAACACTCTGATATGACCGTAAAAGGAAATGTTGCAGACTGTTCTGACAGCGCCGAGTCAGGGTATAAAAACGATCGAATGAGAACGAGAAAGAGAGAGAATCGAAGAGAGAGACTCTAAGAGAAGAAGAGAAAGGACGAACTTCAATAAGTTATTGAGCTGGGAGCGTATCGTTGTTATTGTTGGACCCAAGTATAACTAGACTTAGACATTATTTTATTTACTATGATTATGCTTGTGGTTGTGATATTTGAATATATTGCTACTGTGTAATATTTTGCGATTATATCACATTGTTATACCATAAATTTTTTTGAAGCAGAGACGGGAAGGGTTTATTGAGCTGGAGATTGGTATTGTATGGTCCAGTAAGACTACCACTGAGAAGAAAGTGTTAGCAAGGCTGAGGGAATCATCAGAACTCTTAGGTGACTTACAGAGAGGTCACCCAGAAGAAGATTCCTGAGAGTGGTTGGTTGGGAGGTGTCTACACCAATGAGGATTACATATTGGTATGTACCTTTTATATATAACACAAACTAGATGCTTCTCATACAGATGGGGTGTAACTGTGAAAGCTGCATAACAACACCATAGCAAGGAGCTAACAACACCGTAGAAAGCAGCACACATGGCACAGGCTGTTATGCAATATAAGGCAGCTATGCCCCAGTTTCAACATAAGGCACCAGAACTTGGGTTAGCATATAATGCACCAGAACTTGGGTTAGCATTTAATGCACCAGAACTTGGGTTAGCATATAATGCAACAGAACTTGGGCTAGCATATAATGCACCAGAACTTGGGTTAGCATTTAATGCACCAGAACTTGGGTTAACATATAATGCACCAGAACTTGGGATAGCATATAATGCACCAGAACATGGGTTAGAATATAATGCACCAGAACTTGGGTTAGCATTTAATGCACCATAACTTGGGTTAGCATATAATGCACCAGAACTTGGGCTAGCATATAATCACCAGAACTTGGGTTAGCATTTAATGCAGCAGAACCTGGGTTAGCATATAATGCACCAGAACTTGGGTTAGCATATAATGCACCAGAACTTGGGTTAGAATATAATGCACCAGAACTTGGGTTAGCATATAATGCACCAGAACTTGGGTTAGCATTTAATGCACCAGAACTTGGGTTAGCATATAATGCACCAGAACTTGGGTTAGCATAATTATAATGCACCAGAACTTGGGTTAGCATATAATGCACCAGAACTTGGGCTAGCATATAATGCACCAGAACTTGGGTTAGCACATAATGAACCAGAATTTGGGTTAGGATATAATGCACCAGAACTTGGGTTAGCATATAATGCACCAGAACTTGGGTTAGCATTTAATGCAACAGAATTTGGGTTAGCATAATAATGCCCCAGAACTTGGGTTAGCATATAATGCACCAGAATTTGGGTTAGGATATAATGCACCAGAACTTGGGTTATCATATAATGCACCAGAACTTGGGTGAGCATATAATGCACCAGAACCTGGGTTAGCATATAATGCAACAGAACTTGGGCTAGCATATAATGCACCAGAACTTGGGTTAGCATATAATGCACCAGAACTTGGGTTAGCATTTAATGCACCAGAACTTGGGTTAACATATAATGCACCAGAACTTGGGTTAGCATATAATGCACCAGAACATGGGTTAGAATATAATGCACCAGAACTTGGGTTAGCATTTAATGCACCATAACTTGGGTTAGCATATAATGCACCAGAACTTGGGCTAGCATATAATGCACCAGAACTTGGGTTAGCATTTAATGCAGCAGAACTTGGGTTAGCATATAATGCACCAGAACTTTGGTTAGCATATAATGCACCAGAACTTGGGTTAGAATATAATGCACCAGAACTTGGGTTAGCATTTATTGCACTAGAACTTGGGTTAGCATATAATGCACCAGAACTTGGGTTAGCATAATTATAATGCACCAGAACTTGGGTTAGCATATAATGCACCAGAACTTGGGCTAGCATATAATGCACCAGAACTTGGGTTAGCACATAATGCACCAGAATTTGGGTTAGGATATAATGCACCAGAACTTGGGTTAGCAAATAATGCACCAGAACTTGGGTTAGCATATAATGCACCAGAACTTGGGTTAGCATAATTATAATGCACCAGAACTTGGGTTAGCATATAATGCACCAGAACTTGGGCTAGCATATAATGCACCAGAACTTGGGTTAGCACATAATGCACCAGAATTTGGGTTAGGATATAATGCACCAGAACTTGGGTTAGCATATAATGCACCAGAACTTGGGTTAGCATTTAATGCAACAGAATTTGGGTTAGCATAATAATGCCCCAGAACTTGAGTTAGCATATAATGCACCAGAATTTGGGTTAGGATATAATGCACCAGAACTTGAGTTAGCATATAATGCACCAGAACTTGGGTGAGCATATAATGCGCCAGAACTTGGGTTAGCATATAATGCAACAGAACTTGGGCTAGAATATAATGCACCAGAACTTGGGTTAGCATATAATGCACCAGAACTTGGGTTAGCATTTAATGCACCAGAACTTGGGTTAACATATAATGCACCAGAGCTTGGGTTAGCATATAATGCACCAGAACATGGGTTAGAATATAATGAACCAGAACTTGGGTTAGCATTTAATGCACCATAACTTGGGTTAGCATATAATGCACCAGAACTTGGGCTAGCATATAATGCACCAGAACTTGGGTTAGCATTTAATGCAGCAGAACTTGGGTTAGCATAATGCACCAGAACTTGGGTTAGCATATAATGCACCAGAACTTGGGTTAGAATATAATGCACCAGAACTTGGGTTAGCATTTAATGCACCAGAACTTGGGTTAGCATATAACGCACCAGAACTTGGGTTAGCACCAGAACTTGGGTTAGCATATAATGCACAAGAACTTGGGTTAGGATATAATGCACCAGAACTTGGGTTAGGATATAATGCACCAGAACTTGGGTTAGCATATAATGCACCAGAACTTGGGTTAGCATATAATGCACCAGAACTTGGGTTAGCATTTAATGCACCAGAATTTAGGTTAGCATATAATGCACCAGAACTTGGGCTAGCATATAATGCACCAGAACTTGGGTTAGCATTTAATGCACCAGAACTTGGGTTAACATTTAATGCACCAGAACTTGGGTTAGCATATAATGCACCAGAACTTGGGTTAGAATATAATGCACCAGAACTTGGGTTAGCACCAGAACTTGGGTTAGCATATAATGCACCAGAACTTGGGCTAGCATATAATGCACCAGAACTTAGGTTAGCATTTAATACACCAGAACTTGGGTTAGCATATAATGCACCAGAACTTGGGTTAGCATATAATGCACCAGAACTTGGGTTAGCATATAATGCACCAGAACTTGGGTTAGCACATAATGCACCAGAATTTGGGATAGGATATAATGCACCAGAACTTGGGTTAGCATATAATGCACCAGAACTTGGGTTAGCATTTAATGCAACAGAATTTGGGTTAGCATATAATGCCCCAGAACTTGGGTTAGCATATAATGCACCAGAATTTGGGTTAGGATATAATGCACCAGAACTTGGGTTAGCATATAATGCACCAGAACTTGGGCTAGCATATAATGCACCAGAACTTGGGTTAGCACATAATGCACCAGAATTTGGGTTAGGATATAATGCACCAGAACTTGGGGTAGCATATAATGGACCAGAACTTGGGTTAGTGTATAATGCACCAGAACTTGGGTTAGCATAATTATAATGCACCAGAACTTGGGTTAGCATATAATGCAACAGAACTTGGGCTAGCATATAATGCACCAGAACTTGGGTTAGCACATAATGCACCAGAATTTGGGTTAGGATATAATGCACCAGAACTTGGGTTAGCATATAATGCACCAGAACTTGGGTTAGCATTTAATGCAACTAAATTTGGGTTAGCATAATAATGCCCCAGAACTTGGGTTAGCATATAATGCACCAGAATTTGGGTTAGGATATAATGCACCAGAACTTGGGTTAGCATATAATGCACCAAAACTTGGGTTAGCATATAATGCAACAGAACTTGGGCTAGCATATAATGCACCAGAACTTGGGTTAGCATATAATGCACCAGAACTTGGGTTAGCATTTAATGCACCAGAACTTGGGTTAACATATAATGCACCAGAACTTGGGTTAGCATTTAATGCACCATAACTTGGGTTAGCATATAATGCACCAGAACTTGGGCTAGCATATAATGCACCAGAACTTGGGTTAGCATTTAATGCAGCAGAACTTGGGTTAGCATATAATGCACCAGAACTTTGGTTAGCATATAATGCACCAGAACTTGGGTTAGAATATAATGCACCAGAACTTGGGTTAGCATTTATTGCACTAGAACTTGGGTTAGCATATAATGCACCAGAACTTGGGTTAGCATAATTATAATGCACCAGAACTTGGGTTAGCATATAATGCACCAGAACTTGGGCTAGCATATAATGCACCAGAACTTGGGTTAGCACATAATGCACCAGAATTTGGGTTAGGATATAATGCACCAGAACTTGGGTTAGCAAATAATGCACCAGAACTTGGGTTAGCATATAATGCACCAGAACTTGGGTTAGCATAATTATAATGCACCAGAACTTGGGTTAGCATATAATGCACCAGAACTTGGGCTAGCATATAATGCACCAGAACTTGGGTTAGCACATAATGCACCAGAATTTGGGTTAGGATATAATGCACCAGAACTTGGGTTAGCATATAATGCACCAGAACTTGGGTTAGCATTTAATGCAACAGAATTTGGGTTAGCATAATAATGCCCCAGAACTTGAGTTAGCATATAATGCACCAGAATTTGGGTTAGGATATAACGCACCAGAACTTGGGTTAGCATATAATGCACCAGAACTTGGGTGAGCATATAATGCACCAGAACTTGGGTTAGCATATAATGCAACAGAACTTGGGCTAGAATATAATGCACCAGAACTTGGGTTAGCATATAATGCACCAGAACTTGGGTTAGCATTTAATGCACCAGAACTTGGGTTAACATATAATGCACCAGAGCTTGGGTTAGCATATAATGCACCAGAACATGGGTTAGAATATAATGAACCAGAACTTGGGTTAGCATTTAATGCACCATAACTTGGGTTAGCATATAATGCACCAGAACTTGGGCTAGCATATAATGCACCAGAACTTGGGTTAGCATTTAATGCAGCAGAACTTGGGTTAGCATAATGCACCAGAACTTGGGTTAGCATATAATGCACCAGAACTTGGGTTAGAATATAATGCACCAGAACTTGGGTTAGCATTTAATGCACCAGAACTTGGGTTAGCATATAATGCACCAGAACTTGGGTTAGCACCAGAACTTGGGTTAGCATATAATGCACAAGAACTTGGGTTAGGATATAATGCACCAGAACTTGGGTTAGGATATAATGCACCAGAACTTGGGTTAGCATATAATGCACCAGAACTTGGGTTAGCATATAATGCACCAGAACTTGGGTTAGCATTTAATGCACCAGAATTTAGGTTAGCATATAATGCACCAGAACTTGGGCTAGCATATAATGCACCAGAACTTGGGTTAGCATTTAATGCACCAGAACTTGGGTTAACATTTAATGCACCAGAACTTGGGTTAGCATATAATGCACCAGAACTTGGGTTAGAATATAATGCACCAGAACTTGGGTTAGCACCAGAACTTGGGTTAGCATATAATGCACCAGAACTTGGGCTAGCATATAATGCACCAGAACTTAGGTTAGCATTTAATGCACCAGAACTTGGGTTAGCATATAATGCACCAGAACTTGGGTTAGCATATAATGCACCAGAACTTGGGTTAGCATATAATGCACCAGAACTTGGGTTAGCATATAATGCACCAGAACTTGGGCTAGCATATAATGCACCAGAACTTGGGTTAGCACATAATGCACCAGAATTTGGGATAGGATATAATGCACCAGAACTTGGGTTAGCATATAATGCACCAGAACTTGGGTTAGCATTTAATGCAACAGAATTTGGGTTAGCATATAATGCCCCAGAACTTGGGTTAGCATATAATGCACCAGAATTTGGGTTAGGATATAATGCACCAGAACTTGGGTTAGCATATAATGCACCAGAACTTGGGCTAGCATATAATGCACCAGAACTTGGGTTAGCACATAATGCACCAGAATTTGGGTTAGGATATAATGCACCAGAACTTGGGGTAGCATATAATGGACCAGAACTTGGGTTAGTGTATAATGCACCAGAACTTGGGTTAGCATAATTATAATGCACCAGAACTTGGGTTAGCATATAATGCACCAGAACTTGGGCTAGCATATAATGCACCAGAACTTGGGTTAGCACATAATGCACCAGAATTTGGGTTAGGATATAATGCACCAGAACTTGGGTTAGCATATAATGCACCAGAACTTGGGTTAGCATTTAATGCAACTAAATTTGGGTTAGCATAATAATGCCCCAGAACTTGGGTTAGCATATAATGCACCAGAATTTGGGTTAGGATATAATGCACCAGAACTTGGGTTAGCATATAATGCACCAGAACTTGGGTTAGCATATAATGCAACAGAACTTGGGCTAGCATATAATGCACCAGAACTTGGGTTAGCATATAATGCACCAGAACTTGGGTTAGCATTTAATGCACCAGAACTTGGGTTAACATATAATGCACCAGAACTTGGGTTAGCATATAATGCACCAGAACATGGGTTAGAATATAATGCACCAGAACTTGGGTTAGCATATAATGCACCAGAACTTGGGCTAGCATATAATGCACCAGAACTTGGGTTAGAATATAATGCACCAGAACTTGGGTTAGCATTTATTGCACTAGAACTTGGGTTAGCATATAATGCACCAGAACTTGGGTTAGCATAATTATAATGCACCAGAACTTGGGTTAGCATATAATGCACCAGAACTTGGGTTAGCATATAATGCACCAGAACTTGGGTTAGCACATAAATGCACCAGAATTTGGGTTAGGATATAATGCACCAGAACTTGGGTTAGCAAATAATGCACCAGAACTTGGGTTAGCATATAATGCACCAGAACTTGGGTTAGCATAATTATAATGCACCAGAACTTGGGTTAGCATATAATGCACCAGAACTTGGGCTAGCATATAATGCACCAGAACTTGGGTTAGCACATAATGCACCAGAATTTGGGTTAGGATATAATGCACCAGAACTTGGGTTAGCATATAATGCACCAGAACTTGGGTTAGCATTTAATGCAACAGAATTTGGGTTAGCATAATAATGCCCCAGAACTTGGGTTAGCATATAATGCACCAGAATTTGGGTTAGGATATAATGCACCAGAACTTGGGTTAGCATATAATGCACCAGAACTTGGGTGAGCATATAATGCACCAGAACTTGGGTTAGCATATAATGCAACAGAACTTGGGCTAGAATATAATGCACCAGAACTTGGGTTAGCATATAATGCACCAGAACTTGGGTTAGCATTTAATGCACCAGAACTTGGGTTAACATATAATGCACCAGAGCTTGGGTTAGCATATAATGCACCAGAACATGGGTTAGAATATAATGAATCAGAACTTGGGTTAGCATTTAATGCACCATAACTTGGGTTAGCATATAATGCACCAGAACTTGGGCTAGCATATAATGCACCAGAACTTGGGTTAGCATTTAATGCAGCAGAACTTGGGTTAGCGTAATGCACCAGAACTTGGGTTAGCATATAATGCACCAGAACTTGGGTTAGAATATAATGCACCAGAACTTGGGTAAGCATTTAATGCACCAGAACTTGGGTTAGCATATAATGCACCAGAACTTGGGTTAGCACCAGAACTTGGGTTAGCATATAATGCACAAGAACTTGGGTTAGGATATAATGCACCAGAACTTGGGTTAGGATATAATGCACCAGAACTTGGGTTAGCATATAATGCACCAGAACTTGGGTTAGCATATAATGCACCAGAACTTGGGTTAGCATTTAATGCACCAGAATTTAGGTTAGCATATAATGCACCAGAACTTGGGCTAGCATATAATGCACCAGAATTTGGGTTAGCATTTAATGCACCAGAACTTGGGTTAACATTTAATGCACCAGAACTTGGGTTAGCATATAATGCACCAGAACTTGGGTTAGAATATAATGCACCAGAACTTGGGTTAGCACCAGAACTTGGGTTAGCATATAATGCACCAGAAATTGGGCTAGCATATAATGCACCAGAACTTAGGTTAGCATTTAATGCACCAGAACTTGGGTAGCATATAATGCACCAGAACTTGGGTTAGCATATAATGCACCAGAACTTGGGTTAGCATATAATGCACCAGAACTTGGGTTAGCATATAATGCACCAGAACTTGGGTTAGCATATAATGCAACAGAACTTGGGCTAGCATATAATGCACCAGAACTTGGGTTAGCATATAATGCACCAGAACTTGGGTTAGCATTTAATGCACCAGAACTTGGGTTAACATATAATGCACCAGAACTTGGGTTAGCATATAATGCACCAGAACATGGGTTAGAATATAATGCACCAGAACTTGGGTTAGCATATAATGCACCAGAACTTGGGCTAGCATATAATGCACCAGAACTTGGGTTAGAATATAATGCACCAGAACTTGGGTTAGCATTTATTGCACTAGAACTTGGGTTAGCATATAATGCACCAGAACTTGGGTTAGCATAATTATAATGCACCAGAACTTGGGTTAGCATATAATGCACCAGAACTTGGGTTAGCATATAATGCACCAGAACTTGGGTTAGCACATAAATGCACCAGAATTTGGGTTAGGATATAATGCACCAGAACTTGGGTTAGCAAATAATGCACCAGAACTTGGGTTAGCATATAATGCACCAGAACTTGGGTTAGCATAATTATAATGCACCAGAACTTGGGTTAGCATATAATGCACCAGAACTTGGGCTAGCATATAATGCACCAGAACTTGGGTTAGCACATAATGCACCAGAATTTGGGTTAGGATATAATGCACCAGAACTTGGGTTAGCATATAATGCACCAGAACTTGGGTTAGCATTTAATGCAACAGAATTTGGGTTAGCATAATAATGCCCCAGAACTTGGGTTAGCATATAATGCACCAGAATTTGGGTTAGGATATAATGCACCAGAACTTGGGTTAGCATATAATGCACCAGAACTTGGGTTAGCATATAATGCACCAGAACTTGGGTTAGCACCAGAACTTGGGTTAGCATATAATGCACAAGAACTTGGGTTAGCATATAATGCACCAGAACTTGGGTTAGCATTTAATGCAACAGAATTTGGGTTAGCATAATAATGCCCCAGAACTTGGGTTAGCATATAATGCACCAGAATTTGGGTTAGGATATAATGCACCAGAACTTGGGTAAGCATTTAATGCACCAGAACTTGGGTTAGCATATAATGCACCAGAACTTGGGTTAGCACCAGAACTTGGGTTAGCATATAATGCACAAGAACTTGGGTTAGGATATAATGCACCAGAACTTGGGTTAGGATATAATGCACCAGAACTTGGGTTAGCATATAATGCACCAGAACTTGGGTTAGCATATAATGCACCAGAACTTGGGTTAGCATTTAATGCACCAGAATTTAGGTTAGCATATAATGCACCAGAACTTGGGCTAGCATATAATGCACCAGAATTTGGGTTAGCATTTAATGCACCAGAACTTGGGTTAACATTTAATGCACCAGAACTTGGGTTAGCATATAATGCACCAGAACTTGGGTTAGAATATAATGCACCAGAACTTGGGTTAGCACCAGAACTTGGGTTAGCATATAATGCACCAGAAATTGGGCTAGCATATAATGCACCAGAACTTAGGTTAGCATTTAATGCACCAGAACTTGGGTAGCATATAATGCACCAGAACTTGGGTTAGCATATAATGCACCAGAACTTGGGTTAGCATATAATGCACCAGAACTTGGGTTAGCATATAATGCACCAGAACTTGGGTTAGCATATAATGCAACAGAACTTGGGCTAGCATATAATGCACCAGAACTTGGGTTAGCATATAATGCACCAGAACTTGGGTTAGCATTTAATGCACCAGAACTTGGGTTAACATATAATGCACCAGAACTTGGGTTAGCATATAATGCACCAGAACTTGGGCTAGCATATAATGCACCAGAACTTGGGTTAGAATATAATGCACCAGAACTTGGGTTAGCATTTATTGCACTAGAACTTGGGTTAGCATATAATGCACCAGAACTTGGGTTAGCATAATTATAATGCACCAGAACTTGGGTTAGCATATAATGCACCAGAACTTGGGTTAGCATATAATGCACCAGAACTTGGGTTAGCACATAAATGCACCAGAATTTGGGTTAGGATATAATGCACCAGAACTTGGGTTAGCAAATAATGCACCAGAACTTGGGTTAGCATATAATGCACCAGAACTTGGGTTAGCATAATTATAATGCACCAGAACTTGGGTTAGCATATAATGCACCAGAACTTGGGCTAGCATATAATGCACCAGAACTTGGGTTAGCACATAATGCACCAGAATTTGGGTTAGGATATAATGCACCAGAACTTGGGTTAGCATATAATGCACCAGAACTTGGGTTAGCATTTAATGCAACAGAATTTGGGTTAGCATAATAATGCCCCAGAACTTGGGTTAGCATATAATGCACCAGAATTTGGGTTAGGATATAATGCACCAGAACTTGGGTTAGCATATAATGCACCAGAACTTGGGTGAGCATATAATGCACCAGAACTTGGGTTAGCATATAATGCAACAGAACTTGGGCTAGAATATAATGCACCAGAACTTGGGTTAGCATATAATGCACCAGAACTTGGGTTAGCATTTAATGCACCAGAACTTGGGTTAACATATAATGCACCAGAGCTTGGGTTAGCATATAATGCACCAGAACATGGGTTAGAATATAATGAATCAGAACTTGGGTTAGCATTTAATGCACCATAACTTGGGTTAGCATATAATGCACCAGAACTTGGGCTAGCATATAATGCACCAGAACTTGGGTTAGCATTTAATGCAGCAGAACTTGGGTTAGCGTAATGCACCAGAACTTGGGTTAGCATATAATGCACCAGAACTTGGGTTAGAATATAATGCACCAGAACTTGGGTAAGCATTTAATGCACCAGAACTTGGGTTAGCATATAATGCACCAGAACTTGGGTTAGCACCAGAACTTGGGTTAGCATATAATGCACAAGAACTTGGGTTAGGATATAATGCACCAGAACTTGGGTTAGGATATAATGCACCAGAACTTGGGTTAGCATATAATGCACCAGAACTTGGGTTAGCATATAATGCACCAGAACTTGGGTTAGCATTTAATGCACCAGAATTTAGGTTAGCATATAATGCACCAGAACTTGGGCTAGCATATAATGCACCAGAATTTGGGTTAGCATTTAATGCACCAGAACTTGGGTTAACATTTAATGCACCAGAACTTGGGTTAGCATATAATGCACCAGAACTTGGGTTAGAATATAATGCACCAGAACTTGGGTTAGCACCAGAACTTGGGTTAGCATATAATGCACCAGAAATTGGGCTAGCATATAATGCACCAGAACTTAGGTTAGCATTTAATGCACCAGAACTTGGGTAGCATATAATGCACCAGAACTTGGGTTAGCATATAATGCACCAGAACTTGGGTTAGCATATAATGCACCAGAACTTGGGTTAGCATATAATGCACCAGAACTTGGGCTAGCATATAATGCACCAGAACTTGGGTTAGCACATAATGCACCAGAATTTGGGATAGGATATAATGCACCAGAACTTGGGTTAGCATATAATGCACCAGAACTTGGGTTAGCATTTAATGCAACAGAATTTGGGTTAGCATATAATGCCCCAGAACTTGGGTTAGCATATAATGCACCAGAATTTGGGTTATGATATAATGCACCAGAACTTGGGTTAGCATATAATGCACCAGAACTTGGGCTAGCATATAATGCACCAGAACTTGGGTTAGCACATAATGCACCAGAATTTGGGTTAGGATATAATGCACCAGAACTTGGGTTAGCATATAATGGACCAGAACTTGGGTTAGCGTATAATGCACCAGAACTTGGGTTAGCATAATTATAATGCACCAGAACTTGGGTTAGCATATAATGCACCAGAACTTGGGCTAGCATATAATGCACCAGAACTTGGGTTAGCACATAATGCACCAGAATTTGGGTTAGGATATAATGCACCAGAACTTGGGTTAGCATATAATGCACCAGAACTTGGGTTAGCATTTAATGCAACTAAATTTGGGTTAGCATAATAATGCCCCAGAACTTGGGTTAGCATATAATGCACCAGAATTTGGGTTAGGATATAATGCACCAGAACTTGGGTTAGCATATAATGCAACAGAACTTGGGTGAGCATATAATGCACCAGAACTTGGGTTAGCATATAATGCAACAGAACTTGGGCTAGCATATAATGCACCAGAACTTGGGTTAGCATATAATGCACCAGAACTTGGGTTAGCATTTAATGCACCAGAACTTGGGTTAACATATAATGCACCAGAACTTGGGTTAGCATATAATGCACCAGAACATGGGTTAGAATATAATGCACCAGAACTTGGGTTAGCATATAATGCACCAGAACTTGGGCTAGCATATAATGCACCAGAACTTGGGTTAGCATTTAATGCAGCAGAACTTGGGTTAGCATATAATGCACCAGAACTTGGGTTAGCATATAATGCACCAGAACTTGGGTTAGAATATAATGCACCAGAACTTGGGTTAGCATTTAATGCACCAGAACTTGGGTTAGCATATAATGCACCAGAACTTGGGTTAGCACCAGTACTTGGGTTATCATATAATGCACAAGAACTTGGGTTAGGATATAATGCACCAGAACTTGGGTTAGCATTTAATGCACCAGAACTTGGGTTAGCATATAATGCACCAGAACTTGGGTTAGCATATAATGCACCAGAACTTGGGTTAGAATATAATGCACCAGAACTTGGGTTAGCACCAGAACTTGGGTTAGCATATAATGCACCAGAACTTGGGCTAGCATATAATGCACCAGAACTTAGGTTAGCATTTAATGCACCAGAACTTGGGTTAGCATATAATGCACCAGAACTTGGGTTAGCATATAATGCACCAGAACTTGGGTTAGCATATAATGCACCAGAACTTGGGCTAGCATATAATGCACCAGAATTTGGGTTAGGATATAATGCACCAGAACTTGGGTTAGCATATAATGCACCAGAACTTGGGTTAGCATTTAATGCAACAGAATTTGGGTTAGCATAATAATGCCCCAGAACTTGGGTTAGCATATAATGCACCAGAATTTGGGTTAGGATATAATGCACCAGAACTTGGGTTAGCATATAATGCACCAGAACTTGGGTGAGCATATAATGCACCAGAACTTGGGTTAGCATATAATGAAACAGAACTTGGGCTAGCATATAATGCACCAGAACTTGGGTTAGCATATAATGCACTAGAACTTGGGTTAGCATTTAATGCACCAGAACTTGGGTTAACATATAATGCACCAGAACTTGGGTTAGCATATAATGCACCAGAACATGGGTTAGAATATAATGCACCAGAACTTGGGTTAGCATTTAATGCACCATAACTTGGGTTAGCATATAATGCACCATAACTTGGGCTAGCATATAATGCACCAGAACTTGGGTTAGCATTTAATGCAACAGAATTTGGGTTAGCATAATAATGCCCCAGAACTTGGGTTAGCACATAATGCACCAGAATTTGGGATAGGATATAATGCACCAGAACTTGGGTTAGCATATAATGCACCAGAACTTGGGTTAGCATTTAATGCAACAGAATTTGGGTTAGCATATAATGCCCCAGAACTTGGGTTAGCATATAATGCACCAGAATTTGGGTTATGATATAATGCACCAGAACTTGGGTTAGCATTATAATGCACCAGAACTTGGGCTAGCATATAATGCACCAGAACTTGGGTTAGCACATAATGCACCAGAATTTGGGTTAGGATATAATGCACCAGAACTTGGGTTAGCACATAATGGACCAGAACTTGGGTTAGCGTATAATGCACCAGAACTTGGGTTAGCATAATTATAATGCACCAGAACTTGGGTTAGCATATAATGCACCAGAACTTGGGCTAGCATATAATGCACCAGAACTTGGGTTAGCACATAATGCACCAGAATTTGGGTTAGGATATAATGCACCAGAACTTGGGTTAGCATATAATGCACCAGAACTTGGGTTAGCATTTAATGCAACTAAATTTGGGTTAGCATAATAATGCCCCAGAACTTGGGTTAGCATATAATGCACCAGAATTTGGGTTAGGATATAATGCACCAGAACTTGGGTTAGCATATAATGCAACAGAAATTGGGTGAGCATATAATGCACCAGAACTTGGGTTAGCATATAATGCAACAGAACTTGGGCTAGCATATAATGCACCAGAACTTGGGTTAGCATATAATGCACCAGAACTTGGGTTAGCATTTAATGCACCAGAACTTGGGTTAACATATAATGCACCAGAACTTGGGTTAGCATATAATGCACCAGAACATGGGTTAGAATATAATGCACCAGAACTTGGGTTAGCATATAATGCACCAGAACTTGGGCTAGCATATAATGCACCAGAACTTGGGTTAGCATTTAATGCAGCAGAACTTGGGTTAGCATATAATGCACCAGAACTTGGGTTAGCATATAATGCACCAGAACTTGGGTTAGAATATAATGCACCAGAACTTGGGTTAGCATTTAATGCACCAGAACTTGGGTTAGCATATAATGCACCAGAACTTGGGTTAGCACCAGTACTTGGGTTATCATATAATGCACAAGAACTTGGGTTAGGATATAATGCACCAGAACTTGGGTTAGCATATAATGCACCAGAACTTGGGTTAGCATATAATGCACCAGAACTTGGGTTAGCATATAATGCACCAGAACTTGGGTTAGCATTTAATGCACCAGAACTTGGGTTAGCATATAATGCACCAGAACTTGGGCTAGCATATAATGCACCAGGTCTTGGGTTAGCATTTAATGCACCAGAACTTGGGTTAACATTTAATGCACCAGAACTTGGGTTAGCATATAATGCACCAGAACTTGGGTTAGAATATAATGCACCAGAACTTGGGTTAGCACCAGAACTTGGGTTAGCATATAATGCACCAGAACTTGGGCTAGCATATAATGCACCAGAACTTAGGTTAGCATTTAATGCACCAGAACTTGGGTTAGCATATAATGCACCAGAACTTGGGTTAGCATATAATGCACCAGAACTTGGGTTAGCATATAATGCACCTGAACTTGGGCTAGCATATAATGCACCAGAATTTGGGTTAGGATATAATGCACCAGAACTTGGGTTAGCATATAATGCACCAGAACTTGGGTTAGCATTTAATGCAACAGAATTTGGGTTAGCATAATAATGCCCCAGAACTTGGGTTAGCATATAATGCACCAGAATTTGGGTTAGGATATAATGCACCAGAACTTGGGTTAGCATATAATGCACCAGAACTTGGGTGAGCATATAATGCACCAGAACTTGGGTTAGCATATAATGAAACAGAACTTGGGCTAGCATATAATGCACCAGAACTTGGGTTAGCATATAATGCACCAGAACTTGGGTTAGCATTTAATGCACCAGAACTTGGGTTAACATATAATGCACCAGAACTTGGGTTAGCATATAATGCACCAGAACATGGGTTAGAATATAATGCACCAGAACTTGGGTTAGCATTTAATGCACCATAACTTGGGTTAGCATATAATGCACCATAACTTGGGCTAGCATATAATGCACCAGAACTTGGGTTAGCATTTAATGCAGCAGAACTTGGGTTAGCATATAATGCACCAGAACTTGGGTTAGCATATAATGCACCAGAACTTGGGTTAGAATATAATGCAGCAGAACTTGGGTTAGCATTTAATGCACCAGAACTTGGGTTAGCATATAATGCACCAGAACTTGGGTTAGCACCAGAACTTGGGTTACCATATAATGCACAAGAACTTGGGTTAGGATATAATGCACCAGAACTTGGGTTAGGATATAATGCACCAGAACTTGGGTTAGCATATAATGCACCAGAACTTGGGTTAGCATATAATGCACCAGAACTTGGGTTAGCATTTAATGCACCAGAACTTGGGTTACCATTTAATGCACCAGAACTTGGGTTATTATTTAATGCACCAGAACTTGGGTTAGCATATAATGCACCAGAACTTGGGTTAGCATTTAATGCACCAGAACTTGGGTTAGCATATAATGCACCAGAACTTGGACTAGCATATAATGCACCAGAACTTGGGTTAGCATATAATGCACCAGAACTTAGGTTAGCCTATAATGGACCAGAACTTGGGCTAGCATATAATGCACCAGAACTTGGGTTAGCATTTAATGCACCAGAACTTGGGTTAGCATATAATGCACCAGAACTTGGGCTAGCATATAATGCACCAGAACTTGGGTTAGCATTTAATGCACCAGAACTTGGGTTAACATTTAATGCACCAGAACTTGGGTTAGTATATAATGCACCAGAACTTGGGTTAGAATATAATGCATCAGAACTTGGGTTAGCACCAGAACTTGGGTTAGCATATAATGCACAAGAACTTGGGCTAGCATATAATGCACCAGAACTTGGGTTAGCATTTAATGCACTAGAACTTGGGTTAGCATATAATGCACCAGAACTTGGGTTAGCATAATTATAATGCACCAGAACTTGGGTTAGCATATAATGCACCAGAACTTGGGCTAGCTTATAATGCACCAGAACTTGGGTTAGCATATAATGCACCAGAACTTGGGTTAGCATATAATGCACCAGAACTTGGGTTAGCATAATTATAATGCACCAGAACTTGGGTTGGCATATAATGCACCAGAACTTGGGCTAGCATATAATGCACCAGAACTTGGGTTAGCACATAATGCACCAGAATTTGGGTTAGGATATAATGCACCAGAAGTTGGGTTAGCATATAATGCACCAGAACTTGGGTTAGCACATAATGCACCAGAATTTGGGTTAGGAAAGAATGCACCAGAACTTGGGTTAGCATATAATGCACCAGAACTTGGGTTAGCATATAATGCACCAGAACTTGGGTTAGCATAATTATAATGCACCAGAACTTGGGTTAGCATATAATGCACCAGAACTTGGGTTAGCATTTAATGCACCAGAACTTGGGTTACCATTTAATGCACCAGAACTTGGGTTAGCATTTAATGCACCAGAACTTGGGTTAGCATATAATGCTCCAGAACTTGGGTTAGCATTTAATTCACCAGAACTTGGGTTAGCATATAATGCACCAGAACTTGGGCTAGCATATAATGCACCAGAACTTGGGTTAGCATATAATGCACCAGAACTTAGGTTAGCCTATAATGGACCAGAACTCGGGCTAGCATATAATGCACCAGAACTTGGGTTAGCATATAATGCACCAGAACTTGGTTTAGCATATAATGCACCAGAACTTGGGTTAGAATAATTATAATGCACCAGAACTTGGGTTGGCATATAATGCACCAGAACTTGGGCTAGCATATAATGCACCAGAACTTGGGTTAGCACATAATGCACCAGAATTTGGGTTAGGATATAATGCACCAGAAGTTGGGTTAGCATATAATGCACCAGAACTTGGGTTAGCATTTAATGCAACAGAATTTGGGTTAGCATAATAATGCCCCAGAACTTGGGTTAGCATATAATGCACCAGAATTTGGGTTAGGATATAATGAACCAGAACTTGGGTTAGCATATAATGCACCAGAACTTGGGGGAGCATATAATGCACCAGAACTTGGGCTAGCATATAATGCACCAGAACTTGGGTTAGCATTTAATGCACCAGAACTTGGGTTAGCATATAATGCACCAGAACTTGGTTTAGCATATAATGCACCAGAACTTGGGTTAGCATAATTATAATGCACCAGAACTTGGGTTGGCATATAATGCACCAGAACTTGGGCTAGCATATAATGCACCAGAACTTGGGTTAGCACATAATGCACCAGAATTTGGGTTAGGATATAATGCACCAGAAGTTGGGTTAGCATATAATGCACCAGAACTTGGGTTAGCATTTAATGCAACAGAATTTGGGTTAGCATAATAATGCCCCAGAACTTGGGTTAGCATATAATGCACCAGAATTTGGGTTAGGATATAATGAACCAGAACTTGGGTTAGCATATAATGCACCAGAACTTGGGTGAGCATATAATGCACCAGAACTTGGGCTAGCATATAATGCACCAGAACTTGGGTTAGCATTTAATGCACCAGAACTTGGGTTAACATTTAATGCGCCAGAACTTGGGTTAGCATATAATGCACCAGAACTTGGGTTAGAATATAATGCACCAGAACTTGGGTTAGCACCAGAACTTGAGTTAGCATATAATGCACCAGAACTTGGGCTAGCATATAATGCACCAGAACTTAGGTTAGCATTTAATGCACCAGAACTTGGGTTAGCATATAATGCACCAGAACTTGGGCTAGCATATAATGCACCAGAACTTGGGTTAGCACATAATGCACCAGAATTTGGGTTAGGATATAATGCACCAGAACTTGGGTTAGCATATAATGCACCAGAACTTGGGTTAGCATTTAATGCAACAGAATTTGGGTTAGCATATAATGCCCCAGAACTTGGGTTAGCATATAATGCACCAGAATTTGGGTTAGGATATAATGCACCAGAATTTGGGTTAGCATATAATGCACCAGAACTTGGGCTAGCATATAATGCACCAGAACTTGGGTTAGCACATAATGCACCAGAATTTGGGTTAGGATATAATGCACCAGAAGTTGGGTTAGCATATAATGCACCAGAACTTGGGTTAGCATTTAATGCAACAGAATTTGGGTTAGCATAATAATGCCCCAGAACTTGGGTTAGCATATAATGCACCAGAATTTGGGTTAGGATATAATGAACCAGAACTTGGGTTAGCATATAATGCACCAGAACTTGGGTGAGCATATAATGCACCAGAACTTGGGCTAGCATATAATGCACCAGAACTTGGGTTAGCATTTAATGCACCAGAACTTGGGTTAACATTTAATGCGCCAGAACTTGGGTTAGCATATAATGCACCAGAACTTGGGTTAGAATATAATGCACCAGAACTTGGGTTAGCACCAGAATTTGGGTTAGGATATAATGCACCAGAACTTGGGTTAGCATATAATGCACCAGAACTTGGGTTAGCATTTAATGCAACAGAATTTGGGTTAGCATAATAATGACCCAGAACTTGGGTTAGCATATAATGCACCAGAATTTGGGTTAGGATATAATGCACCAGAACTTGGGTTAGCATATAATGCACCAGAACTTGGGTGAGCATATAATGCACCAGAACTTGGGTTAGCATATAATGCAACAGAACTTGGGCTAGCATATAATGCATCAGAACTTGGGTTAACATATAATGCACCAGAACTTGGGTTAGCATTTAATGCACCAGAACTTGGGTTAACATATAATGCACCAGAACTTGGGTTAGCATATAATGCACCAGAACATGGGTTAGAATATAATGCACCAGAACTTGGGTTAGCATTTAATGCACCATAACTTGGGTTAGCATATAATGCAACAGAACTTGGGCTAGCATATAATGCACCAGAACTTGGGTTAGGATTTAATGTAGCAGAACTTGGGTTAGCATATAATGCACCAGAACTTGGGTTAGCATATAATGCACCAGAACTTGGGTTAGCATATAATGCACCAGAACTTGGGTTAGAATATAATGCACCAGAACTTGGGTTAGCATTTAATGCACCAGAACTTGGGTTAGCATATAATGCACCAGAACTTGGGTTAGCATATAATGCACCAGAACTTGGGTTAGCATAATTATAATGCACCAGAACTTGGGTTGGCATATAATGCACCAGAACTTGGGCTAGCATATAATGCACCAGAACTTGGGTTAGCACATAATGCACCAGAATTTGGGTTAGGATATAATGCACCAGAAGTTGGGTTAGCATATAATGCACCAGAACTTGGGTTAGCACATAATGCACCAGAATTTGGGTTAGGAAAGAATGCACCAGAACTTGGGTTAGCATATAATGCACCAGAACTTGGGTTAGCATATAATGCACCAGAACTTGGGTTAGCATAATTATAATGCACCAGAACTTGGGTTAGCATATAATGCACCAGAACTTGGGTTAGCATTTAATGCACCAGAACTTGGGTTACCATTTAATGCACCAGAACTTGGGTTAGCATTTAATGCACCAGAACTTGGGTTAGCATATAATGCTCCAGAACTTGGGTTAGCATTTAATTCACCAGAACTTGGGTTAGCATATAATGCACCAGAACTTGGGCTAGCATATAATGCACCAGAACTTGGGTTAGCATATAATGCACCAGAACTTAGGTTAGCCTATAATGGACCAGAACTCGGGCTAGCATATAATGCACCAGAACTTGGGTTAGCATATAATGCACCAGAACTTGGTTTAGCATATAATGCACCAGAACTTGGGTTAGAATAATTATAATGCACCAGAACTTGGGTTGGCATATAATGCACCAGAACTTGGGCTAGCATATAATGCACCAGAACTTGGGTTAGCACATAATGCACCAGAATTTGGGTTAGGATATAATGCACCAGAAGTTGGGTTAGCATATAATGCACCAGAACTTGGGTTAGCATTTAATGCAACAGAATTTGGGTTAGCATAATAATGCCCCAGAACTTGGGTTAGCATATAATGCACCAGAATTTGGGTTAGGATATAATGAACCAGAACTTGGGTTAGCATATAATGCACCAGAACTTGGGGGAGCATATAATGCACCAGAACTTGGGCTAGCATATAATGCACCAGAACTTGGGTTAGCATTTAATGCACCAGAACTTGGGTTAGCATATAATGCACCAGAACTTGGTTTAGCATATAATGCACCAGAACTTGGGTTAGCATAATTATAATGCACCAGAACTTGGGTTGGCATATAATGCACCAGAACTTGGGCTAGCATATAATGCACCAGAACTTGGGTTAGCACATAATGCACCAGAATTTGGGTTAGGATATAATGCACCAGAAGTTGGGTTAGCATATAATGCACCAGAACTTGGGTTAGCATTTAATGCAACAGAATTTGGGTTAGCATAATAATGCCCCAGAACTTGGGTTAGCATATAATGCACCAGAATTTGGGTTAGGATATAATGAACCAGAACTTGGGTTAGCATATAATGCACCAGAACTTGGGTGAGCATATAATGCACCAGAACTTGGGCTAGCATATAATGCACCAGAACTTGGGTTAACATTTAATGCGCCAGAACTTGGGTTAGCATATAATGCACCAGAACTTGGGTTAGAATATAATGCACCAGAACTTGGGTTAGCACCAGAACTTGAGTTAGCATATAATGCACCAGAACTTGGGCTAGCATATAATGCACCAGAACTTAGGTTAGCATTTAATGCACCAGAACTTGGGTTAGCATATAATGCACCAGAACTTGGGCTAGCATATAATGCACCAGAACTTGGGTTAGCACATAATGCACCAGAATTTGGGTTAGGATATAATGCACCAGAACTTGGGTTAGCATATAATGCACCAGAACTTGGGTTAGCATTTAATGCAACAGAATTTGGGTTAGCATATAATGCCCCAGAACTTGGGTTAGCATATAATGCACCAGAATTTGGGTTAGGATATAATGCACCAGAACTTGGGTTAGCATATAATGCACCAGAACTTGGGCTAGCATATAATGCACCAGAACTTGGGTTAGCACATAATGCACCAGAATTTGGGTTAGGATATAATGCACCAGAAGTTGGGTTAGCATATAATGCACCAGAACTTGGGTTAGCATTTAATGCAACAGAATTTGGGTTAGCATAATAATGCCCCAGAACTTGGGTTAGCATATAATGCACCAGAATTTGGGTTAGGATATAATGAACCAGAACTTGGGTTAGCATATAATGCACCAGAACTTGGGTGAGCATATAATGCACCAGAACTTGGGCTAGCATATAATGCACCAGAACTTGGGTTAGCATTTAATGCACCAGAACTTGGGTTAACATTTAATGCGCCAGAACTTGGGTTAGCATATAATGCACCAGAACTTGGGTTAGAATATAATGCACCAGAACTTGGGTTAGCACCAGAATTTGGGTTAGGATATAATGCACCAGAACTTGGGTTAGCATATAATGCACCAGAACTTGGGTTAGCATTTAATGCAACAGAATTTGGGTTAGCATAATAATGACCCAGAACTTGGGTTAGCATATAATGCACCAGAATTTGGGTTAGGATATAATGCACCAGAACTTGGGTTAGCATATAATGCACCAGAACTTGGGTGAGCATATAATGCACCAGAACTTGGGTTAGCATATAATGCAACAGAACTTGGGCTAGCATATAATGCATCAGAACTTGGGTTAACATATAATGCACCAGAACTTGGGTTAGCATTTAATGCACCAGAACTTGGGTTAACATATAATGCACCAGAACTTGGGTTAGCATATAATGCACCAGAACATGGGTTAGAATATAATGCACCAGAACTTGGGTTAGCATTTAATGCACCATAACTTGGGTTAGCATATAATGCAACAGAACTTGGGCTAGCATATAATGCACCAGAACTTGGGTTAGGATTTAATGTAGCAGAACTTGGGTTAGCATATAATGCACCAGAACTTGGGTTAGCATATAATGCACCAGAACTTGGGTTAGCATATAATGCACCAGAACTTGGGTTAGAATATAATGCACCAGAACTTGGGTTAGCATTTAATGCACCAGAACTTGGGTTAGCATATAATGCACCAGAACTTGGGTTAGCACCAGAACTTGGGTTAGCATATAATGCACAAGAACTTGGGTTAGGATATAATGCACCAGAACTTGGGTTAGGATATAATGCACCAGAACTTGGGTTAGCATATAATGCACCAGAACTTGGGTTAGCATATAATGCACCAGAACTTGGGTTAGCATATAATGCACCAGAACTTGGGTTAGCATTTAATGCACCGGAACTTGGGTTAGCATATAATGCACCAGAACTTGGGTTAGCATTTAATGCACCAGAACTTGGGTTAACATTTAATGCACCAGAACTTGGGTTAGCATATAATGCACCAGAACTTGGGTTAGCATATAATGCACCAGAACTTGGGTTAGCATTTAATGCACCAGAACTTGGGTTAGAATATAATGCACCAGAACTTGGGTTAGCACCAGAACTTGGGTTAGCATATAATGCACCAGAACTTGGGCTAGCATATAATGCACCAGAACTTGGGTTAGCATATAATGCACCAGAACTTGGGTTAGCATATAATGCACCAGAACTTGGGCTAGCATATAATGCACCAGAACTTGGGTTAGCACATAATGCACCAGAATTTGGGTTAGGATATAAAGCACCAGAACTTGGGTTAGCATATAATGCACCAGAACTTGGGTTAGCATTTAATGCAACAGAATTTGGGTTAGCATATAATGCCCCAGAACTTGGGTTAGCATATAATGCACCAGAATTTGGGTTAGGATATAATGCACCAGAACTTGGGTTAGCATATAATGCACCAGAACTTGGGTGAGCATATAATGCACCAGAACTTGGGTTAGCATATAATGCAACAGAACTTGGGCTAGCATATAATGCACCAGAACTTGGGTTAGCATATAATGCACCAGAACTTGGGTTAGCATATAATGCACCAGAACTTGGGCTAGCATATAATGCACCAGAACTTGGGTTAGCATATAATGCACCAGAACTTGGGTTAGCATATAATGCACCAGAACTTGGGTTAGCATATAATGCACCAGAACTTGGGTTAGCATTTAATGCACCAGAACTTGGGTTAGCATATAATGCACCAGAACTTGGGTTAGCATATAATGCACCAGAACTTGGGTTAGCATATAATGCACCAGAACTTGGATTAACATTTAATGCACCAGAACTTGGGCTAGCATATAATGCACCAGAACTTGGGCTAGCATATAATGCACCAGAACTTGGGTTAGCATATAATGCACCAGAACTTGGGTTAGCATATAATGCACCAGAACTTGGGCTAGCATTTAATGCACCAGAACTTGGGTTAGCATTTAATGCACCAGAACTTGGGTTAGCATATAATGCACCAGAACTTGGTTTAGCATATAATGCACCTGAACTTTGGTTAGCATTTAATGCACCAGAACTTGGGTTAGCATTTAATGCACCAGAACTTGGGTTAGCATTTAATGCACCAGAACTTGGGTTAGCATATAATGCACCAGAACTTGGGTTAGCATTTAATGCACCAGAACTTGGGTTAGCATATAATGCACCAGAACTTGGGCTAGCATATAATGCACCAGAACTTGGGTTAGCATATAATGCACCAGAACTTAGGTTAGCCAATAATGGACCAGAACTTGGGCTAGCATATAATGCACCAGAACTTGGGTTAGCATTTAATGCACCAGAACTTGGGTTAGCCTATAATGCACCAGAACTTGGGCTAGCATATAATGCACCAGAACTTGGGTTAGCATTTAATGCACCAGAACTCGGGTTAACATTTAATGCAACAGAACTTGGGTTAGCATATAATGCACCAGAACTTGGGTTAGAATATAATGCACCAGAACTTGGGTTAGCACCAGAACTTGGGTTAGCATATAATGCACCAGAACTTGGGCTAGCATATAATGCACCAGAACTTGGGTTAGCATTTAATGCACTAGAACTTGGGTTAGCATATAATGCACCAGAACTTGGGTTAGCATAATTATAATGCACCAGAACTTGGGTTAGCATATAATGCACCAGAACTTGGGCTAGCATATAATGCACCAGAACTTGGGTTAGCACATAATGCACCAGAATTTGGGTTAGGATATAATGCACCAGAACTTGGGTTAGCATATAATGCACCAGAACTTGGGTTAGCATTTAATGCAACAGAATTTGGGTTAGCATAATAATGCCCCAGAACTTGGGTTAGCATATAATGCACCAGAATTTGGGTTAGGATATAATGCACCAGAACTTGGGTTAGCATATAATGCACCAGAACTTGGGTGAGCATATAATGCACCAGAACTTGGGTTAGCATATAATGCAACAGAACTTGGGCTAGCATATAATGCACCAGAACTTGGGTTAGCATATAATGCACCAGAACTTGGGTTAGCATTTAATGCACCAGAACTTGGGTTAACATATAATGCACCAGAACTTGGGTTAGCATATAATGCACCAGAACATGGGTTAGAATATAATGCACCAGAACTTGGGTTAGCATTTAATGCACAATAACTTGGGTTAGCATATAATGCACCAGAACTTGGGCTAGCATATAATGCACCAGAACTTGGGTTAGCATATAATGCAGCAGAACTTGGGTTAGCATATAATGCACCAGAACTTGGGTTAGCATATAATGCACCAGAACTTGGGTTAGCATTTAATGCAGCAGAACTTGGGTTAGCATATAATGCACCAGAACTTGGGTTAGCATATAATGCACCAGAACTTGGGTTAGAATATAATGCACCAGAACTTGGGTTAGCATTTAATGCACCAGAACTTGGGTTAGCATATAATGCACCAGAACTTGGGTTAGCACCAGAACTTGGATTAGCATATAATGCACAAGAACTTGGGTTAGCATTTAATGCACCAGAACTTGGGTTAACATTTAATGCGCCAGAACTTGGGTTAGCATATAATGCACCAGAACTTGGGTTAGAATATAATGCACCAGAACTTGGGTTAGCATTTAATGCACAATAACTTGGGTTAGCATATAATGCACCAGAACTTGGGTTAGCATATAATGCACCAGAACTTGGATGAGCATATAATGCACCAGAACTTGGGTTAGCATATAATGCAACAGAACTTGGGCTAGCATATAATGCATCAGAACTTGGGTTAGCATATAATGCACCAGAACTTGGGTTAGCATTTAATGCACCAGAACTTGGGTTAACATATAATGCACCAGAACTTGGGTTAGCATTTAATGCACCAGAACTTGGGTTAACATTTAATGCGCCAGAACTTGGGTTAGCATATAATGCACCAGAACTTGGGTTAGAATATAATGCACCAGAACTTGGGTTAGCATTTAATGCACAATAACTTGGGTTAGCATATAATGCACCAGAACTTGGGCTAGCATATAATGCACCAGAACTTGGGTTAGCATATAATGCAGCAGAACTTGGGTTAGCATATAATGCACCAGAACTTGGGTTAGCATTTAATGCAGCAGAACTTGGGTTAGCATATAATGCACCAGAACTTGGGTGAGCATATAATGCACCAGAACTTGGGCTAGCATATAATGCACCAGAACTTGGGTTAGCATTTAATGCACCAGAACTTGGGTTAACATTTAATGCGCCAGAACTTGGGTTAGCATATAATGCACCAGAACTTGGGTTAGAATATAATGCACCAGAACTTGGGTTAGCACCAGAACTTGAGTTAGCATATAATGCACCAGAACTTGGGCTAGCATATAATGCACCAGAACTTAGGTTAGCATTTAATGCACCAGAACTTGGGTTAGCATATAATGCACCAGAACTTGGGTTAGCATATAATGCACCAGAACTTGGGTTAGCATATAATGCACCAGAACTTGGGCTAGCATATAATGCACCAGAACTTGGGTTAGCACATAATGCACCAGAATTTGGGTTAGGATATAATGCACCAGAACTTGGGTTAGCATATAATGCACCAGAACTTGGGTTAGCATTTAATGCAACAGAATTTGGGTTAGCATATAATGCCCCAGAACTTGGGTTAGCATATAATGCACCAGAATTTGGGTTAGGATATAATGCACCAGAACTTGGGTTAGCATATAATGCACCAGAACTTGGGCTAGCATATAATGCACCAGAACTTGGGTTAGCACATAATGCACCAGAATTTGGGTTAGGATATAATGCACCAGAAGTTGGGTTAGCATTATAATGCACCAGAACTTGGGTTAGCATTTAATGCAACAGAATTTGGGTTAGCATAATAATGCCCCAGAACTTGGGTTAGCATATAATGCACCATAATTTGGGTTAGGATATAATGAACCAGAACTTGGGTTAGCATATAATGCACCAGAACTTGGGTGAGCATATAATGCACCAGAACTTGGGCTAGCATATAATGCACCAGAACTTGGGTTAGCATTTAATGCACCAGAACTTGGGTTAACATTTAATGCGCCAGAACTTGGGTTAGCATATAATGCACCAGAACTTGGGTTAGAATATAATGCACCAGAACTTGGGTTAGCACCAGAATTTGGGTTAGGATATAATGCACCAGAACTTGGGTTAGCATATAATGCACCAGAACTTGGGTTAGCATTTAATGCAACAGAATTTGGGTTAGCATAATAATGCCCCAGAACTTGGGTTAGCATATAATGCACCAGAATTTGGGTTAGGATATAATGCACCAGAACTTGGGTTAGCATATAATGCACCAGAACTTGGGTGAGCATATAATGCACCAGAACTTGGGTTAGCATATAATGCAACAGAACTTGGGCTAGCATATAATGCATCAGAACTTGGGTTAGCATATAATGCACCAGAACTTGGGTTAGCATTTAATGCACCAGAACTTGGGTTAACATATAATGCACCAGAACTTGGGTTAGCATATAATGCACCAGAACATGGGTTAGAATATAATGCACCAGAACTTGGATTAGCATTTAATGCACCATAACTTGGGTTAGCATATAATGCACCAGAACTTGGGCTAGCATATAATGCACCAGAACTTGGGTTAGCATTTAATGTAGCAGAACTTGGGTTAGCATATAATGCACCAGAACTTGGGTTAGCATATAATGCACCAGAACTTGGGTTAGCATATAATGCACCAGAACTTGGGTTAGAATATAATGCACCAGAACTTGGGTTAGCATTTAATGCACCAGAACTTGAGTTAGCATATAATGCACCAGAACTTGGGTTAGCACCAGAACTTGGGTTAGCATATAATGCACAAGAACTTGGGTTAGGATATAATGCACCAGAACTTGGGTTAGGATATAATGCACCAGAACTTGGGTTAGCATATAATGCACCAGAACTTGGGTTAGCATATAATGCACCAGAACTTGGGTTAGCATATAATGCACCAGAACTTGGGTTAGCATTTAATGCACCAGAACTTGGGTTAGCATATAATGCACCAGAACTTGGGTTAGCATTTAATGCACCAGAACTTGGGTTAACATTTAATGCACCAGAACTTGGGTTAGCATATAATTCACCAGAACTTGGGTTAGCATATAATGCACCAGAACTTGGGTTAGCATTTAATGCACCAGAACTTGGGTTAGAATATAATGCACCAGAACTTGGGTTAGCACCAGAACTTGGGTTAGCATATAATGCACCAGAACTTGGGCTAGCATATAATGCACCAGAACTTGGGTTAGCATATAATGCACCAGAACTTGGGTTAGCATATAATGCACCAGAACTTGGGCTAGCATATAATGCACCAGAACTTGGGTTAGCACATAATGCACCAGAATTTGGGTTAGGATATAAAGCACCAGAACTTGGGTTAGCATATAATGCACCAGAACTTGGGTTAGCATTTAATGCAACAGAATTTGGGTTAGCATATAATGCCCCCGAACTTGGGTTAGCATATAATGCACCAGAATTTGGGTTAGGATATAATGCACCAGAACTTGGGTTAGCATATAATGCACCAGAACTTGGGTGAGCATATAATGCACCAGAACTTGGGTTAGCATATAATGCAACAGAACTTGGGCTAGCATATAATGCACCAGAACTTGGGTTAGCATATAATGCACCAGAACTTGGGTTAGCATATAATGCACCAGAACTTGGGCTAGCATATAATGCACCAGAACTTGGGTTAGCATATAATGCACCAGAACTTGGGTTAGCATATAATGCACCAGAACTTGGGTTAGCATATAATGCACCAGAACTTGGGTTAGCATTTAATGCACCAGAACTTGGGTTAGCATATAATGCACCAGAACTTGGGTTAGCATATAATGCACCAGAACTTGGGTTAGCATATAATGCACCAGAACTTGGATTAACATTTAATGCACCAGAACTTGGGCTAGCATATAATGCACCTGAACTTGGGCTAGCATATAATGCACCAGAACTTGGGTTAGCATATAATGCACCAGAACTTGGGTTAGCATATAATGCACCAGAACTTGGGCTAGCATTTAATGCACCAGAACTTGGGTTAGCATTTAATGCACCAGAACTTGGGTTAGCATATAATGCACCAGAACTTGGTTTAGCATATAATGCACCTGAACTTTGGTTAGCATTTAATGCACCAGAACTTGGGTTAGCATTTAATGCACCAGAACTTGGGTTAGCATTTAATGCACCAGAACTTGGGTTAGCATATAATGCACCAGAACTTGGGTTAGCATTTAATGCACCAGAACTTGGGTTAGCATATAATGCACAAGAACTTGGGCTAGCATATAATGCACCAGAACTTGGGTTAGCCTATAATGCACCAGAACTTGGGCTAGCATATAATGCACCAGAACTTGGGTTAGCATTTAATGCACCAGAACTCGGGTTAACATTTAATGCACCAGAACTTGGGTTAGCATATAATGCACCAGAACTTGGGTTAGAATATAATGCACCAGAACTTGGGTTAGCACCAGAACTTGAGTTAGCATATAATGCACCAGAACTTGGGCTAGCATATAATGCACCAGAACTTGGGTTAGCATTTAATGCACTAGAACTTGGGTTAGCATATAATGCACCAGAACTTGGGTTAGCATAATTATAATGCACCAGAATTTGGGTTAGCATAATAATGCCCCAGAACTTGGGTTAGCATATAATGCACCAGAATTTGGGTTAGGATATAATGCACCAGAACTTGGGTTAGCATATAATGCACCAGAACTTGGGTGAGCATATAATGCACCAGAACTTGGGTTAGCATATAATGCAACAGAACTTGGGCTAGCATATAATGCACCAGAACTTGGGTTAGCATATAATGCACCAGAACTTGGGTTAGCATTTAATGCACCAGAACTTGGGTTAACATATAATGCACCAGAACTTGGGTTAGCATATAATGCACCAGAACATGGGTTAGAATATAATGCACCAGAACTTGGGTTAGCATTTAATGCACAATAACTTGGGTTAGCATATAATGCACCAGAACTTGGGCTAATATAATGCACCAGAACTTGGGTTAGCATATAATGCAGCAGAACTTGGGTTAGCATATAATGCACCAGAACTTGGGTTAGCATATAATGCACCAGAACTTGGGCTAGCATTTAATGCAGCAGAACTTGGGTTAGCATATAATGCACCAGAACTTGGGTTAGCATATAATGCACCAGAACTTGGGTTAGAATATAATGCACCAGAACTTGGGTTAGCATTTAATGCACCAGAACTTGGGTTAGCATATAATGCACCAGAACTTGGGTTAGCACCAGAACTTGGATTAGCATATAATGCACAAGAACTTGGGTTAGGATATAATGCACCAGAACTTGGGTTAGGATATAATGCACCAGAACTTGGGTTAGCATATAATGCACCAGAACTTGGGTTAGCATATAATGCACCAGAACTTGGGTTAGCATATAATGCACCAGAACTTGGGTTAGCATTTAATGCACCAGAACTTGGGTTAGCATATAATGCACCAGAACTTGGGCTAGCATATAATGCACCAGAACTTGGGTTAGCATTTAATGCACCAGAACTTGGGTTAACATTTAATGCACCAGAACTTGGGTTAGCATATAATGCACCAGAACTTGGGTTCGAATATAATGCACCAGAACTTGGGTTAGCACCAGAACTTGGGTTAGCATATAATGCACCAGAACTTGGGCTAGCATATAATGCACGAGAACTTGGGTTAGCATATAATGCACCAGAATTTGGGTTAGGATATAATGCACCAGAACTTGGGTTAGCATATAATGCACCAGAACTTGGGTGAGCATATAATGCACCAGAACTTGGGTTAGCATATAATGCAACAGAACTTGGGCTAGCATATAATGCACCAGAACTTGGGTTAGCATATAATGCACCAGAACTTGGGTTAGCATATAATGCACCAGAACTTGGGCTAGCATATAATGCACCAGAACTTGGGTTAGCATATAATGCACCAGAACTTGGGTTAGCATATAATGCACCAGAACTTGGGTTAGCATATAATGCACCAGAACTTGGGTTAGCATATAATGCACCAGAACTTGGGTTAGCATATAATGCACCAGAACTTGGGTTAGCCTATAATGCACCAGAACTTGGGTTAGCATTTAATGCACCAGAACTTGGGTTAGCATATAATGCACCAGAACTTGGGCTAGCATATAATGCACCAGAACTTGGGTTAGCATATAATGCACCAGAACTTGGATTAGCATTTAATGCACCAGAACTTGGGCTAGCATATAATGCACCAGAACTTGGGCTAGCATATAATGCACCAGAACATGGGTTAGCATATAATGCACCAGAACTTGGGTTAGCATTTAATGCACCAGAACTTGGGTTAGCATATAATGCACCAGAACTTGGGCTAGCATATAATGCACCAGAACTTGGGTTAGCATTTAATGCACCAGAACTTGGGTTAACATTTAATGCACCAGAACTTGGGTTAGCATATAATGCACCAGAACTTGGGTTAGAATATAATGCACCAGAACTTGGGTTAGCACCAGAACTTGGGTTAGCATATAATGCACCAGAACTTGGGCTAGCATATAATGCACCAGAACTTAGGTTAGCATTTAATGCACCAGAACTTGGGTTAGCATATAATGCACCAGAACTTGGGTTAGCATATAATGCACCAGAACTTGGGCTAGCATATAATGCACCAGAACTTGGGTTAGCATATAATGCACCAGAACTTGGGTTAGCATATAATGCACCAGAACTTGGGTTAGCATATAATGCACCAGAACTTGGGTTAGCATATAATGCTCCAGAACTTGGGTTAGCATATAATGCACCAGAACTTGGGTTAGCATATAATGCACCAGAACTTGGGTTAGCATTTAATGCACCAGAACTTGGGTTAGCATATAATGCACCAGAACTTGGGCTAGCATATAATGCACCAGAACTTGGGCTAGCATATAATGCACCAGAACTTGGGCTAGCATATAATGCACCAGAACATGGGTTAGCATATAATGCACCAGAACTTGGGTTAGCTTTTAATGCACCAGAACTTGGGTTAGCATATAATGCACCAGAACTTGGGCTAGCATATAATGCACCAGAACTTGGGTTAGCATATAATGCACCAGAACTTGGGTTAACATTTAATGCACCAGAACTTGGGTTAGCATATAATGCACCAGAACTTGGGTTAGAATATAATGCACCAGAACTTGGGTTAGCACCAGAACTTGGGTTAGCATATAATGCACCAGAACTTGGGCTAGCATATAATGCACCAGAACTTAGGTTAGCATTTAATGCACCAGAACTTGGGTTAGCATATAATGCACCAGAACTTGGGTTAGCATATAATGCACCAGAACTTGGGTTAGCATATAATGCACCAGAACTTGGGCTAGCATATAATGCACCAGAACTTTGGTTAGCACATAATGCACCAGAATTTGGGTTAGGATATAATGCACCAGAACTTGGGTTAGCATATAATGCACCAGAACTTGGGTTAGCATTTAACGCAACAGAATTTGGGTTAGCATATAATGCCCCAGAACTTGGGTTAGCATATAATGCACCAGAATTTGGGTTAGGATATAATGCACCAGAACTTGGGTTAGCATATAATGCACCAGAACTTGGGTGAGCATATAATGCACCAGAACTTGGGTTAGGATATAATGCACCAGAACTTGGGTTAGCATATAATGCACCAGAACTTGGGCTAGCATATAATGCACCAGAACTTGGGTTAGCATATAATGCACCAGAACTTGGGTTAGCATATAATGCACCAGAACTTGGGTTAGCATATAATGCACCAGAACTTGGGTTAGCATATAATGCACCAGAACTTGGGTTAGCATATAATGCACCAGAACTTGGGTTAGCATATAATGCACCAGAACTTGGGTTAGCATTCAATGCACCAGAACTTGGGTTAGCATATAATGCACCAGAACTTGGGCTAGCATATAATGCACCAGAACTTGGGTTAGCATATAATGCACCAGAACTTGAATTAGCATTTAATGCACCAGAACTTGGGCTAGCATATAATGCACCAGAACTTGGGCTAGCATATAATGCACCAGAACTTGGGTTAGCATATAATGTACCAGAACTTGGGTTAGCATATAATGCACCAGAACTTGGGCTAGCATTTAATGCACCAGAACTTGGGTTAGCATATAATGCACCAGAACTTGGGTTAGCACCAGAACTTGGATTAGCATATAATGCACAAGAACTTGGGTTAGGATATAATGCACCAGAACTTGGGTTAGGATATAATGCACCAGAACTTGGGTTAGCATATAATGCACCAGAACTTGGGTTAGCATATAATGCACCAGAACTTGGGTTAGCATATAATGCACCAGAACTTGGGTTAGCATTTAATGCACCAGAACTTGGGTTAGCATATAATGCACCAGAACTTGGGCTAGCATATAATGCACCAGAACTTGGGTTGGCATTTAATGCACCAGAACTTGGGTTAACATTTAATGCACCAGAACTTGGGTTAGCATATAATGCACCAGAACTTGGGTTAGAATATAATGCACCAGAACTTGGGTTAGCACCAGAACTTGGGTTAGCATATAATGCACCAGAACTTGGGCTAGCATATAATGCACCAGAACTTGGGTTAGCATATAATGCACCAGAATTTGGGTTAGGATATAATGCACCAGAACTTGGGTTAGCATATAATGCACCAGAACTTGGGTGAGCATATAATGCACCAGAACTTGGGTTAGCATATAATGCAACAGAACTTGGGCTAGCATATAATGCACCAGAACTTGGGTTAGCATATAATGCACCAGAACTTGGGTTAGCATATAATGCACCAGAACTTGGGCTAGCATATAATGCACCAGAACTTGGGTTAGCATATAATGCACCAGAACTTGGGTTAGCATATAATGCACCAGAACTTGGGTTAGCATATAATGCACCAGAACTTGGGTTAGCATATAATGCACCAGAACTTGGGTTAGCATATAATGCACCAGAACTTGGGTTAGCCTATAATGCACCAGAACTTGGGTTAGCATTTAATGCACCAGAACTTGGGTTAGCATATAATGCACCAGAACTTGGGCTAGCATATAATGCACCAGAACTTGGGTTAGCATATAATGCACCAGAACTTGGATTAGCATTTAATGCACCAGAACTTGGGCTAGCATATAATGCACCAGAACTTGGGCTAGCATATAATGCACCAGAACATGGGTTAGCATATAATGCACCAGAACTTGGGTTAGCATTTAATGCACCAGAACTTGGGTTAGCATATAATGCACCAGAACTTGGGCTAGCATATAATGCACCAGAACTTGGGTTAGCATTTAATGCACCAGAACTTGGGTTAACATTTAATGCACCAGAACTTGGGTTAGCATATAATGCACCAGAACTTGGGTTAGAATATAATGCACCAGAACTTGGGTTAGCACCAGAACTTGGGTTAGCATATAATGCACCAGAACTTGGGCTAGCATATAATGCACCAGAACTTAGGTTAGCATTTAATGCACCAGAACTTGGGTTAGCATATAATGCACCAGAACTTGGGTTAGCATATAATGCACCAGAACTTGGGTTAGCATATAATGCACCAGAACTTGGGCTAGCATATAATGCACCAGAACTTGGGTTAGCACATAATGCACCAGAATTTGGGTTAGGATATAATGCACCAGAACTTGGGTTAGCATATAATGCACCAGAACTTGGGTTAGCATTTAACGCAACAGAATTTGGGTTAGCATATAATGCCCCAGAACTTGGGTTAGCATATAATGCACCAGAATTTGGGTTAGGATATAATGCACCAGAACTTGGGTTAGCATATAATGCACCAGAACTTGGGTGAGCATATAATGCACCAGAACTTGGGTTAGCATATAATGCACCAGAACTTGGGTTAGCATATAATGCACCAGAACTTGGGCTAGCATATAATGCACCAGAACTTGGGTTAGCATATAATGCACCAGAACTTGGGTGAGCATATAATGCACCAGAACTTGGGTTAGCATATAATGCACCAGAACTTGGGTTAGCATATAATGCACCAGAACTTGGGTTAGCATATAATGCACCAGAACTTGGGTTAGCATATAATGCACCAGAACTTGGGTTAGCATTTAATGCACCAGAACTTGGGTTAGCATATAATGCACCAGAACTTGGGCTAGCATATAATGCACCAGAACTTGGGTTAGCATATAATGCACCAGAACTTGAATTAGCATTTAATGCACCAGAACTTGGGCTAGCATATAATGCACCAGAACTTGGGCTAGCATATAATGCACCAGAACTTGGGTTAGCATATAATGTACCAGAACTTGGGTTAGCATATAATGCACCAGAACTTGGGCTAGCATTTAATGCACCAGAACTTGGGTTAGCATTTAATGCACCAGAACTTGGGTTAGCATATAATGCACCAGAACTTGGGTTAGCATATAATGCACCAGAACTTGGGTTAGCATTTAATGCACCAGAACTTGGGTTAGCATTTAATGCACCAGAACTTGGGTTAGCATTTAATGCACCAGAACTTGGGTTAGCATTTAATGCACCAGAACTTGGGTTAGCATATAATGCACCAGAACTTGGGTTAGCATATAATGCACCAGAACTTGGGTTAGCATATAATGCACCAGAACTTGGGTTAGCATATAATGCACCAGAACTTGGGTTAGCATATAATGCACCAGAACTTGGGTTAGCATATAATGCACCAGAACTTGGGCTAGCATATAATGCACCAGAACTTGGGCTAGCATATAATGCACCTGAACTTGGGCTAGCATATAATGCACCAGAACTTGGGCTAGCATATAATGCAGCACCTGAACTTGGGTTAGCTTATAATACACCAGAACTTGGGTTAGCATATAATGCACCAGAACTTGGGTTAGCATATAATGCACCAGAACTTGGGTTAGTAATGCACCAGAACTTGGGTTAGCATATAATGCACCAGAACTTGGGTTAGCATATAATGCACCAGAACTTGGGTTAGTATATAATGCACCAGAATTTGGGTATGGGCAGGGGAGATATGGTATAAGCTGGGGAGGGATGTGATCTTCCTACGCTAACAACCTTTTCACCCCAGCCACTTTATAGAACAGATTTGCTAGCAGAATTGTTCCCTCCCACCTGTGCATGAAATAGTCATCTTGGAGCTCTACAGATATTACCAGCTGAGTACCTTTTCAACAGATATACCAGCAGAATTTATCCCCCCCCCCATCCCCCAATGATCGGGTCTAGCTATAGCTTAGCAAGGAGCTCAAACTTTCAGGACCTGATCTTTAGGCACACTAAAGACACATGCTAGAGATATAATTTCTATTTTTGGTCTAAAGTAATATTGTCAAGGATTGCATTGCCTCCCCCCTCCTCGATCAGGTACATGTGCCCAAGACGACTCAGGTGACTAACGAGCAGTGGGCAAAATATTTGACGTGAAAAAAACCTGTCCAGGTGAGGGGGAGGTGAAGCTTTCTGTTAAAGTACACAATTATGTGTATATCTGTTTTTAAGGGTCTTTCCTCCTTATTCTTCCTGTTCCAGTGTTTTCACAGACTATGCCAAAACTCTCCGTTGACCTGCCGAGGACAAAGACATGTACTTTTTAATATTTTTAATTTTTTTGATGCTAGAAAATTTCTGATCTGCCATTTAATTACAAAATGTTACAGCCATGATGACATACCTATCTACAGTGCACATGCGCAAGGGGGATTTAGATTACCACCTGCACACTCCTCCAGAGAGTGAATGAATGGAGGTTGTCTAGTTTACATAGAGCAGGGGAGTAAGAACCATGGGAGCCGTGGGGGCCATGGCCCCCCCAATATTCAACAGCTAGGGGCCCGCCCCCCCCCCAATAATATGAAGGGTGTATCATGGCTTACACCTCTACTATCTATGTCAACTTGGCACAAAATAGCTCAGTAGGTGGTTAACCAAGGGGAGACGGTTGCATTTTTAATTTTTTTATTAATTTTTACTTGTGGTTGCAATTTTAGAGCTCTGCAAACTTCATGGTATGGACTTGATATATAGCTCAAAAGATAGGTCTCTCTGTGTGCTCTCTTGATACTAAACTAGATTGACTACCCATACTGGTGCCATGCAAGCCATAATCAACAACTATAGAGCACTAAGGGAAACAATGGAGATTTCTTCTCTTGGAATGGATAACTGTTCTAGACGAGCAAATGGTATGCTATCGCTTATGGATAAATTCTGCACATATTTTGGATTGGAGCTATTGGTATTAATGTTCAGTATGAATCAACAGCTGTCCATTACCCTTCAAGCAGAGGAGACTAATGTTGATGACTGTTTTATGGTACAAACTTGTGCATTCGCTCACTTGAGAGAATTCGTACCGATTATCATTTTAAATCTTTCTATGATTCTGTAGTAGTGAAAGCCTCGAAAGTGTGTTGTGTTCCTCCTGATCTACCTCGCCAAAGACAGTTTCCAAGGAGATTAGATCATGGAGCACCACTGCATACCTTTACATATATTAAGGATTATTATAGAAAGGAGTATTTTGAGGAAATTGACCGTATTAAGGGTGAACTACAGAGACAATTTCAGCAAGAAAACTTCATTTTCGTGAAGACTATTGAATCATTGTTGGTGGACAGTGTAAATGGCAAAAGTGTTTCACTTTCTGCAAGACTTAAATAGTTGTATGGCAGTGATATCAACATGGATAAGTTGGAAATTCATTTAAATATGATTCCAGATATAAATCAAGGCTACACCCTTGGATGGTATCACAATCCAGAAAGTGACCAGAGTTCAGACTATTTGAACCACCAATCTGGTCTAAAAAAATCATCACAGAAGTCAACAAACTCATTAAAATCTATCTTACCATTCCAGTCATCACTTCATCTGCTGAACGCAGCTTTTCTGCTCTAAAATGCATAAAAGACTACCTTCGGAACTCCATGACACAAGAGAGGCTAAATCATTGTATGCTACTGCATATGCATCTCGAAAGAACAGATAAACTAGACCTTGTTGATGTGCCCAGAGATTTTATTTCTAGCTGCGATAGAAGGAAGAGGAAACTATAACTATTAGCTATGAAACATGCATTTGTTCTTTGCTCATTGTTCACTAGTCTTATTAAAAAAATATATATGGGTCTCAAAAATAGTCTGTGTTAGTGATTGGTTGCATGCATTCCCTCGACAGCAACATTCATCCACTATATTTTCCTACTCCACTGTAGAGGTACCACCTGCAGACTTGGTGGTTGGTTGGGAGGTGTCAACACCAATGAGGAGTACATATTGGTGTGTACCTTTTATATATAACACAAACTAGATGCTTCTCATACAGGTGGGGTGTAACTGTGAAAGCTGCATAACCACACCATAGCAAGGGGCTAACAACACCGTAGCAAGCAGCACACATGGCACAGGCTGCTATGCAATATAGGGCAGCTATGCCCCAGTTTCAACATAAGGCACCATAACATGGGTTAGCACCAGAACTTGGGCTAGAATATAATGCACCAGAACTTGGGTTAGCATATAATGCACCAGAACTTGGGTTAGCATTTAATGCACCAGAACTTGGATTAGCATATAATGCACCAGAACTTGGGCTAGCATATAATGCACCAGAACTTGGGTTAGCATATAATGCACCAGAACTTGGGTTAGCATATAATGCACCAGAACTTAGGTTAGCCTATAATGGACCAGAACTTGGGCTAGCATATAATGCACCAGAACTTGGGTTAGCATATAATGCACCAGAACTTGGGCTAGCATATAATGCACCTGAACTTGGGTTAGCATATAATGCACCAGAACTTGGGCTAGCATATATAGTCAATTGGGGTAAAAAAAAGCTGTTTCCATTAACTTTACCTTTTAACACTTAGCGGACCGTACACTTTAATTGAAAAGTAAACGTGAGATTATTCAATTCGAACGCGCATCTATTCCCAGAGACCGAGGGTGCGGTTAACGGTGGGCAATATTTAGTTTTCCTCGTGTTCCAAGAAGTGGAGGCTTGATAGACAACTTCTAGGTACTACTCCTCTCTATGATTACTTACTGGTACTTCATTAGGATCATGTAAAGAGTAAGACTCGGGAGGTCGAAAAATCAGTGCGCGTCAATTAATTTTCGCGGTATTTTTTTTTTTAACGCTGCATATCTTAAACGCGCGCGCTATGTACAGAGCGAGAGAAGGGAGAAAATATCTAAAAAGTAATAATAATAGAATGATTATTGATAATAATATTATGATGAACATGTTTGGTGTTGTTACTTGGTGTACAGTTGCAATGTAACTATGGTTAGATGCAAGAAGTCCAGCCTGAAAGATGGGTTTGCATGGGGGTGTCCTGCATGTTAAACCGTAAAGTCGATTCGTCATGGTTTGTATGTCTATGTCAATATTTTTAGATTTATTGAAGGGAGCTTCTTCGCGAAGTCAATGCTTAGTCTGCAAACTTGGCTCCTTTTGCAGAGAGTACCCAGTTACTGCTGCTGCAAGTGAAGAAGGTGCAGTCGACCAACTGCAATTAATGTGTACCAGTGGTTGCAGGAAGTTTGCTCAACAGCCCTTAGCTGTCCAATAATCTTAGGTGGGCCTGGAGTCATCATGAGTCCCAATTCAGTGTGTTGTCAATTGTCACATAAACAGTACATTCTTGTGGCCATAGCATCATTATCAGAATAGCATCATTATAGAATCATTATTATAATTGTTGTGAATACAGCATCATTGGGACCCGGCCACCATCCGGGTGTTTGGATTGGTGGACACCAGTAATACTCCTGCACTGGGTATGCTGTAAACAATCACAATTCCACTCCATTCTATGTAGTTGTTCAACACAAATTTTCAGGTTACATGCAAATAGTTCCCCGGAGAGACGCTGCAACATTACTCCCTATCATACGGTCTCATGTTGCGATAATCAGTGGGCTGCTTACACACAGGTTGCTTCTCTGCCTGAAGTGGTTGCTCATCGGACTGTTAACCATTCAATAGAGTTCCTAAATCCAGTCACAGGGGTGCACACAAAATGTTGAATCCTACTGGAATAGAGTGAGTTGTACCACAAGATATACACAGCATGTTAGATAAATTGATTTTAGCATGCGAGGATAAAGATGAAGGGGGTTCGTCGTGATCAACTTCCTTCATACCTCGATGACTTTATGTGGAGGGAGAGGAATGCCGGCACGACTGCTGATGCTTTTCAAAACACATGATGCTGCATTTGTTGTTTTATGAAGTTCTTTGAAGTTGTGTTGATACGAAGTTGTGTTACCTTTTTGGGGTTTTTTTTTTTATGCTGCATTTGTTGTTTTATGAAGTTGTGTTAATATGAAGTTGTATTACTTGTGTTAGTAGTCCCTGAGATAGCACTTCGAGTATCCTTTCTTGATGCCTTCTGAAAGCTCCGTGATTTTAGCGCGCGCGTTTAAGATAAGCAGCGTTTAAAAATATATACCGCGAAAATTAATTGACGCGCACTGATTTTTCGACTTCCGGAGTCTTACTCTTTACATGATCCAAGTCATTACTCAAATCTCAAAAGGTTTTTCAAGTATATGAGCTGATAATAATTTTTTAAAGTAAAGCGAAGAACTCTTGTTACCAAGGTGAGTAAGTAACTTTACTTCAGCTAACCTAGTGGTTTCTTTTATGACTGTTAGATCAAGCTAAATAGTGTATGAATAGTAAATAGTTTAGCTAGCGCATCTAAATAGTGTTGGAATAGTAAATAATTTAGCTAGCGTAGCTAAATAGCTAGCTAGCTAGCCCGCCCTTGTAGCTAACTAGCTAGCACTTCATGTAGCTAGCTAGCTATCGGACCCAAGTAGCTAACCAGCTAGCGCTCCCCATATAGCTAGCTGGCTAAAGCACCCAAGTAGCTAGCAAGCTAGCGCCCCCATATAGCTAGTTAGCAGTTAAATGGCTATCTAGCTTAGCTAAATAGCCTTTTCTTTCCTGAGAACACTGTGTGATTTTGTTATATAGTCCTTGCTCACATTCAGTTGTTCACTTATTAATATATTTTACATATAGGATTGCAGCAACATCTGTGATGAAGCAACATCTGTCATGTAATCATAACCATGAAACTAGGATGAAGGTATACTTATATAGATTCAGTCTTCTGTTTTATATGTCCTCTGTGAGTGGTAGGTGTGGAGTGGAGTGTGTTAGGCAGGCACCACATCTATACAGGGTGAGGTGCCTGGTGCCATCCTGCCATTGCAGAAAGCACAGTCACACCTCTGACTTCCTCACACTTGGTAATGGTGTCCCTTACCATTCAGCCTGTTTGCCCTTCAGCTGTTCTTGGGCCTACTTCGGCTCAGCATGTGCATTGGTCCTGTCAATGGTAAACTTGAGCATGGTTGGACCAAAGAATAGTTGAAAACAATCTTCTGCACTTTGGCAGGATGGAGGAACATTAGGTCATGGTTGAAGGATGTATGGGCTACTCTGCAATGTCATCTAGAATTTAAAAAGAAATAATAATGGTTTATATGTAAAGTTTGCTTGATATAAAACATTTGTCTGTGTAGTACCTAATACCTAATAATATTAATTGTTATTGTTCTTTTATTCCAGGAATGTCATACTTTCCCCAGCAGTTGTCCACATACATTGGCTAGCATCCACACGGCTGGTTCCACTTCCAACTGATCTTCCTCTACTCTGCTATCCTCTTCCTTGTCCTCTACCTGCAGCTCTTCCCCTATTGCGATGACCTCTCATTGACATCTGCTGACTTAGTCCTATCACTGTATCTCTCCCACTTGCTCCAACATCCATACTTGCACTCTCATCCTTGGTCTCATAAAAATTGCTACTCATATCTATTTCATCATCCCTACAACTATTTGAGTCACAGTATGTACACCCAATGCCATTATCATCAGATAACATCTCTAGTAGAGTCTGGGTATCATAACCACAGGCCATTCATGGCTAACAACCACGAACCGCAGTTTAAAAAAACCTTCGTGGTCAAAATGAAGTGGCTGTCACGATATCGTGACGGTGGTCTACAGGTGACAATTACTGTCACGAATACGTGACAATGGTCTTATAGATATATCTGCGCGTGTCACGAATTCGTGACAACGGTCCGCTAAGTGTTAAGACCCAGAATAAAGGATTTACTGAAAACACATGTGCCATCCTCTAGTACTTTACTATCAAATGATGACTATATAAATAATAAAAAAATATCCTATGTCCTATAATGAAATGGTGGCTTGTTTTACCCCTTGAAAGGTGTTAAAAAAAAGCCGGTTCGGGGTAAAAATAAAAACCCACCCCTTAAAAATATCCTAAAAGGTAAAATGAAATGTAAATACTTTTATATTTTATCAATTGAATCTTTTTTCATTAACATTTGTTCAAATAGTACAATAATGGTTAACAGTTGGGTTTTATTGCATTTCTTTAAGAAAAATACTTGAAAATGTTTATCACTTCACACTCAAACTTCAGCAGTGCCTTCCCTCGACTAACTGTTTCTACTATTGGCTGAACAGTGCCATACATGCAATGATCCACTGCTACTATTTCCACATCTTCCTGCTTTGGCCAATCGTAGAAAATGCGTGTCGAGTCTGAGCTTCTTTTGAAGGAAGGTTAATTCAGCTGAAGTGGGGTCAGCATCTTCGTCTTCACTGAAAACTTTTGTCAACTTTCCCCAGTAAGTACCTTCTTTGGGCATTTCCAGAACGCAGCAGCAATATCTATATCTAAGGGTACTGCGTCTTTTTCATCATCAGTTTCCTCGCTTTCAGATTATGAAGAACTTTGTTCAAGGTGTGTTCCTTTGATTGTTTTTTCTGGGAGCAAGAGTCATCATCACTTTCCGAGTCTGAAACCATAATCTTCCTTCTTTTTTTTTTACCACTCTTTAGTTTCTTTTTTTCAGCTTTAGCCTGTTGTTTCTCCAGCTTAGCATCTTCTTACTTCTTTTTCTCCACAAGTTGCTCCTTAAGATCTGATTCAGTGAACACTGCACCATGCATTGGCAACTTATTCAATGAGTTTGGATTCACGTACCTTGGTCGAAATCCTTCAGAAGCATGGCATGAAATATGTCCTGTCCATAGTACCTGTTGAGCAGGAAACTTCATTTGAGGAAGTTATTCGATCACGTGGTAGACCATCTAATAGGCCACCAACCCAACAAAAACTACACAAACTACGACTGCTTGTTGGTATAGAAGAAGCCTTTGATGAAGATGAGTCTAATTTAGATTTAATGAGTGTCAATTTCTTTGGAGTTAAAGGTGTAACATTGCTAAGATCAGGAATTCCTTCATCGGTTACTGGTGCACCCAGAGCTTGCCATTTGTTAGAGTAGGTTTTCAATTTGATTTCATCCAGCCTACTTAGCTTGTGTATACACCATTGAAAATCAATGACTAAAGTTGGTACTGTAAACCCAGAAAAGTTGGCGACCGTTTTATTTAGCGTTTTTGATATCATGTACATTTTAGCGACCATTAATGTTAACGTTTTATAGCATGAAAAACAAGGTGAAATCCTTGTGAAAATAAGAACAGTACATTAATCATTAATGAAGTCCATGATTCCAGGTTTTTTGAATGCTTGTTTTAGTATTTCAGTATTGCATGAAAGATTGCTAAGGTTTGCATGCAGGGGCTTGATCAATGATGCACGAAGATTCACTTTAACAGCTGATATCTCTTTCCCACCATCCAGGGCTTCATGGATTTCATTAGCATACCTCGCGAAGGAGTCCTTCATTAAAGCCTTAATTCCACACATCAAGTGGCTGCAACTCTCCTGTGCAGCTTGCAGGAACAAACACTTGGTAGATATTGTTGTCTTGAAGCTTTTTAAGAACAGAACTACAGCGATGAGCTTCAAACACATCGAATATTGCCAATGCAGGCTGATCGTCAGCCAAATCCAGTCTCGTTCTAGTAGTAGTGACATATGGAATGATAATTTGTTGGCTGCACCGTCGCCTTCTGGTAAACAGAGTGAGCTAGATCCACCAGCATTGCCTTTCAACCAACGAACAATCGACATAGCTATAAGATCGCAGTTGATCAAAACTCGAAAAAGTGACGACCTCGTGCTCTACTGACATCTAGCACGCGCGCGTGAGTGTTGTTGAACTTTGTACTTATATTGCCACAAATGTTGGCTGCCTATTAACTTAGCGATTTTTTCCTCATCGCTAAATTCGCTAACAAATTCGCTAACATTAATGGCCCGCTAACTTTTCTGGGTTTACAGTATTCAGTTACTCACATTATATACTATTGTATCATTCTGTCCATCAGAATTATACAATAGTCCATGTTACCATAGTGGTTTTTTCATATTCAAATAATTCATATTACTCACAATTATGCTCTAACTCACAAATTAGCATGACTAGAGAAGAAAAAATTAAAATATAGTACATGTACTTGAAAAAAAGACTATTAAAAAATTGCAAAAAAACACCTGGGTTTTTTTTACCCCGAGTGACCAAAAATATCTGGGACAAAAACTCCAAAAAACCGCTAAATTTTTTATTTTATTTTCTAAAAAAAATTTGGTTAATGAATAAACCATTCAGTAACTATTTTCTTTTGGCTAGCATTCATAATTTACTAACTAGTTTGATTAATCTACCCAAAAGTTCAGGTGAGTCAGAACAAAGTTAATTTCGGGTATTTTCTACATGTTTAGGTTCTATATTTTGTCATGTCCTCCATGTCAATATTTTTATACAAAAACACACATTAATGAAAATCCCATTAAAAGTACTTGACAGATCAAGAATTGTTTAAATTCTTAAAGCAGTTGTGTCTTCCCTGGACCCCTGGTCTTTTTTACCCCAACTTACCCACCGGCTTTTTTTTACCCCAATTGACTATAATGCACCAGAACTTGGGTTACATATAATGCACCAGAACTTGGGTTAGCACCAGAACTTGGGTTAGCATATAATGCACCAGAACTTGGGCTAGCATATAATGCACCAGAACTTGGGTTAGGATATAATTCACCAGAACTTGGGTTAGCATATAATTCACCAGAATTTGGATTAGGTTATATAGCACACAGAGAGACCTATCTTTTGAGCTATATATCAAGTCCATCCCATGAAGTTTGCAGAATCTACGGAGCTCTAAATTTGTAACCACGGGTAAAAAAAAAAAAAAATTTTAATTTAGAATCGTCCCCCCTATGCACCAGAACTTGGGTTAGCATATAATGCACCAGAAATTGGGTTAGCATATAATGCACCAGAACTTGGGTTAGCATTTAATGCACCAGAACTTGGGTTAGCATATAATGCACCAGAACTTGGGTTAGCATATAATGCACCAGAATTTGGGTATGGGCAGGGGGGATATGGTATGAGCAGGGGAGGGATGTGATGTTCCTATGCTAACACCCTTTTCACCCCAGCCACTTTATAGAACAGATTTCCTAGCAGAATTGTTCCCTCCCACCGGTGCATGAAATAGCCATCTTGGTGCTCTACAGATATTACCAGCTGGGTACCCTTCTTCAACAGATATACTAGCAGAATTTTTCCCCCCCCCCAATGATCTGGTCTAGCTATAGCTTAGCAAGGAGCTCAAATTCTCAGGACCTGATCTTTAGGCACACTAAAGACACATGCTAGAGATATAATTTCTATTTATGGTCTAAAGTAATATTGTAGGATTGCATTGCCCCCCCTCCCCCTTCTCGATCAGGTACATGTGCCCAAGACGACTAAGGTGACTGATGAGCAGTGGGCAAACTATTTGGCGTGGAAAAAGACGTGTCCAGGTGAGGGGGAGCTGAAGCTTTCTGTTAAAGTACACAATTATGTGTATGACTGTTTTTAAGGGTGTTTTTCCATATTCTTCCTGTTCCAGTGTTTTCACAGACTATGCCAAAACTCTCTGTTGACCTGCCGAGGACAAAAGACATGTACTTTTTCATATTTTTCGACGCTAGAAGATTTCTGATCTGCCATTTAATCAAAATGTTACAGCCATGATGACATACCTATCTACAGTGCAAGGGGAATTTAGATGTCAATATATTACCACCTGTACTCCTCCAGAGAGTGAATGAATGGAGGCTGTCTAGTTTACATAGTGGTACCTGCAGAGTTGGTGGTTGGTTGGGAGGTGTCCACACCAATGAGGAGTACATATTGGTGTGTACTTTTATATATAACACAAACTAGATGCTTCTCATACAGGTGGGGTGTAACTCTGAAAGTTGCATCTGAAAAGGTTATTGCAACGCGAGAGACGGACGTGCCAACCTACTTCTCCTCGCAAAAAGATGGAAGTGGAGTTAGGACTAGTCACCGACTCAACGTCACAACGTTGTGTCTCTGCTGCAAACCCAGCATTCCCATGCACAAGCAGCCATGCTACATATTTGGGCAGCAAACTTGCTGACAGTTGTGCGCATCTTGCATCAACGTTCGTTTGCGGACCGTAATACACCTACATGGGTTTTATGGCGGGCATCTCCCAAATGTGTCTGGGTTTCTTGCATCCACTGCATCAGTGCTTCTTGCACAATATCACCTATCATAGAGCAGAGTAGAACAAGATATGCCAATCTTTCCACGTATAGAAGTAATACAAAATCTCAGAACGAACCACTCTCAAGATGCTTGTATGGAAATTGTTGAAGTCCTAACATCAATCTCTCTCACATTGCTGTTTAGTAAAACAGAGAAGGTTGAAGAACACAGTAAAGTTATCTCAACGGTCAAGGTAATTATGAAAATGACTAGTAGCTACAGAGAAACTATTTCCAATACAATGAGTAATGAAGACTCAGAGTGATATAGAGGATGAATCAATAATAAATTACAAGAACGATTTTTTAATGGGGAAAAAACTGATGTAAAAATAAAATGCCCAATATGTTGACAAATACCCATATTTTATTCAGTGTTTATTGGGAGAACTCCTTTAATTAATGTTAAGTTTGACTTGATCCATATGTCTGGTGGAGTGATCCATTGGAAAGAGGAATAGTTTGTCCGAACATAATTACTTCTTCAGCTTATGATCACTGAAAAAAATACATTGGCTCATACTATAGCCATGTGGCGAAACAGACAAACAGAGGCTACACTTCATCTTCATCAGTTCCTGCTGAAGTCAAAGATCAGAAAATATATTTGTTCCATAAAATGTGTCCAAAGTTATGTTCATTTCTTCAGCAAGGAACACAATATGCAGTAATTAAAAATATATATATAATTATTTTACCGTCTGTACAAAAATAACATCAATAAGAAACAAACACAAAGTATTAAAATTATCAAGTGCAGGATACATATGAAACTGACAATTCCAAGTAATGACAGGGAGACTGCTACGTACAAAAATTACAATAAAAAAGATAATTCAAATTATCAAAATCCTAAAGGTACATATGAAACTCACAATTTCAAGTAATGACAGGGTGACAGCTACGTACAAAAATTACAACAAAAAAGGGAATTCCAAATAGTGACAAGTAGAAGATAACAAACAAAAAGTAACATCACCCTATAATAATTAAATAATATGTGAAGGATTAAGCAATAAGTTAACTGAAAGTTATGTGTATCATGTTAACATGATGAGTTATTATCTATAAAACTAACTTCATTTTGAGTGTGATTTATTGAAATAAGAAAAAGGACACACGAAACCTAGGGAAAATATATCCAGCACAGTTTCAGTTTGGACAGGTAGAAATAAATGAGGACATTAATGTAGATTTAATGGTTGGAGCTGTCAAAAGTCATGTCCTCCTCCATCTTCAACATGATGGATAGTAGTAGAGGACCAAAGTATAAACAACTTCCACTGGATAGCAGATGGAAGATATATTATCTGTACTTTTCATCCTTCATAGCTCAAGTTGCTTCATTAGCTGGTGATAAGTATCTTCAAGGCGTTGTTTGCCACCAGGGTATAGCTTCACAGAGAGAAGGCTATCATACATCCATTTAATGTCATTGGACGCCTGATCTCAATAAAAGCTGATGAATTGCTTAAGCACACCATCTCATCTTGATGTAGGATGATGACTTATGCATCATTCCAGTGAGCTTCAACTTTCCTTAATATTTCTAATACAGTAGACCCTCACTAATCCGAATAGCCTGGGTATCTGAGTAGTTCGGATTAGTGAAATTTTCGGATTAGTGAAATGTATGAATATCATTATATTGAACTCGGAATTTGTTTATTTTTTCCAGGTGTGGGTTGAATACTGGGAGTACAAGTAATTTTAATCATTATGTTCCCTTCCCATCCTCATTCTTTTAGCAGAACTCCGGAATCCCATCTCAGTTATCTTCCTTTTGCATCCTCGCAACTCGCTGCCCTTCTTCTTTATGTCTGAGATAGTGGAGACTCCAACTCCATAATGTTTAGCTAGTAACTTGTACATGAGCTGGGCCAGGATCTCGACCTTCTCCTCAATGGTAAGGCTCTTGTGTGCTCTTTTCTTCTCCATATCACTGCAGCTGCATCATATGACATGATCGTGGTAGGTTCAAAGTTCAATAATGGCACGCATTTTGAATACGTATATATATATTTTGGCTACCTAATGCCGTTCGGATTAGCGAGGTTTCAGATTAATGGGGTCCGGATTAGCGAGGGTCTACTCTACCAACATTCCATAGTTCCTGGTAAATAAGCATTTTTCTTTTTTTCTTGACGGAATGCAACAATGAAATTGTGAGAGGTGAAAATGATGTAGAAATCTTACAACCAAAAAACGTATAATAATAATTAATTGCTACACATAAAAACGCACAACAAAATATAAAATACAATAACAGTGTTCACATACATCATGAGAAATATACTGGAAAATATATATATGCACAAGAAAAAACAAGCTAAAATGAAAATAGACAGATTTTTTTTTTTAACACATTTCCCCCCCCCCCCCCTGACACTTTCCCCCCCCTGACACGGGAGAAAGAGAGAGAACAGCAATAAAAAGAGAAGACTTCAGCAGCAGCAAGCTTATGTTGTTAGACATTCTTTCTTTGCATATGTATATATTTTTATTGCTTTTTTTTTTAATCACTCCAATGTTATATTCAGTTGGCATTTGCATAACTCCTTATATCCGACTTCCAGAGATTTGAGAAAGACGGCTACAGTTACAAGTAATACTACTTGATAAAAGCCAGGCACAATTGTTCTGTCTTGACATTAGAGAGCTTGGGGAAAGATGTAGCCATGTACAATAATTGAAAATTGTAGCAGTGTAGCATAACTTTGGGCAAGATGTAGCAGTGTACAATAATAACAAACAAAAAATAAATTTCAGGGGGGGGAGGAAGGGTATGAATGAATAATGAATTGATGGAATGATTTGTTCGGGCTCATTGTATCTTCTATAGCACTCCATAGACTAACTATGACATTCACACAATCACCATTGCACAGCTCAATACTGTTGATGCAATTATGTCATACAACTCACACAAACATCTGGATGTTGTGCACACAACATATTGGGGAGAATTCAGGATGCTGGTCAAGCCAATTCCCAGAAGCCTTACAATTACATAGCATTAGATGCACATCCTTTGAGATGCTCACTAAGCGTAGGATAGTCCTTTGAGATACAATTAACTAAAGCCAAAAAGGCATAAATTTTTTGAAAAATACATCTTCTTACGACCTTGAATTCAATGGGGCCACAAGTAATATCAGCAGCGAGCAATGATTAAATGCTCTGAAAGAAGGGTTGCATTCAGTTATGATTGCATGGACTAGTCCTTGCACTTTAGTAAGAACACTAGCATCCATTCCTTGCATCTACGTAGTGGATATACGGTTGGAAGAAGTGGTAGAATGTGGGTTACAGATAGCACACAAGCACATCTGAAAGGTACCAGAGGACTATGTGCAATTAAAGAAAAAACATTTATAGAGCTTTATCTTCAGAAATTGCCAGATTGGAAACGTCGACCATGCAGGTAAGCATTTTATACAATTACACTTTTCTTCATCATGTTCAATGGAACTACAAACACCAACAATCATCGTGGAAATTGCTACCATACTCACTTAATGTGCTACAGGTTAGCAAACCAAACTCTCTGCAGTTTAAAATCTAAAATGGAATAAAAAGGAACATTGGGCCATCTCATCCCATTATGCCTTTAGGTGTTGAGGTTACTACCAATGCATGTCTTGCCTTTGGTTGTTGAGTTTATTGCCAATGAATGTCTTGCCGTCAAGTGCACAGCGGGTTATGTATAAGCCGCCATATGACAACAACCAAGCCTACAGAATGGACAGGCCTCAATTGCACAGCTAAGTGACAAAAGATGCTCAAACTTGTTTGACGATTTTCAGCCGACATCATCCCTTCTTTAAAAAAAAATTAGTCAAAGCAAGTCATTCTCCCTGTTCAGTTCCCTTGCATGGTGGCAATTCTTCTGGCTGTGTCATAGAGGCTCTTGACAAACCCTCTTCTCATGTGATGTGGTTGGTGTGAACCATTGTGAAAGTATATTTTAATGTGTCTTTTTTAATTTTATTACTGTATATTGTCGAGTCTAGAATGTCATCCTCTCCTCTCCTATGCAGTGAGAAGTCAAGGAAAGGAAACTGGTCATCCCAACTACAGGTCAACTTGATTGTCGACCTGAGGCTGTTCAGGTGGTTTAGGAGTCATTTCTGTCGTTCTCATTACTATGCAGAAAGTATCATTTTTTCCTTCATAGGATGAGTTTTGTTGTGGTGACTCCAAGGCCAGCTCCCTAAAGAATTCCATGCATAAGTTGGCCACTAGAGCCGAGACAGGAGAACCCATAGCAGCTTCTTTACTCCGTTTGTAGAAGTCCACCTTGAAGCTAAAGTAGATGGATTTCAGGCAAATCTATAACAGTTCAGCAATTTAATTAATCAGTCAGAAATACAATTCTTTCTTCTTTCCTCTGGAGTCTCATCCTTCAACATGTTATGTATTACCTCGACTGCCTCTGGATAAATCAAAACTGAGTAGCATCTCTTCAACCTTTTGACTACACCCATACAATATCCCAGTCTTTTACTAATGCACAGACACCCATGTGCACACAAAGATTATGCAGCCTCGTCTAACCTCCAACAAATAGCATCAAAGATGGAGAACTGCTTCACTGAAACAGAACATGGGTTTTTCATGGTAAATTCGGTGAGCTGAAATTCTACGTGTCAAAAATAAATAAGAAGTCATTTTGCATTAAAAAATTAAAGATTTCACTCCAAAAGTAACCAGAAATCAATTATTTAATTTTTGCTTTTCACCCAACAAGTGTGATTTTTGCAACGGGATCATTATTTTTTGTGTTCGCAATTTAAGATCAAGATGATCAGTCGATGTGGGGCCATCTGGTTTGCATGCGCTGTCACTCAAGCCATTCAGATTTTCTTTTAGAATGTAGTCCATCAATTTTTTGTAGTCAAATAATTTTTCGTAGTCAATCAATTTTACGTAATCAAAAACTTTGAAAAACTTTGGATTTTTCAGACGATCACCAGGTTCGCATAAACTGTTGTTCAAGGGTTTATGTAGACTTCCTAAGGGGGTTCGGGAAAAAAAGAGAAAAAAAATTCCCCCCTTTTATATCATACCTGTAGCTCTGCATGAGCTGTGTTCAAAACCTGGAAGTCTGTTCTGGTTCAGAAAACAGTTATGGAGGATTTCATGCATGCATTTTGTACACATTAATGCACAATGTTCAAGAAGAAGCAACTAAGAAATCCTTCAGTACGGAGTAATTTTTTCTCGGGGATCGCTTACCCCACGGGAGGCAGAGTAGTCTCTAAATGAAGCTTAATACATCATCAATAATGCCATGGTAACTGCACAGAGCCAGTCCTACAATTTCAGGAAGTGCGCAGGTGATTTTCATATCGAATTTGTACGGAGATGTCACTAAGACGAAAGCGCGCTCTCTATTGTAAGAAGCGACCCAAGGCGTTCCCGAAGGCTGAGGCCCCAGTCCCATTGGCAGGAAACTCGGAGGATGCCTGTCCCAGTCGCCTCAGCGGTAGTTGATACGCCTGTCCCAATTGCCTCAGTTTCGTGGGCGCCTGATCCAGTGGCCTTACCTTCAGCTTCAAAGAAGAAGCTGGCCCTCGCTCGCCCCTCGCTATCCACTTCTCCTTCGAGCTCCTCTTTCCGCCTATCTCAGACTTCAACTTTCTGGTTAGTTTCAGCACTCTCCAGCATGCTGCTAGCATTTTCTCATGCTGTGACACTCCACTCTCTGGACAGAAGACAGGCAGTGCAGGAGGGGGTTGGTGTCAAGGGTTGCTCTTTGCTGCACTGTTTGTGGCAAGCAAGCCTTCATCACTGACCCCTACCGTAAGGAGGACCTGAGCGTCCTTGCTATGAGGACCATTGGAAAGGAGAGGGAAGGCTTGGAGACGTTTACTGCTATGATGGGTATGCTGCCTCCTGTCTCTAAGCCTGCTTTCTCCAAGTACAATGACAAGATCGCTGTTGCTATTTTTGCTGAGAGGGAGGCTCAGTTCTCATCGGCTGTTGTACACATTCGTAAAGGATGCTGCCTCTGATGAGATCACATGGTCCAGGCGTGGACACATAGCTATCTATGGAATTGTTGTGGTTGCTACCTGGGAGACTGGCCAGGTCCTGGATACAGAGGTGCTTAGCAAGTGGTGCTACGAGTGCCAAAGAGCTGGATGTAAGCTCTGAGGAGTACCTGGACTGGTGGAAGGCACATCACGAGAATTGCGCTGCCAACTACACTGGATCATCTGGTGGAATGGAGTATGTAAAAATTAATCGTGGCCAAAACAAGTTGACTGATATTAAAATCCTTAGGTCGAGGAGGGATTACGGATGTGGCGAAGGTGCTGGATTCAACTACAGCCTGCAAGTGTTGGATATTAGTTGATAATATGATGTAGTGGATTATATTAATTTTATGTACTTAATTAAGGGGTGACGATTGTATTTTTAATTTTTTTTAATTTTTACTTGTGGTTACAACTTTAGAGCTCCATAGATTTTGCAAACTTCATGGTATATAGCTCAAAAGATAGGTCTGTGTGCTCTCTTTTGATACTAAAATATTTTGATAGGTATAACTATAGGCAAGTTACTAAAGCGGAGGGACCTCAAAAACCTGAATCGCTCCAACTGGCGGCAAAAACCACTCTGGGTTGCGAAGTGCCAAAAAATTGAAAATGGTATATACGAGTGGCTAAAGGAAACTCTAGCGCATACAATGACTGTTTTGAATAGGCGTTAAAATTTATTACCTGGTCAAGCGCGCGGTTTGAAAATTGAGGGCGTTGACAATAATTTTTTATTTTTGAAGCAGAAAGTAGACATGGATTTAGGCATGGAATCCTAAATCCTGAAAATTTGGTAAAGTTACTTCACAATATTTTTTGGTGGCCTTTCTGATGTAAGCAATACCAAAATTGAAGTTTATGGTATGGCTAATAAATAATACAACATCCCAAGATCTCTATGGAGTGAAAAATCAACAAGGGGCTAATGACCTCCCATCCCCTCAATGCAGCCTGCCTACCCCTGCCTACTACTCCTGACCCCTGCTCCTCCTCATATCCTGACCCCTGCTCCTCCTCATATCCTGACCCCTGCTCCTCCTCATATCCTGACCCCTGCCTGCTGCTCCTCATATCCTGACCCCTGCCTGCTGCTCCTCATATCCTGACCCCTGCACCTCCTCATATCCTGACCCCTGCTCCTCTTCAGACCTCATCTCCTTCCACATCCTCCACCAAACTACCAGTTGGTACTATTATGGATGTCCTACCCTCATGCGACATCAACAGGCAGGGACTATAAACAGTGAAAGAGATTATTGGTAAATATCATAAGCGGCAAGGAGCATGTAGAGCCGGGACTCTTGCATGCAAACTTGCACATGAGGCTATACTAGACAACGACATTCTCCTTCAGTGCCCAGCAAACGGATTCCCTCAAAGGAACTAACACAACTAAAAAGAGTAACACAATTTTGGAGAGCTCCTGTGGATTTTGAGCCAGTGCAGCGAAGCATTGAATTGCTTATATGTATAGGTAGTGTTTGGTACTGTCTGTTGTCTTTGTAATTCAATAGCCTTCCTTGCAGACACGTATTTTAAGTCAGAAAGAAAATATCCAACAGAAAAAATAAAATACCCACTCTAAATATACCACAGTGCTATTTTGGTAATTTCTATGTGTGCACATGAAGTTTTCTGATATATACACTTATGGCAGTCCTTCACTGAACTGAATTGGAACTTCACCACAGTTGCTATTCTGTCAAGCTATACATCAAAACTACAACAGGTAGGCGCAACACAAGTGAACGCTATAGGAACATAAAGGTACGCCAAGCAAGCCTGTCACATCGGCGAATGCAAACATAAACCTGTCCACACTGCACTTAATAAACAGGTGTGTGCATGTTGGGTCAGAGGAAAATGCTGATGCGCATCAATGAGAATTCATCGCGTCCACACTAGCACCGAAAAGAACTGTACGAAGCAAAAATAAACAGCCTGCCAATGTCAATAAACTGTAGCTGTAATTGAGATTTTTTTCCTTTCCAATCCCTTCCTGGTTGGTGATCAGTAACCAATAGATGGGTCGGAAACATTTGCTGCAGAGAAGAAGAGAGATCTGAGGGAAAGGCAGAACAAACGGAAGTTGAAACTGCACGAGGGAGTAAAAACAAAGCAACAGTTCTCTAGCTATGTACTAGCTAGTTTGGTGACTGGCCACAGATAGTATACAGCAGGCTACAAAGTTCCAAATTGCAGCACCACAAAGACAAGAGTGAATGAACGCAAACTCACGTAGTTATTTCAACGCTTTAATTTGTTGCTCTGATTTTGCATCAAACTACTTATCAATTGGACCAGAATAATGCACATTAATGGGCATTATTTAATTCATAAACGTGACTAATGTGCATTGGTTTGTGCAGTGTTAGAGCACCAGGACAGAAAGCTTTAACGGACAACCAGTTCTAGAACATGGAAGTATCGCTGAGTCAGCAAAGCTAACATGCAGACAGAAGATACCAAAATGCAAGTATTTCCCACCCACCCCTCCAACCGTACGAAGATTGTAAGACTCAACCCCTGCGCTTGTGCCAAGAAATATTGCATTCAAGCCCCACCACTTTTTACATGCTTGTAACAATGCTCAACCAATCTCACCTACTATTGATCCAGTGAGAGAGCAGATAAGACATTTGGAACTTACAGTATCTTGAACACTTCTGAGTCCAGAGACGAATATCATCTTTTATCCTTAGCAGTGGAATGGCTACAATAGTATAAATGCTCAATTATAAATGGTCATTGCAAAGGATTGTGTATGCCTTCAAATGTTGAGGCAGCCTACAAAGTGTAAATTCCTCATCTAGTAGCAACAACTAGGGTGGAAGAGGGATGGTAGAGTCTTTTTGATTTACTTGCAACAAATTTAGTTGAAGCACGGATGCATATAGAAACCTTGCCATGGGAGGGGGGGTTTGCGATGAAAAAACAGGTGTAGGACTTGACCCAGTATCAAAATTTGAAAGGGGAGAGGGGTGACTAATGCCCCCTACCCCACCCCAAATACACCCATGTATGTGAATAAAATATATCATAGCAGACCATGCTCTATATACTTGTCTAGTGTTGATTCAATTCCAGCATGTACCTAATCAAATTCTGAAACAACAACAGGTAAATAGTTCACATTTAGAATAATAACACTGGCATGACCGGTGGATGCCTTGTTCTCTTAGGCACTAGTGCGATAATAATCCAAATGTTGTTGAAGCTAATCCGGAGTAAGTTCACCCGTCTAAAATAGCCGTATCTTACAGTTTTTAAATTCTGGCACTACTCTCAAGCTCTAGTTTGTCAGCTCTACTTTCTAACAGTTACTGAATATCTATAGAGGAAAGCATATCTGTCGTTGTCTGACTTACTTCAGTGGTTGCAGTGATTACACTGGCAGTGCCTGCTTCTTTGTTGGTCAGCGATTCTCCAAGACAGCGATTAGTGCATGTACAGTGGAAGCTGCAGCCCCAGGTACCTCTTCACGTTGAGGAAGAAAACTCTCGCTTTCTAAAGTCCTGAAGGATAGACTAGTGACTTTCTACTCGAGCTGCAAGTATCGCTGAGTCATAGTCATTTGTGTAATTCATGATACAAACATTATAAATATTGCATTTAGGTGAAAAATGTTTCATGTTTGGATGGCCGCTCACGAAAGTTCGCAGCTATTTTCTTTCTAAGTAGAATTATTTAGAATCGACGAGTGGAACCTCTCTGCCTGGACTCCTGACAACCAGATACACTCGCTTATCGTCTATTAAGGGGGAGTAAACTAATTCATGTTTTTTTTAACAAATGATTTAACAAAACATCATAACTATTTAATCCTTAATCCATTTAAAAAGATTATGGTCTCAAAATGTAGCCCATTCTAGGTGCTTTCCAATGACATTAGAGTAGTGGTGTTGCAATAAACTAAGGCTGAAATATGGTCAAAACCACAACGGCCCTTAAAATGTTTATAAACACTCCTGTACCCCAACCACAGGTCTTCAACACTTGTAATATTACAGTGACTTTAGAGGCATGTTTTAAATAGTTTTCTTGGATTTTTATTTGAATATTTATTGTTTCCCCCTCAATATCCCAGTTTCATTTTTATGCTGTCAGACTTCACTAATCTCATCAGAAATGACTCAATTGGGGGGGACTATTCAAAACACTGAGCTATGAAAGAGCTTTCATACTATATTAAAATTTGTATTTACTACGGACAAAAATTAATGAGTTACACGGTTTTATGTGACGGGTCTCTTCTTCCGATGACAACTGGAATGCTGCATGATAGTCGCTTTAGAATTGTACTAGAATCACACAGAGGTGTAATCAAAGTTGAGAACTGAGAAAGAATGTGCCGTGCGCAAGAGCAGACTTTCGTACTCCCCTTTGTGCACATAGCACGGAAATGACGGAATAGCATCGAGCGATAATTATTTTAGCCAAGTATCAAGTATTGGCCATGAACGGCTATTGTATTATGAACGATCCAACTTGCTGCATTATTCAGGCTTCTTCTTATTCATCGCACAGAGGTGTGCCATGAAATGGGAGGATAAAAAGTATCATAACTCCAGAATGGTTGACAATAAAATGTTGAAACTTGACATGCAGTTTGTTCAATAGTGAAACTATAGACTGATAGGAATTTTTTTAATAATAATAAGGTTTACACCCTACTCCTCCCCTAAGAGCATGCCAACATCAACTAACTAGTTGTAGCTCATGGCTGGAAACACTTTACCTGAACTCCCTACAACCAGACACACTGGCTTATTATCATCTATTAAGAGCATGCCAACATCAACTAACTAGTTGTAGCTCATTGTTGGGTGGAAAGGAGGGACAAAAATGGTCCCGTCCACACCAATTTTTGGGGTTCCCATCTATCCCAAGCTCGGATTCTAGCAGCTAGCTTTCTCCTGGGACTAACGTTGCCAAGTGACAGCAAAAGTCCCTTGGGCAGGCTCAAGCTAGCAGCTAGCTTTCTCCTGGGACTAACGTTGCCAAGTGACAGCAAAAGTATCCCACTTTGTGGAATATTGTGCCGTCAAGTCCTAGGTCCACCTGCGGGAAAGTGAGCCGATAGATCAGGCATATATTATGACTCACCTAGACTTTGTTTGATGGGCAGTGCACAGGTACCCAAAAGAGTACTTAAGGGCTCCCCCCCCCCCCCCCCCCCTCCCACATAAACACCCACAAAATGTATGGTTACAACTCTGTTGCTCCATGGTTTCTTCACACTTCAATGTGTGAACTTGCCAATAGGTAGATTTCTCTTATGAAATTTAAAATGTTGCCTAGGTAATAACCAATCCAAAGTTACATACATCTAAAATTGGGAAACGTCATCTGAATGCCTGAATTTCTAGCACGAGAACCGGCTTTTGGTGCTCGACTACATAGTTATGGTTGATCACCTAATGTTAGAAATTAAAAAAAAAGTCCATTAAAGCCCTCTAGCCTCAGGCACTAATTATAGCTGTCTGCAAGTTAGGCACTCGAGATTTTTAGGTACCCCAATTTGTGTGCATGTAACTTTGGCAGAGTTATACCAATGCAATATTTTTTTTCCCGAAAAGTTTTAAGAGAGCACACAGGGAGATCTATCTTTTCACTTACATACATACATACAGTGAAGTGCACCAATCTATGGACCTCTAGTGTCAAGTTATTAATTTTTGGGTTGTGTTTTTTTGGGGGGTTGATAATTTGGGGGGATTAGTCCCCATCCCATCCTTCTCACTAAACTCTACATTGGAGCACCACCCATTTTTGGCATGGGATTATAACCACTTTTGTAGGTTACAAGACTACATACAACCACAAGAAGCTTGGCTTCCATATGCCACTTTACAACAACAAACGTGAACAAATAATTTATTTAATAATGACCCAATTAATTTGGCACAATAAAAAATAAGAAGACTGCATCCACATAGAAGACCACTAGTTCAACAACATTTTTAATATACAGTTTTAAATAAAGGCAAAATGTTGACGGGTGCCAATTGGTGCCCCCGCCCTTTCCCCCTCACCCCCCCCCCCCCCCCCCCCCCCCCACCCGATAAACAAAATCCAATGTATCAGGAATTAGCTATTCCTAAGCATGGATACAACCTTAGGAATACATGGGGATATTTGCTAGGGTACAGAACAGAATGTGATGAGACAACCAATTACGTAATAATGGTATATTTGCTATGAAAAGAGAATATGTGACAACCAATTACATTCACAGTCAAAGCACATTCAGTCAAAGCAATATTTAACCATGAAGTCAGTCCAAGGCTGCAACTGTGCATGCTCAATCTGCCAGAAGTTATTTTAAAAAAATTGAGAAAAAATCATTATAACACAACACAATTATTTTTCTTATAGATTGGAAAATTTGTTTCCCTTAAAACAAACATGTTTATTATTGCTCATGCCACAGGTGGAGGAGGATGGCATGAGGAAAACTTAACTCACATATTTCATAATATATTGATAGGATTAATGATGCTTTCAAAATTTGTTAATGATTATTAGCTATTCCAACTTTATCGATATGCTTACACGATTAATTTGACAAACGTTGACTAGACCAACCGCCTTCATGATTGTACTCATCGTAAAATTAAAAAACAAAACAATAACAACCACTTTTAAGAGCTGGCTTTCTATTGGCATTGTGAGTGGTACTGTGTGAAGAAATTCGCCCAACCCCACACACGTTTAACATAAAGGCTGTAGCATAGTACCCAGACACTACATATTATTAAACACCCTAAACACTCACCTGATTAGGACTCATTCAGCTCTAACAAACTTTTCCAGCACAAGTACTAGCATGGCTTTACCTCCTAACCGCCTCCATTGCACACGTTGTGAATGAATGGCAGCGGCGCCGCGACGATCTTTTACCAGACAGACGCTCGTGCCAAACACGCAGCACATGTGCGTCCCATCAGTAATCGTCGAGCACTCTACATTTGCTGTGGGCAGATGTGCGGTCCTCGCCTCAACCAATAAATAAAGGGAGGGAAGGAGCATGGTAGAAAAGAAGTAGGCGTGGAAAATGACTAATGCGCAACGGACAGTAACAATTCTTCAGCTTGGCAGACTAACTTGCCGTCAATAGTTTCTCACAAGAAAATATCTCTGACCCTCACCAGCCAATCATTTTAATTTTGGTATGTATATAGAAGCTTGAAACCTGCATGTTTACAGAGTGGTCGTGGTTGGATCAAGAATCCCAAGACTGTGCTTTGTTTCTACCGTTCTAAGGCAGAGAAAAAGAATTTTCTGCCAAAAGGTAAAAGAGAGAAAGCCCAAGGCTATATAAATGGAAAGATGCTTCTTCAAGAGTGGTTACTTAAAGCTATATTTAACTAGCTATACAGCTAGCTATATAACTAGCTCTATAGCTAGACAATTCGTGTAATATGTTACTTACAATTTTTTATGCATACCCAATCAATGCAGGAGATGCCAGTTATCTAAGTAGCTACCATGCCGATGCTGATAGGCTGATATCCAGCTCACATGGCAAAAAAATGTTGTCAGATATTGGATGGAGCACACAAAGAAGAAAGGAAGCTCAATCTAGGGGTGCTGGTAACATTCTCTCAAAATGTGGAGGTTATTGGCAGGATTAAGGGGACATGATTGTAATCAGAGTAATTTTATTCAGCTACTGCTGCTGAGATGTCATGATCAATCAATAAATCTGTCATATTATACATACATGTATATATGTATTGGACATTTAAGATATAACTGAATGGCTAGAAAGAAAGAGCGACAAATATACAAGTCCAGATGTCCAGAATGAAATGTTATTGCTCATGTCTCACACCGTTCTTCATGGGATAGTTCAATAACTCCAAGGTGCTGAATACTTTACTATTATGGTGGATGAATGTGTGGATTCATCTGGTAAAGATCAGCTGGTATTATGCTTTATGCATGATGAAACAGTTCATGAGGCTTGGGATCAGGAATGTTGTGCAGCATCCAGCTTGATTACAAGAGTCTCGACCTGTTAAAATCAGGTAGTCTTGGTATCAGGAATGTTGTGCAGAATCCTGCCTGACTCTGTCTGTATATCAGGCGGTCTTGGGATCAGAAGTGACGTGCAGCATCTGGTCTGATTACAAGAGACTGCCTGTTAAGATCAAGTGGTTTTGGCATCAGGAGTTTTGTGCAGCCTACTCTTTCCGCTTACCATCTACAATACATAATGTTTAAATGGTAAATAATGTGTTTACATTTACCCTCTAGCTATAATTATGCTATACATAACAGTCGATATACTGAATATTACGTGGTAGGCCACAGACAGTCTCGCCAGGTTTTACAGGGCTTTTGAGGGCACAAGACTGAGGTTAGCCATACCTGTGGAGAAAATCTACAGTATATACTCTATATTCACAACTGAAAGAGTAATTATGAGAAAGTATGCGTGGTCATGCAAACTCCTCCTGCATGCAAATACTTATTTTGCAATTTAATTGAACCCCCCTTAATAAAATCCCATATCCGCTCCTGTAACCCTAACATTTGATATAATTAAACGGATTCTGTACATTTATTTCATTTATTCTGTTTCTGCTTTGATAGTTCTGCTTTAAATTTCCTTCTCTTCTGCATAAACTAATTTCATAGTTGTAGTTCAATGACTCACAGACTTGTAGTCAAGTGGCCATAAGTACTCACGCTTATAACTTCTGGTGTTTTCATAATTTCAAAAATCTTTTTGCATATTTACGATGAGCTCATTGAGACCTTTTATTTGAGCTATTGTATGTTATCATATAATTATTTTATTTTTTACGTACAATTTTATATTGGCAAGTGTGGTCTGTTGCCATGGAAATGTGATAGGACTGGTGGATGAAGTGTACAGTTTAGCTGTTTTGAAGCCTAGTTCAACTGTTTTGAGTAAGTTTGAAATTGGAATCAGTAAAAAGAAGCCCAGGTTAAAGAAGAGAAAGAAACAGTTGTTCAAAGTAGTACAGCTGCCAGAACAGCTTTAACTTTGCAAGGTGAAGCACCAAATTCTCAAGGTGAATATTCAGCCTCTCAAATGAAGCATAAGCACTAACTTTTCATGGTAAAACATCAACCTCTCAAGATAAAGCATCAACTTCTCAGGATGAAAGTTTGTCTTTCTTAGGATAATGATTTGTATGAAAAATGAATTCCAATGCAAACGTCTGTGATTCAATCAGGTTCGTGGTATACATCTTTTCTCCCTTGTGTATATACATGTTGGAATTACAATGCAAATAATGGTTTCATAACAGTGTTTCTATTTAATAACTTATGTTTAATCTTGTTTCTTCTACCTGTAAACCATCTGCTTTTCGCTAAGCCCCAACTTTTGAGCTAGTTACTGATATTTCTGTTTTTGAAGGAATTTTTTGTTGTAAAAAGTACTTCCAAAGTACTTGTGTGGTGTTTAGTGTAACGAGAACACTCCATGAGATCTGTATATTAAAAATGATATTTTAGAACAAATTAACGGGAAAAAACTGTGATCTACAAATAAAAACTGGAGTACCTGCAGTGTCAATGCTGCTGTCCCTTAACATGTCAGAAATCGTTCAACGAACTTGGTAGAGATTTATTCCTGGCCATACTCAATATTGGATAAATAGTTAGACACATGCCAAAATATTGTGATTTGCAGGTAACTAACTTTACACGTTGTCACAATCAGTGAAAAAATGGAGCTATTCTTGCAGAAATTTTCATCTGTGAAAGAGTTATCTACACTAAGTTTTGCAGCATCTCGTCATCAAAGATGATATGGTGGGTTGGTTATTCTCATCATTGAAATGGAACAGAGTACTCCCGAAATAATAGATCCACTGATAAAATAAATAGCTCTCGTGAACTATACTGATGGTGCTGATGAAATCGACTAAAAGGAAACTGATGAAGGACCAAGACAACTGTTGCAATTAACTGAATGAAATCTATTTCGAGTTTGTCAAAGAATTATAACGTCCACAAGAAGACATTAGCACTCTATAAAAAATTCATCTGTTTCGTATACCGAAAGCACACTCTCTTCTACACATCAGATTAGATTAAATCTGTCCCTCCCCAACTATTCATCCTTCCCCACTGATAGATAGAATCCATTTTTTTCAGCCGAGAGCTAACAGAAAAGCCAAAATGGACAACACTGCATCTACCAGCTTTTATACCTCCGAGAACACTTTTTATTCTGCATGCACCGAAAAATTACCAAGGTAAGAAGTTATACTATTTCTTGTTATACTTTTTACATTTGAAACACCTTTTAGATCTTAGGTCACACTCTCCTCTGTCGGATCAACAATTTGAACAATTAGAAGCTATCTTTTTAAAAAATCAATAATCCCCAAAAACGGAAAAAGGACAGCTAACTATGGACTTAGATATTCCAATGGATCAGCTCACCCTATTGTCCAACAACAGGAGAACGAAAGCGAAAAAGACAAAAATAATGAATGTAAGTATGTACCATTTTATAGATGATTTTGATTGCAGTAACCTTTCCTAATTTGCAACTTTACAAAACAGTAGAATATATAGAACTGATGAAGATAAAAGAAAACTGGAAGAATTCTTTTTAATAGATATGTATCCTGACTGAACAATGAAGATGTGGTTATGTATGCACCTGAGGATTCCACAAACAAATCACCAAATGGTTGGTGACAAGACGAGGCAAGCTACGAACCGAATGCAGTAATTTTCTCTACCAGTAAAACATTGCATATTATTTTATCATTTGCAATCTGAACAATTTATCGAATAATAATTAAAGCAATCCTAGTACATGACTCTTGCGACTGAAACGGCCAGACAAAATTACATAGCAAAGTAATCATCTATAACATATGAAGACAGACGAAACACAGATTTCTCTTTTGTCGGGGACCAATAGATTCTCGTCGAAGGACTAATGATAAAAATTTCCAAAGACCTTGACCCCTGAATGCCATGAAAAAGAAGTGATTGTGACATTACTTTACCAAAATTTACAGGATTAAGGATTTCATGTCAATTTTCTGTTTCAAAAATCTCAGAAATTGGACAGGAACATAGGGTGAGACCTCTATTAAATTTTGATTTTATAATTGTGTACGTATTGTTCAATTGATAACTTTGTATATCTGATTGTGTCTGTGATTGGTTAAACCACTAAACATGCATTTCGGTGTCAGAATCATTTCTACTTTTCCTGCACCGCATTTGGTTGGTTGGCCCAAATAGTAATCCTGCAATTGGGTGTCAGGATCATTTCTGCTTTTTCTCTGGACCGCCTCTGGTTGGTTGGCCAAAACACAAAACTTACAATTGGGTGTCAGGATCATTTCTGCTTTTTCCCGGGACCGCCTTTGGTTATATAGTTGGCTAAAACAGGAAACCTGTAATTGAGTGTCAGGATAGTTTCTGCTTTTATTCTGGAGCGCCTCTGTTGGTTGTCCAAAACAGGAAACCTGCAACTGGGTATCAGGATCATTTCTGCTTTTTTCCTGGACCGCCTCTAATTGGTTGTCCAAAACAGGAAACCTGCAACTGGGTATCAGGATCATTTCTGCTTTTTTCCTGGACCGCCTCTGGTTAGTTGGACAAAATAGGTAATCTACAAACTTCAAAGAAAAAGTAACAAACTCTTTATTGGTAGGAAGTGCGAATATCAGAGTGTTTTTTAATCTATAAAAATGCAACAAAATTGCATGCAAGCGAGTAATCAGTCTCAACAACCATGTCATTAGTTCTCTCCCAAAAAAAAATTCCGTTTTCATTAAAACACCTTAATCTTATGCTCAATGGAATAAAAAAGAAAAACTGTACTGTAGTGGCAATACATGTGAACATGGGAGTTGTGCCTGTCATCTTGCTAATCCATGGTGTAGTGGCAATACATGTGTACATGAGAATTGTGCCTGCCATCTTGCTAACTCATGGTTTAGTGGCAAAACATGTGCATTAGAGTTGTGCCTGTCATCTTGCTAGCCCATAGTGTAGTGGCTATATATGTGTACGTGAGAGTTTTGCCTGTCATCTTTCTAACCCATGGTGTAGTGGCAATACATGTGCACGTGAGAGTTGTGCCTGTCATCTTTGGACCCTTTTGGATATGCGTGGGCTCTTTCTTTTGGAATCAGAAAGGTGCAGGTCAGCCCGGGTGGGCGTACGGATGGAAGAACCGTTGACGAGAAATGCGAGCAGCATTCAGTTTGCAGAGGTATCACCACAGCTGCCTGATCCACTTTCTTTCATCTGAGCTGAACAAACTTCATGAAAATATAGACCAGACAAATACTGGTGGCAAATGGTTCACACACAACCGCGCAGAAAGGACGAGAGGAACGTAAAGCTGAGCCACATGCTCAAGCTGCAGTGACTCTGTTCAAGAGTCACTCCACCGATGCTTGCATTTAGACTACCGATCAAGGAGGCTCATTTTCATGATCAAGCTGAGTATGCGATCGCCGGCTTTCAGGTCTATGCTTGTGGAGTACATGCAGGCTTTGCTCAGAGACAAAGTATCTTGAGCTTCGACAGAAAGTGAAAGGAGCATTCCCACAGACAAAATTAGTTCCATGCTGAAGGCGGACTGCCCGCAGGCTGATTTGGTGTCTGTTCTTGTGGAGGCAGCTGCATACATGCCAGGAAGTTCAGACATCTCTGACCTCAACCTCGAAGTGTCTCACCTCACTATCTGCTGTGAAGAAAAGGAATACTGTAACCATTGTACAGCCAGTTCCATGATACTGAGTTTGTTGTCACAGATCCCTACAGCCTCGGTACTCTGTCTCAAGTTGAACAGGTGCTCTGCTCAAAGTATCCACCATACCATCCGTCTCCGGGTGGTATAGGGAGGTTCTGATTTGCTTAGTGTCACTGAGTTGGTAATACTTCTTCATAAGCTTTGACCAAAAATTGGTACCATTATCGGTTAATATCTCACTAGGCACACCCATCCGAGTTGTTAAGTTAATAAGGCATACAACTGTCTCTGTGGTACGGTTTTTCAAAGGATAAGCTTCGGGCCATTTGATATGGTAGTCCTTCATAACCAACACAAATTTGTTCCCAGCTTTAGTTCTAGGAAGGGGACCGAAAATATCCATCGCCATTCTGGCAAAATGTTGACTCATTAATGGCAGAGGATGAAGAGGGGCTTTAGCTAAGAAAGCTGGCTTTGCCCTCTGACACACTGGACAAGACAAACAGATAGCTCTTACATCCTTTGCCAGACCAGGCCAATCAACCCTTCGTCTGATGGTCTCCACCACTCGCTGTTGTCCAAAGTGACCTGCCACTGGGGAGTGATGTGCCAGCCGGAGAACCTTCTCCCTGGCCATCTCCGGTAGTACCATGAGATCCTTTCCCTGTATTGAATAAGGTTGTCTCATTAGCAAACCGTTTTTCCAGAAATAGGGACTTCGTCCTTTGTTTGCCTTCTCCCGCACTGGCTCTAGAGTTGGGTCAGTACACTATTCTTGCTTCAGCTGTTCTGAAGAGATGCTATCAGTTTGAATCTCCTCCTCTGGTGTAGGATGATCATCAATCCTAGTGTTGCTTGGAAGTTCGAAAGAGAGAGAGTCAGCTGGGCTGAATTCATCCCTCACCCCGTCCACTATGACTGGATCTAGCTCCTATTTGTCCTCTTCCTCCTATGTCTCACATTCACTGTCACTGAGTGGCACTGGACGCATGACAGCTTCCTCCAGCTCTTGTTGGAGGGTTTCAGCACACTCCTGCTGCTTCTGAGCCTTCTCCTGGGCTCTGGTTGTCACCATGTTCTGCTCAGTGGTCGTGAAAGTGGGTGAAGATGGTTGCTCTTCTTTCTGGGTCTCTTCGAGTGCTTATCTGATGTAACAGTGAAAAAAGGGAATGTCATGGACTAAGAGCATGTCATACGTTAGGTGACTGCTTACTCCCACTGCCATATCTACTTTCTTCCCCCCATCTACTCATAGGGATAAATTGGTGGATGGAAAGCGCGCTATTTAGAACTGGCTGTATTATATGGGATAGTCCAGGGAAAGTAATACTCTTGCCTCACACACCTAGGATGAACTATGGACTTTGAACACCCCGTGTCCAATAACGCAATCACAGGCTTCCAATTTATTTCTACAGGTCTAGCTAGACCATGCAGGTATGTTTTTCTTCATAGAGATTGCACAATTCCCATTTTCTAACTTGACCCTCCAGTCTTTTTAAAAATGACCTTGTTTCCCTCATTTAAAACAAGTCATGTTATCTTAAACATTTTGCGGGACCAAAAACCTGAGTATTACTACCACCTTTCTCCATTTGTTTGTTGTAGGGCCTCCCAGTGGTTTTTTGGAATTGTCTGACATCTCGGGGTGGACTTTGCTGACGCTATTTTTGTTCAGGTCTGCCCTCGGGGCCCGATGTGTTGATATACCTAGCCACCATCTCCTGGAGATCTTTATATGTGGTAGGGTTTTGCTGGAGCATTTTCACGTCTAGCCACTGAGGTAATTTCTGCAAGGTAAGTTCGAATAAAATAGTGTCATGAATATTTTTCTTACTGGTTTGCAACCAAGGTCAAAAGTCTGCCTGCGGCCGCAGAACCATGCGTCTGAGTTAGCGGAGTCGAACGGCGAATCAAACAATTTTTTCCTATATGCGTCCTCAGTGACCTGGTACACAGAGCGCAGAGTCTGCTTCACGACCTCGTAGGATGTCTAGTCTTCGGTAGTGAGTAAAGAAATGGCAACCATTCCCTGGCCTGACAATGCACTCTGGTGATAGGTTGCCCAGAGGTTTTCCTGCCATCTATTTGTCCTGGCTCTCACTTCCAGAAATGCTCCCATGTCATCCCTTGCCTCGTCAAATTTTTGATGACAATTGGGGTAGGAAACGGTGGAGGTGATCTTGCTGCCTTGACAGGTGGCCTTCGAAACATCTCCACCAATGCTGCCCATCGCTCTTCTTGATTGCATTGCCTGTCCCTTTCCGCTCATTCCCACTGTTCTTATCGATCACGGTCTTCATGCCAATTCTGTTCATAGCACGGCATACTCTCCTCCTCTCTCTGTGTCCTGACTTCATCTACTCGAAGCCATGTTGTTATCATTTGCGTTTCTGCAAATCTTCCTTTTTCAGAGGGAAGCAGTGTGTTTTACAACAGATAAATCTTCAGAGGGCCTTCTTACTTGCCTTCGCGGATTTCCCTAGGCATAGAGAAGCTCATTGCCATCTGGCTTCTTGTCCGCCAGTCCTCTCCTGGATACGACATCTTCCAAAGAGATGAGAGAGAGGAAGGGAAAAAACGTACAAGAGCCACCAAAAATATACACAATACGACGGATATTAGTAGCAACAAAACTAGTAAACTGATAAGCAAAATATATATGCACCTGTCCCGAGGGCTGTCCCGAGGGAATAAACACACAAAATGTCCTTGACAATCAAATCCTCCAAAAGATACAACTACTTCAACCTCTCACCTCGGGTTGTAGTAATTAACCCCAAATACAAGCGAACACTCTCCTCTATGTAATCCTTATCAGCTTTCTCAACTCTACCTCCCGATTCCTTAGCTATTTGATTCCGGGATATCTTTCTCTAGATATCCCACCGCTACCACCAATGTGATGGAAAGTCATCCTTCCGCTGAAACAGACACTTTAACTGTTCAGTCAGATCCACACTTTCGTTCGACGCCTGGGACCTATTCATAGCCACCTGCTAGAAATCTTATCCCAAGCCAAACGCAGTAACTCTCCCCGAGATACCTGCTACCCACTTGAAACAAGTATGTTATATATTAAATACAAATAGATAATCACACATACACAGTGTCAATAAACACTAGCAACAATCTCAATCAAAGTTCTTACAACAGTTCTCTTAAAGTTCAACATAATCAGGTATCAGTTCTTTTGGGCATAGGCCGTAATGTGTTTTTATCTTATACATAGTCTACTTTTATATTCTTTCTATCAGTTCAGTTTGAAGTCGCTGGTCTCCTTGCCAACCTGTGGATTGGACCAATCATCTTCAATTGGGTCCACCCATGTCAGAGGCTCCTCAATCAGGTAAGTGTTTTTGCTTGTTGTTTGTGGTGTAGTTGTCTTTTTGTTCACATGAGTGGCTTGTTCTTTCACATGTATATGTCCATTTGTTAATCCCACAGATAGTGATGTTCTGCTATCAACACCACCTGCTGGTTCTGCCACTGTCATGTGAGAGTATTTCCCTGACATACTGTCTGCACAATACTGGGTCTGTGCAACCTGTTATCAATTTTTGGTAATCTGTCATGCATGCATTTACAACGTGCACTTTTTAAGGTGATAAAGGTCAGCAAATCGCCTGGAATAAGAAAGTTCGTGAGGCACCCAGTTCCAGTTCCTGGGGAGGAGAGTGTGAGCTATGAGCAGCATACAAAAACTCTGCAGGTACATTGAAAAGAGAAAAAATCCTGCATTCATTTTTACAGGTGCAATTCAAGAAAATAAAACAGGTTATTATTAACCCTCTCACCGGCATAAGCGCCTGTAGGCGCGAAATGGTATTACCGCTACAAAAAAATTATAAAAAATTAACCATTCTATAAAAAATATATATATATATATATATTTTCACATAGCTAAAGCTTAGGTCTATGAGAATTTAAAATATAACGTATATATAACATAGGTAACCATGAAAGACATTACGTCAAACTTCACCTCCGGTTTTGGAATATAGATGTCGGTTCGAGATGAATTATCGGTCATCTTTTTATGATGATTTTGGCCTCTGCAAGAGTGATAACTCTTGAGAAGATAAAGAAAGTACCCCTCCTTACTTGGGAAGCCACGAGATTGACGTGAATGAGCTAGCAGCTCTGACAAGATCTGTCATTGGTAGTCCTAGCCCTTGCCCACCTGCTGCTACCTCTCTTGCTGGTATGCATGTAACATAATCTAGTGATGTAAAGGTATAATAAGATTTATTATTATATATTTAGGTCCTTCAAACATCTCTCCTTCTGACTCTAATGAGTCAGTGATGCAAGTACCCCTTCCTATTCAACTCCATGTTATGATATTCACAGTTATGAGGTTGTTGCCAGCTTCATATAATGATATTCATAATTATATGTTTGCCAAAAATATATTCTTCGATTGTCAGTTACTAACCTGTCACTCAATGAGCAATAGTAAACTGTTGAACATTCTTAGTGGACATAATAATGAAAGCTAGAAACAGTTCCTGTTTCTTATAATGAGATTCATGATGTTGTGGTTTATAGCTAATTTTGTTACAATATTCATCCACTCATTAGCTATCATGTAATATATGGTTGCTAGGTAGTTTACATCATGCATCTTTAAATATAATATATATTAAGAAAATCATTCATTTTGAGAAAAAAACCTCTGTAAAGTTACCGGTGAGAGGGTAAAACGTTCCTTTTGCCATATATTTTCCAGATTTCCATTATTGCAAGAAGCTGAGACAGTAGTAAGTCACTTATCGGGTGACAATTTCTAACCACAAAACCAGGTCACAATTTATAAACACAACACCAGAACATCTGAATTTCTGAGTGTACTTGTAATTTGTTGATTGTATATACTTGCCCTTCTGCTGTTTCATGCTCATGGTATTTTTGTTTAATGGTGGAAATGCAATAATTATGGATGACGAGAAATTTAGAGCTCTTACTAATAAGCATTGTACTTAAATTAATAGAGCAAGTGAAGATTGAAGCACAACACAAGACACAGCTTTCTGATGTGCTGCATGATCTGCAGTGCGATGAAGTAAAAAAATCGGGAGAGGGGGTGAAATATATATATGGATTATGTGTCCACTATTGGTATAGGAATAGAAGGAAGTACACTTCTTGCTCTGACAGTTGTACCTCTTCTGCAATGAGGTGCCCGAAGCTGATCGAATCCCAACTGTTATATTCCTTAAGGTGAAGTTTTGTAGACGAGAACCCCCGTAATTGTTGTAAAGGGTGTGAGGGCTTGTTATTTAGCACCGTAACATAACACAATGTTACAGCATGGCAGTTTTCATTACTGATGAACTTTTTGGTCCATTACCTTTTTCTCTAACCAGGATTGTACAGATGTTAAGTCATTTTCATGGAAGTCCGTAATCTTGCTCCTTATGTGCTAGTAGTCGGGAGCATCGAGAGTGCTATGCAATCCTTCATTGTTAAAGAGTTTTAGATGTTTTATGTTTTGAGGATATTCTGTTTCTGCTTTTGATGTTCAATATTCTGCAGGTGTTGCATTTATGGAAGTGCTCATCCTTCAGTTCCCCTTACAAAAAAACATCTATAACTGTGAAACACTTTATGTTCCATTCTGTCGTCTATGGCAAATGTGTTGCAGAGAGGCGCAGAAGGAACGGCGCTCATAAGCTGCATCAGATCCTTTATGCCGTCGAGATTGCTGTCATTGAAATCCACCGAACTCCTAGCCATAAACACCACATCTACAAAGTGCCTGACAATCCACCCGACTACCATTCAATGCTTGGAAAATACATGTGTTTGAACATCTTTGGGTTCATTTGCAGCTATCATATCTTCCCACTCAACCACCAGCCTGCTATGTCCAAATCAATTAGTTTGTTCTCCTGGTGAGCGGCAATTAATTTGGTCTTTGTGTGATGTCCAGGACCTTTGCACAATGGCCAATGCTGGTAATCAAATCAAGAACAAGCGTTTCGTCCTGCCATGCACTTAGAAACCCTTGCAGCAAAGGACACGGTATGTATTCCGATGCTACATTAACCATAAAGCGCAGTTTGGCAGAAAACTTAACGAGTTTGTTGTGTAGCCCATGTGTGTTTTTGCAGTTGCCAACAACATGTCTTTTGCAATGGAGATCATTGTAATTGAACAGAGTGCCTCAGCAAAGGTAGATGACACAATTGCAATGCGAGAGACGGATATGCCAACCTACTTCTCCTCGCAAAATGATGGAGTTGCAGTTAGGGCAAGTCAGTGACTCAACATCGCAACTTGCCTTGAGTCTCTGCTGCAGACCCAGCATTCCCGTCCACAAACAGCCCGCTACATATTCGGGCAGCAAACTTGCTGACAGTTGTGCGCATAATGTGCGTCAAAATTTGTTTGCAGACCGTAATACACCTACATTTGTTTTACGGCTGGCATCTCCCAAATGTGTTAGGGGGTTCTTGCATTCGATGCACCAGTGCTTCTTGCACAAATAGCATCAATCATGGAGCAGAGTAGAACCCAATATACCAATAATTCCACGTATAAGAGTAATACGACATCTCAGAATGAACCACTCTCAAGATGCTTGTATGGAAATTGAAGTCCTAACACCAATCTCTCTCACATTGAGGTTTAGTAAAACAGAGAAGGTTAAAGAACACAATAAAGTTATCTCGCTGGTCAAGGTAATTATTAAAACGACTAGTATCTACAGAGAAACTATTTCCAATACAATGAGTAATGAAGACTTGTAGTGATATAGAGGATGAATCAATAATAAATTACAAGAACGATTTTTTTGGATTTTTTAGAGGAAAAACTGCTGTAAAAATGCCCACTATGTCAAGTTATACCCATATTTTATTCAGTGTTTATTGGGAGAACTTCTTTACTGTTAAGGTTTGACTTGATCCATATGTCTGTCTGGTGGAGTGATCCATTGGAAAGAGGAATAGTTTGTACGAACATAATTTACTTCTTCAGCTTATGATCATTGAAAAAACTACATTGGCTCTGGCTTAAACTATAGTCATGTGGCGAAACAGGCAAACAGAGACTGGTCTTCATCTTCATCAGTTCCTGCTAAAGTCAAACATCAGAAAATATATTTGTTCCATAAAATGTATCCAAAGTTATGTACATTTCTTCAACAAGGAACACTATATTTAAAAAAATATGATCGTAAAATTATCAAGTATAGGATACATATGAAACTGATAATTCCAAGGCAGACTGCTACGTACAAAAATAACAATAAAAAAGATAACACAAATTAATAAAATTCTAAAGGTACATATGAAACTCACAATTTCAAGTAATGACAGGGTGACTGCTACGTACAAAAATTACAACTAAACAAAAAAGAGAACACAATTAAAAATCTAAAGTGCAAAACAAAGGAAAAACAAACCAAAATGAAAATAGACAGATATATTTTTTAAACACCTTTTTTCCACCCTGACACGGGAGAAAGAGAGAACAGCGATAAAAAGTGAAGACCGCTGCACCAGCAACAAGCTTATGTTGTTAGACATTCTTTCTTTGCATATGTATATATATTTTTTATTTATTTTTTATCACTTCAATGTTATATTCAGTTGGCATTTGCATAACTCCTTATCCCTGACTTCCAGAGATTTGAGAAACACGGCTACAGTTACAAGTAATACTCCTTGATAAAAGCCAGGGTACAATTGTTCTATCTTGAGATTAGATAGCTTGGGGAAAGATGTAGCCGTGTACAATAACTTGAAAATTGTAGCAGTGTAGAATAACTTTGGGCAAGATGTAGTAGTGTACAATAATAACAAACCAAAAATATATTTCAGGAGGGGCAAGAAGGGTATGAATGAATAATGAATAGCTAGAATGATTTTTTCGGGCTCATTGTATCTTCTATAGCACTCCATAGACTAACTATTACATTCACACAATCACCATTGCACAGCTCAAACTGTTCATGCAATTATGTCATACAACTCATACAAACATCTGGATGCTGTGCACACAACATATGGGGGAGAATTCAGGATGCTGATCAAGTCAATTCCCAGAAGCCTTACAATTACATAGCATTAGATGAAAGCACATTCTTTGAGATGCACACTAAGCATAGGATAGTCCTTTGGGAGACCATTAACTAAAGACAAAGGCATAAAAATCTTGAAAAATACATCTTCTTACGACATTGAATTCAATGGGGCCTCAACTAATATCAGCATCTAGCAATAGTGGCAATGATGCCACTGCAATCCATGATTAAATGCTCTACAATGGAAAAGAAAGGAACATTGGGCCATCGCATCTATTATGCCTTTAGGTGTTGAGGTTACTACCAATGCATGTCATGCCTTTGGTTGTTGAGTTTATTGCCAATGAATGTCTTGCATCAAGTGCACAGCGGTTTATGTAGAAGCCTCCAACATAATTATGCTCAAACTTGTTCGACGATTTTCAGCTGACATCCAAAAACGTCCTTCTTTAAAAAAAAAATTGTCATTCTCCCCGTTCAGTTCCCTTGCAATGTGGCCATTCTTCTGGCTGTGTAATAGAAGCTCTTGACAAACCCTCTTCTCATGTGATGTGTTTGGTGTGAACCATTGTGAAAGTATCTTTCAATGTGTCTTTTTTAATTTTATTACTGTATATTGTCGAGTCTAGAATGTCATCCTCTCCTTTCCTATGCAGCGAGAAGTCGAGCAAAGTGAACTGGTCATCCCTCTCCAACTACAGGTCAACTTGATTGTCGACCTGAGGCTGTTCAGGTGGTTTAAGAGTCATTTTTCTGTCCCTCTCATTACTATTCAGAAAGCATCGTTTTCTTCAGGACGAGTTTTGTTGTGGCCAGCTCCCCAAAGAATTCAATGCATAAGTTGGCCACTAGAGCCGAGACAGGAGAACCAATAGCAGATTCTTTACTCAATTTGTAGAAGTCCACCTTGAAGCTAAAGTAGATGGTTTTCAGGAAAATCTCTAACAGTTCAGCAATTCCACCAGTCAGAAATACAATTCTTTCTTCTTTCCTCTAGGATCTCATCCTTCAACATATTATGTATTACTTCAACTGCCTCTGGATAAATCAAAACTGAGGAGCATCTCTTCAACCTTTTGACTACACCCATAGAATATCCCTGTCTTTTACATATGTACGTGACCCATACAATATCCAATATTTTACTAAAGCACACCCATGTGCACACAAAGATTATGCAGCCTCGTCTAACCTCTAACAAATAGCATCAAAGATGGAGAACTGATTCACTGAAACAGAACATAGGGTTTGTTATAGTAAATTCAGTGAGCTGAAATTCTATGTGTCAAAAATAAATAAGAACCTTAAAAAAGAAAGTATCTTCACTCCAAAAGTAAACAGAAGAAAAAAAAATTAATTTTTGCTTTTCACCTGACAAGTGTGATTTTTGCAACGGGATCATTATTTTTCTGTGTTCGCAATTTAAGATCATGATGATAAGTCGATGTGGGGCCATCTGGTTTACATGCTCTGTCACTCACGCCATTCAGATTTTCTTTTAGAATGTAGTCAATCAATTTTTAGTAGTCAATCAATTTTTCGAGTCAATCAATTTTTCGTAGTCAATCAATTTTTCGTAATCAAAAACTTCGAAAAACTTTGGATTTTTCAGACGATCCCCAGATTTGCATAAACTGTTGTTCAAGGGCTAGGGCTAGGGCTAGGGCTGGGGCTCAAGGGTTTATGTATATAGATTTCTTAAAGTGAAACAAGGCTGGTAGGAAATTACGTTTAGATCTAGAGTTGAAACGGCATTACCTTCTTCATGGAAAATGGTACATTCAAACGATTCCGCAACACTCGCGAAAGTGATTTAGATATACAGTTATACATAGAAGATAACAAGATATTCCAACCAGAGTAGTCTGCATCCATCAAACATTTACAGAAAGAACAATAAATGCTCCATAATATTTTTTCTGTATGCCATTTCTTTGGAATATATATAATTCATGGTGAAATAATACTGAATAATCATATGCAAGGCATTTTTAGTATTAGAACAAGCGAGGAACATTTATCACCAAGAATTTCTCCTCTATAAAAAAGGTAAAATAAACCAAAAACACATTGATTGGAAAGAAGGAAAAAAATATAAATATCACTGGCATGAACCATCTTCAAATCAGAATCGAAAAAACCCAAAAATTATTGCAAGGGAAAAATGCTAAATCTAGCCTTTGAATGGTTTGTAACAAACAGCACAGAAGAAGATCAATTGGAAGTCGAAATAATATCCCACAGCAATACTAAGAATCGGTCGATACGGTCACTGGTGGAATGAAAGGATTGTACACAAAAAGATTGTTACCAAAAGACTGTAATCGTATATACGAATTAGCAGCAAAATAAATCTGAAATGGAAGGACAAGAAGCTATCGTTCTTAAATCTAGTTTTCAGAGGCAAAGTGGTGACTGCTGAATGAAATTCCATAAGATCGAGAAAAGAAACGAATAAACTTTGTTGCATATACTTTCACATGTGCTTGCGTATGCCCATGATATCCGAATTGTTATTGAATTGATCTCTCAGCCATTCTTCCTGGTTTACGAATTCTGGAATAAAGAAAGGGCAGAAGTCACATTCGTCGGATGTGTTTCCTCTTCTTCTGCTTCTTGCTCTTCCGTTTCGTTGCTCGATATTTCTTTGATAATAGGTCTTTTCTTGGCCTGTGGTTCATGTTTTTCATTTGGAATATTGAAATCTCCATCTGATATCGTATCTAGTAGAGTTGTTAGATCATCAGGGATAGATTCACACAGAGTAGCAAATTCATTCTCAGTTATCATAATTCAGTCAACAACATTTGTTGCATCTTGTGACGAATGATAAAGACCGTGTTCGCACTTGGAATAACTATTCTTCCTTTTGAAACACTTTTTTTTATCATTTGAAATGTTGTTTTGATTTCCATCAGTTTCATGTGACATGCTTTTTATTCTTCCCCTACGATTGGCAAACTTAATTTCAGGATCTTTTGAAGGTTGGCGATAATATTTTGATCATTTTCTGTGATATTGTTGGCGACGTGAAGACAGTTGTTAAAACTTTGATATGGAATGTTTTTTCTTTATCCCAAGGAACATAAGATGAAGTTGTTTTCAAGAAAACGAGAAGTTTTTTTGGAGAGAGTACAAGTAGTGACATCATTGTTGTGAATGTTTCTACTTTCTTTGCAATTTTAGTGTCGATTTTTATAGGGATTTTGATAGGGAGGTTTTATCAAAATAATGTTATTTCACACAACTTAAAATTAGCGGTCGACATTGTGTTATTTACCTGTTTTTCTGTTCTGACAAAACCAGAGGGTCTTCTCAAAACAGTTTTTTGGTTCTGACCAACCAGAGGGACGCCTAAAAAAAAAGCAGAAATGTTCTTCGCATCAAATCGCAGTTGTCTGTTCTGACCAACCAGAGAGACTTCTCCAAACAGTTTTTCTGTTCTCACCAACAAGACGCATGTCTAAAAAAAAAACAGAAATCAACTTGACACCCCAAAATCATAATTATTCGTACCTTTTTGACTAAAATGGGTAGTGTATATAAAACGTATTTAAATTGCTGTAACCTCTACGGATACCGTTTCGACCAGTACAGCTGACACCAATACCGTTCCCAGTACGACTGCCACCGATAATGTTTGATTAGTGCAACTACCATCATCAACATCACTCCCAATGCTATAACCACAATCGCTGATGCTGTGATTGATGACACTTCTACTGATTTTAACCCACTCACCACTGCAAGAGCCATATGGCGCTCTTGCTTTTCCTTTGAAGGGAGAGCTCCATTTTTTTATTTTTTTTTCCGTTTTTTTAAATCATTTCAAATGTTGTTGTAAGCATCTACTGTACTAGCCATTTCCAAAGTTTTAGAGGCATTGGAGCATCCATTTCAAAGTCATGGTGCTTTTTGTCCATGAAATTTCATTATCTCGATTCAAAATTGGAAGAGACGCGCACAGAGAAGGTTTACGGAAAGGTTAAGTTTTTCGACGCAATAAAATGGCTACTGCTTATACCTGGAAGCTCATCTGCCACTGATAGGTACCCAAATTTCTTGCTGAGTCATTTCCTACCATTTGAACAGAGGCCCTGGATATATCAATCCGGTGCACATGCGGGATTTCCAGTCGTTGCGTTTTAATTTTTTTTTGTCAACGTCTTTATGTCTTTGTACCAAAAGCAGCGCCATTCCCGGCACAAGAAGTGCTCTGGATTCTGTGGAGTGGTCCCGGAGAGAGGGGAGGCATCATTCTTCTCCAGTAGCTGTTCCAGCTTCACTTGTGACAGCTACTGGGAAGAAACTAGCATTAGCTCGGACATTATCCTCATTAAGCCTGTAGTTCTGATTCTCAGTGTGAGATGAAAGGACTACAGCCGATTTAACTTGCATCTACTAGCATCTGTCTCACGACATGTTAGCTGCAATGTCTGTGGTTCGCCTATGACTGTCAGAGAAGACCTGAAGTTGAGGAAGGGTCTATGCACTAAGTACTCTCTGTCCTGTACCAATTCGTTGTGTGCAGGCAGTGATGATCTTTTTTGCAACCCTTCAAAGAAAGGCTTTCAACTCTAGGTTTCTCGTAGCCAGGAGGATGTGTGGCAGTGGGAGTGCTGAGCTGGAGACCATCTCCAGCTTTTTGGGCTTGCCGCCCCCAATAGCCAACACACACCCTTCTCCGACCTCAACAACTCTCTCCAAGAGACGGTAGAGCAATCCAGCATGGATAGCCGGCAGACCGTCTCTACCCAACTCCACTTGTTGCAGGGCACCGAGCAAAAGGATGTTGTTGACGTGACTGTGACATGTGACGGCACTTGGTATAGGAGAGGCTTCACTGCCACATATGGTGTTGAGGTAGTGATGTCGTGGGACTACGGCCAGATCCTTGATGCAGTGGTACTGAGCAAGAGATGCAATCTCTGCAAGAAGAAAGAGAGCAAATTGGGTGAGCAGGAGTTCCTTGACTGGTAAGTGGCACACAAGAACTCCTGCAATTCCAACTTCTCTGGCTCGTCTCCAGCTATGGAGGCCGAGGGCACATCCAGGCTCTTTTCACGCTCACTTGAACGTCTGAAGTTGAGATACACCAGAGTAATCTTTAACAGGGATACCAAGTCAGTGGCGCGGGTGAATCGCAAGCAACCCTATGGGAGTTATGTCGTGATTGAGGTAATTTACAAAATTACATTTGTGGTGATTTAATTTTTTTAATTAATTATTGTGTTTTTGACAATTTCAGAAGTTGGAGTGCATGGGGAAGTGACCCAAAAAGAGGTTGAGGACCTTCAAGGCCGACACATGCCATGTTCTCAATTTGTGGTGGGGTGGGAAGAATCGTTTGACAGATTGTACTATTGAAATTATGTCGGAACTATCTGTGAGAAACCCCACAATGTGGTAGGAATGTATAAGGCCTTCTGGGCTGTATTCTACAACAGCACTGCCACCGACGACTGCTACGATCACTCCTATTGTCATACTAAAGAATGCTCTTGGTGTAAGTTCAATAAGGTGGTTGCTACCACTGCCACACAAACGACCAACTATCCCGGTTGACCTGGCTCCATACGTAAAGTCAGTTTTTGAGGAGCTCTCTAAAACTAAACTGCTGGAGAAGTGCATCGATGGCACCACACAAAACAAGAATGAGTCCTTCAATAATATCCTTTGGTCTCGTTGTCCCAAGACGGGATTTTGCTCGCTAGTGACAGTGGAGGCTGCATTGGGTCTGGCTATTCTCACCTACAACCATGGATTTGTAGGTCTTTCGCCCATGTTGGAAAAGTTGTTGGGTTCCCCTTCACCTCGACGTTCTTAATCTCAGGATACTAAGAGGGCTTCGAAGGCAACGCTCAAGGCAGAAACCACTAGCAGGAGGTGCAGACAGGCCCTGACATCGACAAACCTGTCGTTGGAGGAAGAGTGTATCGCAGATGAAGGAGTGACGTATGAGACAGGCGGCTTTTAACTAAAATAACAGTGTGAACCTTATTCTCTTTTCAAGTTTCTGTTATCATCAGCCTTCGGGGTCAATCAGTTCACCAACAAAGAAAACACTAACCACCGTAAGAGAGAAATCTGTGTTTCGTTAGCAACAAAAAAACTGTAAAAAACTTGCTGTGTTTTTCTTTGAATTCATTTAACAAGAGAGCAAATGGCAGGTCTACTTGTTGTTCTTTGGTTCGCACTGGCTGCAGTGCTATTACTTGTGATTTTGGTTTCAATAACAGTCCTAATCTTCTGGTTGTTGAAAAAAATAAAAAAGTACGAGAACTCTGTGTTTTTGATCATTCATGCAACCGTTATTGCAATTTATTGTATTATGCTGTCTAACATCTGTTTTAAAAATGCTAAGCTGTCTATATTTGGCAACAATATCATAATAAATTTTTAATCCATCGAATTATAATATGTAATATATAACAGTTATATACACTGGTTTATTATAGCTGCCGTTATGATATTGTCTATTTTTTTCCTCATTTGCGTTCATTTTGCAATGAACCAATTGATAATCCTCTCATAGTTGACTTTAATCTTCTCGGCCAGCACTACTTTCTGACCCGTGGTTGGACATTGTTCTACTCGGAAGTAATCCATTAAATTGTTTTCTGCTCATTGGTTAAAAAATAGGTCCTGTATGGTGCTGGAAAGCAGACTTAGGGGTTGAAGTAGGAGCCCTAGGAGCACTCCTAATTAGCTCTCCGAGTTCATCCAGCCAGTCTACATCCATCTCTATATGTACATGCACCTATATAACTGCACATCTTTTAAATCCATGTTTAGAGGTTCTTATATAAAGGTGCAGATATAGGTGTGCATATATAGAACTAGAGATATAATGGTGCAAGTTCTCCTAATGCCGTATTAGGATAAACAGATGACATCTCAGTCTGCGGGTCAGACAGGCCTTCATTGACAGAACCTGCAGAAATAGAATGTAGTTACCATCATACCTCACAAACTCACCAACAACATCACAATTACTCAACTTTATGGTCAACACCCCACAATTAGCTAATCAAAATGAACCAGGACTCTAAAGCAAGCTAAATGGCATTGGGTGCACTATAGCAGGCCCCAGCCCTGCCCCAACCCCAGCTCTAGCCCAAGCAGTGATGCCCAAGATGTATCCAACTATGGATCCTCCAACTACGCATTTGAAACAGTCCTACCCATTGAATATGCAATTAGCAAAGAGCCTCACATCTAACTACTGAACCCGAGAAAATATTACAAAAAAACAGTTTCAACTCTGGATAGAATGAAGTCACATCTAACCTTTCTGGAGGAATACCAAAAAGTATGTCATACCACAAGGCAAGGCCCAAAATTAATCAAAACACATAATGCCCTCAAGCCAAATGCAACCAATGTCTCAATGAAATTTAGCCAAATCATAAGAAATGCAGAAAATGACCTGGTCAACTGTCTAGTGCAACACTATACCAAAGTAAAAGACCAGTTGGCAAATAAGTCAAAAGCTATTGAGTATGAAATTGAATATGTAGTCAAATCAACTAGCATTCAGGGACACATCATTGACAGTCACCAGTCCTACATGGCAAAAACAAAAGACTATTTGGAAACAGCCAAATGCAAAAGGGACAAGCAAAAAGAAAAAATGACAGATCGACTGAAAAATCCCTCAAAGAGCAGCCAACCCACAAACAGCCAATTAAAGCGAAAGGAAGCATATTTACACAATAAATGCAAAAAATTGCAAGCAGGATTAGCAAGAAGACATCACCGCCTGCAATACTTCCAAAGAAACTAACCAGAGGACCCGATGGAGGTGGGGGAATCAACCACTCCACCTCCACTCGATGTGAGTGCCCCTAGTTCCCCTGAAGTCCCTTTCCAAATCCCTCAGAAACCAAACCCCTCCCAACTCCCTTCCAATAATCCCCCATCGCCTCCCATGCCCACATTGCCACCACAAACTGCTCCCAGGTCGGCCATCCCAATTCGCCCTCCCCCCATCCATCGGTGCAAACCGTCGTCTTCGGTAGCCCTAGCCCACCACTGCCATCGTACCCCACCGAGGGGTCAGAAGAGGAGAGTGAACTATCCTTTACCTTGGGTTCTCCAGCACCCTCTTCACCCAGCACCCCAGACACACCACCACCCGCTCCCATTCGACCTGATGATATCACAGAGCAACAGCTCCAGGCGAGGAGGAACCTCAGGAGGGCGACCTCGATCCACACCTGGGCCATGGTCCACCTGAGGTTCCTCTGGAACTCCTGGAGCAGGGACGAGGTGCTGCATGGGCTAAGGGTAACTAAGCCCTGGTGATCATCTAGGACACCCGCCAGGTGTAAGCCCTATTTGCCGACATCCAGGGACGGGCGGAGAGGGAGATGCTGGGGACCCTAATCGTGCACTAAAGGAACCTGAGCAACACCACAGGGGGAGGCATCCAGGGCTGAAGCTCAACATGCCAGGATCGTCGCCTGCCCGTCAATACGCCGGCAAGACACCAGGGGACCTCTAGGCCAGGACGGTGAACAACCTGAAAAGGTTTACGGAGGGGCTGAGGAAAAAAGCCGAATCAAAACTACAGAACTACCACCAAGCCTCCCAGGTCCTGGTCCAGAGTGCCACACACCCTTTCCATCGACCACCAACAGCACTGCTGGCTGCCACAATGCCCAACCTCACCGGCACACACCCCTGCCGCTGCTGGATCCCAACCCCATTCCCACCGACACCACCCCCAGCAATGGCCCCGGGAATGGGGATGGTGGGGCAGGGGCAAGGGGAAAGGTGGGAGTAGGAAGGAGCGGAGGAGGGATAAGAGGAATAAGGCAGCACCTTGGCCCGCCCACTACCCCGGGCAGAGAGGGAACAGTTGGGACCGAGCCACCTCTTCACCACCTACCCACCAGAGCCCACCTACCCACCAGGGCGCAGCCGCCACTGACCTACAGGGCCCAGCCGCCGCCCCACCGCTGACGTGCCAGGGCCCAGCCACTGCCACATCAACAACCTACCAGGGCCCAGTCGCCGCCGCATCGCCGACCTGCCAGAGTCTAGCCGCCACCCCATCGCCAACCTACCAGGGCCCAGTCGCCGCCCCATCACAAACCTACCAGGACCCAGTCAGCTCCCACCCACCCAACACGGCCGCCTATCCAAATAGCACATCCACGCACTATTCCACCCGCACGACACCAGACGCCTAGGACAACCCCCACAATCGTGTGATATCCCTCACTGAGAACAACAACGATGAGGATTCCTCATACCTCCACAATGCCACCAGGACACCGACCACAACCTACTCCCACCACAATACCATCTTGGGCCCCCCCACATACACATCAACAGACCTCCCCTGGAGATTTTTTGGTACCCCTCCCAACCATCAGTGGATCACCAGGCAATCGATGGGACCGACCCTCGACCAGGGAGCCAGGCAACAATCACCACGACCAACCTGCCGAGCAACACGACCACCACCACTTAGAGCCCTACCACCACCTCTCCGAGCACAGCCACCACTCCGAGCCCAGTCACCACCACCATCTACAACCGACCGAGACCAAACCCCTCCAATGCCTACAACCGACATAGACCGAACCCCACCCCTGCCAACAATTGACCGAGACCGAACCACACCTCTGCCTACAATCACCACCCCAACGACACCACCACTAACCAACATAACCCAGCTACCATCAACAACTTTCACATGTCCAGGAGGGACCAGGCCCTCTGCGACCTGAAGGGAGACATGCTTAACTTATCCACACACACTTACGCACACAGAGCTCAAGGTGCTGGGGAAGGGCTTGAAATATGCCTCGACCCCTCCACCCGTCCCGCCCTTACCAAGTCTGTGGGATCTCCCCAGATTTAATAGAAAGGTTAGATTAGAATTCATCCAAATTCAGGATGCTGGTCAAGCCAATTCCCAGAAGCCTTACAGTTACATAGCATTAGCTGCAAAGCACATCCTTTGAGATGCCCACTAAGCGTAGGACAATTGTCCTTTGGGAAACCATTAACTAAAGCCATAAAGGCATAAAAATCGTAATAAATGCATCTTCTTACGACCTTGAATTCAACAACTTCACAACTAATATCAGCACCTAGCTATGATTGACAAAGATGCCTGTAGCACTACTGACATTGCACTGCTGCCACTGCTATCAATTATTAATTGCTCTGAAAGAAGGGTTGCGTTCAGCTATGATTGCATGGACTAGTCCTTGCACGTTAGTAAGAACAAAAGCATCCATTCCTTGCATCTACGTAGTGGATATATGGTTGGAAGAAGTGGTAGAATGTGGGTTACAGATAGCACACAAGCACATCTCAAAGGTACCAGAGGACCATATGTGAAGCTCGTAAAATTATAGAAGAAACATTTACAGATCAGAAATTGCGAGATTGGAAACGTCGACCATGCAGGTAAACATTTTATACAATTACACATTTCTTCATCACGTTCAATGGAACTACAAACACAAACAATCATTGCAAAAATATTTTTGCATACTGAGCAGCATCTGCAAGTATAGAGGTGCATGTATAGAAGTGAACTTCTATACAACCTAATAACTGAAACACATCAAGACTCCCAACAGAGCAGACATCACATACCGTCCCCTTGGCATGGTAAAGCAGCAGAACCAGCCACAGTCAGTACTGGAGAAGACAGCTCAAACCTAAGAACCAGTGTATTGGAGCACGACACTATTTTTAATAAACTACACGATATGGTCAAATGTACATGCAAAGGACCAGTGTTCTTTATTAAAAATAAAGAACACACACAGTCACACTCACACACAGACACACTTGGGAGTTAGCTGGGGAATTAGCATGTTAACACTTGTCCCATTTAAAAGTGACTACACTGACTAACATGTGATGTCAGACTACACAAACCACAGCAACACACACACTCAGAACACAAACTCACAACAATACTAGCCCCGCACTTAAATACACACGAGGACCCTCCACACCAAACCACACACTAAAAAACACAAGAGGTAGATAAAAACCGACCTAGCTCATGACGATCTGAGCTATCTATAAGGGAGGCCGATCTATAAGGGAACGTGATGATCACTTTGCTAGCCAGAACACTTTGCTAGCCAGAATATTGGTCAAGTATCGAATGTTTACCTATTCTCTGTGGTTAACTCAATTGCTCTAGCTAACAACAACTTATTCCTAACAATCATAGTCTCTGCAGTCCAGAATAGCTACTGTTCAATGGACAACTAACAGGCTAATAATTATACTAGCTTGAGACTCTAACAAGGACACATGTTAATAGAATCATTGCTAACACAAGTAGGGTGCTGGAAAAAAAACTCCAACTAACCTGTGGAGATGTGGCGAGCAGTGGCGAGAGGACAGCAGTGAATCAGTGGCAAGAGGACAGCAGCAAAACAGTGGCGAAGCAGTGGCGAAGCAGATAGATACTGTGGCTTATTAGTTTCCAAAGACCCGTTTTTACCTAATCAAAGATAACCCAAGCTCCACCCACCCCTTGTAATCTTGGTAAGGGGTGCGTGGGATGTATATTGTGATATGATTCATACGTCTGAACTAACACAGAAGAGTTCATACATCTGAACTAAAACAGAAGTTCATAGTCTGAACTAACAAAAGACTGGTGATCCCTACCTAGCTGAGTGATGACAGGTCACAGGAGTCTGGTGATCCCTGCCTTGAGTGATGACCACTTATCTGTGGTCCCTGCCTAGCTGTATGATGACCACTTACCGTACATTGGTGTGTATTTATCATATAGCGTCACCATGAAATGGGGGGGGGGGGGGGGGGTAGGCACCTCGATTCCAGCTGACTCATTTCAGGGGGGGGGGGGAGGGGGAGGCTGGTGCCATTTGCAAAACTCAAAGGGGTTACTGTTTCTACTCTTTAAGGGGGGAATAATGTAAAAATTCTAACTTTCACTTTTTTTAACAACTATTTTAAATGGTGTCTCTGCTCATACTATAGAAGTCATATTCCAAGTTTCAGAACATTTGAAGATTCTATGATGCAGTTACGACAGCTTTTGCACTCACTATTTTCATTAGAAACCCAGCAAGTGTTGTGGACTGGATGTCCTGGCTGGCACATTGGCATAAAAAATATATATGACAAAAGTTAAATACCACATTAAAGAGCTTATCATCTAAGCTACATTTTGGTACAAAAATTATGTTGATAGAGGGTAGTGGGTGGAGGTTATGATTGGTATTGTCGAGGTGTATTTTTTGGACATTATTCCCTTAACACTTAGCGGCCGTACCACGTTAATTGAAAAGTAAACGCGAGATTATTCAATTCGAACGCTCATCTATTCCCTGAGACCGCGGGTGCGTTTAACGGTGGGCAATATTTAGTTTTCCTCGTGTTCCACGAAGTGGAGGCTTGATAGACAACTTCTAGGTGCTACTCCTCTCTATGATTACTTAGTGGTACTTCATTATTCAAATCTCAAAAGGTTTTTCAAGTATATGAGCTGATAATAATTTTTTTTAACTAAAGCGAAGAAAAAGGGTCTTCAATGCAGTCATGTTCTGATAGCGATCTTAAAACCTCAGTTCAAGTACTCTCAACCATCAACCAGTCTATTGATAGTCAATCAGTGAAAGATGTTTTTCGGCTAGGGAAATATTCTCCAGATAGTCAACGCCCAAGACCAGTCCTGGTGAAGTTGTTGAGATCCTCTGATGTTACAAGCACTATTTCCAAACGGAACCTTCTCTCTCACCCATTATACATCAAAGCTGACATGTCAAAGGAAGAAAGGACAAGGATCACTGCCCTGATGAAGGAAAGATGGTCTTTAATTCAATCAGGTATTGCACGCAAACATATCAGAGTAAGAAATTGTTCCATCTATGTGCATGATAAACTGCATGGTAACCTGTATTTCTCAAACTAATTTATTCCTGTGCCCAGCGCTTCAATCCCTTTGTCAGATGACCAGCATGATCCTCAGGCCTCAATTCTACCTCCAAACTCCCCTGAGTGTAATAGAGCTAGCATAATGAATTCTGAATGCCACAAAGTTCCTTTACATAGCGTGAGACCCACAGATCACTCGACAATTATCCCTTCTCCTCCTTGCATCGACTCTAATGAGTCTGATTGACTATCTCCAACCTACCAAGTTTGTCTCTTCAATGCTCGCAGCCTAGTTAAAAAACTAAATCAATTGCAATCCTTTGTTTACTCTTCTGATTTCTCTTATCTTTGTTTTACTGAAACTTGGCTTTCTAATGAGATTTATGATATACCTTCTGGGTACACAATATATCGTAAGGACAGGAATTCTAGGGGGGTGGAGTCATGGTGGCTGTTAAAGATCATATACCTAGTTATGTCATCCCATCTCCGCAAGAACTAGAAGTTGTAACAATTAGTGTCAATTCCAGGAAGCCATTTACTCTATGTACTGTATACTGCCCACCCAATGCCAGTGATGACTATCACCTACATCTTATTCAGTACCTTCTTTCGATAGTCAATCCTTCAATCTTCACAATTATTGTGGGTGACTTCAATGTTCCTGATGTGGTCATTCCAAATTCTCAAATGCAATTTGTGATTTAATATTTGATAGCAATCTCTGCCAGTTAGTTAGTGGTCCAACCCACGTAAAAGGAATCATACTGGACCTTGTTCTTACAAATATGGAAGATTCTATACAAAACCTATCGATCTTTACTCAGCAACCTCAGCCAATTCCTTCTGATCATTACATACTCTCCTTCACTATTAATCTTACCATTTTGGCTGGAACTAAAAACATTCCTAAATACATTCTAGACTACAAAAAACTTTGAAGGTCTGTGCAATCATCTATTGGAATTAGACTTCCATCCCTGCAATCTATCCACTGATGTGGAACAGGTTTGGAGCTTCATCAAAGGTGCCATTATGGATGCATTGCCACTCTATATCCCCAAAGTTAGACTTAAGTCCAGACAATGTCCTCCTTGGTTTAATCCAGATATACAGCACAAAATCAATTGCCTACGTACAGTGAGAAGAAGATACAAGCGAAAACCTAATAAGTCTCTTCTTGATAGAATTCATCTTTCTGAACAACTCTTACATGCTAACTTAGTAGTTGCCAAGACTGAATATGAGACCAAGTTAATCAATGATTTTGCTTTTAACAAGGATTCAAGAATTTATAAATACCTACATAGAACCAGTAAAACCAATGGTATTCCCACTTGCATGGTCATGAACTCCACAACTGCGACATCTGATAAAGATATAGCCACCTTATTCAATGTCTATTTTCACTCTGTTTTTTCAAGGAGCTCTTATCTCCTTCCACCACTCAATGAATTGGAAACACCATCTACCACTCTCACTGAAATTAAACTGCATGCCTTGGAAGTCTATAAAATTCTAGTCTCCTTGAATCCAAACAAAGCCATGGGAGCAGATGGTATTGGTCCAAATATCCTATCTAAGTGTGCTCTTGCCCTTTATAGACCACTACTCCACCTTTTTTCTCTGTCTCTCTCTGAGCATGTACTTCCATTGGAGTGGAAGACCCTCACAATAATACCAATTTTCAAATCTGGTGATAGATCAAAAGTTGACAATTATAGGCCTATTTCTCTACTGTCATCCGTATCTAAGGTTATGGAACGCCTGGTCTACAACAAGATAAATGACTATGTGGCAAAATCTATCTCATCGTCTCAATATGGGTTTCGAGCAAAACACTCGCCATTGCAGCAGCTATTGACTATGCTGGAACCTATTGTCAAAGGCTTTGAATCAAACATCCAAACTGATTGCTTGTATTTGGATTTTAAGAAAGCATTTGACAGTGTGCCTCATAATGAACTTTTATTGAAATTGTGGAGAATTGGCATCACTGGAAGTCTCTGGAAGTGGTTCTCTGCATATCTGTTCTCTAGGAAACAGTGTGTCTCAATCGCGGGCACTATATCAGAAGCTTATCCTGTGCTATCTGGAGTACCTCAGGGAAGTATCCTTGGGCCTCTGCTCTTCCTGATCTTTATTAATGATCTCCGTACTCTAACCAAACATAGCAAAATCCTGCTCTTCGCGGATGACACTAAATGTTTAAAACATATTGGATCCCCAGAAGACAGTGTTCTCTTGCAAAAAGATATAGATGCCATCAAGTTGTGGAACACTAATTGGAATCTCCCCTTCAATGATGATAAATCTGTGCTTCTTAGCTTCTGTAACAAAAGAGACACCATGACATCCATTCCTTCCATTAATGGTGAAGTCATTCAGAGAAAAGATACACATCGTGACCTGGTAGTAATTATGACATCCAATCTAACATGGAAACAACATTATGTTACAATCTGCTCGAAGACCTATAGAACTATAGGTCTTTTACGTCGCAACATCAGCTCTGGGTCAATACAAGCGAGGAAACTCTTGTGCGCTCCCAACTTTTGTACTGTTCACAAGTGTGGCGTCCACACCAAATACAAGATATTTTGATGCTGGAAAGAATTCAAAGGCGTGCAACAAAGTTCATACTTTCTGACTACATTTCAGACTACAAGTCTCGCATGCAAGCTCTCTACCTTCTTCCATTCATGATGATTTTCGAAATTAATGATATAACCTTCTTTATCAAAAGTTTCTCATCTGAGTCAGCCACTGATAGCATCAACATCAAAGATTATGTAACACTCATTGAAGGACCAACAAGAGCTGCAAAAACACTCAAACTCAAACATTGTATATCAAAAACAAAGTCCACGAGCAACTTTTATTTCCGGCGTCTTCCTCGTCTGTGGAATGCCTTACCTTCAATAGACCTCAAACAAAGTATATCTTTGAACACGGTACTATTAAAGCAATTCTTTTGGTCCCACTTCATCACCAATTTCGATTCACATAACCCTTGTACCTATCACTTCCTATGTCCCTGTTACAAATGTTTTAGTATTCCATCTCCCCCTAATTTCTCAACTCTCCTCTGAAATCCATGTTTATCTTATTTCTCTATTCATTTAGCTACTTGGCTGCTAGCCACGTGCTAGCAGACCTCCAGAACAATATTAACATTGATCTGTCATGCATCACACTACACCACACCAAATTTATTGTTCTGTAAAGCCATAATAATAATAATAATAATAATAATAATAAAAACTCTTGTTACGAAGGTAAGTAAGTAACTTTACTTCAGCTAACCTAGTGGTTCTTTTATGACTGTTAGATCAAGCTAAATAGTGTATGAATAGTAAATAGTTTAGCTAGCGCATCTAAATAGTGTAGGAATAGTAAATAATTTAGCTAGCGTAGCTAAATAGCTAGCTAGCCCACCCTTGTAGCTAACGAGCTAGCGCTTCATGTAGCTAGCTAGCGCTCCCATTTAGCTAGCTGGCTAAAGCACCCAAGCTAGCGCCCCCATATAGCTAGTTAGCAGTTAAATGGCTATCTAGCTTAGCTAAATAGCCTTTTCTTTCCTGAGAACACTGTGTGATTTTGTTATATAGTCCTTGCTCACATTCAGTTGTTCACTTATTAATATATTTTACATATAGGATTGCAGCAACATCTGTGATGAAGCATCATGTAATCATAACCATGAAACTAGGATGAAGGTATACTTATATAGATTCAGTCTTCTGTTCTATATGTCCTCTGTGAGTGGTAGTTGTGGAGTTGGGCAGGCACCACATCTATACAGGGTGAGGTGTCTGGTGCCATCCTGCCATTGCAGAAAGCACAGTCACACCTCTGACTGACTCCTTGGTAATGGTGTCCCTTGCCATTCAGCCTGTTTGCCCTTCTGCTGTTCTTGGGCGCACTTCAGCTCGGCATGTGCATTGGTCCTGTCAATGGTAAACTTTAGCATGGTTGGACCAAAGAATAGTTGAAAACGATCTTCTGCACTTTGGCCGATGGAGGAACATTAGGTCCTGGTTGAAGGATGTATGGGCTACTCTGCAATGTCATCTAGAATTTAAAAAGAAATAATAATGGTTTATATGTAAAGTTTGCTTGATATAAAACATTTGTCTGTGTAATACCTAATAATATTAATTGTTATTGTTCTTTTATTCCAGGAATGTCATACCTTCCCCAGCAGTTGTCCACATATATTGGCTAGCATCCACACGGCTGGTTCCACTTCCAACTGATCTTCCTCTCCTCTGCTGTCCTCTTCCTGCAGCTCTTCCCTTCCTCTGCTGTCCTCTACCTGCAGCTCTTCCCTTATTACGATGACCTCCCATTGACATCTGCTGACTTAGTCCTATCACTGTATCTCTCCCCCTATTTCCACTTGCTCCAACATCCATACTTGCACTATGGTCGCTACTCGTATCTATTTCATCATCCCTACTACTATTTGAGTCACAGTATGTACAATCACCAATGACATTATCATCAGATAACCTCTCTATAGAGTCTGGGTATCATAACCACAGGCCTAACAACCGCGAACCGCAGTAAAAAAAACCTTCGTGGTCAAAATGAAGTGGCTGTCACGAAATCGTGACGGTGGTCTACAGGTGACAATTAGTACTGTCACGAATACGTGACAATGGTCTTATAGATACGCCGGCGCGTGTCACGAATTCGTGACAATGGTCCGCTAAGTGTTAAATGACAGAAAACAGCTTTTGGTGAGAAATATTCCTATTTTAGCCTGTCAAGGCACAGATTTCTTCCAGCATGTGTCTAAGGTGAAGCTTGTCAACCTTACCAAAGTTTGAACCTGCGGACTCACTATTAAATGATTTTGAGCCAAAAATCCTATTTTGGGGCAAGTTTTGAGTAGAAAGTTACAGTATATATATAGCTAATAAGTAACTGTATGTAACTTCTACGAGCCCCAAAATAGGCCTTTTGTCTAATATTCAAATTTTGGTAAGGTTGACAAGCTTCACTTTATACACATGCTGGATGAAATTTGTGTGTTAGCGTAAACAACCTATTATCAACCAGCATCAATTATCACCCAGTCAAATATCCGAAAGTGCGAGGAGGAAAGCGGGAGTGTTGGTGTGAAGAAGCGTGAGAGAGTTTGTTTGTAGGCTCGATTTGCACTTAGGTAAGTCTTTTCAGTGATTTATGGAGCTATATTCTAGCTCTTCTTCCCTTTCATTTCATAGCTATGCCTCGGAAGGGTGTGAGAAAACGCTTGTCTAGGCGAAAATCTGAAACATCGCCATCATCATCTAGCAACCCAGCTCCTAGGCCATTAGTAAAGCGAAAACAATGGACTGACCAGCAAATGGCAGCAGCAATGAAGGCAGTTGAAGGAGGCCAAGGGATACATAAAGCAGCTGGTGATCATGGGGTCCCTGTATCCACTTTGCAGAGTCGAGTAAGTGGCAGAGTAAAACATGGTGCAATGTGTATACCGACTGGCTAGTAACATGATGCGCATGCGTACATGTAGGACAATGATAATAGATACGGATCGATTGTGTGTGAGTGTATGCAGTATAGTATTGACTAGTATCTAGTTTTTGGGAATTTTTGATTTTGGAGAACTCACGTGATGTCAGCGTTTGGGTGTGACAAACCTGGGCCTAGGCCATACCTATGTTGCCAGGAGGAACATGAACTTGGCTCCTTTTTGAAGCAGTGTGCAACTGTAGGCTATGGTAAAACAAGAAAGGATGTCATGCATATGGCAGAGTATGTTGCCAGAGAGAAGGGTTTGCTGAAAAAAGATTGCATTACTCATGGTTGGTGGAATAGATTTATTGAGCGTCAAGGTGATTTGTCACTCAGAAGAAGTGATACCACTGCTCATGTTCGAATGAACGCCATTAACAAGGAAACGATGGAGCAATACTTCTCCCTGCTCAAAGATGTTCTTGATAAACATAATCTGCATTCAAAACCGGCTCAGATATATAACGTTGATGAGAGTGGTGTGCCATTCGATTACAAAGTCCCTAATATTGTTGCTAAGACTGGGTCCAAGAAAATTCGATATAGGCAGACTGGCAAGAAGGGACAAGTTACAATGGTAGCTTGTGCTAGTGCAGTTGGTCAAGCAATTCCGCCAATGATAATTTTTGATGCTCGAAATCTCAACTATGCATGGACCAAAGATGAGGTTCCGGGAACTCGGTATGGGTTAAGTGACAATGGCTGGATCAATACGAATTTATTCGAAGGATGGTTGGTTGAACACTTCCTTCAATTTACAGTTCCTGGGCGCCCCCTTTTGTTGCTTCTCGATGGGCATAGCACACATTATCAGCCTGATGCAGTTAGATTTGCAAGGGAACATGATATTACCATGCTATGTTTACCTCCCCATACCACCCACGAATCTCAGCCACGGGATTGTGGTGTTTTCAAGCCCCTCAAGAGCAAGTGGACTGAAGTGTGTCATCAATATTTCGATAAGTACCCTGGGAAAGTGATAACAAGATTCAATTTCAATATGTTGTTCTCCCAAGCATGGTTGAAGTCGCTTATTCCTTCAAACATCATTGCCGGTTTTAAGACTTGTGGAGTGTACCCATACAATCCATCCGCCATTTCAGTTCCAGACGATGACAACACTAGCAGTGAGAAAACTAGTGATCGATATGATGAGGGGGGGAGCGGAGATGAGGGATCAAGTGGAGATGGGGGAAGTAGTGGAGATGAGGCAGGAAGTGGAGATAGGGGAGGTGATGGAGATAGTAGACAACTATCCATTGAGGGAGGCCATGAACTGTCATCTGGTGCGGGAGGGCATGGACAACAGTGTGGTGAAGGAGGGAGTGAACTGCAGCCTGGTGAGGAATGGAGTGGACAGCATCCTAGTGACAAATGCGATTGGGGGGGTTCTGCTGAGGCAGGAGGTGTTAGAGCTGGATGTGGTGGAGCATGTGGGTTAGCAGTTCCTTTTGGAAGTAGTGGACAGTCGGGTGCTGTGGGAAGTGAGGGGACATCAATGTTTGGATCCTTTACAGATGAGCAGTTAGATCTCTTTCAGTGTCGGTACATGGAGGGATACAATCTCTCTATTGATCCATGTTACATCCATTGGCTTGACATACATCATCCTGAAGCACTACCTGTCGATTACCATGATCTAACCCCTGCTAGAGATCCAATCTCGTCTGTGGTGAGTCGTCACAACCTAACCCCTGCTTTAACCCCAGATGAAGATGTCTTATCCATGGCAAGTTCCTTTACAAACATCTCTCCATTATGTCCTGTTGTTGCTAGTACTCCAGGGGTTGCTCCAAAACCTAGTTCAGCTTCAAAAGAGTCGACCAGTGCAGGTAGGATGTCCAGTGCAAAGGACTCAGTGAGTGTAGTGTCAAAATACTTGGCTATTCCTGTAGAATCTACTCCAAAACGTGCTGCAGGCAGTTTTCCACGTGCCAAACTCTTAACTAGTGATGATTCACTGCGGACACTTGAAGAAAAAGAAAAGAAGAAGCAAGATGAATTGGAAATGAAGGCAAAACGGAAGACAGAAAGGGAAGAGAAAAAGAAAGTAAGGGATGAGGAGTCGAAGAAGAAAGCAGAGAATAGAATCCTAAGAGAACAAGAACGAGTAAAGAAAGCAGAACTGAAGGAAGAAGCAAAGAAGAAAAGAGAAGTGAAGAGGAAGTGTGAGGAAGAAATAGGAAGGAGAAAAGAAGTGAAGAGAAAGCGACAGTGCATCAAAGTGCACTCCACGCCAGCCACAGAGAGTAAAGCAGGTCAGCAAAGGAAAATTGACACAAATATCTGCTGTACGTGCAATGGCTCATATGAGCAAGATGTCATTGAGGGGAATGGTGCAGATTGGCTGTCATGTGCGTGTGGGAACTGGCTCCATGAAGATTGTGTGGAGGATTGCATAAGGGATGAAGATGGAAAGGATTGCATTTGCCCATTCTGTTTGGATGATCTAGCTACAAAGTTTGCGTGACAGTTTCAACATTTCCTGCACAAACACATGTTCTCATACTTGGACAACAATATTGTTATTAAATACTGCAATGCAAGATGAAAATCTGTTAAAGGCTGAACTTCTACAAAATTGCTTGGGGAGGGGGGAAATCTCAGTGAGTGATAATTGATGTACATAATATTAATGAATGGTTGATAATTGATGCCCATGATTGATAACCGGTTTTGAGTGAGCAGCATAGTCAGTACTGGGGTTCCGTTTTGGAATATGATAATTGGAATGAGACTACACCAGTTCACTGTTAAATGGTTGATGGAGCTCCTGGTCTGGAATGAAGTCTTTCAGCACAATCTGCAAGTAAGATATAGCATTGGGACAAAACTTGGGTGATAATTGGTTGCTTACGCTAACCACTTTGAGTTTTGCTGACTCACCTCGACTCATTTGGGGAGTGGGGCCGGAGCCATGAACTGGAATCAAACTGGAATCGAGGTGCCTTATGTTGGAACTGGGGCATAGGTGCCAGATATTGGAACTGGGGTGACCTTATAGGGATATAGGGACCTATGTCCCAGTTTCAATAGAGGGGCACCTCGATTCCAGCTGACTCATTTGGGGGGTGGGGCTGGAGCCAAGAACTGGAATCGAGGTGCCTACTATTGAAACAGGGACATAAGTCCCTATGTCCCTATATCCCTATGAGGTCATCCCAGTGACTAAGGTGCACTCCCTCTGCACACATACACACTGAGTGCAACTAAGGTGCTGAGAGTGTAAATGAGTTGTACTCCATCTGCAAACACTCAGACTGAGTGCAAATAAGATGCACTCCCTCTGCAAACACCCAGACTGAGTGCAAATAAGATGCACTCTTTCTGCACACACCCAGACTGTATATTGAGTCTGGTGGTTTCAAAATTTGGTAAGGTTGACAATCTTTACGTTTAGACACATGCTGGAAGACATTTGTGAATATATATGAAGGGTGCAGGTGGGGTATACCATGTTTGCACTCAGTCTAGAGAATTGCACCATGTTTGCACTCAGTCTAAAGGAGAGCAGGTGGAGTGCCCCATGTTTGCACTCAGTTTGGAGGAGTGCACCATGTTTGCACTCAGTCTGGAGGTGTGCAGGTGTAGTGCAGCATGTTTGCACTCAGTATGGAGGAGTGCAGATGGAGTGCACCATGTTTGCACACAGTCTGGAGGTGTAGTGCAGCATGTTTGCACTCAGTCTGGTTGAGTGCACGTGGGGTGCACCATGTTTGCACACTCGGTATCAAGAAGTACAGGTGGGGTGCACCATGTTTGCACACAGTCTGGAGGAGTGCACCATGTTTGCACTCAGTGTGGAGGAATGCACCATGTTTGCACTCAGTCTAAACGAGTGCAGGTGGAGTGTACCATGTTTGCACTCAGTATGGAGGAGTGCAGGTGGGGTGCACCATGTTTGCACTCAGTCTGGAGGAGTGCACAAGTATATAGACTCACGGAAAGGGTAGTCAAGGACAAAAACGCTGTCCTGGACCAAGACCAGACTGGCAGACAGATACGAGACTTACCGGCCCTACCCAAAAAAACCTGGCAGACGACGTGGAGACCATGAGATGACAAACATCAAACATGCCACACAATTAAACTTTGGTTGATATTGGAGCCTTGAAACATTTCCTTAGCCTTTTCCAAATGCTGCTCTTTGGTTATTAGCCAGGTCTTAGTGGCATTAGCATAATAACCAAAGGCTGGACCCACTGTGGACAGCTTGCCCCACCATGCGCACGAATAGAGGCTAGGCCGAAGCGTCATCAGCATACCACACCTGTTTCAGGTCATCAGCTATATCCAATTGATCAATGAGGGGGACAGTTGACAAAGCATACATGGGCATAGCCAGGGGGGGCGCCCTGAGTGGTGCCCTCTTCTGAAGAGAGAGTGGTGGAAGAATACTACGTGCACACGGAAGTATGGGAGTTACCCGCGCGCCTTTATAACACGTTACTACAGTAACAACAGCTGCAGAATGACTTTTCAAACTAGTGCTGAGAGCTGTGAATGGTTTGCTTCACTTTTGTGAGAAAGACCAACAACCCTTGCTGGATATCTTACAAGACTACTTCAACACTACTTTTGAAGGAGAAATGGACAGTGATGTGTGAGTGGAGCAGCAAATCATGGTAAGTTTAGTGAAGACATAGGTGTGTGTCCATAGCCAAAAAAAATATATCATACTACTGAATTGAATAGCAAAATATACACTGTATTGACAAAAATTTGTATTTAGGAGTAATGTGTTGGAATTATAGTACATCTGTGTGCATACTATTTACAGAGACAGAACTTTTATGCAATAGCATAGTGGTAGAGGTTGGCGAGATGGGTGTGGAGGAGGAGATCAGTGAGGATGAAGAAATTGAGGAGGAAGATTTGGACCGTGATGAGCAAGTGAGTGAAGCCCTGGAGAATCTTCACATGATTGATGGCATCGAACCAACTCTTTCCGACATCGAGGAAAATAAGCAAGTTGGAGATTTCTTGGATGCTGGATGTGGTTGTCGTCTTCATGATGGGGGAAGTTTCTCTCTCCCATTTTCCTTGACAGCATGTCTTTGATTTCGCTCACACTGCAATTCCCAGACACACAATGAGTTGGATATCTTGCTTGGGCAGCTCATGGCTACCTCAAATTCGATGGAGATGGTTTGGCATTCACTGTTGAGTAGACAGAAAAAGTACACAAAATATTACCATCAGGGGCAACCAGTCCATGTTTCGTTACCTTCACACTGTTGGCGAGAAACGAATGAAGAACTTGGTGACACACTTCAAGGACAATGGGCTTGCACCACGTGTCCATGGAAACACCAGGCGCCTTCCTCACAATGCCCTTGCATTTGCTTAGGTAGAGTTTATTGTCAGATTCTTACTAAACTATGCTGATCAGAATGGCCTGCTCCTTCCTGGTCGCATACCAGGTTATAGCAGATCTGACATGAAGCTGCTACCTCCTAGCGTGTCCAAGAGAGGGATCCGGAGGGTGTATTGTGAAGCTGCTAACTCCACACCCTGTGCATGTCCTGCTGCATACTCCACCTTCAATAAGCTCTGGCAGTCACTGCTTCCATCCATTATTATTATGAAACCTATGTCTGACTTGTGCTGGCAATGCCAACAGAACAGTACAGCTATCCTCCGAGCTGCTAACTGTCCTGATGTGGAGAAATGTGCTATATACTATAAAAGCAGCAGAAGAGCACTTCAAATTGTGCAGCTGGAAAGGTCGTTCTACAAAACCACCTGTGACGAGTGCTGGCGAGAAGTCCGGGAGTACTTCACCTGAAGATGAGAAGGATAGTACCTGTCCTTTGCCAGCTGTCCCCAAGCCTTCCAGCACTCCCTCCTCACCAACTGGTAATCAGAATAAAGTGGATTATCTTCCCTCTGCCAAGAAACGCACTTGTATGATCTGCAGAAAGGTGGGACATAACAGTAGATCAGCAACAATAAGTCTTTAACCAATGTTGTTGTAACACAGTATAATAATAATTATTCTTGTCCTACTTTTTATCTAATAATAGTTTGTTCTAACAACAACAAAAGAGAGAAAACTGGGTTAGGACAAGTAGCCGGCTTACTGCTGACCTGAAACTAAGTTTAATAAACACTAACTGTAGGCTAGAAACAAGTTAACTATGGGCTAGAAACTAAACACTAACTATGGGCTAAATAAATAAAGGCTAACTGTGGGCTAGAAAACAATTTAAACAAAGGCTACCTGTGAACAAAGGCTAACTGTGGGCTAGAAAACAAGTTAAATAAAGGCTAACTGTTAACTAGAAAACAAGTTAAATAAAGGCTAACTGTGGGCTTCTTAGAAAACAAGTTAAACAAAGGCTAACTGTGGACTACAAAACAAGTTAAATAAAGGCCAACTGTGGGCTAGAAAACAAGTTAAACAAAGGCTAACTGTGGGCTAGAAAACAAGTTAAATAAAGGCTAACTGTGAGCTAGAAAACAAGTTAAATAAAGGCTAACTGTGAGCTAGAAAACAAGTTAAATAAAGGCTAACTGTGGGCTAGAAAACAAGTTAAATAAAGGCTAACTGTGGACTAGAAAACAAGTTAAACAAAGGCTACCTGTGAACAAACGCTAACTATGGGCTAGAAAACAAGTTAAATAAAGGCTAACTGTGGACTAGAAAACAAGTTAAACAAAGGCTACCTGTGAACAAAGGCTAACTATGGGCTAGAAAACAAGTTAAATAAAGGCTAACTGTGGCTAGAAAACAAGTTAAATAAAGGCTAACTGTGGGCTAGAAAACAAGTTAAACAAAGGCTAACTGTGGGTTAGAAAAGAAGTTCAATAAAGGCTAACTGTGGGCTAGAAAACAAGTTAAATAAAGGCTAACTGTGGACTAGAAAACAAGTTAAATAAAGGCTAACTATGGGCTAGAAAACAAGTTCAATAAAGGCTAACTGTGGGCTAGAAAACAAGTTAAATAAAGGCTAACTGTGGGCCAGAAAACAAGTTAAATAAAGGCTAACTGTGGGCTAGAAAACAAGTTAAATAAAGGCTAACTGTGGGCTAGAAAACAAGTTAAATAAAGGCTAACTGTGGGCTAGAAAACAAGTTAAATAAAGGCTAGCTATGGGCTAGAAAACAGGTTAAGGGAGGCTTTTACCAATTTTTTTATGATTAAAAAAAAATGTATTGCTCTGTTCTATACCTTGATGCATGTAGTTGTTATGTTTCAAGTTTCAGAGTATTTCAATGCTTCATTTTGAAGTTATGCATTTTTTTGTGCATTCTATTTCACATTATCAAGAAATACTGTTTGAATCTTGAAGACGGCGATCCTGCCAAAGGTAAGCGTATCTCCCTAACCGTTCATGATAGAAGTCTGGAAAAGGACTCTAAATGAAGCTCTCAGTTACCTTCCAATTACCATAGTTACCACGCAGCCCTGTGCTGTCATCACATGATCTGCGCATCCTGTCAGTCAATCGTCATCATTTCGATTTTTACCAAAAAAATACCCCCCAAAAACACACCCACTTTTCATGGCTTCTCCTGAAAATCACTGTTTCCGAATCTGGAAATATTCTAACTTGCTCATTTTTTAATGTATTCAAGATTTTAATATATCATTTGAAAGTCCTTTCCCTGCTCTAAAAAGTGAATGATTAAAACATGTTTAAGTCCATCCATGGTGAAGGTATGCATATTATGGATATACATACCATGTTTAGAACTTCAGGTTGACCTCTCTTAAAATTCAGTTGTTGTGCTAATGATATTTTTAGCCATTCACTTTTCACTTCTATGATCACTCTAAGCACTTCCTAAGTGGGAAGTGGTTAGGACTAAGTGGCCATGAGTTAGAATATTTGCCCCTGATACTGAGGTGGGATCCATAACTTCATCTAGGTAGTAGATATGCAAAATCTGAGCATATCAAAAGAAAGCACATTCAATACACTGCATCTTGATAAAATTTCACCTGCATTGAGAAATAAATAAAAAAGTTATGACAAGTTGTGTCGACCACCCCAGAAATGGTAAAAGCCTCCCTTAAATAAAGGCTAGAAAACGAGTTAAACAAAGGCTACCTGTGAACAAAGGCTAACTGTAGGATAGAAAGCAAGTTAAACAAAGGCTAACTGTGGGCTTCTTAGAAAACAAGTTAAACAAAGGCCAACTGTGAGCTAGAGAACAAGTTAAACAAAAAAGTTACAGTTGGTGGTTGAACACAGCTAGTAATATCTCTCACCTGCTTTTCCTCCCAAGAATAGCTGCTTGATTCATGGCGGCACGAAGTTTTGGGGGGCTCTAGTGGTGTTATAAGTCCTTGGCTGCGCCTTGGAAGCGAAGAAAAGCTCCTCCAAGAAGTGTGTGACATTTCTCCACGAACTATGAAGGGCGTATCTTGTAGAATCACGTGCTACCTCAAACGCGTAACGCCGAAGATTACGGAAATAGAAATTTTGCCCGTAAAGACCGTTTTCATGGAATTATGGCCTTGTACTTAGCTGTGTTAGAGCTCAGCGAACCAACTAGCTATGATGACGCTTCTTAGACCATTTTTAAGGTAATAAGGTGTGCTATATCTTAGTGCCAATAACTCAAATTTTATATCTTGCGCGAAGTGGGCCCTTTTCGCAGAGCCTGTCACCTATTATTACTACTATTATTATTACTATTATTATTATTACTACTACTACTATTATTATTAGTAGTAGTAGTTTATTAGTTTATAATTTGTTTAAAATAATAAAAATATTTTTTCCCTTCCAGTATATTTTAATTTACATCTGCTAGCCGGTCCACGAGTTGAACACATGTGCCGAGTCACGTTCTGGGCATGCATACTGATAGCACATGGTGGATAGGTATATAGCAGGCTCACGTGAGCCTTGCCTTAGCATTTCATTGTTCCTGGTGTAGGTTAGAGCATCTAGACGAAATGTCGAGGGAATACAATTTGAAGTCAATTATTGATTATTATTGACTTACTTTATAATATTATTATCAACTACAAAGTATGTCAACTACAAAGTATGTAAAGATTATCACCTCTAAAGTAGGAAACATCATTTCTCTCTATTCCCAATCTACCTAATGGCCTCCTATGACAGTCGAAACATTGAGGGAGCAAACTGATTATTGAGAAGATCAATTCTGTCCACTGAGGGTTCATTGGGAAATTTCAAGATTATTTCTTGTGGAAAGGGAAAATAAAATTTATGTGCTATTAATAGTTAGGAAATAAGATTCTACTATATAGGGACACAGGGAGAAGGCCATTTTGACTGGATCCATGTTTTAACCAACAATGACTGACCATCAATTACTCATGTCTCATAGAATGATGCCTTTGTACCTACACACACAGCTGGTGCACTCCTTGCAAAATCCCGGATCCAACTTTGAGGGAAGCTGTGGGGAAATTTGAAGGGAATGTTGATCTTGCCAAAGTGGACATTGATGAGATTCCCATGTCTTATGACGTATCGTCCATCGCTGCTGTGATTGGCTTTGTGGATGGTCTGAAGAAGTCGGGCTTTGTTGGTGCAGTGGACCAGAAAACTATTACAAACTTCTTACACGAACTACTCGTAGATAAATAATACGTGATATTTATGTTTTGTTAGAACAAAATCCTATAGATATATATGTACTTCCATTCCTTCCCACTTTACAACTTTGAATTCCAGCTTGAAGCTAGTTTGTAATAGAGGTAGAGCCCAGATGCTTTTAGTCCATCTGTGAACAAGTCCATATAATAATGAATGCAATGCAGTTGAAACTTCACCTTCTAGCTGTATATTACATGTATAGACCCCTTAACTAAGGGTATGGTAATACTGATTTTCATAAGTCAGGCTCTTGGCTTCAAGGAGTTTAAACGCCATCACCTATGAAGTTAATTACAAAAATTTTGCTCTTGAGATGTGTTTTCTAGTGGTCTATTTACTTGGTGTATAACTTCTATGCATTCCAGATATCAGCTGGAAAGTTGGTCTACGGGTCATTCAGCCTGAAAGAAAAAACAACAACTATATACCCCGCAATGAGTAGAGCTAAGTGCTTCCCTGCATGTTTGTGCCTTAGGGTTTATTAGCTAGTGACAGAATGGCACTATTCATAATAACCACTACTGAGTTCAACATAATTATGGTCTGTCCCAGTCTGTCTGACAAAGGCTATGTATATAATTGAATACAAACACAAAGTAAAATCTGATTCCATAAAAAAGAGTATTAAATGAGCTTTAGAATCATATCAAAAGTGTGGAGTACTGATAAAAATTAGGGGAGATATAATTTTTTGGTAGTCCAAATGTTTAGAACGAGGCCTCGAAGTTACCTTCTTCATGAAATTAGTGATGGAGGTGCATGGGTAAAAGTTAGCATAACTAGACCAATTGGAAGCTTTTACTAAATCTTGAACTTCAAATCTAGCTTCTGCATATTATGCTAAGGCAGAAAGTTTTTTTAACATTTATAGTCAGCAACTCCTACCACACCTTAAAACTGAGTGCTGTAGAAGAGGTCCATCAATGTCCTATCACAGCCCTCAACATCTGCCATCCCTTAACAAATTTAAATACTTTTCTCTCTAACGTTTACCTATGGTTGATAGTACCATTGTAGGGGCAGCACAGGGGCAGCACATGTCATGCCTTGCTGCCATTGTTGAGTGTACCCATGCTCCAGCCCCTTCAAGCGGTTTGTACCAATTGCACAGGAGAACTACACCAACCTTACATCTAAGGTAAAGGATCAGCTGAGTTTCCTTTGGACTTTCAAACAATTGAAAAATTCACAAAGAGAACAGTAGAATTGAGCGAGGATCATTAGGGATAACACTTTTGTTGGCTTCATAGCATTGTGGACTTAAATTATCAGTTGAGGAATATCGGAGAGTATAATAATCTCTTGGTTTGACCCCTACTTCTAAAGGGAGCCAAAAAACAGCAGATAAAACTCACTATGACAGCTTCTTAGGATCATAAATGGAACCTAAAACACTATGAGCATACCTCTAAATTATTTGCGAAGGTAGTAAACTTGGACCAAAAAACCGTTAAAACTGTGAATTACCGTGTTCAGATCTTGTACCTACATAACTATCTTGTTTAGGCAAGTTAAAGGTTACTTAGATGTGTATAGCTATCTAAGTAAACTTTAGCTTGTCTATAAACACCCCCTACACATCTAACTAAAGTGTAGCTTGTCTACATTTAAGCAACACATATCCAAGTCTCCATTAGTTATACACACCACGGCACATATCTAAGCAACCTTTAACTTGTCGATATATACGCACCACATATCTAAGTTAACTTTAGCTTTTCTATATACGCACACCACATATCCACGTAACCTTTAGCTTCTCTATACACACACATTTAACATATCTAATTTACCTTTAGCTTATATCTATATACACCCACACACACACACCACATGTGTATATATATAGCACATATGTAAGTTACATTTTGCTTGTCGAAAATGTACATCACATATCTAAATAAATTTAAGTTTGAGTATATATGCATACACCATATGTAAGTAGCTTGAGCTTATATAAATATATGTGCACACCAATTATTTTTATTTATTCATTATCTACAACTGTTGCAAGCTAGCCCTAACTTTCACTGTGTATGTGTATGATTATTAGATCATCTACAACTGTTGGAAGCTAGCCCTAGCTTTCACTGTGTATGTGTATGAACCTATAATTATTAGATTATCTACAACTGTTGGAAGCTAGCTATTGCCTTCACTGTGGATGTGGATGTTATTAGATTATCTACAACTATAGGGAGCTAGGTATAGCTTTCAATGTGCATGTGGATGAACTTATAATTATACAACTCTTTCAAGCTGGCTATAGCCATCACTGCGGATGTGTATGAAATTAGATTATCTACAACTGTTGGAAGCCAGCTATAGCCTTCACTACGGATGTGTACGATATTATAGTTATTAGATTATCTACAACTATTGGAAGCTAGCTATAGCCCTCAGTGTGTATGTGTATGAACTTATAATTATTAGATTATCTATAACTGTTGGAAGCTAGCTATATCCTTCACTGTGGATGTGTATGAAATTATAGTTATTAAAATTATTATCTACAACTATTGGAAGCTAGCTATAGCCCTCAGTGTTTATGAACTAAACTCGATAAAATGTCTGTCCCAATGGACACACTGCTGGCTAAAGGAAAAGATACAAGGATAAACGTAGAGCAAGAGCAGCTCAGGTCAGCTTTGGGGTCTGCTACTGTTAAGATTATCGAAACCAACAAGAAGGAAATTATTTCAATAACGAAAAAGTGTGGAAACATTATCATTATCCTCATAGCTTTGCTAGTAGCTGTTGCAGCAGGTGTAGCTGCAACTGCTTCTTATGTGAAGGTTTCCCAACTCAGTGCTGCAATAGCTGTACTCCAGTCAACCTCATCCAGCCAGGAGACTACCATGGCTATTACTGTAAACATCACTGAGCTGTCTGCAAGTGTTCAAACATTAGAGAGCACCACCAAAGCTGCAATAGCTCTACTCCAGTCAACCTCATCCTGCCAGGAGACTATCATGGCTATTACTGTAAACATCACTGAGCTGGCTGCAAGTGTTCAAACATTACAGAGTACCATCAAAACACAGTTCAATAATTTTGAAATCAAACTAAACACTACCAAAAATAATACCAAAGCTCGTGATCTTGTTTTTCTTGAATATATTTCTGAGGCTGGACATGCATTCAATTCTTGTGCTGCTATTTGGCAACTTTTCCCTTCTTCTCCCTCGGGCAACTATTACATCAGGTCCTCCAATGGCTCTGCACTCCTTATGTATTGTGACATGACCAGGTCATGTGGAGGTAATGCTGGAGGGTGGATGAGAGTAGCTGAACTGGATCTGACAGACATCACTACACAGTGTCCTAGTGGCCTCACACTCTTCTCAAGCCCCCGTCGTACGTGTAGAATAAGTAGCCCTATTGCAAACCTTTGCTCTTCAGATATATTCACTGTGGGTGGTATTGAATATTCTAAGGTTTGTGGAAGAGTCAAAGCTTACCAGGTGGGAACTCCAGATGCTTTTGGAAATGATATTCTAGATCTCAACAGGCGGTCACTAGGAATAGAAAATATCTATGTGGATGGTGTAAGTCTCACTCATGGAACCCCACGGCAGCACATCTGGACATTTGCTTGTGGACGAAGTGATGAAGAGAATGTTCATGCTCGCTTAAAATGTCCCTGCAAATTTAGTAATAACCCACTTCCTTATATTTATGTGGGTAGAGATTATTTCTGTGATTCAGCTGCTGAAGATGGTACAGCTAGCATATTCCATGCTAATGACCCTCTGTGGGATGGGGCTGGTTGTGGGCCTCAGAAACCATGCTGCTCCTTTAACAATCCTCCATGGTTCTATAAGCTGTTGCAACAACCCACCACTGATGGTATAGAGATGAGGGTGTGTCGGGATCAAGAGAGAGAAGATGAAGACATTGCCATTGAAGTGGTAGAGATTTATGTTCAGTAGTGAAGACCTCAACTCCTACTTCTCTACCAACTCAGTAGATAGTCATAAATTAAAGAGAAATACATTGTGTTACTGTATGTATATAAGGTGTATGAATGATTGATTGATAGTTTATTTGACCACTATAAAATTCCTGGGGAAGCCTTGGTTTCATTTATGGTTATATACTTTTACAAAAAGGTCAGATTTGATATAGATATAACCCCTTGGGAATAGCACACTCAATACTTGCCATTGTCAGCCAGTTGTTTAGGGATATACCTGGATGCATTTTTCAAGTACCCAGGTTAACACACAGTCGATTGACCACGTCATTAAGTATTATAACGAGTGGGACGGAGTTATTTTCAGTGAACGAGAAAAAACCCGCCTGAAGCTTCCACTCGAGTTCGAAAAACTTCAACATCAGCAGCCCTAAAGCTAAGCGGTGCGTTAACTATGAGATTTAGGAAACAATCCAACCAGTCAGCTTAATCCATTTAGAATTATTGCTTCTCGATTTCAAAAGCTATCTTCGATGTTAGCACTCCTTCTTCCATAGAAACATGCGGAGATGGAGTTTAGGGGCTTTACTGGAGCATAAGGAAGTTCTTAGACTATGGGACCCAATCTCTAGTAATGATAGTAGGAAAAAGCCAATTATCATTTTGTGCGCAAATAATTTTCAACGTGTAGCTAGCTAGCTTATCTTCTTATATAGAGCTATAGGGCTGATGCATGCCATAATAGATTATTATAAGCAGCGTACTATTTTCTAGAAGAGCAAAACTACAATTATTGCTAATAATTATTCCAATTGGCCGTTCAAAGCTTGCACGCGTGTGGCACAAATTTTTACACAATGCACAAGTCAATGCGTGTCCACACTGAATTGTAATGTGCTCTAGTCCACCTCGCTTGGTGGTTTGAGTCAAACTACGCGAGTGTGCCTGAAGCTCTGTTGGGTACTTTGGAGCTAGCTGTATACTATCTGTGGTCTGGACAAACTAACTAGAGACAAACTACATAGCTAGAGAACTGTTTCTCAGTTCATACACACCCAGTATCTGGACTTCTGAAGTTTGTGCAATCCTTTCCGTCAGCTCTCTCTCTTTCTTCTCTGCAGATAATATTTCCTGTGCATCTGTAGATAGCTGATCAGCAAGAAAAGGATGCAGAAACAAACTCCATCTCTAATGTATGTGATTTTGACTGATTTTGGAAGGTTGCTTCGCATGGTTTATTCCGGGGCTGTATACGCGATGAATGCACATTGATCCTAGGACCAAACGTGCATAAATGTGAATCAGTATAGGTGCAATGTGGACATGCCTTTATAAGAGTCTTCATTATATTCCTTTCCTATTCACCCCCCAATCTTACCCTACCTTTCCCTGATCTCTAACATTGGTCGCCACCACAAAAAAATATCACAATATCACTCAAATGGTTAAAATATTTTCTGCAATGAATGTTGAAAGTAAATTTCAGCAGCTGTAATCTGATCAGCTAGTGTGTCATTTCTGACCACAGCAGTAATTTTTGTCTGACTTGTGCTCTGTTCTGCATGTGCATACTTTGCTGCCTATGTGCCTTTTCACATCATGGACGCCACCAGAAGCAACATAAAAGTCAGTTAAACAAATGTTGCAGTGAACATATGAAGCTCCCTTAGGCTTCACACTCCACTTCATATTGTAGCGCTTCCAGTCCTGTCTGCCCTCTCAGCTTCTGGCCCAGGCTGTTTCATGAGGTTGACCTTGTAGCCAGTGCGCTTGTTGGACACGTACCTAGGCTCACTATCGTGCAAAAACTGTAGAGAGTGATTCAGTTCAGAAATACACGCAGTTAAGGTACAAAGCGATAAACAAATAATTAAAGTTCAAAGGTCAATGTAGCTTTTGTAGGAAAAAGGGGATCGTTCCCGGGATTGCGGGGAGATTCCCAGAAAATCCGGGAGGTTTGCAGGAGTTTTGTGTGAGAGGCCACACCAGGCCAGCCTCATGTGGTGGACTAGCATCCTTTCTGGTGGGTCAACACTACTATTACATAATTAGCACATCCTTTATGCTGACCTCAGTATGGTAGTACACACACCTGTTAGATGTCCACCTCACTTGACTCAGCTTCTGCATGGAGCATATTTGAGCATGCATGAGCATTGTGTGCTCCATGTGTGGGATCTCAGGTGCTGGTCGATGTGCAGAGGTATGTCTGGTTAATAATCTTATAGTGAATACATGATGGGTGTGTCTAGAAAATAATGTTCTAGTTAGGGCATGATAGGTTTGTCTAGAGATTGATCTTCTAGTATTGTCAGAGTGCATGATGGGTGTGTCTAGTGAATAATCTTGGAGTGAGGACATGATGGGTGCGATTAGTGAATAATCTTCTCGTGAGGGCATGGTGTGTGTATCTTGTGAATAATCTTCTAGTGAGGGCTGATGGGTTTCTCTGGTGAATAATCTTCTAGTGAGGGCAATCTTCTAGTGAGAGCATGATGAGTTTGTCTAGTTAATAATCTTCTAGTGAGGGCAATCTTCTATAGTGAGGGCATGAACGGGTTTGTCTAGTGAATAAATCTTCTAGTGAGGGCATGGTGGGTGTGTCAAGTGAATAATCTTCTAGTCAGGGCTTGATGGGTGTGTCCAAAGAATAATCTTCTAGTGAGGACATGATGGGTTTATCTAGTCAATAATCATCTAGTGAGGTGTCTGTTGATAACAATCTTCTAGTGAGGGCATGATGGTGGTGTGTAGTGAATAATCCTCTAGTGAGGGCATGATGGGTATGTCTAGTGAATAATCTTCTAGTGAAGGCATGGTGGGTGTGATAATGAATAATCTAGTAGTGAGGACATGATCAGATGGGTCTGTCTAGCGAATAATCTTGTAATGAGGACATGATGGGTGTGTCTGGTGAATTATCTTCTAGTGATTGCATGATGGGTGTGTAGTGAATAATCTTCTATTGAGGATGATTTGTCTATCTAGTGAATAATCTTCTAGTGGTGGCAGAGGGCATGATGGGTGTGTCTAGTGAATAATGTTCTAGTGAGGACATGATGGGTGTGTCTGGTGAATGTTCTATTGAGGGCATGATGGGTGTGTCTAATGAATAATCTAGTGTGAACTTGATGGTTGTGTCCAGTTAATCATCTTCTAGTGAATGGTCCATGTGTCTAGTGAATAATCTTCTAGTGAGGGCAAGATGGGTGTCTCTGGTTAATCTTCTAGTGAGGGCTTGGTGGGTCAATCTAGTGAATAATCTTCTAGTGAGGATATGGTGGTGTGTGTCTAGGGAATAATCTTCTAGTGATGGCATGATGGGTTTGTCTACTAAATCATCAAGTAAGGGCATCATTGGCGTGTATAGTGAATAATCTTCTAGTGATGGCATAGTGTGTTTGTAGTGAATAATCTTCTAGTGAAGGCATGGTGGGTGTGTCTAGTGAATAATCTTCTAGTGAGGGCATGATGGTTATGTCTAGTGAATAATCTTGAGTGAAGACATGATGGCTGTCTGTGGGTCAGAGTTCAGCATGGAGCTGTCTGGTGTGTGTGTGTTGTCCAAGCAGCTATGGTGTAGGGGAGATGGTAGCGTTCCATTGCAGGGCATGTTCAGGGTTCAGTTTTCGATGGAGCTTTGCTGTGCAGCATTTGTAGATGTTGCCAATGTAACTGAGTGGAATAATTCTGATGATCTCGCTGTATGAAGGATGAACTCTGTGCTGTACATTAAATGTGATATTTTTGAGCTCCTCCACAGCATGATGATAAATCCTATAGCTGATCTTTAGCTTGTAGGCTCACTGTCATTTAGTGCCACTTTAAAGGTAGTTGCACTCTCTCTCAATCAGGTTGCAGCAATGACTGCATGGTTGCAATTTACGCTCATATATACAACTCTATAAACCCCACTAGTATACATTGCACAGGAACTTCACATTTTGGTAGGGCAAGTAGTCCATTCTTTTTGTTATGTTAAAATCTTTTTTCTTTCCCATTCTATACCTTCACTATTGTAATAAGTGCATTACAAGGTTCAGCTCATTATTATCAACCATTCTTGAGTTACGTAACTTTTAGCCTCCCACTTCATTGCATAACTCTCCAGAAATGAATAAGTGGGGATACATGTAGTACCAAAGTGTTATACAACTGTGGCAAGTCCACAGGTTCTGCACATTTCACTGTCTGTACTTGATATATTAGCTCAAATGATAGCCCTCTCTGTGTGTTCTCTCTTATACTAATGGTGATATGTGACATGAATTAAAGGCTGCATACTCCATCATTAGCTTCTTGTATGTGTGTGTGTGTGCATGCGTGTTCATGTGTGTGTGTCTGTGTGCTTATGGTGTGTGTTTGACATGAATCAAGGGCAGCATACTCCATCGTGAGCTTATTGTGAGTGTGTGTGTATATGTTTATGTGTGTGTGTGTATGTGTGTCTGGTGTGTGGTGTGTGTGACATGAATCAAGGGCTGCATACTTCAGCATGAGCTTCCTATGTGTATCTGTGTGTGTGTGTGTGACATAGATGGCTGCATACTCCATCACGAGCTTCTTGCATATGTGCATGTATGTGTGTATGCGTGTGTGTGTGTTTATCCATGGTAACTGCAGGTAGCCATGTTAAGCCATCAATGCTTGCCAGCATCAAGTCTTGAGTGGCTGTAACCACTGGCACTGGTAGAGCTGTACCAATACTAGAGATGAGGCTAGAATGATAAAGTGAGTTATGTTCTTGTGAAGGGGTAGTGGTATAAATTATATACTACAAACATAACAAAACCTTATGGTGAAGACTTTATAGATCATAGATTCCACACACTGTATAAACCTAGATATAGATATACATAGTGGAGTATTTGCTGGTAATCTCTATTTGGACATCATTTAATTTTTAATCCAGAGCTATTGTCATCAACCTACCCAACCCAGTGTGACATGGTCCAGTATGTGCCCCCATAGAGCTATGGTCCACCTACTTGTTAAGGCAATATCTAGTGTTATAAGAACAGTTACAGGAGTTTTGTGCGATTGGCCACATAAGGCCAGACTCATGTGGTGGAGTAGAGAAGTTAGCATCCTTAGTGGTGGGCCTACACTACTATTACCGAATTAGCACATATGATGACCTCAGGTATGGTAGTTCTACACACCAAGATGTCCACCTGACGCAGCTCCTGCATAGCATCTTGAGCATGCATGAGCATGGTGTGCTTCATGTGTGGTAGCTGAGGTGCTGGTTGATGTGCAGCGATGTGTCAAGTTAATAATCTTGTAGTGAAGACATGATGGGATTGCCTAGTGAATAGTGAGGATATGGTGGGTGTGTCTAGTGAATAGTTTGTGAGGGAATGATGTGTGTGTCTAGTGAATAACCTTATAGTGAGGGCATGATGGGTGTATCTTGTGCATAAGATTCTAGTGAGGGCATGATGGGCGTGTCAAGCAAATAATGTTTGCATGAGAACATCGCGGGTGTGTCTAGTGAATAATATAGTGAGGACTTGATGGGTGTGTCTGGTGAATAATCTTCTAGTGGGGGTATGATGGGTGTGTTCTAGAGAATAATCTTCTATTGATGGCATGATGGGTGTGTCTGGTAAATAATCTTCTAGTGAGAGTATGATGGGTGTGTTCTAGAGAATAATCTTCTATTGATGGCATGATGGGTGTGTCTGGTGAATAATCTTCTAGTGAGAGTATGATGGGTGTGTTCTAGACAGTAATCTTCATGATGGGTGTGTCTGGTGAATAATCTTCTAGTGAGGTATGATGGGTGTGTTGTAGATAATAATCTTCTATTGATGGCATGATGGGTGTGTTTGTTGAATAATCTTCTAGTTACAGCATGATGGTACATTTAGTGAATAATCTTCAGTGAGCGCATGGTGGCTGTGCTAATTAATAATCTATTGTGAGGACATGATCGGTATGTCATCTTCTGGTGAGGAAATGATGGGTCTGGCTAACGAATAATCTTGTAATGAGGACATGATGGGTGTGTCCGGTGAATAATATTGAAGTAGTGGCAGAGGGCATGATCAGTGTGTAGTGTATAATCTTCTAATAATCTGAGTGATTGGGTGTGTATAGTGAATAATAATTATAGTGAGGTTATGGTGGGTGTGTCCAATGACTAATCTTCTCATGAGGGCGAGATGGGGTGGGCATAATGGTTGTGTCTAGTGAATCTCTAGTGAGTGCATAGTAGCCTGGTGTAAGATGGTGATCCTCTCACAAAATAGGATGTCCATTGTCCCATGCATGTTCAGGAATTGCAGATTTCTCTTTAACACACTTTTTACAAGCATCTTGATGTTTTTTTCGTTGTCTTCTGTTGGCCTCCCCTATTCAGCACGTGGTACACAATGCATGAGTGTGTACTAGCTGGAAATTCATCCTTGACTCTCCTCAGCTGATTCCCTCAGTTTTTCCTGATCTGAAAATGACTGTGATGTTGAAATTCCTGCAGACCCTCCTGATGTCTTCACTCATCGCTGTTATATAAGGAATTACTACCCTAGGATACTTATTTTCAGACCACTCATTGTCTGTATCGGTGTAGCTATTTATCTTCTCTCAATGAACTTCCAGTTGACATAATAACATTAAAATCACCTTCTCAATAATCAACTTCAAATTTTATTCACTAGACGTTTCGACTAGATGCTCTGCATTTGACAGAGAAAAGGTTGATGAAGGCTTGCGGATAACCATAGACCCTGTTCAAATGATGGAAGGCAATGCAGCTAGTATGGTTGGGTTATAGGTTGGCATGATCTCTCCATCCAGCAACAAGAAGGTGCAGGATTGCTGCTCTAGGAGAATGAAGTATGGCTCTACCTCATTAGTTAAATTACAAATCCTGTGCTCAACCATCGTACATACATGCGTAGTGTTAGGACAAATACCTTAGCTACCTTCCAAAATATCGTGGATAGTATTAGGACAAAGCCCTTGACTACCTTCCAACTCATCATGCATAATATCAGGACAAAGACCTGACTGCCTTCCAACACATAATGCATAGTATTAGGACAAAGCCCTTGACGGCCTTCCAACACATCATGCATAGTATTAGTACAAAGCCCTTGACTGCCTTCCAACTCATCATGCATAGTATCAGGACAAATACCTGACTGCCTTCCAACACATCATGCATAATATTAGGACAAAGCCCTTGACTGCCTTCCAACTCATCATGCATAGTATCAGGACAAAGACCTGACTACCTTCCAACACATCATGCATAGTATTAGGATAAAGCCCTCGACTAACTTCCAAAACATCATGCATAGTATCAGGACAAAGACCTGACTGCCTTCCAACTCATCATGCACACTATCAGGACAAAGCCATTGACTACCTTCCAACACATCATGCATAGTATTAGGACAAATTCCCTTGACTACCTTCCAACACATCATCAGGACAAAGACCTGACTGCCTTGCTACACATCAGTACCTTATAGACAAAGACCTTGACTGCCTTCCATCTCATCATGGTTAGTATCAGGACAAATGCCTTCAGTAATATTAAAACACATTGACCTATTCAAAATTGAATGTTTGATCCCAAATGATTTGGAGTACTGCTCATAAAAGCCACCAACCAATAATTATTGTGCACTGATGTTAATGAGTTGCAAACTGCATAGGTATGTGTGTATGTGTGTAATATGTGTATATATGTATCATTAAGTATACAGAAGTGAGTATAGGAATAAGCAACACCTAAATCTCGTAGTTGACATATTGGAATATAATGACATATCAACTTATGATTTCAATGTTTGCTGGATGGTCCAGCTTTCATCTGGATTGAACAGAAATACACACCTCATGCTTCATGTCATCCATTATGGCCTTGCAATGCTGGCACTTGTAGAGAGCAGAATTCTGTGCCTCATAGCCTCCCTAACACTGAGATGTCAGAGTATCACCAGGCACTAGAAACCTGGTCCTTTCATATTGTAGTCAATTTCATCAGCAGATGAACCATAAGACCAGCTTATACGTAACACCACAATACGACTTCAGGGGGTTCTGTATAATACAGAATTTCGAGTTATTATTATTAACCAATACATGGCCAGCAGTCATACGTACAGGAGCATAGGAAGCAAATCTTACACTGATGACCCACAAAACCACACCTATCATTATATCCACACTCCCATAAATTATAATATGTAAATAAAGTTGAGAATTGTCATGTCCACTTGAATGATAATGGTGTCATGACTAATTATTGTTCTTATAGTTACCTTGCAGTGGAAAAATACTGCCTCAGGCAACATTGACTCCCAAGATTTTTCATTAATCAGATTACATATTATTATTTGCCCTACCAGGAAGTAGCCACTAAAAAGAATTAGTAAAGTATACATCCTAAAATTATGCAAACATGCTACATACTTTTTGCTCACTTCCTGCGACAAACCTATTAAGAATATTTCAGATTCAACGGTTTGCTGTATCCTAGTGGAGCCATTTGTACCTCTTGTATGCACTCTGTTTTAGCTAACAAGCTTTGACCAATATATTATCAACACAGTTGTAAATGCATGTGCATAAGGCTAACCTGAATTTATCATAAATTTATAATAATTATATAAGATGAAGAAAACGAAGGCAGGGAAAATATACATAGATGTAATTTAAGATTTATCCTTAAGTCAGCTTTTAGGTTTTTGAAGCCAACATTTCAACTGAACTACTTCAGTCTTCATCTAGGCAGATTGTAAAAATTATAAAGATGTCTCACCAAGCAGAGCAATGACCTTGCTAATACTGAAGCATTTTCACTCATAGTAGTGTAGAATATGAAAATGTGTTATTATTTGGATTCAAGATTTATATGTAAGCCATATAAGTACCTATATACCCAGTCATGCAAGTGCCTATATACCCAGTCATGCAAGTGCCTATATACCCAGTCATGCAAGTGCCTATATACCCAGTCATGCAAGTTCCTATATACCCAGTCATGCAAGTACCTATATACCCAGTCATGCAAGTGCCTATTTATATATACCCAATCATGCAAGTTCCTTTATACACAGTTGTGCAAGTACCTATATATATACCCAGTCATGCAAGTGCCTATATAGTCATGCAAGTTCCTTTATACACAGTCGTGCAAGTGCCTATATACCCAGTCATGCAAGTGCCTATATACCCAGTCATGCAAGTTCCTATATACCCAGTCATGCAAGTACCTATATACCCAGTCATGCAAGTGCCTATTTATATATACCCAATCATGCAAGTTCCTTTATACACAGTTGTGCAAGTACCTATATATATACCCAGTCATGCAAGTGCCTATATATATATACCCAGTCATGCAAGTGCCTATATATATACCCAGTCATGCAAGTGCCTATATATATACCCAGTCATGCAAGTGCCTACAGTCATGCAAGTGCCTATATACCCAGTCATGCAAGTGCCTATATATTATATACCCAGTCATGCAAGTGTCTATATACCCAGTCATGCAAGTGCCTATATATCCAGTCATGCAAGTGCCTATATATATACCCAGTCATGCAAATGCCTATATACCCAGTCATGCAAGTGCCTATATATCCAGTCATGCAAGTGCCTATATATATACCAGGGGCGTAGAACGCAATTTTAAAGTGGTAAGGCCATTCGAAGCAATGGTCCAAACGCTGATGGTTGTAGTTCCAGTTTGGGAATGAGTAAAGGGAGGTATATATTGTATGTACTTAATTGTAATTATATATAATAATCATAACCAAAAAAAGTACTACCATTTCTTATTATAAATTGCTGGTGTCATATCTCTGTCCTCACCCCCAGCAATTTAAAAGAAAAATTGTCCATCAACCTGGCATCAAGTCAACTGAAATTATTTTCTCTCTTACCAACTGTGTATAATAATAATGTATTATATAATTTAAAGTTGTGTCTGGTATTCTTTTCTTGAAAAATTAAATTAGTGCCAAATAATTGTTTAAAATTAAAGATTGATAGAATTATTAATTCAGAGTGATTGATTTCTATAGGTCACTGGGTTTGAATATGCCAAAAATTTATAAGCGATGTTCACTTTCAGATACAAAATCATTGGCAACTGAAATTAAGTCCAACTTATAAGTCGCATCTTTATGAATGTGCAGAATCATGAGATGATTTAATCAGACTTCAGTCATGGTGGACCTCAAATACGATTTAATTCTACTTAAAGCACTGAAGGATCTCTCACTAACAGCATTTGATGCAGGCATAACTAAAAGTAACATTAGCAATTTACAAACTTCAGATAGCAATTCACGTTCAGCAGGTGAAGCGGTCTTGAAATGGTCATTTAATAGTACAACCTCATCTGAGCAGAAAATTGTTGATACAATTTCAAGTTGGGTTTTCAATAACTGACCATTGAAGTCTGAGCCATAAAAGCTGAGAACTAAATCAAACTGAGTTTTGTAGTCACTTGAGTTCACAACATTTATTAATAGATCTTGAATATTTCTGTAAATCTTAAACCAAGGCTGATCAAACCTATCGGTTATACATGTGGTAATCAGATCAATAGCTTCAATGTAGATTTGTTTGTAATAATCTGCAGTAGCTTCTGGAAATGAATGGCTTTCTGTTCTCCCAATTTCAAATCTTTTTGGAGTTTTTCTTCGACGTGGGAGGTTGGGATCATCAACACACAAATGTTCAGCTTTTCTGGTTATATCTTCCCAAAAAAGCGCTAAATTCCCATCTGATCTTAGCTTACTTTGTGTTTTCACTGTCAATTCTGCAACAATTTGGCCTTCTGCTGCTGATATATCAGATTTTTGTAATGTACGACTCAAGTTATCACTATGGCCAAGAGTTAACTTCCCTAAACACCCCCAAAGTAGAATTTAAATGTTTTTATCTGCGATGACACACCAAGAATACGGGCCTCCATCTCAGTATCCTTGACCACTTCAAGAGACACAACCCACAACTTATTTAATACTTCATTATCAATGATACTTTTCAGTGCTTCAGCTTTAACGGTCCAGCATGTTGGACACAAGACCCGCACCTAAGGTGTGTCAGGAGCCATCTCTTTCTTCAGAATATTAAAACATGCATCTCGTCTTGGGGACTTTTTAATGAGCTTAGTTAGTTCATGAGTAATCTCTAGAGCATCCTTCATCACGTTGCAGTGTTTTATTGTATCACTGCAAGCTAGATTCAGTAAATGGCCATAGCAATGGGTATACAATGCTTTTGGCTCCTCATCTAAGAGTTTCTTTGCAACACCTGACTTGGAACCAGCCATAGGAGCAGCTCTGTCATAACATTGACCTCTTAGTTTGCTGAGAGAGAGATTTAATCTTTGGAGTACATCTTTGATAACGGTAACTAAGGTTTGTGCATCTATTTTTCCGACCACACATACACCAATAAACTCCTCATGCACTTCAAACTTCTCACTCATCGAATACAAATGACCACTTGCTCTTGGTTGCTCAAATCTGCAGTCTCATCTACCATGATAGTGTAGAATGGAGCTGCATGCAGGGAGGCTGCTATTTTATGCAGAACCTTCTGAGCCATGAATTTTAGCATCTTGTTTTGGTTTTCAGCAGAGGTGTATTAATTTGCTCTGCGCTTTAGCCATTCGAATATTCATCATATCCACGAAGTGTCAAAGATTCTTATGAGAATGATACAAGACTTATCAGTGTGATCATTTGATTTTTTCACCATGATGGAAAACAGTTTATTGGTCATATTCTCTGTTATAGACTTTTTATAGGTGCAAGAGCCTCTGCTACAATGGCTGCTGTTTTGGTATGCCCATATGAAAAGTTTTGGCAATATCCGAATCTGGAAACATAACTTTGAACAGCTTAGTGGCATGATCACTAGTTTGGAAAGATATGTTGTGTTTAGCCAAAAACAATGCCCACTTCATCTCAGCCTCGGTAACATTCTTTCGTGCTTGTGGTCTAAAAAATGACGAAACTGATTGGGATGTAGCTAGTAGCAGCCATTGCCATTTCCTTGTGATATTTCCCTGTAATATGGGTAGTCACATCATTTCTCCCCCCAATGTGAAACACTAAAATCGGAAGAGCACAAGGAGCAGTGTGCAAATGTGTCACCTATAAAGTCATAACAAATATAATTGATCTACATTAGTACAGTCAATATAAGTTCTAACAGGCTATTACCTCTATAACTTTCCTATTCCTTGAAATTCTTTTAACCATGTAGAGGTAAAGTGACACTGCCTCTTTGGCTTCTTGCGTGGAGGTGTTACTGATTCCTCAGGCTTAGCCATAACCGAGAGAGAGAGAGGCCAAGGTAACACTTGACTACTCACTTTCTATCAGACTCACCATGCACATTTCATTTTTCCTGTCCATGCTCCAAATTTATGAATATCCCTCACACCTCCAAATACTCTAAATAATTCTGTGGTTGTCTATAGCTCTTATAGCTCTTATAAGTATTCCTTGGACAATCACATATTGTCATTGTCTCAAATTATCCTTTCATGTAATGCAATACTCACGTATGCTGTAAAATCATATATTATTATTATTATTAACTCTGACTGTCAGGTAGTAGCTGGATTTTCCTCTGCTCATCAGTTGTGAAGTGAAGCGCTGACTTGTGTAGGGGCCAGGTGTAGCAGCTGCTAATGAGGAGCCTTTAGTCCCACAGTGCTGTATAGCCATTTGTAAATTGGTAGCTGCTATGGAGGAGCCTTTAGTTTCACAGTGCTGTTGCCAGTTGTAAATTGGCTCACAGTGCTGTAGCTAGTTGTAAATTGGCAGCTGCTATGGAGGAGCCTTTAGTTTCACAGTGCTGTAGCCAGTTGTAAATTTACAACTAATCCAGCATTTCCAGGACAAACACCAAATCCATGCAGGACACATTTCATCAATTGAAAATCCGGAGCTTCCGGGACTGTTGGAGGGTATGAACTGCCTATATACCCAGTCATTCAAGTGCGTCATGCAAGTGCCTATATATCCAGTCATGCAAGTGCCTATATACCCAGTCATTCAAGTGCCGTCATGCAAGTGCCTATATATCCAGTCATGCAAGTGCCTATATACCCAATCATGCAAGTGCCGTCATGCAAGTGCCGTTATGCAAGTGCATATATACCCAGTCATGCAAGTGCCTATATAACCAGTCATGCAAGTGCCTATATAACCGGTCAAGCAAGTACCTACATACCCAGTCATGCAAGTGCCTACAGTCATGCAAGTGCCTATATACCCAGTCATGCAATTGCATATATACCCAGTCATGCAAGTGCCTATATACCAGTCATGCAAGTGTCTATATACCCAATCATGCAAGTGCCGTCATGCAAGTGCCGTTATGCAAGTGCCTATATACCCAGTCATGCAAGTGCCTATATAACCAGTCAAGCAAGTGCCTATATATATATACCCAGTCATGCAAGTGCCTATATACCCAGTCATGCAAGTGCCTTTATATATACCCAGTCATGCAAGTGCCTATATACCCAGTCATGCAAGTGCCTATATATATACCCAGTCATGCGGGTGCCAGTCATGTAAAGTGCCTATATACCCAGTCATGCAAGTGCCTATATACCATCATGCAAGTGCCTATATTATACCCAGTCATGGAAGTGCCTATATACCCAGTCTCATGCAAGTGCCGATATACACAGTCATGCAAGTGCCTATCATGGGCGGATCCAGGATTTTTGAAAGGGGGGGGGTCCATTTTTAATTAAAGCATAGAAATGAACTTGTGAATCACAATAATAGCAGCAGGTCTATACTGACATTAACAGGACATGGTCATAAAGACTTGCACAGTGGCACATCGTAAAGCTGTACTTAATTAAAAGCTGTACTGAATTATATAGAAAGTAAGTTTTTCAACCACCCCTCCACCCCCCCCCCCCCAAATGTCATAATTATGTGGACTGTGTTTGATCAAAGCAGTATATACTGAATCACTGATTCTGGTTCAAGTGTATTGACATTTCTGTCGAAGGTCTCCTGGCGTTTATGGGAGATGATGTAAGGCAATGTTTCTGTTGGGTTATCTGTAACATGCATGAAAGTTGTTGCTACTTCAAGTGAATTTTTGTGGTACTTGCACTTGTCATGTTTTTCCAATACACCATCCTGACCAGATGCCTTTGACAAATTACAGAAGGGCTTTGACACCAGGACACCAGATGATACGCGCCCATTCTTGAGTGGGAAGAGGACGCAGAATTTGCAGAGCCCTCGATGAAGCACTTCTGATTACACAAACCATGTGTATTTGTGTAGCCAGAATGTTGGAATGTCAGTGTTTTGATCTTCCTGTGAGTTCCTTTTGGACAGTTTGCTGGCAGAAGTTTCCGTACTTCTTACCAGGTGTGAAGTGATCTCTCAAGTAACCCAACCTATCCCTTCTGGATAACTTCGTCGAATCAATGCCACCAGTTAGGATGTTTCCAACATCATACTGGTGTGGTCGGCTGGGGTTGG
>JAQNBH010000003.1:34190696-34208187 GCA_028752905.1 Cladorhizidae sp. MBARI D1340-BT2
ACCGGTCATTTTGCATAGAGTAGGGCTTCCTCTAGCCACTGGTGCTAATTTCAACTCTCTAGCACTTGGCAATCTGGAGATATTTATGTGGCAAAATCAGGTTTTGAGGTTCCCTCCACTTTAGCTCCAGTAACTTGCCTTAGCATTTCATTGTTCCTGATGAAGGTTAGAGCATCTAGACGAAACGTCGAGGGAATACAATTTGAAGTCAATTATTGAGAAGGTTATTATTATTGACTTCTTTTATAATGTTATTATCAACTACAAAGTATGTCAACTACAAAGTATGTAAAGATTATCACCTTTAAGGTAGGAAACATCATTTCTCTCTATTCCTAATCCACCTAATGGCCTCCTATGACAGTCGAAACATTGAGGGAGCAAACTGATTATTGAGAAGATCAATTATGTCCACTGAGGATTCATTGGGAAATTTCAAAATTATTTCTTGTGGAAAGGGAAAATAAAATTTATGTGCTATTAATAGTTAGGAAATAAGATTCTACTATATAGGGACACAGGGAGAAGGCTATTTTGACTGGATCCATGTTTTAACCAACAATGACTGACCATCAATTACTCATGTCTCATAGAATGATGCCTTTGTACCTACACACACAGCTGGTGCAGTCCTTGCAAAATCCTGGCTCCAACTTTGAGGGAAGCCGTGGGGAAATTTGAAGGGAATGTTGACCTTGCCAAAGTGGACATTGATGAGCTTCCTTAGCTGGCCATGTCTTATGACGTATCGTCCATCCCTGCTGTGATTGGCTTTGTGGATGGTGTGAAGAAGTCAGGCTTTGTTGGTGCAGTGGACCAGAAAACTATTACAAACTTCTTACAAGAACTACTCGTAGATAAATGATATGTGATGTTTATGTTTTGGTAGCTATATAAATGTAATATACAGCTAGAAGGTTAAGTTTCAACTGCATTGCATTCATTATTAAAAGGACTTGTTCACAGATGGACTAAAAGCATCTGGGCTCTACCTCTATTGCAAACTTGCTTCAGGCTGGAATTCAAAGTGTTTTTTTTTAAGTGGGAAGGAATGGAAGTACATATATACCCATAGGATTTTGTTACCCCTTAACTAAGGGTTTGGTATTACTTATTTTCATAGGTCAGTCTCTGTGCTTCATTGTGTTTAAACACCATGACCTATGAAGTTAATTTTATTTAACTGGTGTATAACTTCTATGCATTCCAGATATCAGCTGGAATGTTGGTCTACGGGTCCCTCATCCCGAAAGAAAAACAACTAATCGGCAATGAGTAGAGCTAAGTGCTTCCCTGCAGCCTTAGGGTTTATTACCATGTTTGCCTAGTGACAGAGTGGCACTATTCATATAACCACTACTGAGTTCAACATAATTATGATCTGTCCCGGAACCCTCTGACAAAGGCAATGTTTATATATATATATTGAGTAGAAACACAAAGTAAAATCAGACTCCATAAAAAAGTGTATTAAATGAGCTTTAGAATGATATCAAAAATGCTTATGGGATATCCAATATGATCAGAAGATCAACCCCATCTCATTCACTGATTGCATCAAAGAAGTTACTGTATACAGTGGTCCCTCCCTATTAAGACCACCCAGGGAGCACTTCCAACTGGTCTTATTAGAGAGGTGGTCTTACTTGGGAATAACGCTCTCGGGCATGGCAGGGGTCTCACAAAGCATTGCTCAGTGGATTTTATTGTGTAGTGTACACGCATTCATAATAATTAACCAACTGCAAGCTTCCCAGACAAGATACTGTATTCTCATTTGGAATTATGGGCGTGTCTTGGAAAGACATTGGTTCATTGTAAACATTAGGTATTGGACATTAGACTCATGCAAGTGTCCTTAGGACACAGAAAGTCTGAGATACTGGACTGGACAGTCCGCTCCATCCTGTTCTGGATGACCATCTGCTCGATAGAATCAGCACATGCCACAAGTTTGGGAATGCCTCGAGTGGCAAAGTCACGCAGCTTGCACACCATCTCGAACACCTCTGACACAGTCACAGGAGTGGGCATGGGGCCATCCTCCTCATCATCTGGCTCAGGCTCCTCAGGGGAGGAGTCAGCAGGGGTGGCGAGGGGGGCAGTGTCATAGTGGTCCTCACTGGTGTGCACCTCGCTGTCGATGTTGGCGTAGCCCTCGGCAGTGTCACACCCTCCGGCAGCTGCACATTTATGACTCCTCGACCTCAGCAGCAGGGGCAGTGGTGGTCGTGAAGCCACACTTCTTAAAGCACTTCTTGATGATGGACACGTGGAGGTCATCCCAGACCTTCTTGAGCCAGCGGATTGCCATCAGAACATCCACCTTCTTGACAAGCGAGCTCATTTTCTCAGTGCAACCACTATCGGCATTCACAGTGTCGTCCATGAGCCGGAGAATATAACGGATCATCTGCTTCCGGTAGACCAGCTTCATGGCCTGGATGATGCCAGCGTCCATAGGCTGGAGGTGGTGTTGGCGGGCAGGAAGACCAGCTCGAGGTTTCTGAGTTTGATAGCAGTTGTCAATGAAGATGATGATCTTCCGGCCCTTGGCAAGCATCTTATTGTTGGTGCGCTTGAGCCACTGCTCCCAGATGGGAGTGCTCATCCATGCCCTGGCCTGTGCCTCATACTCTATGCCGAGGTCCCTCTTTGGATCAATGCAGATGTAAAAATGTACCAGTTCGTGATTTTTCACAGTTGGATGTCACTTCAATGGAAGGTAAATCTTCAAACAAAAAACTAAATTCACTGTATTCTTGGATGCTTGGTCTTACTTGGGAGGATATTGACCCAGCCAAGTGGTCTTATAAGAGAGGTGGACTTATCTTAGAGGGTCTTACTTGGGAGGGGCAAAATAAAGCCAGCCAACCGGGAGCAAGCAAAAATGGTCTTATAATGGAGGTGGTCTTACTTGGGAGGGTCTTAATACGGAGGGACCACTGTACTAGTCTAAAGCTATCGTATTGCTGTCAACTGTGGCACCCCCCATCAAATTAAAGATATAAACCAGTTGGAGAAAGTGCAGCGTAGGATAACACTAAACTATCAGTCCCTCGACTACAAAGATAGACTGATCAAACTAAATCTCCTGCCTCTAATTACTGGTTTGAACTCCAAGACCCATTGTTCTTAATTAGATCTATACAAACCCCAGCAGACAATATAACTATATGAGATTATATATCATTTGTGTCATCTGCTACTAGATGCGGCTCAAAATACAAACTGAAGTATAATTATCAAAGGACAACAGCCACTCGGAACTTTTATTATAACAGGTAGACGCCTGTGGAACTCGCTGCCTCCAATCGACATCTCACTCTCATTTAACACTATTAAGATGTCTCTCTACAGCTACCTATGGAAACACTTTCATCTCTACTTTCAGCTCTACTTCGATCCATCAAATTCAACTATGTTTGTCTGTGCTCTTCTTGCCACCTAACTAAACCTGCACCTTAATTAAGTTATTAAAATTTAATTTAATTAATTTAATGGCTTCACCACAACTTGGTGAATGTCTCATCTTGTATTGACTCCATTTATCATCCATGTTCTTATATCGCACTTCCATCATCAGGTTGTCAAAAGTCATAATAATAATATAATAATAATAGCCACAGGGCTATTTGCAGTTCATAAAAGGAGACGATCCTTTCCTATCAGCAACGCGGCCACATATTTTCTTCGCTCGTATCTCCCCACATCTTCTTCTGTCTGGGTTGCCACTGGCTGCTCAGAGGTGTCAACGCGCCCCTCTGGAAACGTCCTAGCCTCCTATGACAATCACCTACCATGTGCTTCCAAGTCGCGCTCCATGCAGGTGACTTTACATGTTGTGCTCGGCCCTGGTCCATCACCATCTCGTGAACTAGGAGTTCTGCTTCTGCCTGCAACACTGGCTTGGTGTGGTCATGGTGAGAGAGGAACTCCTTGCCTCATGTGCTGGTCCTAACTGATCCACATGCGTTGAAGAAGGCTTCTCAGGTTTGTGAATGAAGATCTGATAATAGCATAACCTATGAAAGTTTGTAGGTAAACTAAACTAGTTTGTCATAAAGCAATCCTTTACCTCACTTATCTTTAAGGTGTGATTTAGGCAGGGAAAGGGTGTGGTATCATATGTTAGTTTGATCTCGCAGCCATAGTTACAAGCCAATCAAATGGGACTATTTCTAATGATTGCATTCAAGGCATGTCACTGGCCTCAGTGCTGGAGAGGGGCAGGGGAGTCATCATCAGCTAGCTGCTAGTCACTGCCTCAGTGCTGGAGAGGAGCACAGGAGTCACCATCAGCTAGCTGCTAGTCACTGCCTCAGTTCTGGAGAGGAGCTCACCATCAGCTAGCTGATAGTCACTGCCTCAGTGCTGGAGAGGAGCACAGGAGTCACCATCAGCTAGCTGCTGGTCACTGCCTCAGTGCTGGAGAGGAGCACAGGAGTCCCCATCAGCTAGCTGCTAGTCACTGCCTCAGTGCTGGAGAGGAGCTCACCATCAGCTAGCTGCTAGTCACTGCCTCAGTGCTGGAGAGGAGCACAGGAGTCACCATCAGCTAGCTGCAAGTCACTTACCTCCAAGCTAATGAAGGTCAAGGGTTGGGTCTGCTAGGTAAAGGGTTATTTCATGTGTGGCTGATGCCTCCAGGAAATCCCCCCCCCATACATGTGTATAGTGTGTCAATATAGCTAGCCACCCTTTACCAATATCACAGCAACTCTAGAATTATGTAAAGTTTGACAGCCACTCACTCACCAGCACCTCCTACACTCACTCACCAGCACCTCCTGTACTCACTCACTCACCAGCACCTCCTGCACTCACTCACTCACCGGCACCTCCTGCACTCACTCACTCACCAGCACCTCCTGCACTCACTCACTCACCAGCACCTCCTGCACTCACTCACTCACCAGCACCTCCTGCACTCACTCACCAGCACCTCCTGCACTCACACACTCATGAGCACCTCCTGCACTCACTCACCAGCACCTCCTGCACTCACTCACTCACCAGCACCTCCTGCACTCACTCACTCACCAGCACCTCCTGCACTAACTCACTCACCAGCACCTCCTGCACTCACTCACCAGCACCTCCTGCACTCACTCACTCACCAGCACCTCCTGCACTCACTCACTCACCAGCACCTCCTGCACTCACACACTCACCAGCACCTCCTGCACTCACTCACTCACCAGCACCTCCTGCACTCACTCACTCACCAGCACCTCCTGCACTCACTCACTCACCAGCACCTCCTGCACTCACTCACTCACCAGCACCTCCTGCACTCACTCACTCACCAGCACCACCTCCACTCACTCACTCACCAGCACCTCCTGCACTCACTCACTCACCAGCACCTCCTGCACTCACTCACTCACCAGCACCTCCTGCACTCACTCACTCACCAGCACCTCCTGCACTCACACACTCATGAGCACCTCCTGCACTCACTCACTCACCAGCACCTCCTGCACTCACTCACTCACCAGCACCTCCTGCACTCACTCACTCACCAGCACCTCCTGCACTCACTCACTCACCAGCACCTCCTGCACTCACTCACTCACCAGCACCTCCTGCACTCACTCACTCACCAGCACCTCCTGCACTCACTCACTCACCAGCACCTCCTGCACTCACTCACTCACCAGCACCTCCTGCACTCACTCACTCACCAGCACCTCCTGCACTCACTCACTCACTCACCAGCACCTCACTACAGGGGTGTGGTCTGGTGTTGTTATTCTCTAGTCTCTTCAATGCAGGAGTAGTTGATTTTAATTTTTATTACTACTATTATTATTAATATTATTGATAATTATTATGTATATAATTATTATGTATATTATTATTATTATGATAATTATTGTGTATATACATGTACTGTATTATTATTTTATATATAAAATATCAATTGTTTTAAATTATTTGTTGGTGGATAGCTAGCTGCCGATATATAACAAGCTAACTTAGCTAAGGGTAGGACTAGGTCAATAGCTAGGGTTAGGACTAGGTCAATAGCTAGGGTTAGGACTAGGTCAAAGGCTAGTGTTAGGACTACGTCAACAGCTAGTGTTAGGACTAGGTCAACAGCTAGGGTTAGGACTAGGTCAATAGCTAGGGTTAGGGCTAGGTCAATAGCTATGGTTAGGTAGGTCAATAGCTAGTGTCAGGACTAGGTCAATAGCTAGTGTTAGGACTAGGTCAATAGCTAAGGTTAGGACTAGGTCAATAGCTAGGGATAGGACTAGGTCAATAGCTAAGGTTAGGACTAGGTCAATAGCTAGTGTTAGGACTAGGTCAATAGCTAGTGTTAGGACTAGGCCAACAGCTAGTGTTAGGACTACAGTAGCGGCCAAAAAAACATGCCGGTTGCGTTTATTTTGAACGCGCGTAGACGCTTACCGTTTCCAACCGTTACTTAACAAACGCTAACAACGCAAATAAACGGTTTACGTTTACGAGAGTTTTGCGCAGCGACGCTGACTAAAGGTCAGCGCTTCCGCGCAAAGGTCACCAAAGCGCACGAGATGTGCCTCGTGGCAAGTTAATTTTTTAGCTGCTACTCGTCTTTGCTTCGAAGGATTAGATCGTCTTTGTTTTACAGTTCCTGTTATACCTACATAAGTTGTTGAAAATATATCCTGAAGCCCATGGTGAAAAACAGTGAGTTGATTCTGTATGATTGTGATATAAAGACCTCTTTTCAGCTAGTAGCTGGTCCTTCACAGGTTTGTTAGTCATGCTTCTGACTATAGCATTTGCAAGCTAAGTTGTTCCATAAGAATGGGCTAGCAAAACTTAGCTAGCTTTTGTGTGCAAGCCTTTAGCTATATACCATGCTCTCAATGTATAAAAGTGTCGGATAGTTAAACTTTATCTTGACTAGGGGATAGTTTGTATATCAGCATTCTCTAACTGCTATTATTGCAGCTTTGAGTTTGTTTATATGTGGGAGAGCAAAAATGTAGATGGTCCTGTTATTTGAACATGCTGATTGGCAACAAATAAAATGTAGGTAGGATTTTGGTGATGACCCCTAGTTTCCTTCCAACATCTCCACCAACATTTCCAGCTGTGTAACCCACATTACACCAATTTGTTGACATGTTCTTATTTGGAGCTGGGTAAAGTGGTTATGCATCCAAAATGAATAATGTATTGGACAATATGATTGTGTATTTCTTTCTTATCTTTGGCAAATATATGTATAATAGAATGTTCTTCGTTGGAGAAGAACCAGAGGGAGCTAACCCACCGTGTGCCACTTCTGGACAACAGGTTGGCTCCGGTAACTCCCCCACTGCCTCAGCCTTCTCCAGTTTGTCTTCAAGGTTCAATGAAGTTGACACGCCATTTCTCCACCTGCCTTGGTGCCAGGCCCCCTCCTTTCAGACCATTGATTTGAAGGTGGTCACTCAAAAGTGGGACATCACCTTTTTTTAAATAATTTTTATTTTTATTAGTGTTGTTACTACATAGTATATATATATATATGTTGTAACATGTGATGGCCAGGCTCAGCAATATCAAGATTGAATTATTTTGTACAACAAAGAACACAACAATTGAATTGAAACAACATTTTATAACCATATAATTGAACAGTTATATATCAGGTAGAAAACAAAATAAAAAATAGAGCAGCAATTAGAAATAAATATATATATATTATAGAATATATATTATAGAAGCTTCTGAACTCATCTGGATTGGAGGGCTAGGATTAGTTCCAGAACCTTCATTCTTCCCACCTGAATGAAGTAGTGCAAGTCCCCTGAGCATCGGTGCTCTCAGCAAGAGCACAGCAGTTGCAGTCAGCATCTGTCTTCTACCTGAAGCACTTTCGTTCTAATCTGCATTTAATAGTATTAATAAAGGTGAGGTGTGGAAACCCAAGCTTGACCGTCAAAAGGTTTCAGATAGGAGACTGATTTCGACTGCACTGCTTCTTGATAGGTGACGCTCGACTAAAGTACGAAACCGGAGGCTTAGGCTAGACTGTAATACTTCAGGAGGCTCTCGAAAGCCAATTGAGGCTTATAGCGGGCGAACGAGACAATTGCGAAGCGCTTGCGCTTCAGCACCGCTATGCGGGCGGTTTATCTCGTTTGCTACCGTTGGTTTCCGTTGGGACTGCTAGCGTTTACGGTGTGCGTTTATTTGCGTTTACGGTTGGCGTTTTTTAACGTTGAACGCAACGCAACCGGCATGTTTTTTTGGCGTGTACTGTAGGTCAATATCTAGGGTTAGGACTAGGTCAATATCTAGGGTTAGGACTAGGTCAATAGTTAGGGTTAGGACTAGCTCAATAGCTAGTGTTAGGACTAGGTCAATAGCTAGGGTTAGGACTAGGTCAATAGCTAGGGTTAGGACTAGGTCAACAGCTAGAGTTAGGACTAGGTCAATAGCTAGGGTTAGGACTAGGTCAATAGCTAGGGTTAGGGCTAGGTCAATAGCTATGGTTAGTTACTGTAGGTCAATAGCTAGTGTTAGGACTAGGTCAATAGATAGTGTTAGGACTAGGTCAATAGCTAAGGTTAGGACTAGGTCAATAGCTAGGGTTAAGACTAGGTCAATAGCTAAGGTTAGGACTAGGTCAATAGCTAGTGTTAGGACTAGGTCAATAGCTAGGGTAGGACTAGGTCAATAGCTAGGGTTAGGACTAGGTCAATAGCTAGGGTTAGGACTAGTCAATAGCTAGTGTTAGGACTAGGTCAAAAGTTAGGGTTAGGACTAGGTCAATAGCTAGGGTTAGGACTAGGTCAATAGCTAGTGTTAGGAATAGGTCATTAGCTAGGGTTAGGATTAGGTCAATAGCTAGGGTTAGGACTAGGTCAATAGCTAGGGTTAGGACTAGGTCAATAGCTAGGGTTAGGACTAGGTCAATAGCTAAGGTTAGGAGTAGGTCAATAGCAAGTGTTAGGACTAGGTCAATAACTAGGGTAAGGACTTGGTCAATAGCTAGGGTTAGGACTATGTCAATAGCTAGGGTTAGGACTAGGTCAATAGCTAGTGTTAGGATAGGTCAATAGATAGGGATAGGACTAGGTCAATAGCTAGGGTTAGGACTAGGTCAATAGCTAGGGTTAGGACTAGGTCAATAGCTAGGGTTAGGACTAGGTCAATAGCTAGGGTTAGGACTAGGTCAATAGCTAGGGTTAGGACTAGGTCAACAGCTAGGGTTAGGACTAGGTCAATAGCTTTGGTTAGGACTAGGTCAATACCTAGTGCTAGGACTAGGTCAACAGCTAGTGTTAGGACTAGGTCAACAGCACTAGGTCAATAGCTATGGTTAGGACTAGGTCAATAGCTAGGGTTAGGGCTAGGTCAATAGCTATGGTTAGGTAGGTCAATAGCTAGTGTTAGGACTAGGTCAATAGCTAGTGTTGGGACTAGGTCAATAGCTAAGGTTAGGACTAGGTCAATAGGGTTAGGACTAGGTCAATAGCTAAGGTTAGGACTAGGTCAATAGCTAGGGTTAGGACTAGGTCAATAGCTAGGGTTAGGACTAGTCAATAGCTAGTGTTAGGACTAGGTCAAAAGTTAGAATTAGGACTAGGTCAATAGCTAGGGTTAGGACTAGGTCAATAGCTAGGGTTAGGACTAGGTCAATAGCTAGGGTTAGGACTAGGTCAATAGCTAGGGTTAGGACTAGGTCAATAGTTAGGGTTAGGACTAGGTCAGTAGCTAGGGTTAGGACTAGGTCAATAGCTAGGGTTAGGACTAGGTCAATAGCTAATGTTAGGAGTAGGTCAATAGCTAGTGTTAGGACTAGGTCAATAATTAGGGTAAGGACTAGGTCAATAGCTAGGGTTAGGACTATGTCAATAGCTAGGGTTAGGACTGGTCAATAGCTAGTGTTAGGATTAGGTCAATAGCTATGGTTAGGTCTACGTCAATAGCTAGTGTTAGGACTAGGTCAATAGCTAGGGTTAGGACTAGGTCAATAGCTAGTGTTAGGACTAGGTCAATAGCTAAGGTTAGGACTAGGTCAATAGCTAGGGTTAGGACTAGGTCAATAGCTAGGGTTAGGACAGCTAGTGTTAGGACTAGGTCAATAGCTATGGTTAGGACTAGGTCAATAGCTAGTGTTAGGACTAGGTCAATAGCTAAGGTTAGGACTAGGTCAATAGCTAGGGTTAGGACTAGCTCAATAGCTAGGGTTAGGACTAGGTCAATAGCTAGTGTTAGGACTAGGTCAATAGCTAGGGTTAGGACCAGGTCAATAGCTAGGGTTAGGACTAGGTCAATAGCTAGGGTTAGGACTAGGTCAATAGCTAGGTTATGACTAGGTCAATAGCTAGGGTTAAGACTAGGTCAATAGCTAGGGTTAGGACTAGGTCAATAGCTAGGGTTAGGACTAGGTCAATAGCTAGAGTTAGGACTTGGCCAATAGCTAGGGTTAGGACTAGGTCAATAGCTAAGGTTATACTAGCTCAATAGCTAGTGTTAGGATTAGGTCAATAGCTACTAGGTCAATAGCTAGGGTTAGGACTGTGTCAATAGCTAGGGTTAGGACTAGGTCAATAGCTAGAGTTAGGACTAGGCCAATAGCTAGGGTTAGGACTAGGTCAATAGCTAGGGTTAGGTCTAGGTCAATAGATAGGGTTAGGACTAGTCAATAGCTAGGGTTAGGACTAGGTCAATAGCTAGGGTTAGGACTAGGTCAATAGCTAGGGTTAGGACTAGGTCAATAGCTAGGGTTAGACCAGGTCAATAGCTAGGGTTAGGACTAGGTCAATAGCTAGGTTTAGGACTAGGTCAATAGCTATTTTTAGGACTAGGTCAATAGCTAGGGTTAGGACTAGGTCAATAGCTAGTGTTAGGAGTTAGGACTAGGTCAATAGCTAGGGTTAGGAAAGTCAATAGCTAGGGTTAGGACTAGGTCAATAGCTAGGGTTAGGACTAGATCAATAGCTATGGTTAGGACTAGGTCAATAGCTAAGGTTAGGAGTAGGTCAATAGCTAGTGTTAGGAATAGGTCAATAACTAGGTTAAGGACTAGGTCAAAAGCTATGGTTAGGACAGCTAGTGTTAGGACTAGGTCAATAGCTAGGGTTAGGACTAGGTAAATAGCTAGTGTTAGGACTAGGTCAATAGCTAAGGTTAGGACTAGGTCAATAGCTAGGGTTAGGACTATGTCAATAGCTAGGGTTAGGACTGGTCAATAGCTAGTGTTAGGATTAGGTCAATAACTATGGTTAGGTCTACGTCAATAGCTAGTGTTAGGACTAGGTCAATAGCTAGGGTTAGGACTAGGTCAATAGCTAGTGTTAGGACTAGGTCAATAGCTAAGGTTAGGACTAGGTCAATAGCTAGGGTTAGGACTAGGTCAATAGCTAGGGTTAGGACAGCTAGTGTTAGGACTAGGTCAATAGCTATGGTTAGGACTAGGTCAATAGCTAGTGTTAGGACTAGGTCAATAGCTAAGGTTAGGACTAGGTCAATAGCTAGGGTTAGGACTAGCTCAATAGCTAGGGTTAGGACTAGGTCAATAGCTAGTGTTAGGACTAGGTCAATAGCTAGGGTTAGGACCAGGTCAATAGCTAGGGTTAGGACTAGGTCAATAGCTAGGGTTAGGACTAGGTCAATACCTAGGTTAGGACTAGGTCAATAGCTAGGGTTAAGACTAGGTCAATAGCTAGGGTTAGGACTAGGTCAATAGCTAGGGTTAGGACTAGGTCAATAGCTAGAGTTTGGACTTGGCCAATAGCTAGGGTTAGGACTAGGTCAATAGCTAAGGTTATACTAGCTCAATAGCTACTGTTAGGATTAGGTCAATAGCTACTAGGTCAATAGCTAGGGTTAGGACTGTGTCAATAGCTAGGGTTAGGACTAGGTCAATAGCTAGAGTTAGGACTAGGCCAATAGCTAGGGTTAGGACTAGGTCAATAGCTAGGGTTAGGTCTAGGTCAATAGATAGGGTTAGGACTAGTCAATAGCTAGGGTTAGGACTAGGTCAATAGCTAGGGTTAGGACTAGGTCAATAGCTAGGGTTAGGACTAGGTCAATAGCTAGGGTTAGACCAGGTCAATAGCTAGGGTTAGGACTAGGTCAATAGCTAGGTTTAGGACTAGGTCAATAGCTATTTTTAGGACTAGGTCAATAGCTAGGGTTAGGACTAGGTCAATAGCTAGTGTTAGGACTAGGTCAATAGCTAGGGTTAGGAAAGTCAATAGCTAGGGTTAGGACTAGGTCAATAGCTAGGGTTAGGACTAGGTCAATAGCTATGGTTAGGACTAGGTCAATAGCTAAGGTTAGGAGTAGGTCAATAGCTAGTGTTAGGAATAGGTCAATAACTAGGTTAAGGACTAGGTCAAAAGCTATGGTTAGGACAGCTAGTGTTAGGACTAGGTCAATAGCTAGGGTTAGGACTAGGTAAATAGCTAGTGTTAGGACTAGGTCAATAGCTAAGGTTAGGACTAGGTCAATAGCTAGGGTTAGGACTAGGTCAATAGCTAGGGTTAGGACTAGGTCAATAGCTAGTGTTAGGACTAGGTCAATAGCTAGGGTTAGGACTAGGTCAATAGCTAGGGTTAGGACTAGGTCAATAGCTAGGGTTAGGACTAGGTCAATAGCTAGGTTAGGACTAGGTCAATAGCTAGGGTTAGGACTAGGTCAATATCTAGGGTTAGGACTAGGTCAATAGCTAGGGTTAGGACTAGGTCAATAGCTAGAGTTAGGACTAGGCCAATAGCTAGGGTTAGGACTAGGTCACTAGCTAAGGTTAGGATTAGGTCAATAGCTAGTTTTAGGACTAGGTCAATAGCTAGGGTTAGGTCTAGGTCAATAGCTAGGGTTAGGACTGTGTCAACATCTAGGGTTAGGTCTAGGTCAATAGCTAGGGTTAGGTCTAGGTCAATAGCTAGGGTTAGGTCTAGGTAAATAGCTAGGGTTAGGACTAGGTCAATATGTAGGGTTAGGACTAGGTCAATAGCTAGGTTAGGACTAGGTCAATAGCTAGGCTTAGGACTAGGTCAATAGCTAGGGTTAGGACTACGTCAATAGCTAGGGTTAGGACTAGTCAATAGCTAGAGTTAGGACTAGGCCAATAGCTAGGGTTAGGACTAGGTCAATAGCTCTAAGGTTAGGATTAGGTCAATAGCTAGTGTTAGGATTAGGTCAATAGCTAGGTTTAGGTCTAGATCAATAGCTAGGGTTAGGACTGTGTCAATAGCGAGGGTTAGGACTAGGTCAATAGCTAGAGTTAGGCCTAGGTCAATAGCTAGGGTTAGGACTAGTCAATAGCTAGGGTTAGGACTAGGTCAATAGCTAGGGTTAGGACTAGGTCAATAGCTAGGGTTAGGAATAGGTCAATAGCTAGGGTTAGGTCTAGGTCAATAGCTAGGGTTAGGACTAGTTCAATAGCTAGGTTTAGGACTAGGTCAATAGCTAGTGTTAGGACTAGGTCAATAGCTAGGGTTAGGACTAGGTCAATAGCTAGTGTTAAGATTAGGTCAATAGCTAGGGTTAGGATTAGGTCAATAGCTATGGTTAGGACTAGGTCAATAGCTATGGTTAGGACTAGGTCAATAGCTAGGGTTAGGACTAGGTCAATAGCTAGGGTTAGGATTAGGTCAATAGCTAAGGTTAGGAGTAGGTCAATAGCTAGTGTTAGGACTAGGTCAATAACTAGGGTAAGGACTAGGTCAATAGCTAGGGTTAGGACTATGTAAATAGCTAGGGTTATGACTGGTCAATAGCTAGTGTTAGGATTAGGTCAATAGCTATGGTTAGGTCTACGTCAATAGCTAGTGTTAGGACTAGGTCAATAGCTAGGGTTAGGACTAGGTCAATAGCTAGGGTTAGACTAGGTCAATAGCTAGGGTTAGGACTAGGTCAATAGCTAGGTTTAGGACTAGGTCAATAGCTAGTGTTAGGACTAGGTCAATAGCTAGGGTTAGGACTAGGTCAATAGCTAGTGTTAGGACTAGGTCAATAGCTAGGGTTAGGAATAGGTCAATAGCTAGGGTTAGGACTAGGTCAATAGCTAGGGTTAGGACTAGGTCAATAGCTAGGGTTAGGACTAGGTCAATAGCTAAGGTTAGGAGTAGGTCAATAGCTAGTGTTAGGACTAGGTCAATAACTAGGTTAAGGACAAGGTCAAATGCTACGGTTAGGACAGCTAGTGTTAGGACTAGGTCAATAGCTAGGGTTAGGACTAGGTGAATAGCTAGTGTTAGGACTAGGTCAATAGCTAAGGTTAGGACTAGGTCCATAGCTTGGGTTAGGACTAGGTCAATAGCTAGGGTTAGGACTAGGTCAATAGCTAGGGTTAGGACTAGGTCAATAGCTAGGGTTAGGACTAGGTCAATAGCTAGGTTAGGACTAGGTCAATAGCTAGGGTTAGGACTAGGTCAATATCTAGGGTTAGGACTAGGTCAATAGCTAGGGTTAGGACTAGGTCAATAGCTAGAGTTAGGACTAGGCCAATAGCTAGGGTTAGGACTAGGTCAATAGCTAAGGTTAGGACTAGGTCAATAGCTAGTTTTTGGAATAGGTCAATAGCTAGGGTTAGGTCTAGGTCAATAGCTAGGGTTAGGACTGTGTCAATAGCTAGGGTTAGGTCTAGGTCAATAGCTAGGGTTAGGTCTAGGTCAATAGCTAGGGTTAGGACTAGGTCAATAGATAGGGTTAGGACTAGGTCAATAGCTAGGTTTAGGACTAGGTCAATAGCTAGTGTTAGGACTAGGTCAATAGCTTGGGTTAGGACTAGGTCAATAGCTAGGGTTAGGACTAGGTCAATAGCTAGAGTTAGGATTAGGCCAATAGCTAGGGTTAGGTCTAGGTCAATAGCTAAGGTTAGGACTAGGGCAATAGCTAGGATTAGGTCAATAGCTAGGGTTAGGTCTGGGTCAATAGCTAGGGTTAGGACTGTGTCAATAGCTAGGGTTAGGACTAGGTCAATAGCTAGTGTTAGGATTCGGTCAATAGCTATGGTGAGGTCTACGTCAATAGCTAGTGTTAGGACTAGGTCAATAGCTAGGGTTAGGACTAGGTCAATAGCTAGTGTTAGGACTAGGTCAATAGCTAAGGTTAGGACTAGGACAATAGCTAGGGTTAGGACTAGGTCAATAGCTAGGGTTAGGACTAGGTCAATAGCTAGTTGTTAGGGTAGGTCAGGACTAGGACTACCAATGCCCTGGCTGCCAGGACAATGGCTAGGACTAACAACAGTGAATACTGCATCTGTTTGTGGTGTGCTCTACTGGCATTTACACAATTAGCACATTTTTTATGTGTGAACTGTTGACCATATCAGGTAGACCACTCACTTGTATGTCTACCTGACAGATGTGTGTGTGTGTGTTGCTAGTCCTAGCTATTGCCCTAACCTTAGCCAGGATTAGGTCAATAGCTGACTAGGTCAATAGCTAGGGTTAGGACTAGGTCAATAGCTAGGGTTAGGACTAGTTCAATAGCTAATGTTAGGACTAGGTCAATAGCTAGGGTTAGGACTAGTTCAATAGCTAGGGTTAGGACTAGGTCAGTAGCTAGGGTAAGGATAAGGTCAATGGCTAAGGTTAGAACTAGGTCAATGAGTTTGTGTATGTGCTTAGTGTATTAGTAGGAGTGAGTTGGTGTATGTGCTAGTGTATTAGTAGGAGTGAGTTGGTGTATGTGCTAGTGTATTAGTAGGAGTGAGTTGGAGTATGTGCTAGTGTATTAGTAGGAGTGAGTTGGAGTATGTGCTAGTGTATTAGTAGGAGTGAGTTGGAGTATGTGCTAGTGTATTAGTAGGAGTGAGTTGGTGTATGTGCTAGTGTATTAGTAGGAGTGAGTTGGTGTATGTGCTAGTGTATTAGTAGGAGTGAGTTGGTGTATGTGCTAGTGTATTAGTAGGAGTGAGTTGGTGTATGTGGCTAGTGTATTAGTAGGAGTGAGTTGGAGTATGTGCTAGTGTATTAGTAGGAGTGAGTTGGTGTATGTGCTAGTGTATTAGTAGGAGTGAGTTGGAGTATGTGCTAGTGTATTAGTAGGAGTGAGTTGGTGTATGTGCTAGTGTATTAGTAGGAGTGAGTTGGAGTCTGTGCTAGTGTATTAGTAGGAATGAGTTGGTGTATGTGCTAGTGTATTAGTAGGAGTGAGTTGGTGTATGTGCTAGTGTATTAGTAGGAGTGAGTTGGTGTATGTGCTAGTGTATTAGTAGGAGTGAGTTGGTGTATGTGCTAGTGTATTAGTAGGAGTGAGTTGGTGTATGTGCTAGTGTATTAGTAGGAGTGAGTTGGTGTATGTGCTAGTGTATTAGTAGGAGTGAGTTGGTGTATGTGCTAGTGTATTAGTAGGAGTGAGTTGGAGTATGTGCTAGTGTATTAGTAGGAGTGAGTTGGTGTATGTGCTAGTGTATTAGTAGGAGTGAGTTGGTGTATGTGCTAGTGTATTAGTAGGAGTGAGTTGGTGTATGTGCTAGTGTATTAGTAGGAGTGTGTTGGTGTATGTGCTAGTGTATTAGTAGGAGTGAGTTGGTGTATGTGCTAGTGTATTAGTAGGAGTGAGTTGGAGTATGTGCTAGTGTATTAGTAGGAGTGAGTTGGTGTATGTGGCTAGTGTATTAGTAGGAATGAGTTGGAGTATGTGCTAGTGTATTAGTAGGAGTGAGTTGGAGTATGTGCTAGTGTATTAGTAGGAATGAGTTGGAGTATGTACTAGTGTATTAGTAGGAATGAGTTGGAGTATGTGCTAGTGTATTAGTAGGAGTGAGTTGGAGTATGTGCTAGTGTATTAGTAGGAGTGAGTTGGTGTATGTGCTAGTGTATTAGTAGGAATGAGTTGGAGTATGTGCTAGTGTATTAGTAGGAGTGAGTTGGAGTATGTGCTAGTGTATTAGTAGGAGTGAGTTGGAGTATGTGCTAGTGTATTAGTAGGAATGAGTTGGTGTATGTGCTAGTGTATTAGTAGGAGTGAGTTGGAGTCTGTGCTAGTGTATTAGTAGGAGTGAGTTGGAGTATGTGCTAGTGTATTAGTAGGAGTGAGTTGGAGTATGTGCTAGTGTATTAGTAGGAGTGAGTTGGTGTATGTGCTAGTGTATTAGTAGGAGTGAGTTGGAGTATGTGCTAGTGTATTAGTAGGAGTGAGTTGGAGTATGTGCTAGTGTATTAGTAGGAGTGAGTTGGTGTATGTGCTAGTGTATTAGTAGGAGTGAGTTGGAGTATGTGCTAGTGTATTAGTAGGAGTGAGTTGGTGTATGTGCTAGTGTATTAGTAGGAGTGAGTTGGTGTATGTGCTAGTGTATTAGTAGGAGTGAGTTGGAGTATGTGCTAGTGTATTAGTAGGAGTGAGTTGGAGTATGTGCTAGTGTATTAGTAGGAGTGAGTTGGTGTATGTGCTAGTGTATTAGTAGGAGTGAGTTGGTGTATGTGCTAGTGTATTAGTAGGAGTGAGTTGGAGTATGTGCTAGTGTATTAGTAGGAGTGAGTTGGTGTATGTGCTAGTGTATTAGTAGGAGTGAGTTGGTGTATGTGCTAGTGTATTAGTA